>JAMXKT010000032.1:0-600000 GCA_024211575.1 Phytophthora melonis
GGCGGGCGCGGCGGAGCAACCTGTTCGCGATCCTGGACACTGCGAGTGCTATCGATGCGGAGAAGGGAGGACGAGGGATACATTCCTGACACGTGTGAAGGCAAGATCGAGGCGGTGAACGTCAACTTCACGTACCCGAGTCGCCCTGACGCCCGGGCCTCTGCGTGACTACAGTGTCACCATCGAGCCTGGCCAGACCGTAGCTTTCGCTGGGGCCAGTGGCGGCGGCAAGAGTACACTGGATCGCATTGATCGAGCGCTTCTACGACCTGACCAGCGGCACCATCTACCTCGATGGACGAGATGTCAAGACGCCGAACGTCGGGCGGCTGCGCTCGCAGATCGGCATGGTGTCGCAGGAGCCGGCGCTGTTCGCCACGACCATCTTCGAGAACATCGCCATGGGCGGCGACAACGTGACTCCGTGAAGAGGCCATCGAGGCGTGCAAGCCGTCGAACGCGCACAACTTCACCGGCGGCGTTGCCGGAGCAGTACGACACGCCAGGCGAGAAGGGCGTGTCTCTGCCTGGCGGCCAGAAGCAAAGTGTTGCTATTGCCCGTGCCATTGTCCGCAAGCCCAACATTTTGGTGCTGGACGAGGCCACGATGCTGGACAACGAGAGCGAGAAGATCGTGCAGGCAGCGCTGAACGACCTCACGGCCACGACCAACATGACGGACTCTCGTAATCGCCCACCGGTTGGAGCAACCATTCGCCACGCGGACAAGATCGTGGTGCTGGAACGAGGGCCACATTGTGGAGAGCGGCACGCACGACGAGCTGCTGAAGATCGAGCACGGCATCTACCAGAACATGTACCGCATCCAGGAGCTGCGATCGTGAGGAACAGCAAGAAGCGGGAGAAGCGTGAGGCCGGTGAACGGACTCGAGAGGTATGAAGATGACACGGACATTGAGTGGCGTGTCGGCGAAGACGGACATTTCCCGTGAGTGCAGTGGAGAAGAACTTCCTGGACAAGAAGCCGTTCAACCCTGTTTGATTTACTGAAACTCAACGGACTCGAGCGCAATCCACTTTTTCTTGGGGCTGGTCGGTTCACTCGTCGGAGTGCATTGCGGTGCCGGCTTCAGCCCTACTGATCACGGGTATGATCACTGCTATGACGGAACAGTACGCACTCTCGGAGAGAACAGGGGACCGATCTTACCTGACGACGTTGTACAACGATGCGTGGAGCTCTACGGCATTTCCTTTCTACCTGGTCGGCGCTGCAGTGATCGCGATCTTCACGTATGTGCAGATGAACCGCTTCAAGCTACATGGAGGAGAAGATCAACACACACTTGCGCACGGCCAACCCTCAGGGGCTTGTGCCGTCAGAACGCTGGGCTTTTTCGGACGAGCAGTAGCGAGAACGCGACTGGCGCGCTGACTGGCTGATTTGGCTACGAACGCCACCGCTGTTTCATGATGTCTGGAGTCTCAAGCTGCGTTTACCCAAGCTGTCTTCACTTTGATCGTTGCCCCGGTCATCTCCTTCGGGCCCGGCAGTTGGCTACTATCGCTCATCATGCTGGTGCTTATCCCCATGCTGATTTTCGGGGAGGTGGCGCGTATGAAGGAGATGGAGGATGCTGGTTTGATTTCAGATGACTTGGTAATCCCAGGAGCCCACGCGTCAGAAGTCCTTGGGAACATCCGCACGGTTGCCGCTTTTCGGGGTATCGAGAAGAAGTCTGCCACCTTCACGTTTCTTGATGAGCTGCTTTAGGAACCGCTTCGCAAGGGCCGGAAGGGGAGGCGCAGGTGAACGGTCTGTCTCTGGGATTCAGCTCCTTCATCATGATGGTGGCGACGTATGCGCTGGTGTTTTGGTTTGGAGCCAAGAAGGTGAACGACGGTACTGTTGGATTCGCCGAGATGATGCGGACGTTGATGGCCATCACGATGTCGACCCAGACGGTCAGCTTTGCTCTCGCGATTCTTGACCGACGGACCCAAGGTGTTCAGAGCTGGATCGACGATTTAGTGCGCTTTGTGACCGCGTCGCCCCATTGACTCTTTCAGCTCCGATGGACTCCGTCTGCCCAAGGTTGGTGGGCCGTCTCGAGTTCAAGAACATCTCGTTCCGATACCCCACGCGCCCGGAGATCAACGTGCTCAAGAACTACAACCTCACTGTTGAGTGGGAAGCTGGTCAGACGGTGGCGTTCTGCGGCCCGAGTGGTGGAGGCAAGAGCACCATCATCTCGCCGATCGAGCGGTTCTACGACCCCGTCGTGGGTGACGTGCCGCTGGACGGTCGCAAACATCAATGACCTGAATCTCAACTGGCTGCAAAGCAGTCAGATCGGTCTGGTGGGTCAGGAGCCCACGCTCTTTCATCGGCACCATTGCGGAGAACATCGCGTACGGTCTGGCCGAGCAGCCGAGTCAGCGGTGAGATCGGAGAGCAAGCCGCCAAGATGGTATGAACGCGCACGACTTCATCACGCAGTTCCCGGACGGCTACGAGACGGCAGGTGGGGATGGTGAAGGGCGAGCAGTTGTCTGGCGGCCAGAAGCAGCGCATCGCCATCGGGCGTGCCATCCTGAAGAACCCCAACATTCTGCTGCTGGACGAGGCCACGAGCGCGTTGGACTCCGGAGAGCGAGAAGGTGGTGCAGGAGGCTCTGGACAAGGTGGTGGCGCTGGAAGCGGCGGACGACGATCGTCATTGCTCACCGGTTGTCGACGATTCGCCGCGCGGACAAGATCTGCGTGGTGAGTGGGGGCAAGATCGCGGAGCAGGGCACGCACCAGGAGCTGCTGCAGCTGAACGGCATTTATGCCAACTTGGTAGAGCGTCAGCTACTGCTTAGAGACACTCTTTGAGTACTATGCAAAGTAGATTTTGCTTTTGGGGTTTCGCGTGTCATGGATTGTAGGTTTTGGTGGATCAGCAGATAAACCAGTCAAGACGATGGCGTATTAAACCAGCTTATTGAATTGCAGACCAACTAAAGCACCCGCAGCCTTTATGTCATAGTTGATGTAGTCGGACCGCGTTGTCACGGCCAAGGGAACCACTTCAGCTTATCGCAGCATCTTGGGCGTCTACCTACCTCTGTCGTCTCCGAAACTAACTAATCTAGGACGGTCAGCTTCGCGAGGAGAGCGAACGTCATGCAACCACTCGAGACGTTGCCATTGACGTGAGCGGAAACTTGGTCACCCTTGTGCACGTGAATGATGCCGGACAAAGAGACCTGCAGAAAGCCACTACCGGAGCAAACAATGCATTTGCCTTTGTTCAGCTGCACAATGCCATTGCCACTCGTTAAGTGCACCGTGACGTTCACTTGATAAATGCCTGGATTCAGATCATGAAAACCTCCGCTGAGCACTTTGAGATCTTCGCAGCGCCAGAGAAGCAGTCCGTCAGGGCCTAACTGACTTGTCGCTCGCGCCAGAAAGACGCTTGGAGCTTTTACGGACCCGGCACAGCGTCTTCACCTCCGCTCGCAAATCGGAGATCATTTTTGCATCTCCTCTTGCGCGGAGTTTCTCCCCAGCAGCCTCCACTCGAAGCTGCTTCACTTCTTGTTGCAAGTCGAGAACCTTCGACTCCAGAACGTCGATCTGTTCCACTGATATCGGCTCCAGGTTGAAGGTGTACGTTGTCATTACCAGACTTTAATCAAATGCCTTCTTCAGCTTCACGTAAAACTCGGAGCAGCAAGTGGCTATCTTTTGCTTTCCGAAGAGCTCGTGGGGGCTTGCTGGCTCCGTCCAGGAGATGTTGAGAGCAACTCATGGAAACACTGTTAAACATTGTATAAACGGTAAGGCCAAGCCAATGTTTTCCATAGGAAGGATATATTTCACCTCTGCGTAAATGGCTCAGCGAGCGCCCGGGGATGGAGTTCGACGCATCGACGAAATCTTCAAGCAATCCAGCTCCTTTGTGCACCTGAGGGACACGAATTCGAATGGACAGAGTGCATGAGTTTGAAGTAGATAATTGCATTGCAATTTGAGAAGTACGCTTACCATTGCTTTTGCTGTCACAGTCTTCGAGTGCGATACGAAGTTTTCCTGTCGCCCAGGGAGATCCTGTAGTGGTAGGGCAGCGTGGCGTCGGTGTAAGCGAGAAGGTCGTTGATCCCTCAAACTTTCCCGGCCTTTGTAGGGTGGACTTGACCATGCTTACTGCCAGTCCGAAAGGTACCGTCGACATGGTGACAGGAAGATCAGTCTAGCTGCACTGAGCTCAAAAGCAAGTTGCTGAATTGGCTTGGTGTTAACCGGGCAGGAGCTGGTAGAAATGGGATGGATGGACTCTATAAAAGTATCAGCAGCCCCAAGGTCACCACGCAAATGGGTTTTCTCATGTTACATGAACATTGCCAGTTGCAGCTTCTCCAGTTCCCTAGGCGAACCAGAGTCAGATAACTGGTCTCGGCGAGGTTGATGGGGCAAACGACCGAGAGTGGTCATCTGTCTTGGTCAGACGGACGAAGCAACACAAGGCAACGGAGCTGTTGTGGCCTTGACTGTAGCCAGCAAACGCCAGCTTCTGACCGTGACTGTGCTTCCCTTTCTTCAGGTGGACTTGTTGCCCTTGCGGGTTGCAATTCAGCACTGCAATGACTCTGGGTATAACTTCGGCTTCACGTCCCGAATGACCTCTTCAGCCACTTTAATCCAGCACTCGAGGAGACGACAGCTGCCCAGTGCATGATGTGCCCGGGGTTCGCTGTTGCTGTAGCTTGGAAAACTTCTCGGCACCAGAGCCAACCACCGCATCGCGTAGTGTTTTGATCTCGGTCTTAAGATCCGAAATTTCCCTGTTGAGCTTCTTTTCTCCGCTTCACGATCAGCCGCAGCTCGGACTCGCAGCGGTTTTTCATCCCTTCCTGCAGATCTCGAACTCGCGACTCCAGGACATCCATCCGCTCTACGGTGATCGGCTCCAGGTCGAACGAGTAGGTCGCCACCCGAGACCGCACATGAGCACTTGGATCTCCAGTCGAAAGACGTCGCCCTTGATCCGTTTAAAGGTTCTCGGAAATCGTCCGCATTTGTTACTTCTCTCTCAAGTAAAGTCCGGAAGAACTACACCATTGAGTCATAGAAACAAAAAGTTAGGTACTCCGTTTTGGCCACTTCTGTTGGTTAGAGGGGGTGCTTATTCCTCGACGTGTAGTCTGAAGCGGCAGCGTCGGGAATGGCGTTGGAGGGGACCACATAGTTCTCGAGCGCCAAGTCGCTCGTGCACCTTTACACCATACAAGCACGTTTAATCACGATCGCAGCAAAACTTCACACCCATACGCTGTACTTACCACTGCTTCAAGCTGTCGCAGTCTTCCAGCCAAATACGAAGATTCCCGCTCCTCAGTGATAAAGGGAGTACTGGTGGGCCGTTGCGGGAGCAAGCGCAAACGTGGTGCCACCCTCGATCTCGACGAATTGCTTTGCAGAAGCATCGGCCTGAGCAACGACAGGGGGTGCAGGAGCGCTTGAGGTGTTTGGACTGGGATGGCATAGTGTTACGAGGGGCCGCCAAAGACGAAGGCCGTACGTTGGTCGCTCTGTTTGGCAGCAGGGAATTTATATCAAGGCGGAGTCTCACGGATGCTAATCACAAAATGACGACCATCTATGCTTGCTTTTTCTTCGGAACCGCTAGAAGCGGAGAGCGATAGACCTGAGCCTCACCTCGATTCTGGTCTAGCAAACATTGCCGATCATTGATTGGGCAGCGCCTGCAAAAAAGCGAGTTCAAGGTAAGCCAGTGAAGATCTGAATCGTATGCTGTCCGGGCCTTCACTTCCATAAGAATCTGTAGACTCCTACGACGTTCGATCCAAACGGTAGCCTGCCCGCGACGTCTTCTGGAAGAGCAAGGTTAGTTTCTATGCGGATAGGGGATCGCCAAAGTCTTGATCAATGCAAGCTTTTCGAAGCCAATGCGAGAGGAGAGCGAGATCGATCTTAAAATGAAACGTCCAGGGCCCAACGACCACTGCACCAAAACGCCGTTGGGGTTTGAGTTTTTCCGTTTTCTCGTCAAGAAAATGCTACAGTACTTGAAGCCACTGGGAGGATGAGGTGTGATGGAGCTGCTTGAAACGACTTCGGTGGGGCACCTCACCGTGAGTTGATCGTTTTTGTCTATACGCGTGACGCACGCGAGTTCCATAGACCACAGATGCCCCTGACCAGAGGTCGGAAAACAATATTGCAATACAGTAAACTAGGGCTTCTGCGGGGGCTGAGATCGCAAATATAAAACAAAACAGATAAACGCACAGCGTCGACGATTTGGGCGCGCCGCACTTGCGGCGCACTCCCAGTCGCCAGCGCTGTGCTTGCATTCAAACACACACTCACGATAATATGAATTTGTTTTCTTGCCTTCGCGCTGTTAATCACCAAATACAAGCAAGTTAGAAGCTGCAGCAGTGCTCCTCCCAAGAAAAGTCTATTCTTACCTTGGCGCTGTAAGTTCACCCTGGAGTTGCTGCGGTCTGTAGACGTGAGAACTGGAAATGATTCGAATGAAACGAAAATTAATGATACGATTGATGCTTCTTCGTTGACAGAGACTGACTACGTAATTATTCAGACCACCTATTAAGTTTACTTTCATCATAGCGTCATATATGATGGATACTTAACGCATGCGTTTGCTGCGCCAGCAGCATACCTTACGGTACCGTACACTTGCCATCTCGCTGGCGCAGCCGGCGTTTCATCCAACATCATCGCGGCACGCCTTCCCCACGCGCGCGTATCGGCAGCGTCAAGACGACGGCGACGCTGCTTCGGCGTTTCATCCAGCACCATCGCGGCAGAATCAACATTGCTGATTTCCTCTGCAGGGCTAAGCAGAACGACGGATCCGGATTGAGAAGATTGACGCCTCGGAGACGACACTTACACTTCCATTAAGTATACAGAGTACTTATGCAGGTAAAGATATAGAAACAAGATTCTCAGTTGGCGCATTCAATACAAATATCATAATCTGCGACACTTTTTCGAGCACGACACGCACGGCTTCATGCGACACCGAATTAATCTCTGCCGGCTGCGCCAGCAGCATACCTACGGTATTAATTTGCTATCTCAGTATAACTGAATAAAAATATTGGCTACTGGGCGACCGGGTTTCCAATACAATTTCATATTGACCCAATTATTGACAATAAATATGATAAAAGACCGCTGGCATAGATTTTTCGATAGATTGATGCTAAAATTTTTGAAAACCGGTGCGTCCACTAATAGCGCGATTTTTATTGGAAACCCCATTATTTACTGTATTGCAATATTGTTTTCCGACCTCTGCTTCTGTGGATGAACTGGTTCCAGGTTTCACCGGGTCGGGCTTAGGTGGCAGCATTACGAACGAAGCGTCGGGTAAATCTCAAACTGAAGCCAGTGTTCAGGAGACCCAATATATGAGAAACGGACCAAGGCTATCCGTTACAAGTATCCGTTTCTGTATTATATAGAGGCTTTTCGAAGCACCGATAAATGAAATCACGTCTTGCTTATTTTGTGAGAAGCACTTTAAATCGATTTGAGGCAGTGCCACAGCTGCTCTTGAAGACCAACCGTAGTGCGGCAGTCCTGGATAGAGCAGTACTTCGAAGTAGTATGTAGATGTAAAGATACGTGGGGCGTAAACGCAAAATAGCGTAATTGGGACTTGTCCATCAATCAAAAAGTAAGCTAAATTCTACTTAGCAAGCGCAGCATGGGCGTCATCAAGTCCGGCTTGCCGCCCACATACTCAAAATCCGGCCTTTTTCATTGTCCCAGCCGAACACCGTGACTCCATTTCGGCTCGAATCCCGATGGCCCAGAAGCTTCGCAGACAGACTCCTCGCTCATATTCCTACCAGCTTCGAGAACGTACCTCTCCACACAATACCACTTTGGTCTTTGGTCTGGCGACAATGAAGCCTTTGGGCCCAGAGGGGAGACAAACACTCCAGTATTCCAGCACCGCATCCCAACCCCTCGACCATCACATATCCCAAGGGCCATAGCTCGCTGCCAGAAAGTAACGGTGAGCATGGGATTTGTGCCAGGGTTGGGTACGTTAAAGTATCATTGTTTTGTCGTCTGAATTTTGATTAACCGCATCGACAAAGTCGGTATATCCTCATTTTTTTTCTCTATCGGAAAGCAAGAGTTGCAGAAGTGATAACGACAAACTCTTTCTCGAGAATCGACGCTCCATAACCATTGTATGGGACAGACGCTGTCAAGGCGAAGCGGAACAGTCGGAAGTAATCGGCCACCGATGCGTGGAGAGACGGTCTGGTGCTTGGAGGGCGCGCGGCGGAGGAGAGGTAATTGTCCTATTGGATAGCACGAGGTTGAGGCATATTGGCCGTCGGAGGGCCTATGAGCAACGGAAGTCCGGTCCTTCACGAGGTCAAGAAACAGGTATTGGCTCGAAGGCTCGGCTTTGCAGTTCAACAGCGGCCGCGTTGTCGTCGTAAGTGGCGTTTCCGTTCGTCATCCAGCAAACGCTGATGCGCACTGAGTCGCTCAGCCAGCGACTATTAGGCGGGATGAGACGTGCTATCGGCCATGGACTTTTGCGACGTGATGGGGTGGATGTGGCTTCTGTCGACGCGGCAAAAGAACGAATGCGCCGTCTTCTACTCAGCCGTGAGAAGCCGACCCTCGAAGTGCGCGTAACGCAAACCACGCACATACCACCCCACGTGACCAAAATCACAGGATGACGGGCGACGGCAGGATACTGCAGTCTCAGCCATGAGCAGAGTCCAAGTACAGAGTGTTCTTTCTGCCTTGCGTGAGTCGCCCCGCTCACTCGACAACAGGCGTTTTTGAAAGCCGCCGGTGGAGCGTATTACGCTGCATGCACATGGCATGGTCTCCATAACGGAATCGTGATGACCCTGGCACCATACCCACCGAGAATCGCGAAATATGCGTGATCCCTCAGCCATGAGAGTCGGTTCTGTAAGTATCTTCGTCAGTCTTCTACAGCCAGGTGTGACCCTTCACTCGACTTGAAGAGCAATTTACATTATCGATGATACTGTGGAATGAGCTGTGAAGATCCAGCAACGAGGGCGTCTTGGATTCTTGCTGTTACAGCTTGAACGTGCCGTCGCCTCCGGTCCTTTACGGTGACAGTCACGTGGCTGAGTAGATACGCCGAACTGGGCGTGCCGATCGTAGCAGCGTCGAAAGCTTCCGGTGTGGTGAGCCGCGCTCATCTTGGCCGTGATGCGCGCGGTATCCGGGAAAGAGAAGGAAGTTCGGCAGCGAGTCCCGTCGGCGGGTGTTCGACCTCCGGAGCTAGTGCCAGCACTGGCTGGTCTCGGACGTACTCTTGTTTGATCCCTTTCCCACGGGGTCACAATGTACCGTCTCGCTCTCCGCTGCGGGCGTCGTTGCCAGTTGCCGCATGGAGGTGCCCAAAACCTCGCCCACACTGGCGCTGGCGATGACATACGCCGACGTACAGAATTGCGTCGCCCCCAAGCCCCGGAGAGCTTCTTGCTGCTGCTGGGAGAGCGCGAACTCGCGCCGCATCTTCCTGGAAGGCCGATGTAGCCATCCAGGAGGCATATTTCAAGCAGCCGCAACCAGCGCCTTCACAGATACGCAGGAAGTGCGTGGGCGAGAGATCCCTGAGCCAGAGCTTCCAGCGTTCCAACGAAGAATTGCCACGGACGTGAGCCCACGTCGCCTCCATGTCGGTCACCTCGTTCACGGCCCCGCCAGTACAGATCGCCATCCCCACTCCTGCCAGACCACGCGAGTCAAGCTCGTGCTCGCGCGCAACCTGCAGGAAGACTTCGGGGTTAAGCTGGTCGCACCTGCGTGCGTCGCAGGGTGTGTCGCTGTACATCAACAGGATGTCGCCCGAGATCCCGAGACGCGTCGATGGACAGCACGATTTGCGTGAACTCGGCTGGACGTCAACTGCCCGTCGCCGTTTACGTCTCCAGCTCGGAAGGCGTCCAGCAAAGTGGCGCTCGCATCAGACCTGCTCCAGCCTCCACTCCGCGATGACCAACTGCAGTAAATGGTCAACGTTCAGCACTTGCTCCCCACTCGTCGGCTCTGTTGGCGCTGGTACTACCTGCCGCTGTAGACGACAGCGCTGCTGTTGAGTTGCCTTGAGCCGCGATGGTCGCCAGGTTATCGCAGAACGTGGCCACGTTCGCCTTGCGCATGTCTCGGAAGCAGAGCTGCGCGATCTCCTGCGCTCGATCGACCGAGATCGCCCCCAGTTCCTCCTTGTCCGGGACGTTGAGGCGAGCGCCGAAGCGCGAGGCGCTTCGTGTTGACTGGAGGCGTGTTCTGCGCCATGCCACGAGAATTGCCAGCGTTAGTTCAGCATGCCGCCTCCCCCGTTTAGGCAGAGGACGGCGTCGCGACGGGCCCTGACAGGTGGCTGGCCATCATAGTCCCCGTCAGATCATCGGACACGATGCACTCGAAGAAACTCCAGGTAGTTGGTCAGCTCCGACTTGGATACACTTCTTCAAAGCAGGGCCGAGCGAACTGCTCCACGCGCAGGTGCTGGAGAGCGGTAGGTCTCGATCGCACAGGAGAAGGCGAGCAGATGCATGTCCGCGATCCCTGGTAGTCCGTAGCTGTGGAGGAACGACTGGTACACGATCTGCGAGAGCGAGAGCGCCCGCCCACTGCCGCGCGGTGTAGCGTACGGCACTCGTTGCTGCCTGGTTCTGCGGCTTGGTTGCGCCGAGCATCTCGCTGTACGCGTCCGCGATGATCTTTGAGGACGTTCGCCAAGGATTTTTGGCGAACTGGATGAGCTGGTCGGTGTTCATGCGCCACGACGTGATGAGCCCCGAAATCGCTCGAGGGACTGCGACACTGTTGATCTTCTGGTACCGGTCCTTCTTGCTCTTGCCCCCTCCCGCCGTTCTTCCCGAGCAACGCAGTCAGCGTCAATGGTGCGGCTTTGACTGGCGACGCCGGCGCCCGAGAGGATTTACGAGCGGAGGAAGTGCCGTTTGATGAAGCCCCACCGGACAAATCTCCAGGTTCGCTCTCACTCTCGAAGGTAGTCTGGCAGCCAACGTCGAGACACCCAACTTTGACGTACTCCTGCCATTCCATCGGCTCGGACACAGCAGTGACGGCCGTGAGCCTGCGCTTCAGTCTCCCGCGATAAGTTCGGTCCTTGAGACCCCTCCGCCCTCCCACCTTCGGCATTGCCAGCTTCAACGGGGGATCAAGAGCGTCTTGAAGGATCTCCAACACTTCTCCTTCCTGTTTCTGGTCGAGCAGCGACTTCAACGCCTGTTGGATCTCTGGAGTAGCTGCTCCTTGAAGCGATGGTTGTTCCAGCTCCTGAACCGGTGACGCCGCTCGGTCGACAACCTCGGATTGAGCCTTATCAACTGACGGAGGCGCAAGCTTCGCGAGCAGAGCTGCTCTATCGGCTGCGCTCAAACTGACCTAGCAACTGCTGGATGGTCTTTTCGGCAGAAGCGAGGGTGACTTTGCTCTGCTGTTGCGGGGCGGGGGCATCTTACCGTTCGCAAACGGCTGGAGCGCCTGCTTGAGCGCCGCCAGCCTCGCTGAGCTCTCTTTCTCGTTCAGAATGTACTCCATGATCGCCTCCAACCAGCGCACCTTCAGATCCGCCTTCATGCGGGATATGCGTCGCCGGGTCGCTGAGATCTGGAGGTGCGTTCTTGGCTGCTGCTGCGGCGTCTTTCAGGTCCTGGATCCTCTTCTTGTAGCTGTCGGTCGGGTGTTTAAAGAGGAGCCGGTCGATCCACGCAGCCCTCTCCTCTCGCGACAGCATCTTGAACAGCGTCTTCAGCATCTTGAGACGAATAGCGGCGACGTATTCGGAGTTGGCGTCTAGCGGTGAAGCAGGCGTCCTCCCGTTGCTCAAGTCTTGCAGCACAGCCAGAGCCTTGGTCCATTGTCCGTCCAGAGGGAAACGCGCCCAGCACTTGTCAATGAGCTGGCCGAGTTCCTTCTCCTCCAGCATCAACAAGAACGTGTTCGACACGAGCTGCAGTAGCTGGGCGCTGGACAAGCTGTGGTGCCGCAGGTAGTTGAGCATGATCATCTGGAAGCGCTCGATCGACGCTGCTGGTAGACGACTGCGACATGGGCCGCCCGTCGTTCGTGTCTTCCTCGATCTCAATGTCAAAGTCCGACGCGGTCATGCTGGCGCGACGTATCTTACGGGCCTTCCGTTCATTGTCGTTCTTCTCGTACTCCTTGGACAGTAGAAGCCACTGCGCTTCAGTCAAGTACGCGGCCAGGTCGCTCAGGAAGAAGAACCCCATGTCGGGGCTCAGCAGTTTGAGGAAGAACACGTCCTTGGGGCTAGCGCGCGACGCCATTTCACCACCCCCAATGCCTTCTCGTCCGGTAGATCTCCCACCCTGCCGGAGCACGTAGCGAGGTACAATCGGAAGAGCGACTCGCCCGCGTTGGGCAGCGCGTCCACGACGAGCCTCCAGCTGGTCCATGCCCTCCGTGTAGGTCAGGTTATGCAGGAAACACATCTTTGCCGTGGAGGTCGAAGTGCTCGAAGACGTCTCGGAACGAGTCGGCGTCTACCAACCCCACGATAGCACAAAGGATCATGTCTCGACCGCTGGAGCTGAAGCTTGCGGCGTTGTGCGTTATCGCGCGGCAGATCTGGTGCACTTGTAGCCAGCGGAACATGCACGGGGTAGTCTGGATCATCCATCCCCATGCCTTCCCGCCTCAGCAACAGCAAACCTTGTTGCTCTTGCAGCGCATTCACGAGCTGATCCAGCATGGCGGCCGAGTTGGTGGCGTAGACCTTTGCGATCCCCGCTTGACGTGAGCGAACGGGACGTACTGGAAGATCCGAGCCACGTCGTCCACGCTGACAGCTCGCAGTACATTCGGATCGCTGATACTCCGACTTGCCAGCAGCGTCTTCTCCAGCTCGCGAACGCGCTCAAAGTACGGGGTGCGCGCGTAAAACTCTGCACAAGCGCGGACATCGCGTCCGAGGATGTGGAATCCGCTACTATGGACGGCAACGAGGCGTCTGGCAGGTAGATGGCGCCTTGAATGCCCGCCGACATCTTCTCCAACAGTGTTCGATAGCACCCGACGATGCCCGGCATCTTCAACAGCGTGGCGCAACACGCCGCCGCTTCCACGGCATTTCTCCGGACGGCCGACCTGCTCCACGTATCCCTCCTGCACCTCGTCCAGCTTGACCTCCGTGAAGACAGCGAAGGAAGCGAAGTTGCCGCGCTCCACTTCGTAATGACCGGATCCACTCTTCCACCGTCTCGCCCGGATGCTAGATGGGCATTCAACCGCTTCAGCTGGATCACTTCATCATCCGAGTCTTCAGGACTGAGAGCACCTATCGGTGCGCGAGGTGAACGGGGATAACGGGACGGCGACGACGGCGCAACTGAGAGATGCCGCTGCTGCTGATGGTGCCGTGGATACCGCGGAGACTCGCTCTCCAGAGGGTGGAGTCGCTCTCGAGCCGTTCTTCTTGCGCTTGAAAATTCTGTCGCAATACAAACGAAGTGTGAGCTTCCAAACGAGTAGCAACTCCTAGGTCAAGGAGAGATACTGCACGCACCTTGATAGAGCTCACGAGACCACTGCCGCTGCCTAGTGTGGCAGAATCGCCAGCAGCTTCCAGCAGATCGCGGACTCAAAGCATTCGGTGACACTGGAATATACACGCGCGGACTGGAACCCGAGGCTGTAGGCGAAGCGGATGAGATTGCCGACACCTTGTTGGAACGTGACAGTCCTGCACTGCCACTCATTGCGGACTCCTGTCCAACGCAGCGCGTTCCCCAACGACTTGACGTCGAGAGCGCCTACTGCTCGTTAGTTCACAGGCGTTTCAGAGCGTCACCAGCTCAGCAGAATTAGCACCGCAACTCCGGACAACTCTGAACGAGTATGATACGTGTTAGTACGGGTGGGGGCAGCTCACCTACGATTTCCAGACCCCGCTTAAGTCTTGGACCTTCTCCACCTTAGATCTGCTCAATCAACGACGCGTACGTGTCACGCAGCACCTGCTCCAGAAGCTGTCGCTGTTCTTGGGGCTTCCCAGTCGCCTCTGCTGCCGCCCTCCGCCCGCTGTCCCTCTTGCTGCTACCTCCGAGCCGCTCTGCAGTTGCCTCTGCAGCTTCAACAGGAAATGCACCAGCTCCGCGCTCAGGTCGGCGTTCTGCGAGCACGCGTGCACGATCCAGGGCAGCACTTCGCCCAGCAGGTTTGATCGTATCCAGCGCTGTTCTCGCCCGAGCCCCCAACGCCGTTGCGCAGCTTGTTCCAGACCACACGCAGCGCCTGCTGCATCGCCGCGCTCTGCTTGCTACCCGAGAGATGGGCAGCGCACAACGAGAGCACCACGCGCAGTCGGAAGCGCCACTTGGGGAGGTTCTTCTCCGCGCCTTCAGCCACGAACTCCATCAGCGGCTTCGTCCCCGGTGTAGCCGAGCGAGACGACGAAGAACCAGACGAGTTGGACGCAGTTGGTGCCATCCAGTGGTCCCACAAAAGCTTCATGGCCGGCACATTAGCAACCAGCGTTGGCACCAGAGTGACATCGTAGCCCTGTGTGGATCGCCAGCAGTAGTCGTGGAGGCGATGGCGAAGACACCTCGGCGTCTGCAGTCAGCAGCTCGTTGACGATGGTGCAGAGCAGAGCGCGACTCTCCTCCGCTACTTCATTGTCGCGAGACTCGGAGCTCAGCGGTTGCAGGCGCTTGAGAATACCATGCACCAACAAGCAGTCCTGGAGGAGCTGGTGCTGCTGGACACTGGCAGTGGTGGACGCAGCAGCAGACATGCCCTCTACAGGCACCAAGCTCGGGTCGCACTTGGTCACATGGACGTTCGCTGCTGCTCGCACGTCGCGCACAAGTCCGAGCAGCACGCGCAGCAACGCTGGCTGACTGAACACGCCATCGTGAGCGTCCTCGACTAGGCGGAATGGCTCCTCCAGCACCTGCGTGTACGTCAGTAGCTGCAGCGTTCCTGGGTTCGTCTGCACTTGTTGTTGACGCCAGAGCGCGTCCGGGAAGCAGAGCGCGTGGACCAACCGCATCAATAGCGAGATACTCGCTCCCTTGTTCGCGACGCGCGCGAGTCTCATACAGAGCTGCCAGTTGCGCGCAGAAGGCAGCCACTTTGTCGACGCGATGCAGTCGACTTTTGCGATGACAGCACTGCGTACGGGAGGAAGCCGTCTACCAGCACCGGCAGCTCGCGCATCACGACTTCAATAGGTGCCGCCTGCAGTTCCAGCAGCAACGTCTGAACTGCCGTCCAGGAAGCAGGAGACTGGACGACGCGGATGTCCGGCAGCTCACCGCGTTTTCGACGTTGGCGGAACCAGCTACTGGCCAGATCACGCTCCGCTTCATCGCGAGGGCTGGCTGCCAACGGGAGCAGCTTCAACGTCGTTCCTGACGGGGCTGACGCTGTAGCAGCATCGAACAGCTGCGGGTGCTCCTCCATCATAAGCTTCAGCAGAGTTGGCGCCACGTACCAAAGGCGCCACCTTGGTCGCCGTGTGCCAGCGCTTGGGTCACAATATTCCGCAGCGGGAACGCGCTCAGGTCGTAGTGCAGGCAAATGTCAGCGCCTGGTCCCAGCGCGGCCGACATCGACGCACCCGAGACCACCGACGACGTAGAAACCAAGCTGCTCAATCTTGCTACCCGCCACCATCGTGGCGTGACGAAGCCGCTGGTTAAACTGGAGCGCGTACGTAAGCCCCAGCACTCCTCGCGCCCACACCAACTCATGGTCCTGGCCTCTCTTGGGGTCATATGATCGAGCCAGGCACGGCGCTGCCAGCCACTTCGCGAGTGGAGCTGCGCAGCGGGACGATGGACAGCTGCAGCCGACGCGGAGCTTGCGCGATGGGGTACTCGAACGCCATGACGTAGTTCTCGATCCATTCCAGCAGCAGACTCACGAGCAGCGGGTGCACAGGCAACGCAGCTTGCTCTCCGACCTGCGTAGCCAGCCAGCTCTCCAGCTTGTGCGCGTGGTGGTGGCGCAAAAAGACTTCTCACAGAGCAGTCCGTGTAAGCCACGCAGCGTGAATTCGTGCTGGCCGTGGCCCGAGGACACCGCATCCAAAGCCGACACACGAGCCGCCGGAGGAAACGTGAGCACCTCACGCGCAAGCAAGTTCTCCGTCAGGACCGGCTTGAGCACCACATCGCCAAACACGTGGAGATATTCCGCTCGGAAGCGCCTGCTGCACCTGGATGCCGCACCCGCAGCGGACGTCGAGGCAGCATTGCACGCATCGCCATCAAAGCCAATCACAGACGCGAGGAACGGCACGAGCGCGGGCGCCTTCGTGTAGAACAGCACTGCAGAGACAACAAACAGCGGCCCTGCGCCAGCACCTCCCGCGTGGAACAGCGCAGCCAGTACTTGCTGCGATAAAGCAACCGCAGTCTTGGTGTGCTCGTCTCTCTGACCTGGCGTCTTGCTCAGCGCCGGTGCGAGCGGGTACCACACCAGCACCACCACAATGAAGGCCAAGCTGATCGCGCGCGACGAGGACGACCTTTGTGCAAGTTTGTCGAGGCCCTGCAGCAGCTGAATGCGTTCACTCTCCGTCAGCGGGAAGCTGCCGAGCACCTGAAGGCCGACGCACACGCCCAACGCGGCCGTGAGTTCATACGGCGTCACGCTCGAGTCCGCATTCCCCAGTACATCCAGCAGCACGCCTCGGATCTTGGCCATGTTGGTCGCCGCATCCTGTTGGAACTCGCTGGTCGCGCCCGTCGCCTCTCGACTCGCCAGCTGCACGTACGTCCTGAGCGCGGATCCGGGCGCGCCGTCCTCTTGAGCCACTGGTACAGGAACACACTGACGTCCTCTCGACTCGTGCACTCCGTCAGTAGCTGCATCACCATCGCCGCGCAGTGCAGCGACGCGGTCTGCGCGCTGAGCTTCTCCTCAGTCTTGCCGCATACAGCGGCGTGAGCTTGGCCAGCTGCACACAGGCCTGGCGCGCGTTCTCCAGCAGCGGCGTGGACGCCGCCAGCGCCTCCTGCTCCTGTTGGGCCATGGGCTTGGTGTCCGTCGTTGTAGCGTCCACCACGGCCGCCACGAGCGCGTCGAAAAGCTGCTCGACGCTCGTTGGGTCGTTCACCGCCAGTCTGGACAGCAGCGTCGGGCCCATTGCAGGCACCGCCAAGGCGCGGCGCGCCACCGCCTGCGTCCCTAGAAGACTCAAAGCGCCGCGCGGCTGCGTCTGCAGCTTTGGGCTGACCAGCGCGTGCGCCAGGATGGCGGCCAATTCTTCCTGGTAGATCTCGGTCATGAACAGCTCGCTGCTGTCCAGACTTCCGGGTGCAGCAAGGAGCCATTCACACAGCACGATGTTCACTCGTTCAGCTGCTGATCCGCGCTCGAAGCGGCGGAATGCAGGCTCTGATGACGGAGCTATCGACGTTTGAAGCTCGGACGGCTCAGATCCGCGAAGACTTGGGCGTATTGACGCCATTTTGACGCATTTTCGACGTGCAGAAGCGTGACGTCCAAGGCGGTGGGCTTGGGGATGGAGTGAGACGTGTGGGAGGCGCGGCGCAAGGTCTGGAGACGCGTGAGGAGCGGCAGGAAGGGGGTCAGTAGGTCGTCTAGGGATTCGCTTGTGTCGGTTGTAGTGACGGATGGAGGAAGCGATGGGAGCTCTCCCGCTGCCACGATAGAGAGCAGTTCGGGGTCTACAGAATGGGCGGCGGATGCATGAGTGGGCTCGACAGGGCGAGCGGGGACGCCCATGACAACATCGCCGTCTGGGTCCGTGGAGCTGCTCATGGCTGCCTGGAGTTTTTGACGAATGCTGTTTTTGACGATGCGAACTTAGTGCGAGTGTCCAAATCGGCCTGTCATTTGTCGAAAATAGCGTTTCTAGCGCCATTAGCGCGCTACGAAACTACGTCTCATCATCATCACGACAGTTCCAGCCAATGCCCCTCGCGATCAAAGACGTATCGTTGAATGTCGGCTATGGTGCATGGTGGTTCTCGTGGATTTTCGACCAACGACCCACTATTGTCTTCTTGAAGACGTATCGTTGAATGTCGGTTATGGTGCATGGTGGTTCTCGTGGATTTCGACCAACGAGAACCACCAACGTTGAATGTCGGCTTGGTGCATGGTGGTTCTCGTGGATTTCGACCAACGAGAACCACCATGCACCATAGCCGACATTCAACGATACGTCTTCAAGAAGACAATAGTGGGTCTCAGTTCTGGCAGCAGCAAGATAGCGCTCTTTGAAAACCCTTCAAATTTCCCCAATCAGAAACGGAAAGAACTGAGTCCCCTTTGTAGTTCGGCAGCAGCAACATGCCCCATGCGTGGTCTTCTCGCTCATTTAGCCTATTGTTCAACTACATAGTGCGCTCATGCATGTGTAAAGGTTATAGGTGCCCTGCAGCGTGCTGTACAAGTTGTCACATGCTTGCGATGCAAGGACTCACTGCTGGGTGGTCGTCGAAGGTCAGATTGACCCCGCGGCGGTCGATCCGCTCGACCCCAGCAGCCCCATGCTATCTGATCCACCGAAAGCACCTGGGGAGAGCTCATATACGTCGGGGGACGTCAGATCCCGCTACCGTCGCTCCTGGGGCGGTCCGGCAATGTAGGTGGTAGGCATCTTGCTGCTGCCTGCGCTACATGTATACCGTACTGCACCAAAATCGTGGCAGTATGGAAAGGGGTCAAGATAGCAGCCGTGTCACAGCCCATATTCTGTATATGTATACCGTACTGCACCAAAATCGTGGCAGTATGGAAAGGGGTCAAGATAGCAGCCGTGTTTAATTAATCACAGCCCATATTCTTCAAGATTTGTAAAAGTGCTATCTTGCTGCTGCCAGAACTGAGACCCACTAATGATGAAGCTTCTCACGCGGGTTATCAAGCGCGACGCCGGAAGTGTGACGTATTTCGCCGGCGCCCGTGTGGGTTCCCTCCCCCCACACGGGCGCCGGCGAAATACGTCATGCTTCCGTGTGTGTTACTAGGCAAATACCCTCTCAGTCGTGGGACTCGGAGGCGCTGGTACGCTTGAGTAGGTTTGGGATCACTGGTGATACCGCCGTGTCTGTTCCCCTCGAAGGACTTTCAGGCGGCCAACTCGTTCGTGTCGCGCTGGCGTTGGTGACGTTCCCATCCCCCATCCACCCCACGTCCTGCTCCTGGACGACTACCATCCAAGAGTTCGGTGAGGCTTTGCGTAAGTGTCAAGGAGCGGTCGTGGTGATCGCGCACGACGTCCACTTTCTCGGCACCCTGACACGGAGCTTCAGGACTAGACTTAGTGACGGGGATGGCAACGGTGACAGCTCCACTCTGTCGCGACCCGCACGAGTATTCGAGATCCGCAAATCTATAAGGGTGTTGTGTCACTTCATCAGCTCGAAGGTGGAGTCGACGCCTGCAGGCGAAAGCAAGAACGCCTCAGTGCGTCGATCGGGCGAGCTTAGTTTACGCGGGAGTAAGTGAATACATGGGCTGCGCAGCTGTCCGGAGCAGAGATGAGTTCAGTACGTTGAAATCTATCGTCCAGGCACTGTCCACCAGGGAGCACGCCTCTGCTAGAGCCGCCAGATCAACGCTCACTTGAATAGCTCGCTTCTCACCAGAGGTCTAGTTGCCAAGAAGATCGCTACGAGTACAACATGGTAGTACTGGGGCTCCAATGGAGCAGGAAGGGTGGCAGGTGTGATCGACGTTTCGGCTGTGGCCGACCCCTGCCAAGAGCATTCAGGTCGTTGTGTCTACGAGTCTTGCTACATGTAATATCCAATATATTGAGAATGGTCTTCAGTGCGTTGACGGTGTGCTCTACAACGGGGACCACAATCATCGAACAAGGTTACGAAAGGAACTTCAGGGAACCAAGCCCGCTTCTAACCTTGTCCATCCCTTCTCAGGACAGCCAGTTGCAGTGTGCCTCGGTAACGTCCGCTGCTGATAGCCGGCCATCTGCCATCTCCATCTGGTGTATTCACGTTTTTGCGTTATGATCTCGATCTCGCCTCACCCTGAGTGGACGTCGCTCATTTGTCTTCTACCCCAGTCGACCTCGGACACTCTCAATGACTAGCGCCCTCTACCCACACAACAGCCATCATCCTCAGCAACGAGGTGATCGGCACTGTGACGTCTCGACGACGACGCTTTCAAACTTCACACACAGCAAGTCCGAGTTCCTCGTCTACATACATACACGATGCCGGACGCATGTCATTCCAGCATCGACGAGCCCCCTCTCCACCACTTGCACTGCAAATGTCGCTCCTCCAGATCAAGACGAAAACACCCGAAGGGTGACACGAGATTCGTGTCGATCCTGCAGCCAAACTTCGAGATGAAGGTCGTCCACCTAGAGAATGGACCCGATGAGTCGATTGTAGCCACCACCAAGATCAACGTCGTCATGTGCAGGGGCATGCTGCAGCACACGTTTCCGAACCTGCACCAGTCTGAGAGAGGGAGGCGACTGGCAGCAAGACTTCTCGGCCAGCAGTTCGAGATCAACGGCTCCTCGGTGTTCACATGGGACAGCGACAAGGGCTGTATGCGGAGCATCCAGAACCAATCCGACGTGATGATGCCTGTGATGCGCTTCCTGAGGCGACTTCTCGCAGATATTAGCCAAACGCTTGCTTAGCCCATCCTGAAAGTGGACAAGTGACTTTAATTAGTTAAAAAACTACATGTATTACATGTAGTCTGAGCATTATTTTCTCCAATACAAAGACAAACACAGACGTTGTCTTCGAAGTAATTCGGAGTGACCCAGCAAACTCTCTCGCCTAACTTAGCAATATTTAACGGATAGCCCCGATCCGTTTCTCAATTCATCCCATTTTTTTCTAGCCGCTGGGTATTTGCAGAAAGAAACTCGCTCTCTCTCGCCGGCTTCCAGGCCTCAGTTTGAGATTCCCCCGACTCCTCGTTCATGCCACCGCAAATGTCCGAGCTAGTGAAGCCTGCAAGCTGTTCCACCGCGTCAAACTCTACCGAAGAAGCTGTGGCCACTGCTAGTACCCCAGAGCAGCCAGAAGCCACTTCCACTATGCCTCCCCAACCCCCATCGTCACCGCAAGAGTTCCTTGAGTTTGAAGGTACAACGGTTTTCGCGCCGTCTCCATCCACGACGCACCGATACTCCCTTTCTCTAAAGAGCGGCAAGCTCCGCATCTGGCTGGAGAACTGTGAGTCGAAGAAACAATGGTGAGGCTCATAAGTGCCATACTCTTGACGGGATAAAACGGCTCACACTGTGTTTACTCTCTTCTGAATCAAGGTGCACGACGGAGCTCAGTCTCCAGGACTACGTCGACGCGAGCAACGTGATCCCAGACGCCACAGCATCAGACTACGTTGAGGTGCGCTCAATTGTTGTACAACATGACAACTGGAGTTTGCACTGACAAGACCTTGCGATATCGTGCAGTGCTTTAAGGAGCTCCTGGACACTGCAGCCGACGATGTGGCCGACATCCCAAGCACTTTTCAGCGTGGCCAGGACGGAGTCTTCCAGCTGGAGCTGTCGGTGAAAGTTCAGGTGCTGCGGACGTCACGCGTGGCGACGTACACGTTTGTGCTTGAAGAGATCTCGGTGGAGAGAATCGACGTGTTGGAGTCAAAGTTGCGCGATCTGCAGGACGAGGTGAGCACTCTTCGCATAAACGACGAGAAGCTCGCCACCCGCCAGAGTTCTGCCGTCCAGAGACTGGAAGAAGACATGAAGAAGCTCCAGAAGAGTCTGAATGGCCGAGACGTAGTGATCTCGCAGCTCAAAGAAGAGGTGAAGGCGCTGCACCTGGCTCAAGAAAGCCCCATCGTCATTCCACTGCTGGGCACGACTAAAGCCCAGGGCGATCTGGTTTGCTGGAGGAACGCTGCCTTCACTCTCGGTCTGAACGCCATCATGACTGGCTTTGACGGTATTGTCCGGGTTGTGTCGTCTGGTACATACCATTTGACAGCGGTTGTGAACCACCAGCCAGCGGGTCACAATTTGTCCATTCAGATGATGAAGGGCCCGGAATGTATTCAATCCGCTTACTGTGGATACGCCCAAGGCAACTGTGCATCGACGTCTCTCAGCTGTACGGTTCGCCTGGACAAGAACGACCAGCTCACGGTGAAATGCCCCTCTAACCTCTCGGGAACGAGCCATTTGACGCTGATTCGTCTGGGAAACTGAGAGCAGGCCGGTGAATTTTTATGGAAAGCAAGCAATACGGCCGATAGCGAAATTTGATTCATTTTTTTTTAGTATTTTTGTGACCCGATAAGAGTTGCCTCTGGCCAATGTGACCTGAATGTAGACGCGCAAAACGACGACTGCGGGTGTACATCCATTCCGATGATCACATTTTGTAATGAAATCATGAAATATGAACTTGAATGTTGTGCTCGAGATAACGTATGCATGTTCCTTCTCTTTTGGTAGTTACTCTTGCATAGTGGTGTGAGCGATTTATTTGAAAGCTTCAGATGCTTCAGTTTATTTTATACTACACTAGTACTTCACTTAAGTACTTATTCATACTACTACGGCGAATGAATTTCATTCTAGATTAACTGCAAGCGGATTTTCTTAGTGAAAATCTGGCTTGCTCACATGGCCCAACCCCACTGTTTTGGCCTTCAGTCCTCCTAGATAGTCTTGCTATTGACCGGCGACGAGAAGGGTTTGTAACTTGGGCTCTGCGCGATGGCGGTCGGCGACACAGCGGACAATTCGTCTCTGATCGCCCCGTACTCTCGGTTCGGCAAGACGTCCACACCTCGACCAGGGCGATAGATATAGTACAACACTATTTGAATGCCGCCGAGCACGACCCCTGCAGCGTTGAGGCCCGTGATGAAGTAGTCGCTGTCAAGCAGACCCGTCGCAACCCACAGCGCCGAAGACGCGAAGATCATGACGCTAAGGTTGATCGGAATGGAAGAGGCCGACTTGGACTTCACCACGTGCTTCAAAGTGACGAGCGGGGAGACAAACATGCAGACGTTGACGACGACAGCAGCGTATCCCAACACGTTGCTCCAGTAAGCGTCACTCGCGTGCTTGTGGATGTTGAAGTTACGCAGCAACACGATTGAAGTGGCTCACAAGATATTGAGGTCGCCCGAGCACCAATGTTGCAGTAATCGGTGGTATGAGGCCGTTGAAGCGTGCATGTTGCTGGAGAGAGAAGACGAAGGACGTGAGGAGCCGCTAAACAGTCGCAAATAGTGGTCGAAGGACCGGCGTGAGCTGAAGCCTTGTTAAGGACCACACGAGGGCAGAAGCCTCGTCAGTGGTGCTTGAATACACTAAGTGAGTGCTAACAGGACTGGTATAGCTGGGGGTTGCTACTCGAGTGGGGGTGGGGGTGACCTGAAGACGAAGCCAGGCACACTTGGCACGACCTGAAGACGAAGCCGGGCGTGTCCTGCAGCCCAGTCCAGTGGTGAAGAGCCCGGAGATCAGTCCAGTGTCCTTGTGTAAGGAGGAGAACGCTTATTTGGTGGTCATACAGCTCTCGTGCTCGCAGTGGAGCAGCGCCGCGTGAGTTGTGGGTATCAGACCGGATCCGTCCGTACGGACAGCAGCGATGGCGGTGGATCAGCGTGTATCGGCTAGGACGGCCCGACACGAGGCCCGGATGGCGTTGCAACAAGCCTTGGAAGACCAGGCCGAGGCGGCAGCACAAGCAGCCCTAGCAGCCGAACAACTAACAGAAACACAAGCAGCTATAAATGGAACGACTGTAACGGGGTACAATCAAGTGTACCCATTACATGAAGAGTGACGGGTGTCACTCTCCCGAGTACATGGTACATGGTACCAGTAGCTCCGCAAGCCAACCATTTAAGTTTGTGTGGGCTTTTGTATAGTTAACTTGTAGTTTGTATTACGACCAAGTTAACCCCTCCAAAAATACAGTCAGTCTTATAACCTACTCGTTTGTAGCAAGTCAAGTCGTCCCCTTAAGGCCAGGGACACGTGAACGGCAGTTCACTTGGAGTTCGTATACTCCTGCTTCCTCTGTCAAGAAGTGCTGTGTGCCCCGTCACACTTGGTAGCACTTGTAGTCAATCCTACGCCTACGCGGGTAGATTGGTCTACCTGAATCCTCGGTGGCTCAGGTCTGTGAGCCACGATGGACCGAAGTGAGTTTCCTCACTTGACTGACTCGCAGTTCGAGTCAGTGCGGAAGATGGCGGGCATCTTCGGAAGTGATGCCCTCCGAGCTTGGCGGCGGCGACGCCAGCCGAGCAGGTCGAGCGGGTGAGCGCGTTTGACGAGTACGAACGCGGGCTCATCGCTCATGTGCAGGGAAACCTGCTGGCTCAGATGAGTGAGCCCAGACGGGTGCAGCCTAAGCCTTTGCGGCTAGCTGTGCCTCCGTTCGAAGGGAAGGAAGGTGAGAACCTTCACTTCTGGATCCGGGAGACCGAGATCGCAATGAGCGCAGGTCTAATCTCGGCTGAGAACCTTCGAGTCGCCTTTGCGCTCTCCAATCTTGGCGGACGTGCCAAGACTTGGGCGTATACGCGCGAAGCGATGTCGCCTGGATGTTTCACATCCTGGGCTCAGCTGTGTGAGCAGCTTCGAGCCGCTTTCCTCCCGGCGAACAACGAGTTCCGCCAGCGCTCGCGATTCCTTGCCTGCAAACAAGGGGAGCGCGAGCTGTACGCGTACGTACAGGAGATGCGCACGTTGGCAGCCTCGCTGGTGGGGAACCCACTGTCGGAAGATGTCAAGACGACAGTCTTCCTGGACGGCCTGAAGGTCGGTCCTGCGCGCACGCAGTTGTTCCGTGGGCGCACCGCCACTATGGAAGAGGCGATCCAAGTCGCCCTCCAGGAGGAGTACAGCCACAAGCAGGCTGGTGCTCTGGCTGTTGTACAGCCTGTGGTCACTGAGAGCGAACCAGAACCCATGGATCTGAGTTCGGCTGAACAGTATTGTGGCCGCTGCTATGGCTGCGGCGGACTGGGACACTATCAACGTGTCTGCCCATCGCCAGGGTCTGGGAAGAAGACCTACCCGAAGACCAGAGGGTCAAGGGGGCGCCGGCGCCATGCACCGTCAGGTGCTCAAGGGGACACAACCACCAGTAAGGACGAGGGCCTTGCTGGGGTTGGCCTGAGTCTTTGTGATGGGTGTACGGAAGGCGTACACCACAGAGACCCGGGGTCCCTTGAGAGCACTGATGCTCGCACTGGTGAAGGACAACGGTGGGCTGTCGGTAGTACACGTGAGTGTACGGGGGTAATGGTATCCCTTGACATGATTGAGTCTGGGACGTCGCGCGTGTTTGCATCGTCGCCAGATGTGTCGGTTGGAATAACGACACAAGTGCCAAGACTCTGCGAGAGTCGAAGCACAAGGGCAGGTCTCATTGACTGAGGCCGGGCCCAAGAAGAACCTTGGGGTCCGCTGTGACCCTTGCTGCCGCACGAGACGACGCGGGCAGCGATGGAACCGCGCATGTTCCCGGACATGGACCCGGACATGGTCCCGGACATGGTGCTGAAGATGGCCCTGGGCATGGAACCGTATATGCCCTCGGCCTGGACAAGTATGGCTTGGCCCTGAGTGCGCTGTGCAAGCTGCACGGGCTCTAGGTCGAGCAGCGCGACAATGCCTTTGAGGCTAAGTCGGCCCTCTGTGTCTGCCAGAGCATTGGTGAGTCATGTTCCCACCTCTGGCCAGACACAAGGGCGTCCGAAGGGACCGCCAGGGCGCTGGATGCGTCCGACAAGATGATGAAGAAGAAGGGAGGCATCACTGACATGATGTCCTCCATGACGATGGTGCAGTGTATCTGCAACCGAGGGCTGTTGCGCCTGGCATGTGGAGCTGCCTCAAGAAGCAACTCCAGTGCTGAGAGTCGTTGCTCGGTATGAGCATTGACAAGGGTGGTGTTCGGTGACGCCACCAGGTGGGTAACCAAGGACCACTGACTAGCGGGTAACTTAGTTCCGCACAAGAGCATGTAATGCTGAGGAGGCCACTCAAGGCATCTCCGGCGTGGGTAACCAAGTACCACACACGGTCGCCCAGACCTTAACTGAAGAGGAAGGCGTTGCACGCGCTTCCTGTGTGGGTAACCAAGTACCACACCAGGTCACTCAGACCATAACTGATGAGGAAGGCGCTGCACGCGCTTCCTGTGTGGGTAACATAGTTCCACACGCGTCACTCAGACGGAAACTGATTGTGAAGTCGCATGATGCGCTTCCTGTGTGGGTAACGTAGTTCCCCACGATGCGGTAAGGCTCTGCATGAGCCTGACGGAGTCACTCGAAGCGTCTCCCTGCGTGGGTAACTTAGTGCCACGCACTGTCCGTATGACCAAGACTTGTGATCAGGTCACTGGAGTCTCTCGCATGTGGCGACTGGCCACACGGAGTTTAAGAGACTCGTGACACCGTCTCGATGTCATAGCAGCACGACCCTCTTGGAGGCTCCGCGCGGCTCTGATTTTAAGTGGGGGAGGAGTGCTCGGAAGCACTTCCTTCCTCCAAGGGCTTTGCACCCGTTCATCATGGATGACGTTCAACTGGGTGTCGATGCGCACAGTTGTCGTGGTTTGGTTACATGTCGTACCGGCGGCTATGCTTGTTGGGTCGCCGCCGACTCGGCGAGCTTGGTCGATCACGACTGGAGTGCGTCTGCCGGAGGGCGACACCTCAATTGACCACATGCAGGAGCATGATCGGTCTGGCTGCGAAGGCCGCGGCCACTGCGCGGCGTTGGGGCAACAAGTGTCCAGGACTCGATGCCGAGATGGCAGAGTCTGAGTATGCGTGCATGCGATGCAGCTACTCTCAAGGAAGGACAAGTCGTACGCTGTCATGGGTGTCTTCACCCGCAGACGTGGGTAACAGAGTACCACGTCAAGTCACGCAGACTCAAACTGCATACAGGCTGGTACACACCAAGCCTTGGTCGACGATACTGACCTGGAGCCCAAGCAAGGAACTTGCCCGCGCCACTGGAGTCTGCTGGTATAGCGACTCGGCGCTGCAGGGCGGCGCGAGGTTAGGCAGTCGGCTGCTGCCTGACCCACCGGGGTTCTAATCGTAAGTGGGGAGGATCGGAAGTGCCCTTCCTCCCGAGGTCTCTGGCTCGAGACTTGCTTCTTCACAGAAGCCGGTGTAGTGGTTGCATGGTGCAACCACTTACGAAGCATTGCACGAAGGTGCTGGACCTGATGCGTCGCTGCTTAGGTTTCATGGTCTTGGTGACCGATGGCCAGCAACGTTGGCAGTGGTCACTGCCGCTGCTGGGCCGAAGGTGGCCGCACATTCGCTGCGGAAAGGCTGCATCTGTCGGGCGAGGACATGGCAGCCAGTCTGCGGCTTGGGCCGCGGACGAAGGCATGTGCGCGTACGCATCACCATGCCGTAGCTTGATGCTGTTGCTACTCTGGACGCGGTACGTCTACCGGCCAGTTAGCTATCAGCATCATGCTGAAGCACAAGGCTGTGGTTACGCTGGGCGCGGCACGTCTGCCGGCCAGGTTGCCATTAGCCTTGAGAATGGGTGTTGTCCACCAGGACGAACCCGAGGGACAGCTCCATGCTGTTGCTACGCTGGGCGCGACACGTCTGCCGGTCAGGTAGTCAACGGCAAGGAGCTTGGGTGTTGCCCACGAAGGGTGAGCCCGAACGTGTTGCCTTTGCGGGCATTCACACTTAGCGCGGTGTATACCGAGCTTGTAAGGCGCGAAGCCATACGGGTGCACGTGGCACATACTGCCTGTGAGGTAGTTGCGGTGCACGTGGCACCTGACGCTCACTGTGCGCGGGGCACTTGGAGTACGCGAAGTACTCGCAGTGCACGCGGCACTTGTCGTGCACGTGGCACTTGAAGTGCACGAGGCACTATGGCAGTCGTGGTGTACGTGGTACACGACATGCCTTTGGTGTATGGGGTGGTGCCCCCGTACACCGTGAGGTCCGGTATGGACTGTGTGCCACGCGGCCTTGCGTGCACACCGACCTGGTGTTGGTCGCCGCGACGCATGATGCGATCGCTGGTGACGGAGGACAGTGTACCTCGCACCGTGATGAAGTACCATTGCGGTACCTTGGTGTCGATGGAAGACACCTCAGCGTCGGCGACACGATGGCTGTGACGCGGGGCAGGACTTTGAACAAGTCCGCCGCGTTGCTCTGTATGATGAGCTGGCTGCGAGCAGCAGCCGTGGTCCCAGGACTATGGCGACGATGAAGCCGGATGCTTCTTGGCTTTGGTCAACGTTTGACCTTAGCCTGTGGGTCGTGCCGACGTACTCGGACGACCGACACACTGCGCCGTGACGAGCGGGGTCCTGTCGGACCGCTGTCATCGCTGGAGATGAACAGCACAGCTCTCTCCATGGTTACGCTACGCGCTGACCTGAATGGTGCCGTCCCTCGCGGGAGGCACCGCAGCACGAATGTGCCAGCGAGGCCCAAGGACCATGCGACACCAACTGCTGGTGGTCTACGAGGGACACCGCAGGTTTGGGGGACATCCATCCCGTGCCGAGGCACTCTGCGCCTGCTAGCGCTGTGGATACGGCCACTAGAGGCGTCGGCTTTGCGGCCAACATCGCCGAGGGCAGGAGGGTGCTGCGCGGGGTGCCCGCTGCGGGCACAAGTCACTGTGGGTGTGACAATGAGGCGCGCCAGCCTTGCGGCGGCGGTGCCCGAGAATCCGACCTTTGGGTGTTCGGATTCTCTCGAAGCTGATTGGAGAATCAGGTGTGATTCTCAGATAAGTGGGGGAGGATGTAACGGGGTACAATCAAGTGTACCCATTACATGAAGAGTGACGGGTGTCACTCTCCCGAGTACATGGTACATGGTACCAGTAGCTCCGCAAGCCAACCATTTAAGTTTGTGTGGGCTTTTGTATAGTTAACTTGTAGTTTGCATTACGACCAAGTTAACCCCTCCAAAAATACAGTCAGTCTTATAACCTACTCGTTTGTAGCAAGTCAAGTCGTCCCCTTAAGGCCAGGGACACGTGAACGGCAGTTCACTTGGAGTTCGTATACTCCTGCTTCCTCTGTCAAGAAGTGCTGTGTGCCCCGTCACAACGACTATCCCTGTTGCTGAGGAAGAGACAGCAACGCAGGTGGCTACAGAAGCAACGGTGGTACGGACGAGCACCAGCGACTAGGCCGGACGGGCAGTGGGTAGCGCGGGTGCATCCCGTGCATCTACAGAAGCTGCCCAGCCTGCACGAGCTACTCAAGCCTATAACGAAGCGGCAACGGACCTCGCAGTCCATGGGAACTCCGCACAGTCAAGCGGAGCCCACGAATAGGCTGTGGCCAAGACGCCACCCGCTACAACCAAGGACAGCAGCTCCCGTCAGCTGGTGCGGAATTCCCACGCAGAGAAGTGAGCAATGACAATATTTTCCCCGGAGGGCCCCAAGACGAGCACACGTCCACCGCTGCGGGGTTCGAGACGCGTCCGTACAGCACCAATGCTGGTTTCTATGCTGGACCTCAAGTACACTTTCCGAGCAACGTCTACCAGGGGTACCAATACCCGTACGTTGCAGGCCCATCGAACGCTTATCCAGGTTGGCAGGCACCTCCTGGATCAGTCCCACTGCAGCCTGTTCAGTATGTTCTTGCTCCGGCACACCAATCAGGCGTCGATGAGCAAACCCTGAAAATGAAGAAAAAAGGTCTAGACCTCAAGGAGTTTGGAGGACGTGATGGTCGGATGTCGTTAGCGTCTTGGCTGTCCCAAGTACACCTGGCTATACGACGAAGGGAAGGCAAATTTGGACGAACTTGGCATACTAGCGATCTCTACCTGGAGGTATCGGCCACGCTGCAGGATGAAGCGGCAGAATGGTTTCATCGTATTAGCGGTACGGTGCGAGCAGAAGACGAGACGCTGGAGAATCTGATTGCCTTACTACAGACCAAATACGGCAGTCATTTGGACGCGACCGAGGTCATGAACCGCATACGCGAGAGAAAGCAGATGCCAGGCGAAAGCCTGTCGGATTTCTCTAGCGCTCTATTAAAACTTGGTGGTGACAAAGTTATCGACGACAGTTGGTACGTCAGTTCTTTTCTCAATGGGATGGATAATCAAGCCATGGCGCAGTTTGTCAAAGCGCAGCACCCACACGATCTACTTGAGGCCACCCAAATGGCAATACGCGACTGCGGAACGTACGGCGAAGGCACTCGAGTTGGTTGGGAAGAAGCCAGCTCCCGTCACTCAAGAAACACGGGCGTAGTACGAACCCTCCGGGGCGGTGCACGTCTAGTGCAGCCACCAGCAGCGTCAATGGCAGGGTACTCCAACCAACAGTAGGCGCCCAGCTAGTGTCTCCGTTGGTAGCCGGGCAGCACATGACAATGCCCCAGCCACCTCAACTGGTTGCTTCAACGAACCCTCCTCGATATGATGCGGAAGGAAGGTCCCTCGTCCCTCAGATAACGAATCCACCAGCGGGGTTCCAACCCGGGTTTCCTTCTGGGGTCGTGTGGCCACCAATGGCAACTGCACCGGTGACTGTATGGAATTCCGACGCCGGGCGTAAAACAAGAGTCGTTCGCTGTTAATTCACCTTCAGCAACTTTCGGGCCGCAGATGATCGCCCAGCTACAGCCGCAATTTAATGCACCAGTGATGACACAAGCGGCGAGTGCGCAGTCGCCATCAGTGCAATATCAAGGGGCACAACATTCTTTTACGGGGCCGAGCAGCGCTACGGTGGGGCATGATCAGAGGCAGCAACAGAATCGGTTCTCTCGCAACAATGAACGGCGGGCTACAGCTTACCAAGCTGCATTGTCACGAACAAGCGGGCCGCAACATCCGCTGAGAACAAGAGAGGAGCGGCTCGCTAACCAGCATCTGTACGAGGAACGTCGACGCCAAAGACAAGCACGCACGGCGGGCGATAAGTCAAAGCACTGTTACTATTGCGGATTTGAAGGTCATTTATCGTTTGAGTGTCTGCTTAAGAAAGAGGATCAGTCGGCGGCGTCCCAGTTACCAGCACCAGCGCCTCCAGCCCGTGCAACTCCAGCTCAACAGCCTTCGGGAAACGAGGAAGGAGCGTAGACGCCCCGATTCTGCGTTCCAACAATGTATGTACAAGAGAGGGCTTCGCTGAAGCTGTGATGAGTGATGAAGTATTCGCGATCTCGCAGAAGAGGGAGACTCGTCAAACAAACCATACTGACGACGAGCTCGCTGGCGCTCACGGGTCAGCATGTATATGCGTATCTACTACGACAAAAACCATGAAACGTGGGCGTCTTCTGTCTAAGGACTCACCTGCTATACAACGAGAATGGCAATGGGATTCCTTACGGGCGGCATGACAGCGTGACGAGGTGACGCAGATCGCGGAGGTAGCTCTGATCGAGAAGCGCCCTCCTACGGACCGCTGAGATGCCACCGCCTCGGCAACTTCTTCCTCAAAACTGCGTTTTTTTCTTGCTTTGGTTCCGGTTAAACAACGGTCTTCGAGGTGGGTTGTCTCTACGGTAGCGCATGAACAGCGCGTAGTACAAATGCACACATTCTGGTTGTTTGAAGAAAAACTAACACGGACAAGTGCGCTCACGGACATTCACAGCCCATCCGACCTCGAGTTGCTCGTTTCTTTCCATCCTCGCGCCGTTGACCCCCATCTGCGCGCATATCTCGTACATCTAGATTTGCGTTAGACATCCTGTCTGCCATTTTCCAAATTCTTGATTCGCTTCCCTATTCAATTGTGTGGCTACACGTGCAAATCGTGATTCGCACAAAATCTGTTAGACGAGTTGTCGAATCAGAACACACAATATCATGGTTGGGATCGTAGCAGTAGAAGCCACTTCCTAATCGGACTTGCATACATGTACCACACCAAGTCACGCCTCGCATTCTCAAGTGCATTTCCAAGGTAGTGTGCATGTAGCTAGAAGGGCAGTAATGTAATATTACCACAGAGTCTGCGAGGGGCTCGTCACCCGCCGACGAGATAATATAATGCTTACGATATTCGTTGCGCGGAGAGATGATAGTATAGTAAATGATATAGGCGCTTTGCAACGACTTGGTCGTGCGCGTGCAGGCCTGCGCGGCCGGTGCTTCGCGTTGCCTGTGCGCAAAATGAAATAGAGTATCAAGTAATCACAGGCGTTTACTTCGATAAAGCTTCCTGAAAAGCCCTGAGCTACTGTACAATTGACGCCTTTTATCGCCAGTAAGCGCATTCGTTCCTTCGAGAGGCCCAAGTGTATTCCAGGCAATCGAGGTCATTCGGTGAGGTCAAGTGGGGAGCGCTCTGCAGCTTGTCGAAGCCTAGCAATGCATCGCTGCATGCGCTACGCGGTTAGTACCGCATTTAAGTCTACTCGTATCAACAACGGCTGAGCTGGGCAACAGTAAGCACTCACCATAAAGAGCTAAGCTTACGGCAAAATAATGCATACTAGTTGAAAGCGATTTAATTGGCTGCAATTAATGGTCACGCTACGGCGAGACTGTGTGCGTACTGAGGCAAGCACTCGAACGCTTCAGTGCCAGCTACGCACTGCGCAGTTGACACTGTCGGCGCTAAAGCGGTCAAGGTGCTACCACTATCCTATCTAACGTCATCAATATCCTATTGAACATCATACGAATGTTTACGTCTGACGATTGTCTAACCAATTCCGTCTAAGAATCAATTACTTCGGCGGTTTTCTTTCGAGCACGCAGACTCGAGGAGTCGGCCGAACGCGCACCAAGACGTGGTCAGCTCTGGTTGAATCGATTTCCGAGCAAACCAGCGCTGGCATCTCCTCGATGAGTTTCGTCCGCCTCAACAATGTTCTCCGCTTCTTGATTTTAGTCGTGCTCCTCGTTTGGTCAGTAAAGATGGCACCGAACAACCTCTCATGGTTACAGCATCAGGATAGATGGGAAAGTAAGTAAGCCCATCTTCATGCGCTGTCTTAGCGTATACACCTTTTTGATGGTGGCGTTGAAGGTTTCAACAGGGTTGTTGGTCGTGGCAAATGACGAACATGTGCGGAAACACTGCCGTTTCGAAAAAAAATCCAGTAAGCCACTGGTGGTAGAAATATAACACAAACTCCTTGATGTCGGGATCGGACATCCACCGACGTACCGCCGTGGTCTTGTGCGCATGAATCTAGGACTCCCAGGTGGCGTAGTGCATATCGTAAACATCGGCTGCTGCCAGAGCTAATTTTGCTGGTGCCAAAGCTTTGTCATGCTCGTAGAACCCCTTTATCATATGCCAGAAGCACATGAGGTATTCCACGTCACAGTCGCCAAACCGGTCCATGACAGCGTTATATTGGGCGTCTTCAGCATCTCCCATGACGTAGTGCAGCACCAGTGGCTTCGACATCACTCTGTGGTCGATATCTCTCAGGGAGCCAAGCGCTGTAGAGCACTGAGCCTCTTTGCACTGTGAAGCGGCAAATAGCGCGACGAGATGAAACGTTCGCGACTTATCGGAGATACCGCAAACGAACGTTGATTAGTCCACTTTACTGAGTTTGAAAGTCGTGTCCACATGAAAGATGAAACTTTTAGGGTCGCGATCCAGACGTCTCAAAAGCAGCTTAGTTGTACATAGCCCACAAAAACGTCGTCGCCATCCGTGCCTTCGCCAATCTCCGCATTCCCATCGCTGCAAGTTTTCGCCGAGAAAGCAACAGATTATGCGTCCAGCTCCGTTCCATTACACGATTGACCCCAGATCATCTTCTCCAACTCCACGATATCGTCCGTGTTGTACATCTCTGTCTTGCGGAAGTACGAGACGAAGTTTCCGATCTTATCCAGCGCCGGAGCCACACCGTTGTTCAACTCAGCGAGTTTGTTCCGGATCCACACCGGTTCGATGAAGCTTTTTGTAAGAGATCGCGCCACAGCCTTGTCCTTTCAGTCGACTTGCCGCTAGGAGCATCCAAACATCCAGATAGATGCTCGCCCTTCTCGAAAATGTTGACGACATCCTTGTCTTTGCAGTCAGAACCTTACACTTCCAGCCACACGCTCGCCCTTCGTCAGCAACAGCGATGTCACACAACGCAGTATGCGGTATCGCATGTAGTGTGGGTCTCCCTGCCACACGCATTGTGCAACCTACGAGGTTACTGTCGCTGATCTTATGGCGCTTCTCGGTTTTCATCCGGTCCAGCGCGTCTTTAGATGCCTGGACAGGAAGCTGCTTATTTAGTACAGTCCATGGCAGAAGCTTATCCATGGGCTTCTCGGGCAACAGTGATAGCATTGCGTTATTTGATAAGATAGCGCGGTGGGAAAGTACTTATTGGTACGAGGAAGTAGAGCTTACCAGACAGGCTTGTAACAATTATGAGCGAGTCTTGGGGGGAGGGATTCTTCTCGACTACACAGGACTCCTGTATTTACTGCCCCAGAAAGGTTCAATTGCCCTTACCCCTTTGGCTCTCATTGGCCATAAAGGAAACATGTCCCTGCAAATTGACTGGCTTGTACGCCATTTTGGGGTTTCCTCGTTTCGTGGACGATTCACGCATCTGTGTGGAACACGCCCATTTATAATGTGTTTCGTGGACGCTTCACGCATCTGTGTGGAACACGCCCATTTATAATGTGTTTCGTGGACGCTTCACGCATCTGTGTGGAACACGCCCATTTATAATGTGTTTGTACGACTTACTGTCCATTTCCCACATCTTTGTGAACTGTTCATAGTATTTTCACTTTTTTCACAGGCACTCGTTCTGTGAACGGCGAATAACGCGAACCCTTCAACTTCGGAGCAAAAATGCCCCCCCCCCCAAACCCTACGACAATGTCCCCCCAATTTGCTCAACCTAAACATTCGGGATTTTGCTTTTCGGACTCATCTAGCACAAGTCGAAGCCTGGAAATGCGGGTCATTTAAGCCACGCCCCTTTCACTGATATGTATAGCAAGGGTCAGCGCTCGGTATGATTTTTTACTACCTTTATTTACCCTGGCCGTAACTTTTACCAGGACCTTTTTCCCGGGTAAAACACCAGATCAGGCCACACAACCGGTTAAAGCAAGAGTATGCATTGAAGTGACATTTAATAGCAGTGTTTAATGCATGCTAAGGTTTGCTTGGGGTTATGCAGGTGCGCTATACACGACCGATCAATTAGCGTCATTCAAGCTGCAGGCAGAGATCAAGGATCCATCGTGGTCTCGCAATCCTGACGTCCGAGCAGAGTGCATGAACTCACCGTTCCGGCGTACTCGGGCTCGATTAACGTCATGGTCTCGGTCGTGTTCGTCAACTACGGGTCCAGCCGGATTTCGACTGGCAGGTGGGTAACAACGTGACCCTGGAGGGAAAGATCGCTTTCGTGTGCTATGGTCGCCTTTTATTCAGGATTAAGGTCGCGTTTTAAGTGAGGTTTCACTTCATTCTTTAAGGCTAGCTAACGGCCACGAAAACGGCGGGCTTAATGTCGCGCGGGCTGAGCAGCACGGCATGGCTTCGATCATCATCTACTCGAACACGGAGGAAGACAGATTCGTGCAGGTACCCTTTGTACACCGAGGGCATCTACTGCCCAAGGGCTCTATCCAGCGTGGCTCGCTCGCAGTTCAAGTACGAGGATGTTAAAAGCGTCCTCACATTCCGGCCCTCACGCTATCCTATGAGCAGGCTATATTCTATCGGCGGACGTAAGGCGCCAGAGAAGTGGCAGGGCGGTCGAACTTACTTGGAGGACTACCGTCTCAGTGATGACGAACGTACTCATCGACAGCATCGTTGGCTCGACCAGGGCCGTCGTCAGCACGAATCGTGTTATCGCTATACCGTAACTGTCGCGTTAGCTGTACGCGCTGATAATAATTAGTTAGTGTGTCGTAAACTTTGCTCACCGAACGTGCAGCACCAATTTTGAGCAAGACGAGCGGGTATTACTCAGAACTTTGATAATATCAAAGAGATTGCCAATCCAAGAATTAAAAACTATTCAAATATTATTTGAATAGTTTTTACTTCTTTGATTGACGTGATCCTCGCGACGGTAAAGAACAACGCGGTTCCCAACGTGGCGGTGGACTTCAAGGCGGCCGTCCGGATGAACCTGCAGGAGAGCAATGTGCGTGAGCGAGGGATATAGTTATTCAGGTCAGGCAGGGAGGTGATAGAAGAACACGGCTGGTCTGAGTTCATTTAAGATCAAGAAGGCTTGAAGTTGAAGTGCAAGTTGTTTGTAGTTTCCATCGAGCCGCAGGCACTGCGTGAAAAGATCGATGCCATTCTAGCGTACAAAAATCGCGCTGCGCGCTCTGATGAAAAGGTGCTTTTCAAGATCATACCAGGAGAAGGCCCTCGAGCATGAGAGGGATTTTCAGAGACGAAAGCGACAGCGAGGCTCGACTCGTGCTGGAGGAAAAGGTGAAAATGCGCGAGAGTAAGACCGACCGAAGAAAAAGTTGAGAGTGAAAGAAGCTCACGTTGCGAAGCCTGGACCAACCTCCAATGCCGCCACCGGAGGAAAACCTACCAAGCCGTCTCAACGAGAGAAACAACGGTTGGTGTCGGGTAAGCCGGAGAGTGGATGCCTGAAATGCACGGGCGACCACTGGTTGTGAGATGTCCAGTTGTAACACACGAGGAGAAGACGACATTGCTCCGACAGCAGCACGGGCGCCGCAATCGTGAGCAGGATGAGCGGAAGAGACCGTGCAAGCGTGAAGGCTGAAGCGCATCAAGAGTGTTTACTTGGACCTGTGAAGCGAGTCTAAACGGAGTGCACTCAATGCCCTATTGAGCTGATTTGGGGGCTGATATTAGCGTCATGAGTAAGGGGAAGCTCCCTGAGCTGATGGCGAAGGATTCGGTAGAGAGACCGGTGGGATTGAATGAGGAGGTCAACGTGAAGACTGTAGGTGGACATTTTCTCCGCGCTAAAGCTTACGTTGGAGTGAAGTTGCAGATTAATACAGCGGCAGGACCTGTTTTCCTTTCGACGCCGGTGAAGTATTTGATTATTGACGAAGAAGAAGATGAGTTCGTCGTTGGCAAGGATGTGTTATTAGCTATGCTCTGAATTGACGTGGATCGCCAACTCGAGCAGCTTGGGATGCATTGGTTCATTGATGACGAAGCCCCTATTGACTGCGACGATAATGTCGAGATTGGTGTGGAGGGTGAGGGCAGCAGTAGAGGAGTTACTGGATAATGACACGATGTGGAAACAGATATTTGTCTGCAACCATGTCCGACCCCATGTATACGTGGACCCTATGGTGAGGTGTGATTGGTCGCATGAGGTGGAGATCCGGTAGAGACGAGTGTGACGTGTGGATTGTGGATGTGTGTGGAGATTTGGTGGGACCTGGAACTTGCAGTAAGTATGGGCTCACAGGATTGGAGATGCGCCCACCGGAGGAGTGCTCATGTTCGGTGCGGAGTCACGCATCCTGTCCATCCGCCGACTTCCCTAACTGCAGGATAGGCCCAAGGCGTGAAAGTGTGGCCAGTGAACGTATCCTGGTCACTGCCTGCATTGGCTCAAGCCAAGTTGCCGGACTACCCCACTGAATCTGCCCCACCAGACATGATCATGCGCACACATGACCTCGCTGGGTGAAGCCTCGTGTTGTCCGGACCGGATCGTGGTGCACCCCGGTGATGGCGTACAGAATGGAGAAGCGCCACACCGGATGGGGACGGACCAGATCGTTCATTCGGTCCGTCCACCGTGCCCACACTGGATGTCGACGCACCAAGAACAAGTCTAGTGCGCGCCGCGTGCACTTACGCAGCGGCGTCGTTCCCGACCGGATAAGACTAAGATCCACCAAGGCTCACGTGCGGTACCGAATGGGCCGCACATCCAAGGGAGAGGTCCAGTTCCAAGACGAAGAGACGGTGTATCCAGGTACCTCTGTCATCATATGATGAGTGTACCTGGAGAAGTGTCGCCGTCAACAAGTCTCCGCATACCGAAAACAAGACGAACATACTGAAGCACTGCCAAGAAGCCCAAGCATACTCAAGACAAGCGAAGCATAGTGAAACCTACATTAAGTCAGCAAAGTGATAGAAGATAGCTAGCCAAACGTAAGATCTAAACAGAAACCAATTTGCCGAAGAACACGCGGACGATTCTGGCGCCCGAGGACAGCAGTAGAGCCTCGACTTTCTCGTCTTCAAGAGCCCTCCGGGCGACTGCCTGCGCGCGGTCTAAGTACGTTTAGGGACGCTTCCAAGGCCTCACCGGTGTAGCGAGCACCGGTGTAGTGGGGACTCAAAGGTACCAAGGCGAGGTCGGCAGTGACTGGGGTTTCGCGCCCTGGAGTGACCTGTGAGAGCTTCATTTTCTATTTGCGTGTCCTATCCGGGCATCCATTTCATGTTCCCTACTGTGTGTCTTTGGTGGTTGAGGTAGTCACCCCCCAGACCGAATTGATCGACTACTGTGTGATAGGACTGAATTATATTTTGTATTGTTCCCTCATTCTGTGAGGGTGGTGCGCGTAAGTGAGTGTGCACCCAAGGCTGACCAGTGCCTTGGGTGACGGCTCCGAAGTTGACTGGTGTATAGACCCCCCACCCAAGGGTCTCAAAGAATAAGTGGTGGCTGTATATTTTGTGGCGTTTAGCTCGGCATTGTATTTCTGTGTGGTTGGTTGGTCTGAATTACGGATCTGACAGTGATCCCTTGCATTCGGTCTGACCCTCTGTTCATTCGGTGTGGTTTATCTCAGGAACACACCCAGCAGACTTTATTCTGTATTGCAACAACTCATTTCGGTGAAGTCCGGTCCGCCAAAGGTAAACGATACCTATAGGGGTTGACACAAGGACACACGCCAAACACCGGACCGCATTAGTGCGATTCGGTGCGTCCAAGCGGTTTCAGGTCCGGGTCATTCAGTGTCCCGTGAGCTGCGTACCGCGTGGACAATCTCTGGTACTCCGAACCCGAATTTCATTCGGTCCGGCATAGCGCGCTATACACCCCTGGACGATAAAGGCGTTCACCCGCCTCGCCTCTAAGGCGATCGAGAATGGTTTTCCGCGTACGCGATGCGGTGAAATACTGTGATGTACGACATTTGGAGGCTGCGGGTTGGGGGTGACCCACCTGCCAAGGTGCCGCCGCTGTTTATTAAGCTGAGGGACGGAGCTAAACCTCAAAAGTGCAAAGCGCGGCAGTATCTACCGCACCTGAGAGAGTTTTTGCGGGATTTCAATGCCGAGCTAGAGCGCATGGGTTGGGTCTTTGAAACCCCACTCAGTCGATGGGCCAGCCCTGCATTGCCTGCACGCAAGCCGGGCTCAGACGAATATCGCCAGACAAGCATATATCGCGCCGTGAACGCGGGGACTGAGGCCGAAGCTGGTGCAATGCCGATCCTACGCGTCGTCACTGAGCATGTGCGTGACATGACGCATTTCGGACGGTTTGATTTTCTGAAGGGGTTCTGGCAGCTCCCATTGGCGAAGGAGTGCCAAAAATTCCTGTCTTACATGACGGATAGCAATGTACACACCACCCAAGGATACAGCGATGCAGCTACATGTATACATTTCCAACGCACAATGGAGACGTGTTTTAAGGAGCTGTTTGTACACGCATTTGCTAGTGTGGGTGGATGATCTCCTACTCTACGCCAGCAATATTGACGAGTACCTTGAGAAGCTGCAAAGCCTTTTCTGTTTGATGAATGAATTTGGCTTGAAGCTCTGTGTGAAGAAGTTTGTATCAGAAGAGTGTCAAGCGTTGCGGAAAGATTATCGATGGTAATGAAGAAACGCACGATCCCTAGCGCATTAAGTCCTTGCGCGAGAAGCCGAGCCCGAAGACAGCAGCGGACCTTCAGCAGATCCTTTGTGCGGCCAATTGGCTACGTCAGAGTATAGTGGGCTATGCAGAGGCAGTGAAGCCATTGGAGGAGTGTCTAGATAACGCACTACGGAACAAGAGGAAGTCGAAGTGATCTGCAGCGGCTGTTCCAATTGTTTTTACATCAGAGTTGCAGAAACGTTTTGACCGCGTGCGCGATATGCTGGTAACGTCAGCCACTTTGCACCATCCTTGCCCGGATGGAGACATGGTATTAGTGACGGATGCCTCTGACAAGGATTGGAGCATTTTAGTTACTGAAGTTAAGAACAGGGGTCCTAGAAAGTCAGGTGGAAAACAGTCTCACCGACTTTTGACCTGTTTAAGTGGAACGTTCACGGGTGCGCAGTTGAATTGGAGCGTGCTAGAGAAGGAAGCATTTCCTCTCGTTGCTGCCTATGAGAAGCTTTCGCATCTGCTCATGCGACCAATGGGTTTTCGCATGTTCTGCGACCATCGGAATCTAACTCATGTATTTATACCTGTGGAAAGTGTGAAGAAGCATATTAGAGGGAAATTGCTTCGGTGGGCATTGAAGCAGAGCGTGTTTCGGTACACTATCAATCACATTGCGGAGACAGCCAATATTTAGGCTGATATGCTGAGCCGGGGGCCTGTCAGCCTGTACAGCCGATCTGCATCCGCCGTGTTGTTATGCGCCGTGCCCAACAGCAGCAGCAAGCTGTGCTCCGCCCGCCGGACGACGATGATTTCGTGTGGCCGACACTGAAAGAAGTATCAAGGGTCCAGAAGCGGCATGCCGCGGTGATTGCCGTCTTGCTGGTCGAACCGAGATGATGGCATGCTAGTCAAGGGCGAACGGCTATGGATTCCTTCAGAGGAGCAGTTGTTACTGCATAGACTAGCGATTATCTCTCATTGTGGACCTCAGGGACATCGCGCCGACACGCGATGATGACTCAGCTGGGTAACGTGTACTCGATTGAGCAGTTGCGTGTCCACGTGGACCGTTTTCTGGCGAAGTGCCTCTTATGTAGGCACGTAAAAGAAGGGAAAATTATTACGAGGCCATGGGGCGAGACGTATAGGAGCCAAACGCGGACCGAAGCTCTCCATTTTGACTTTTTGTATCAGGGTGATCATTTTGGAGACGACCAATATCTTTGTGAACTTGTCGTTTGTGAGACGCCGATCAGTGCTGTGGTCGCTAAGGCTATTCTGCAGTGGCATTCGCGTTTCGATGTACCTAAACTATGGATAAGTGACCAGGGTAGTCATTTCATGAGCGAGGTTATTGATACTTTGCGAAGCAAGTTGAAGTGTGATCACAACTTTTCGGTGGTGGGTTAACGGATCTATCGAACGGATAAACAGAGATATTCTACAAGTTTTTCGAGCTATGATTCTGGAGTATAAACTAGATTTTCGCGACTGACTGTCGCTGGCCTCAGTTGTTCAGTCTAGCTTGAACCATACACCCGTTCCCTCTCTAGCCTACAAGTCTCCTCTGGGATTATTTACGGGACCGCCGCCACCATCACCACTCGCCCACGTTTTTGTGCGGCAACGTGGGCAAGGTGAGTTGATTGAAGCGAGCAGCTCTGCCAAGATTGAGCGTTTTCTCGCTCAATTACGTGCCAGTGTTCACAACATGTATCGTGCGTCCATTAACTCAAGGGAGAAGCAAGCTTTACTGAACAAAAAAATGGAACGGGGGGAAATTTGATAAATTTCTCGGTTGACGATTCTGTTTTACGTTCTCGAGTGGATGAAAACCACGTTAACAAACTTTTAGTCACTTGGGTGGGTCCGTACGCGGTGACGGAGGCTCATCCTCGTCATTTCGTGGTAAGAAATCTAGTGACGGGCCAGTCGAGCGACGTGCACGCGTCCAGGCTGAAGTTTTTTTTGCTGATAGTGATCTACAAGTGGCTGAAGAATTACTCGAACATGTTGCAAGCCTTAACATCCAATTAAATACCTTGGAGATCACGCAGCATCGTTGGGGCTCTGCAAGAAGCGATTTCCAACTTTTCATTAGTTGGCACGGTCTCGAAGAGATCGAGGACTGCTGAGAGCTCTTTGCGTCAATGGCGTGTGATGTGCTCGTGCTAGTGGAGAAATATGTTTTGGCGCTGCGGAGGACACGCAACTATCCGAGGATTGGACCCAATTACAGAGCCGGTCCCAGCATGGCGGCACGTTAGTTGCTGAATGTATTGTTGCATGGGCTAGGTTTATTTTGTGCAGTCGCTGGGTGACCATACAGAGTCGTTTCGGAGTGATTTGCACCACTTCAAACGAGGTCAAGTTGAAGTACCATGCGACAGGACATTTTGACTAGCAATTTGACTCGCGAAATTTCCGGGTAGGAGTCTACTGCAATATTTTGCTACTCCAATTTTCTGGCTGTAGACGAGGAGACATGGTCAAGTTCGCTTGGCAGCGTTGGCGATTATCAATGTTGCGTGACTTTGGACGCGGTGACACGGTCAAGCTCGCTTGGCAGCGTTGGTAAGTAGCAATGTTGCGTGAGATGAGGCTAGTTCACGGGGCTGAGTGAGGTTTTGAGAGAAGGGACTGTAGTGGGTTGAAGTGGATAGCTCCAATTCAGCCCGTACAGTGGGTGACAGGCTGATCTTCAGATTGGCAGTGGCGGGTAGCCACTGCCAACCATCGAGGCCGATGTAGCCCGAGCTGGTAGTAGGATGCATAGCCATAGCACGACCCTTTACGTTTTGCCGACGAATACGCCAGGCGTAAAGTGCCAGCTCCCCCAGTTGATGTTCTAGTGCGAAACCCACCACACGTTTCGTCTAAATTATTTGCTGAAAAGTGCAGCTTATCGTTCATTTTACCTCAAATTTAACCACAATATATTGAAACAACTACTCCCCTGTTTCTAACTTGTCTTCTTACAGTCAGCAAACGTATAGCTCACAGTTAGGGAGTGTCTAGTAAATTGTACTAACAGCAAAACGCCCCACACTAGGCACGACCCAGCCCTCTTTTAGAGTGACCAGCAGATTCTGACCGACAAGCACCACAATGCGTGGGCATGTAGCGTGGTCGATCCGAGCAGTCGCTCTGCTGTCATGCTGGAGATCGCGCGCGGTCTGGGTGAAGCAGCTCGTGGGATGGAGAGAAGTTCGGTCCGCTCGGCAGCACTGACTGAGCTCGCCGAAGAGCACTACAAAGAGCTGAACCAGAGTGGAGCTGGCTACGGGCACCCCATCAATTGCCAAGTTGCTAAGGCCGTGTCTCCTAATGAGTTCTTCTGCTGGCGCAACAAGCGCAACGAGCCTGGCAACAGACTGTTCGCGCTGTGGGTTAGCTATTTATCAGCTCAGATACGGGTAGGGCATGAGGCAGAGGTGAGGCAGTATATCTGACCGCAATACCAGGTCCTACCAGACATCAGGCCGCTATGATAAAACCAAAAGTATATTGAAGTTATAATGTGAGGCAACATGCAGTAAGAAAAGTAGATCGATCACCTGTATGCCAATGCGTAGCATGGCCACTAGAAGACGGTTGAAGCTGTCACCGTGGTGTCTTCACAGCCAAAACCTGCCTGTACAGTACCGTTGCCGTTTGTATCGCCATCACTGTCCAGCTCCTCCGAGTCGTCACCCTCGGTACTCGACTCTTCCGCTTCATTTGGCAACTCCACCGCCACTGGGAGTTGGATAGTCTCGCGACGCCGTCCTCGATCTCGCCGTCCTCGGACAGCAGCAAGTGTGGCCACATACTCACGCGATATGGCCTCAATCGAGGTCATGAATAAAGCCAAGCTGGGATGCGGTGTCAAAAACGCGCTGTTGAGCTCCCTAGTAAACCTTTCGTAGATGGAGCTCAGGCTACGCTCATGCCGTATAGCGGCAGTCGCTCTTCAGCTTGGCGCCCATTCGGCACTTGGGGTCGGCTTTGTTCCGCAGGGGGTCTTGAGGCTGATGGCGGTGGTCAAGTGTTGGTGAGTTGCTGACTTGGGTGGCGGCGGTGTCTTCGTCGTTGTCAGGGTCGGCATACGCCATGCGGAGATGTGTGTGTGTGGAGGGAGGGGGCTTGTGTGTACTTGGGAGCGAGAAGCAACTGGTAGCAGAGTCCAACGTGCGCTGGGTGCACGCGCTGGTTTGGCGTGAGCGTCCAAAAGGTGCGGGTGTTTTGAAACGGATGAATGCTTGACAACGGGTGCGAGATTGCGCTCTGTACGTGCCCATTATTTTCATGATACGTTTTAAAATGGAATTGTGAATAAGGGTCTAAACTTGAGGGCTAAAACGAATCATACATTTGTGGAGATACTATTCACCTTCATGATACAGGTTTTCCCGGCTTCAACATGTAAATATTGACGACGAAGATGCAATTTGTCTTGCGTCGGTGGGTCTGGATGCATATATATTCACCTGTTTACCTCTTTAAACAGAAAGTCGTACAATCCGCTTGAGGGTACTCAGACCCAAATAGCCGGCCCTTCGCGTAGGCGAAGACAAAACTGGCAGACCCCAAGTCGATGCCCTACCCGTATCCGACCCGAAAAATAATCTACCGCGCTGTGGGCGGTCCAGACTGCGCATCACCGCTCGCAGTATACAGCGGCACCGTGGCATTTGATCCAGTTCGTTGGCTTGGGTTCGGGCTTCACCTGTTCTACCACCACACCACCTCGGCATGACCTCGGCTAACCTGAGCTTCACGCTCAGCCGTGCGGTGTACGGCACCAACCACATGCACATGGAGACACTGGGCTGCCAGCAATACGCGACCCATGAAACATGGCTCAGTGTGGAACGCATGACCACGCGTCTGGCCGCCGATGTTGTCGTGTCCTTCTTCCTCACGTATGGCCTCGTGATGAAGGAGGACTTTGCTGGTTTCGAAAGAAGATCCCTGCCAAAACGAGCTTATGTGCTCGCCGGTAGTGTCATACAACGCTGGTGTTGCCTTTGAAATCGTACGTTTGGCGAACATCGGTGGATTCTCGATAGACAGTTTCAGCTGATCGATGTTGAAGACAGGATGACGACGCGATAAAACACTGGGCAGCTTGAGGCGGTACGCGTTGGAGCCGATCCTAGCCTGCACTTCGTAAGGGTCGATTCATCGCGGCAGCAGCTTGTTCACGGTCGGGTCTTTGGTCGCGTTGGCCGACCTCGTTGAGGTTTATCGTCTTTGTGTCGACGTACACCCAGTTGCCAACTCCGTATGCCACATCCTTGCGCTTCTTGTTGTAGTACTTGGCTTGTCGGTTTTGGGCTTCCTCAAGATGTTGCTTGGCTGTACGGACGAGAGCTTCGCGGCGCTTGCCAAACTCACTGTGTGGACCACTGAGGACACCTGTCAGCATGATCGGTGCAGCAGGTTGGCGGCCCGTGTCGAGTTGAAATGGCGAGACTTTCGTCGATGAATGGATAGCTGTCGCATGGGCATACTCCATGGTAGCGAGGACATTAGCCCAGTCATCACCGTAATGCGACACGGTACAGCGCAGAACGTCCTCCAGTGTTCGCACCTGCAGTTCCGATTGTCCATCCGCTTGTGCTCGCTTACTGACCGTCATTTTCAGCTTCACCCCCATCGTGTTAATGAACGCACGCCAAAAGGCACTGCAGAATTTCGGGCCACGGTCGCTGACAATGCTCGATGGGAGCCCGTAGTATCGAATAACTTGGTCGAAGAACAGTCGGGCACATACTTCAGCCGTGACATCCTTCGTTGTGGGCAAGTAACATGGGCGCTTGCTGAGTCTGTCCACGACCACAAGTACCGCGTTGTAACCACGAGATAGGGGCAGACCTGTCACGTAGTCCATCGTGACGTGTTGCCAGCAGTATTCCGGAATAGGCAATGGCTGCAGCAGACCTTTTGTGGCGCGGGTGCTGCTCTTGCTTAGGACACAGCATTCACAAATCAGCACATATTGTGCGATGTGCTACCGCATGCCATCCCACACGAACCACTGCCGGATAGCGAGGTACGTCCGCGTAATACCAGGGTGAGCCGAGACTGCGCTGTCATGATGGTCTTGCAACACGCGCAGGATTACAGCGTCGCTTAATGGCAGCAGGATAGGAGCAATAGCCGCGTCGCCTTTCAGCTTGATCAGTCATCACTGTAGCAATACGTTTTGTCGACGTACTTCTTGTCACGCTTGAAGCGTCGAAGCAGATCCTTGCACTTGCTGTCCGTTGCATACCCCGTCAGTACTAATTGCCGAAACGCGTCATCCAGTCCAGTAGTCATTACCACGGCGTTCAGCAGGGCTGAGTCCGTCTTAAAGCACGCATTACCAACGACAAGCATCTTCCCCAGCCTCGAAAATAGAGATTGTCGAATGCGACCCCGCTCACAGCCACGGGCGGCCGAGAGAGCGCATCAGCAACGACATTGAGGTGTCCGGCCTTGTGCTCCAGCGTGAACTCAAACTGTCCAAAGAACTCGAGCCAGCGGGTAAGTCGTGGCGACAAATCGGGATGATGCAGAAACCAACGGCACGCCGCGTTGTCTGTAAAGACGACGAATGCCTGTCCGAGAAGATACACACGCCACTTGCCCATGCACAACTTGGTCGCGAACAGCTCCTGCTCATGTGTGGGCCACTTCCTTTCTGCCACACTGAGCTTCTTGCTGAAGTATGCCACTGGGTGATCAAAGCCATCGTACTTCTGGCTCAGTACACCTTCCACCGCGACCTTAGAAGCGTCCGTGGTGACCGTAAACGCGCGCTCGGGATCAGGAAGCTTCAGAATCGGAGCCTGGAGCTAGAGAGCCTTGACAGCGTTAAAGGCTCTAACATGGCTGTTACCCCACAGCCACGCGACGTCGCGTTTCAGCAAATCCGAGAGTGGAGCGAGGAGCGTAGCAAAATGAGGAATTAATCGACAATAATGCCCTGCGAGACCAATGAAGCGTTGGAGGTCCTTGGCACTCTGGGGCGTTTGCCAGTTCGAAATCGCCGAGGTCTTGTCGGGATCAACTGACAACCCATCCGCGCTGATGACGTGCCCGACAAATGTCACTGATCGCTGTGCATAACGACACTTTTTTTTTCTTGACGTAGAGATGCTCCGCACGGAGAACAGCAAGCACACGGCGCAAGTGCTCTTCGTGCTCTTCGACAGAGCGGGAGAAGATGCAGATGTCATCTAGGTATCCCACGCCAAAACCTTGGAACTCCTTCCCACTGAAGATACTCTGCATTAAACGAGTCCAGGTGCCCGGCATACCGGCGAGGCCCATCGGAGCCACCAAACACTGGTAAATCTCGTTGTTGGCGCGAAATGTCGTGTAGGGCCGCGCTCGATGTGACAGGCGCATCTGATGGTATCGGCTGAGCAGATCCAGAACCGAGAAGATGATAGCGACAACCATACGCCCAAAACAGCTCTTCGATGTGGGGCAGCGGAATGCGCGGGACCACTGTCAGACTGTTAACGTATCTGTAGTCAATAACCCAGCGGATGATCTTGGCAATATCAGGAACGCGAATCCAGTCAATGCACCGAGGAATTTGGCCGGTTTTGGGGTCCTTCTTGGGCACCGCGAAGATGTTGGATACCCAAGGAGAGTACGACCTCTCGATCCACCCCTTCTCCAAGAGCGACGCCACAAATGTGTCCAATGCTTGGCGTTCTACGTATGAGTGCCGAAAAGGAGCTCGGACGCTGGGTTGTGCATCGGGCTTCATCTCCATGACGTGCTCAATTGGCCGTTCAGGTGGCAGCCCGCTTGGGAGCTCATCCGGCATCACATCACCAAATTCGTTCACCAACCTTGCCACGAACGCGGGTTCTTCATCAGGCTCACACGGTCGCTCCATCTTGACACGGTAGATCTCGGCGTAGCTACCGGCTCGAAGGCCTGCGAGGAAATCGTCGACGTCCAGTGCGCTACAGCTGACTTGACCGGCAGTCTCTTCGACGTCCACGCTGCGCGGACTGGTGGGTGGCGAGACAGCAAGTCCCAAGATGAGACCGCGCGACCAGTCGATCGATGGGTTGGCTGCCTTCAGCCAAGTTTGTCCTAAAATACCGTCGTATTAGGGACCACTCGAGAAATGGGACGGTCGCATCTTTGCACTGTGACACCACAACCGAGAGATCACACGTGCGCACTGCACGCGACTCGGATTTGCCATCGAAACCTCGAGCTGAAATGGTCACCGTGCGGGAACTGGGAAGTTGGTCGAACACACCGGACTTGACGATGCAGTGGGATGCACCAGAGTCTACCAACAGTCGCAGCGGTTTGCCATGAACCATGGCGTTGCAAAACATGAGCGGGTCGTCCGAAGCAGCGTCAGTCCCATGACTAACCGCGTTGATGGTGACCGTTGCCATGTTGGTCGCCACAAGTTCGTCTTCGACGAAAATATTTATTGGAGGTTCAGGTTCGCGTTCGCGCTCTTGAGCATGCGAAATTGCTTCGCTAAGCGTCTGGCAACGTAGGTAGCTCACCTCCTTTCATTTCTCGCACCTGAGCAATTAGGCGACGAAACTGCGCGACGTAGTCGTCGATAGTGCCCACTTGCTTACACTTCCGAAGCGCGGCGCGGATTCGATACTGCTGGTCCGGCGGGATAAACTCCGCTGAGAACGCACTGTGGAAGTCGTCAATGCTGGTCAGCGGGCGCCGGCCGATGGCCACTCTGCTATGGTACCAGGATGCGGCTCCGCCGCGGGGATTTTAAGCCAGCATAGCAACGACGCGACCACTGTTAGTCGCAGCAGTGTAGTCCACGTTCTTGCCCTGCATGAACAGCTTCGCAGCGAACATGAACTCGTCGACGCTCTCGTCGGGAAGACCAGAAAACGTGGGCATCCTGGTGCCTTCCACCTTGAACTCAGTAGGCGGACGAGGTTGCGCTTGTAGCTGCTCCATCAGGGACGACTGGAACTGATGATTCTGCTGCATGAGGTGCTCTGCAAGCTGCCCCATAGCCGTGGTGATGCCTTCTACCAACTGGTGCGTCGGTACAAACTGCTCTTGATGCTCCATAGCAGTAGACGTTGCCCAAAACGATGATGATCTTCGCCCGAAGAACTAAACGAAGCCCGAGAGTGCTAAACGAAAAGTACCCAACGAAGTCCTCCCCCAAAAGAGTGCAAGTGCTACCAATTGTAATATCGGAGCAGTGCCAGAAGCTGAGTGTACAGGAGACGGAAAGTAGGAGAATGAAATGATTGGCAGCGTTAGTTCTGAGCTACTCAAACATGCATGCTTCGAGTCCGCTGACTCAAAGTGTGGATGCAGCACTGTGTTGGCACAATGAGGAATGCAGGAGCACGTCTGTAACCAATCGGCAGGATCGAGTGTGCTGTGGAAGGGCGTGGCTTCACGCGACTTGTTGTAGCTGCAGCGTGCCTTGACGTGTGAAAGTGCGGGCGGTGAGCGAGGATTGGCCAAGTGACGGATGTCACAAGAACGCAGCGGATAAGTATAGTTTTGATTGAGAACTGCATAACAATAGTTTGATGGAGTAGTTTGCGATGTACATGGTAGATATGTCCTCCTTAATTAAACAAACATATTTTCTCCGGGTTATTCACAGGATAGTGCAAACATGCGCTCATTTTCACAAAGAAATAGTTGCGGGTAAACGTTTCGGTCATGATGAAATAAGGGTAGTAAAAAAAGGAAACCCACCGCTCAGTTCCCTCACAGCAGCGCTACCCATTCTTCTCCTTACGCGGGTTACGCCGAAAACCAGTGTAGACGTCCCTGGGACCCCACACCGCGGAAAACGGCGAGTTCGAAGAGGGAGCTGGGTTTTATTTCTCAGAAGGCTAGACACCTTGCCTCAGCGTCGACACGTAAAAAGCTCAAGACTTCGTTAAAAATGGCGAATCAATGGACGATGATCTTGAGCACTTTTCACCGGAAGTGCCCTGACGGGAAGTGGACAGTGATCGGGTCCGTTACGGGTTATTACGACGTCGAGGCTGTGGTATGGATGATCGATGGGGGGAAGAGAGCTGAGGCGACAAGGAATGTCGCCGCGAGTCTAGAAGAAGCGCACATCAAGCAGTAGTTATGTCACAGAGAGACTGTTTCCACACTGCTGAACCTTGGCGAGGCTGGAGGCAGCCCAGTTCTCTGTTCACGGCATTTACCAAGTTCACATACACATATCACGTGAAGAATCCCCGTACAAAACTAGCGACGGACCGATATACGCAAATACTACAAAGATTTCGACATAGTCAAGATAATACTCGCTGTGGAAAAGGATCCGAACTCTGCGAGTGCTGCCAAACGCGTTGGGAGCGTGCCCCAACTGGCTTGGATCGACGAGACACTGTATCGAGCTTCTTTACAGCGCTAAGACTCGACAAAGTTGGATATCAACTGTTCCAAGACCCGCTTTTGTGTACTGGATGAAGTTCATGACGAGTAAGACTGGGCGTCTCCTCGCAAAAAGGCTTCAGCTCTGACAATCTGATGAGAACGTACTCGGATCAGGACCTTGTGAAAATGCTCTTCGAGGCAGCCCAGAACCCGGCCACCAAGACAATTGCGATTGGGTTGAAGGGTCAGATGCTCAACGAGATCCTGAACTCTGGAAACAAACCGCTGCACATGCGCCTTACCACCCTCTCTATTGAGCAAGTGCTGTAACATATTAACATGTAAGAGCAATTCCGTCTCTCTATCATGAGCTGTAGATATCAATCATTATGTTGATTGAAATCGGCAGCCTTTAGAGATTGCTTCATTTTTCCTTTTGCATCGTGTACCCAAGTTACTCGAAATGTGCTTCCCAACGAAGTCCAGCTGCAATCCTCCCGTAGATTTGACGCCGAACCTACCTGCAGGGCTCCTCCAATTCAGTATAATATTGAATTGGTAAAGCTGTTTGTCAGTAATAATAATTTAAATATGACGATCACCATTAATAAATTATTATACTGATTAAATATTTCAATTTCATGTGCCTTGACTGTGTTTTTGTATGCCTTGAAATCATATGAGCCAATAATATAAATTTCAATATGGCGTCTGGCAATAATAAATATTTTCATCATATTTATTGACAATTTTCATATTGAAATTTTTAATTCATACCCCTGCCTACCTGCACGCACCCCACTTCAAGCAAGCACCTCCCAGACGTCTACCCTCGATTCGGAAGTCGACTCGATCTCAAATGAATTCCTCGAATTTGAAGGTACCGCCACGATTGAGCCAATCCCGGCACCCCGCTACCGCTATATTCTGTCAGTTCAGAGTGGACAACTGCGTATCGGGTTCGAAGACCTTCACAGCAAAAAACAGTGGTAGGTATTGCCGTTATTTTGACATACTTCATGAAGTAAAAGCTGACTATGAGATCGTAGGTGCACAGCTAGGCTGAAAGTCGAAGACTACGTCGATGCTACCAATGCACTTCCAAACGCGATGGTTACGGATTATGTGAAGGTATGTGACCCTCTACGAGCACCAACCAAACTCGACCCGTTGCTTATCTTTTATTGTTATTATTATTAATTGTACGGAAGTATTTTCACAAGCTCGGATGGTCACGTGGACGTCAGTTCGGTTTCCTTTCAGCGGCACAACGCGGAGATGCTTCAGCTGCAGCTGACGGTAAAGGTCGATGTGATGCAGCAAACCTGCCTGGCAACCTACAAATTCACAATGGAGTCGATGCCGCTCGAGCGAATTGACGTGCTGGAATCCAAACTGCGTGACCTGGAGGAGGAATTGTGCGACCTTCGTGTCAAGGGAGACACAACGGATTCTATCCAGCGCTTGAGTGAAGTTTGTGCCAAAAGCAAGAAAACGATCGAGAAGCTAAGCGGTGATGCGGCTGGGCTGAGCACAACGGTCAAACTACTAAACGGCATTGTTACATCTGAAATGTCAGCTATCAAGAAACTCGCCGGCACTACAAGCAAGATCTGACTGATGATGGTAAAAGGATTCGGAGCTTACGCGAGGAAGTGAAAGCTCTGCAACTTGCACAAGAGACGGTGGTTTTCTTGGACTTATTGGCAACGGCCAATTTATCAAGAAGAAGCGCTGTCTTGGGGGAGGGCGTGCGAAACGAAGAGTGCCGCCCCCGCAGTTCAGGCGGATGGAAGCTTCGCGAAGCCTCCACAGCCGCCCTACATCTGCATATCTATTTTAACTTGGTTTCACTATACCTACGGTGAGGTGTACCTACAATGACCTCCTATTGGCTTACCTTTCTACCAATCAGATACACTCACACCTTCTCTGGCTGCGCGCCCTTCCGACTTGTCATTCCCGAAAAAGACAGAGAACTGCGACGCGTCCAGCTGTCACCCGAGGAATTAGTCCGACCTCGCTTCTCCTTCGCCTCGGCCTGGTTGTTGGAGGCTTGGATTGGTTCCTTGGGTTGGTGGTTGAGTCGCTTGTGGTATCTCCTGCTGTGGGAATGCGCTCTCCAGCTTCTGTGAGTCCTGCCTCGCCCTCGGCGACGGCTGAACCTACTGTTGCTGCATCGCCGCCTGTGTCGCCTCCGGCGACGACAAATCTCGATCGTCCGTCCATGCCCCCGCCTGGCGCCGCCACGCCGGCTGCGCCGGTGGACTCTGAATGTGCTGTCGCGCTCGCGCAGATTGTCGATGCCGTGGCCGCTGCTGATGAAGGCAGCGATGCTGATTCCAGTCTTGATGATGAAATGGTGCGTGTGTGGGAAGAATTGGAGCGCACCAGTCGCTCTCCCGGTCCTGGCTCTCCTGATTCGGGCTCAGTGTCCCCAGCGTCGCCGCCTGCGTCGCCTGGGCCGCCTGCGTCACCTGCACCGCCTGCGTCGCCAGCCCCGCGTGAGGTTGTTGCTTCGGCTGGTGGGCTTTCTCCACCTACGCGCCTCCAGGAGTTGATCTTCATGCTCGATGTGGAAGGCTTGTCCGTCGAGGAGGCGATAGCTGCTGAGCCTTCGCTTGAGGCAACTTTTGAGGCCTCGGCTGAAGATGAATCCGGGCTTTTCGATGATAGCGACGATGATGAAGGCCTGCCTCAGGGTAACCGTTCGCGCTTGCGTCGTGGTGACGAAACGTCGACATGGCATCCGATGCCGCTACCGCCGGCGCCGAAGAAGCACCCTTCGAACAATCGAAAGAACCACTACGACCCGAAGAAGCCTTGGAACTACGACACTGCGGTCGACATCGTCCGTCTCTTGGATGTCAGGGCAAGCCTCCGCACCGCTGCTACTTGGTTGAGTGGGAAGGCACCCCGCTGCAGCTGAGCTGGGTCTGGATGGAGCAGCTCGACAAACCGTCCACGCGCTTCATGATGGCGATGGTAAACGCTTGGAAGGAATCGGGGAGACAAGCGCACCTTCTGCTATTGGAACTCGGAGCGTGATTCCGCGTCGGAGGCCGGTACTTGCTTCATGGATGCCTTACGCTCAGCCTTGTACTATCTCGGACAGCCAGATCTTGTCACCATGGAGATGTGGGACGAGTATGAAGACACGCGACCTGAAGCCATCCAGTTCAGGGTGTCGCGCGACGATGTGACGGAGTTTTTCAAGGTTCTCCAGCGCAAGAGTGTGCCGCTGAACTACGACGTCCTTCTGCGTAACGCTCTTCCAGAGTCAAGTGCCAACATCACGACGCTTCAAGATGTTTGCCGCAAACAAGCACCCGGTGTGTACGTCGTCAGCGCTGGTCGCAATGATGTCGGACACTGCTTCGTCGTGGTTAACCGTGGTCCGGAGAAGCAATTACTGGCTCTTGACAATTTCAATGCTCGCAAGAATCCGCCGGTGGACGTTCTTCCTTTGAGTTACCAACAGTGGATTCAGCACGTGAAGTGGATGGCGCAAGTGGAGCTGCAACCAGGGTACAAGTGTCGTCACGGCAAGCGCAAGTCGAAGACGCAGAAAAAGCGGGAGAAGCGCCTGAAGCAGCAGGCTCTGCAACAAGAGGGGATGTAATACGGGAATACATGTAGGCTTTCGAGCCCCCCTTCAGCTGTTCTTGCTTCACCGTTTCCGACGCTTCTTTCGCCTTGTGGACTCAAACTCCGCGATGAGATCTGGGACTTGCGATAAGTTCTCCACTGGTTCCCAGGTTTGCTTCTCTTCGCCCACCCACTCCACAAGATATTGGGTCCGTCGTTTTCGCGTTCGCTTGCCACGTAAAGCTTTGACGATCTGGCCAATACTGCCGTCCGCTAAGACCACGTCGCTTGGTCTTGACAAGCGAGTTGGCTCGTTGTACGGCTTTAAGGACGCAGTGTTGAATACGGGATGCAGCTTGTTGCCAGCCTGGATGTTGAGCTCGTACGCGTGGTTATGAATCTTCCGAACGACGGTGTACGGTCCAATCCACTTGGGTCCAAACTTGGATGAGTTGGGCAGTCCCGAGTGCTTCGGATCCAGATGCTGCGTGCTCAAGTAGACCCTGTCGCCCACTTCGAAGATCTGCTCAACACGGTTTCGATCGTAGACGTCGCGCATCCGTTCTTGGGCTTGGGCTAACGCTTCGCGACACCGTAAGAGAATCGCAGCTTGTCGCTCGTGAAACTCAGCTCCGCGTCGACTCTTGGGAACACTCTCGAGTTGCTCAGTTGTAAGTTGAAGTGGATTCATAGGAATGTAGCCCAGATCGGCCTCGAACGGTGCAAGCTTCGTGCTAGAGTTGACGGTCGAGTTGACAGCAAACTCAGTGTTGGCAAGATGGACGTCCCAATCGTCTTGAAGTGGCCCGACAAAGCACCGAAGATACTCTTCCAAGGTCCGGTTCATGCGCTCCGTCTGTCCGTCGCCTTGAGCTCGATGTGCAACAGTCATGCTTAGCTTCGTCCCGATGGACTTGAAGACATGCTGCCAGAAGGCGGACACGAACTTCCTGTCGCGATCGGAGACGATATTCGTCGGCATGCCGTGCAACTTCCAGATATTGTCGATGAAAAGTCGGGCAACACCTTCGGCGTTCACCTTCTTGGTGGTTGGTACGAAATGACACCGCTTGGTCAACCGGTCGACGACGACCCAAATAGAGTCGACGTCCCGCTCCGTTCGGGGTAGATCCGTGATGAAGTCCATGGAGATGGATCTCCAACGCTCGTCTGGGATGCTAAGGGGTTCGAGCAAGCTAGGCGGTTTCGTCAGCCGCGGCTTGTTCCTTCGACAAGGTTCGCAATCAGCGATAAAAACTTCTGGATGGACTTCAACATCTTGGACCAGTACCAATGGCGCGCGAGCGTCAAGTACGTGCGCTCCGCACCTGGGTGGCCTCCGTAATTGGTGTCATGACACTCGCTGATAATTGTCTGGCGCAACTTCACATCGTTGGGAACGACAATCCGTGGAGCATCATCTGCAGGTGTTTGGTACCACAATAATCCGTTCGCTTCGGAGTGACAGCGGTACTGTTTGTGTTGCTGGTGTTCACGCGTCGGCTTTGAGTTGGATCTGCGTCGCTTGATTGCTGTCATGATCGCTTGGACATCGCGATCGTTCTTGTACGCCTTCTTGATGCGTGTGATCAATGCCGAGTCCCCTGTCACTTCACTGATTGCGAGGCTGAAGGACGTGTCGTTGAAGCTGGTCACCCGCAAGTCGTGGAAGAACTTCGTCTCCGGCTGCAAGTCTGGCCTTCGACTCAATGCGTCTGCGATGCCGTTCTTCGCACCGGGAAGGTACGAGAACGTCGGCTGGTACTCCGCGAGGATGTCGTACCAGCGAGCAAGTCTACGATTGGCCATCTTCTGAGTGAACAGTCCTTCCAGACTCTTGTGATCGGTCTCGACAATTGGTGGTTTGTCCAGACAGTAGATCCGGAAGGCGGCCAATGCGTGGACGATCGCCAGTAGCTCCTGCTGCTGAGTCGGATAGTTGAGCTCCGCCGACTTCATCTTGCGACTGGTGTACGCAATCGGACGTTCAACTCCGTCCGCTACTTGGAACAGAACTCCACCGATAGCAAACTTGCTTGCGTCGGTACGCAGATGCATGGGCTTACTGAAGTCTGGCAAGTGCAATACTGGTGGGTTGCACAGTCGGCGCTTCAGCTCCTTGAAGTTCTTCAGCTGCTCGTCGCTGAAATGGATCTTGGCGTTCCGCTTGTTCTTCTTCTTCAACAGCGCAAACATCGAGGCTGTCAGAGATGCGTACTCCGGGCAGAAGCGTTGAACGTAACCAGTCAAACCGAGAAAGCTGTGAAGTTCTTCTTGTGTTCGCGGTACAGGCCAGTCCTTGATGGTCTGCACCTTGTCCGGATCCATCCGAACGCCGTTTCGCCCAACGAAATCTCCGAGACATGGAATCTCGTCGGAGCAGAAGACACACTTGGACAGCTTGACGTACAACTTGTTGTCACGCAAGATGTCAAGTGTTTCTCGCAGTGCGTCCAGGTGGTCCTCGATCTTCGGCGACTTGGTGAAAACATAAATGTCATCGTAGAACGACTTCGTGTTCTTCAAGTCCCGAAAGATCTTCGATGTCAACCGATGCATCGTTGCTGGTGCGTTGCAGACTCCCATGGGAAGAACGAGATACTCCCAGAGTCCGTTCGGTGCTTGGAACGCGGTAAACTTGATGTCTTCCTCACGCATGCGCACCTGGTAGTACGCGGACATCAGGTCCATCGTGGAGAACCAGTATGCACCAGACATGGCGTCCAAGATGTCTTCCTTTCTCGTCATCGGGATGCTCTGACGCACGGTGTTCGAGTTCAGGTACCGGTAGTCGTGAACAATCCTCCAGCCAACTGGTTTCCGAACGCAGAATGTTGGAGCTGCGTGGGGACTGATGCTTGGTCGAATGAGTTTCTTCTTCACCATGTCCTTGACCCAACGCACGATTTCGCGCTGCTGCTCTGGTGACTGTCGCCACTGCTGCCGGTACATCGCCAGATTTGGATCCTTCACATCGATCCGGTGTTCGATATCACGCCTCTCTGGTAAACCTTCGTAGTTCTGGACGAAACACGTTGTCCTTATACTCCGTGAGAAGATTGAAAGCTGGATTCTCTCGGAAGGTGTCCCAGTCTGTCTCCAGATAGCGTTGTGCTTTCGCACTCCCAACGTTGTCAGGCTGATCTCGGCGTTGCAATGAACGTGCAACTTGCTTGATCGTCTCGTTCGACAGCACCAACATGAAATCGGGTTCGTCGATCGTCTTGGTCTTGATTCTCAGGAACTTCCGCAACTTCTTGCGCGTGATGTATTTTGTCTGTACACCACTCTCGTCGACAACTCCCATCGTGAACATCTTCTCCACGACGGTGTCTTTACCCCGGGTACTGCTGCTTCCACTAGTCTCTACGGCAGTACTCTCGCGCGCTGACGTCGCAACGCCTTCGTCTCCAGCTGAACCCTTGCCAGCTTGCACGTCATCGTGTCGTTCGCGAACAACACTTGGGGTTTTCTTCTGCAGTGCGTCGCCAACAGCTTCAACCGTGAGCTTCACATCCGTTTCCAGCGCGGCACCTCGACAGGAATCGGGTCTTTTCGCCGGCAGGCCTTTCGCCCCGACAGATCTCCGAAGCCCGGAGGTAATCACCGGTCCGCCTTCCTCGATCGGCTCACAGGTCTCCCCTGCTCGCTTCCAGCGCAGAGTCTTCATTTTCGCTCCTTGAATTCGTCGACCTCTCCAGTCGATCTGTGGTTGCGTGTCCTCAAAGAATGGAATTCCAAGGATGCAATCGAATTCGTCCGGGATCGGGTAGACAACTGCCACACACTTGTAGGCGTCATCCAGACCCGAAACCAGGATCTCCATCGGCAGTACTTCCAATTCTGCCTCGACAATTTGGTTATCTCCCAGTTTGACACGAATGTTCTTGTCGCTGAACTTGGTCGTCTGAAGCCGGTGTTCCTCTACCCAACGCTTGGATACGTAGATCGTGGTGGCCCCACAGTCCAGCAACATGCTTCGCGTGACGAGACACTTGTCACCAACACTGATTTCGCCCGTTACGGAGAACAGTGGACGTGACTTGTAGATCAGAGGGTTTCCGCACAGAACGTTCAAGCTGATATTCTCAATCTTTAGTGTTCCGGGTACGCTCTCGGCCACGCCAGGACCCTCATTCACTGACGTGGTTGCCCGTTTCCCTGCTTCTCTTGCTCTTTCTTCCAGAGGAAGCAGTTGACCTTGAGGTGGCCACGCTTCTTGCAGTGATGGCAGGTGCGGTCTTCCGTGCGCTTGGAGTCAGACCTCGGTTTGAACCGTCCCTTGCCCCGGAAAGGTTTCCCCTTGAATGTCTTGTCGGACTTGGGAGCTTGGTCAGTGGAGATCTTCCTCTTGTCCTGACGAGACGGACGGTCGCGCACGTCGTCCACGAAGTGGGTAACTTCATACTTGATAGCCAGGTCCATAGCTGCGCTCAGCGTCTCCGGGTTCTCAAGCTTGACGTAGCTACGGGTACGAGGCTTGAGACCGTTGGCGTAGCTCAGCACCTGGTCAAGGACACTCATGCCCTCGACTCGAAAGATAAGAGCAGAGTACTCGCCATTGTAGGTCTCGATGTCCGCCGTTTGCTTGAGTCGCTGAAGCTTCTCTCGCAAGACGGCCTGGTAGTTCGACGCTTCGAAGTGTTGGAGCACATGCTCACGGAAAATCCCCACGTGTGCTCCTCGCTTCTCGTCGTCGACGACCAGTGCAGGAACCACCCCGAGGCCGGCTTCTCCATCGCTGACCCGGCGATTCCTGGCAGACGCGCACTGGCGTCCTCGATTGAGATTCCGTTGATGCGACAGGCGTTCTCGATCTGGAACAGCCATTCGCGTACGTCCTCTCCCGCTTGCCGGTGAACCTGGGCAGATTCGTGGGCACTCGCGTGCGCTCTGCCATTGCTTGATTCAGCCGGTCGATCTCGGCTCGTAGCTGGGCGTTCGTTGGCATGGGCTTCTTGCAGTCAGGTTGCTGGGACCAACAAGTGCTACCAGTTTATCAAGAAGAAGCGCTGTCTTGGGGGAGGGCGTGCGAAACGAAGAGTGCCGCCCCCGCAGTTCAGGCGGATGGAAGCTTCGCGAAGCCTCCACAGCCGCCCTACATCTGCATATCTATTTTAACTTGGTTTCACTATACCTACGGTGAGGTGTACCTACAATGACCTCCTATTGGCTTACCTTTCTACCAATCAGATACAGCCAAAGTTGCAGCTCAAAACGCTGAGTGGATTGGTTGGGAAGGTTTCTCCGACGGCATCATCGCGTGAACACTTCGGGCATGTTTCACGTCTCGCTGACTGTAAACTATATAGCTACGACGTCCAACGCTGCTATCAGCTTGATCAAAGGCCCGGATTGCGTAGCAAGCGCGTACTGCGGTTATGCAGATCGATCCTGCAGCTCGGTTTCCCTCTTGCGCATCATCCGCGTTAACACCAATGAAGAAATTGCGGTCCATTGCCCTCTCCCTCTCGTCGGCACGAGTGGCATGACTTTCTTGCGTGTTGGGAACTAGCGGCTCTCGAGGATTCACTATTTTGGCAATTATTTCCAAAATTTTATATCATGCGTGTGTATTTTGTTTCTTTAACACGATAAAGGTTTTCACTTAAGCAAAAATATTATACATTTGTCTTATCCGAAACCTCTTTTTTTCATACATTTAGTTGCAAGCCTTTCACATCTCCCTAACAAAAAATATTCATCAGTTAAGGTTAACCCCCCCAAACCGGAGCCTCAAAAGTTTTTTCATATGCAGTATTCAGCTTAATTAGACTTAGCTTTTGTATATGATGGGATAGGGCTAACTGTGGCTAGCAGCAGTCCAGTTACAAAGATGTGCTTAACTTGCATATAAACTGCATGTAGAGGCTTTGAGTAGCTGTCCCATGCTGCATTATGCACCTTAGCGTTGAAATGGACAGGGCAACAGATCTGACTCTCCGAACAGAACCGGCAGACCCCAGCATTCTCCTTTTCAAAATTTCAGAATTTCAAACTTCCCATACAAACTTGCCTATTCAGAGATGGCGTGTCACCTCTACATCTAACGCAATCACGATTTTTTGCTCAATACAAAACCCAAATGAAAGAAATAGTCAGTGAGAGGATATGCTTGAACACACGTCTAGCAGATAAAAGAAAGGCACGAATGATGCATGCCAAGATGTGCAATAACATCACGCAATCCTGTGCATTACGAATGCAAAACAAGTAATCATATCAATGATGCATATATGCAGCTTAAGGACAGCCTAATATTCAGCTTACGGCCTATGGACTAGTTCTGCGCCGCTTGGTTGAAGCAGGAGTGCTTGGCGTGCCAGGGGACGATGGAGTGCTCGGTGGAGCCGATCTTGGCTTGCGTCTTACTCGAATGTTTCTCGCGTTGTCAACCGGAATCAGCTTTCCGTTTGACCACTCCTTGTGCCAAATATCCCAGCAAGTCATCGCCACTTCACGTACTTTGCGACGGGCTCGCATGCAGAGGAAGATTGGGCCGGTGTCATTACAGTCGCCGCAGAAGTACGTAGTCGTCGAGGCTCGCTGTGTCCCCGTACGCAGTACCGAACACACCTTACAAGCACGCTGTCGCCTCTTCGCTTGGGTATCTGCGTTGCGCCACTCATCCACTTGGCGCGCAGTGTGAGGGGTCGTCTGGCGTCCGCCAGTCGAAATGGGTTCGTACGCGGGGGTCTCCGGCGGCGCTGCGTGCCAAACGTGTTGTCCTCGTACATGTCCGTGGCGTCCAGATTGCACAGCTGCAAGTGCAGCTTCTTCATGTACTTCACATGCGTGAGCGGGCGGGACGACTTGTCCCCGTGATATGCCTTGTGAACTATGTAGCCATTCACGATGGCCAAATCGATAAGGCCGAGGACGAGCGACTTGTAGTACTTCTTGAAGCGGAGGGCTCGCTGCAGTGAGTAGCGCTGCAGGCGCAGCTGGTCGTGGACATCCACGCCCCCATGAAGGCGTGGTAGTCTTTGATAACGCGGGGGCAAGGCACCTCCACCTGCGTCGCGCCGTCCTGCCGTGCAACACGATCGAGCTCATGACTACCACCGGTGCACAGGAAATGTACAGGACGCGAGTCCCACCAGCTGATGGCAGCCATGTTTGGAACCAGCTTGGACATTGCAATCTTGAATGAGCCCCGCGCAATGTCCGCCGGGCGCGTCGTCTTCTTTTCGATCACCTCCTTGCAGTAGCCGAGTCGGTTTGTCATTATCGTGCCGACACAGTAGAACCCCATGAGCAGGAGCTGAATCGCTAAGGCCACGGATGTATAGAAGCGGTCAACCACGACCAGCCTCATGCCCTGCTTCTTCGAGTCTGGTCCAAACACTTCCAGCAGATTTCGCACGACCGCCGCTGACCCAGCCTTCATGTCGGTCTTGTGCGCATCACTCGCGTGCTGCTTCTTGCCACAGTAGATCTCACAGCTGTCGATATTCAGTTTAAACAAGACATATTTGTAAGGTTAAACTGCATAATGCAATGTAATGAAATGACACAACCAAAAAAAAATCCATACCGAATGCAGTAGGCTGTGACTGCACTGCAGAGCATGAAGAGCTTGGTGCCCCACTTGTGGGGCTTGTCCGTCAAGTAGACGCGCATCTTGTTAAACGAAGATCGACTTGGCAGCACTGCTTCATCAAACGCCAAGTGCGATGGAGCAACGTATCCACGCGCAAAGGTCCGCTGCAGAACTTCGACGACCTTGCGTATCTTCCAGGCGCGGTCGGTTTGAGCTCTGGGGTCGCTGTTGGGGTTGAAGTGTAGATTACGAGAGATCTCCATGAATCGATCTCGTGGCAGCACCGACCCGAAGCACCCACGCGAGATAGCACCCTCATCCGTGGTCTTCCAGTGGTTGGCCAGCTTCTCGCGGTTCGGCGCAATAGCTCTGGCAATTAGCAGGCCAACGAACTGACCCAGCTCATGGGGCAAGATGGGCTTCATACCTTCCATTTCGTGTTGGATGTCACGCCGTGATTTCTTCGGCAACTTGTCGTTGAGACGTCGCTTGGCTCGATAGCGGCGATAGGCTTCGTCCACTCGAAGCGGAAGCATCTCACGATGATACTCGTTCGAACAGGCAGCAATGTGCTGCCACAGCACGACGGGCATGAAGTAGAAGAATAGAGCGATGGGGGAGTCGCCCCTTCGAAGCACTTCAGCCGTAGGCCCCGAGTAACCTTGGCGAAGACCGGGGTAGCTTCCGGCATCATTCACAGGCTCGTAAGGGGTCATGAGATAGTCGTAGGTGTCAGGCTGAACGACATCCTCCCAACCCGTCGCACTCATGTCCCGCAAGACATCGTTCTTCAGGTTACCTGCCAGCACTTCGTCCTCCCCACCAAACTGCGACAGAAAGTTCTCCGCGAAGAGAACCTCCGCTGCGATATCTTGCTCGGTCTGCTCGGGGTCGTCGACAACGTCATCAGGGGCGCAAGAAGCGTCCACATCTTCGTCTGACCCGTACTCGCCAGTATCGACATCGTCCTTCTCTGCTTCATCACCAGAATCCATGGAGCCAAACTGGGGCGCGCTATCTCCATCCGCCACAACATTCAACGCGTCCGTGCTGTCTGCCAGCAACTCATTGCCGAGTGCGCCAGCTTCGGCTTCTTCTTCGTCGTCGCCGTGGTCCTCTACAGTAAAGCAGCAGTAAAACAGAATGCAACATAACATTCACCATAATATTCAGTATAGTATTCATCATAACATTCAGTATACAATGCAGCATAAGGGACAGTATTAGAGACAGCTTACCGTGTTCATGATCACTGGGTGTGTACACGGACTCGACAGGCTCGTTGTCGGGGATCTCGGTGACGTCTGACGGTGTGTCATCGAACACGGACGCATCTGAATCTTGGACATGAGGTGACGTTGCCAGCAGTGTTGTTGGGCTGCGAGGTCGAGGCGGCGTACTCGCCATCGGGCTAACACTCCGAACGAGGGAGCGCCGTGCTGGTAGTTTGCCCTTCGCTGGACGAGTGCGTGCGAGCAGTGGGGTTGTTGGAGTTGTAACAACCTCGCGCTCTCGATCTTGCGTCTCAGCTCGAGGAACATCCGACTGTGTTGAGGCTTGAGTTGCAGCAGCACGAGTTGCAGCAGCTTGAGCTACAGTAGGAACTCGACTTGCAGGGTTCGTGGCCGATTGGGCTCGCGCCTCGGCCCTTTCGATGTCAGCGAGGTAGTTCAAGCGCACGACCTCAGCTGCAGCGGCAAGTTGCGCGTCACCAGGAGCGGCGCGGGGAGGAGTGGGTGGCGGTGCACTTGCTGCTGGGGCACGAGAGCCATTCCGGAAGCACTACACACAGTACGCAACGATAACTTAGAATAACATCAATAACAGCAAAAGCCCTTTGAAACATACCATTTGCGTAGTATTCCAGTACTGCCTCCTCGCCTCGGAAGAAATGAACGCCTTCCGTCCCGCTTGAGCTCTCGCCTGGTCGAACGTAGAAGTAGCGGTCGTCGAGACTGCGCCGTGGAGGCGGCTTCCGCGTCCACCCCTTGCCCTTGAGCTCCCGCCACACCGACTTGAAGGAGAGATCACGGCCTGTGACCTCGTAGTCGCGCACTACCTTCCCGAGCGCTTGCACCATTTCCAGCACATACGACTTGAGCTTTGGCCGCGAAAATTCTTGAATGAGGGAGATTTTGAAAAAGCGGGGGGACGGTCAATCAGGGTCCACTCGTTGGGTTGTCCGCCGAAAAGTAATACGGATCAGTTGCAGTTTCCCAAACAGCCTCTCATATTCAATATTCCAAAAAATGAAAAACACTGGTCCTTGTCCACATGAAAATAAAAAGACGCGTACAGAAACTAAACAAAGGCCTATCTTGAAATTTGTATACCCTCGTGTCGGGGGAAAGGACACCCATACAAATTTTAAGTCAAAAATCGCTTAAACTGAATATATTCAGTTTAAGTGGAAAGGCTATGCTGCATTATGCAGCATCCGGGTTGGAGGGGTTAAGGTCGTATTGATGTGAATTGCGGAAATACTCTGAAACCGACGTTACTTTATTCGAATCCGTCGTTGCTCTGCGGTTGACGCGAGCGTGAAAATTGAACCCAAGATACTTGCATCCAGGCGGCCAAATGCACCTACTGCTCCTCCAGTATCCAATTCACTCTGAACTGCGCTAATCATCGCAGCTTTGGATTCTTTCGGGTGCTTTTCCTTCGTCACCAGAAAGGAACTCGCCATCGAGCGCGCTTAGCCGCTTTTTTATCTTGATTATACGAATCTTCGGCGCCAAACAGACGAGTCACATCCAGCTCGACCAACGTTTTTTTTTCTCATTCGTAGCGTATCGTTGGCCAAGCAAGCGACCAAGGCAGATGCATCGTTCACGCCACGCGCAGTTGCGGGAAGACACATGAACACCGCTGGACCTCGTCGCAAGTTTTTTCAACTCCGGGCAGGCCGTTGCCAGCATACCCAGACCAATCTGGTTCCTTGGACTCCCAAGTGCCAAAGTGCGAAGTCCTCTTCCAATCAATTCAGCAGTTGCGCCAGCGCAGCCTCACTTTCAAGAGTACATATAGCAAAGTTCAACGTGAGCGAGGTGAGCCTCTCGAACTGGCAGGATGGGATGATCGGGCACTCCGTATCCGGGACAACGTTCATACCACAAGCAATCTTTGTCGTACAAACACAACCGCATCTACCGAATCTCCCATAGTGCCCGAACAGTACCGCGCTCAGCAACGCAAGGCGTGCAGAATTTCAAGTTGGATGTCATTTCTACCAAATAATTAAACTCCTTTGTGAATGTCCACAAACCCATACTCAGCGGTACGATCTTGGTTTTGCGGTTGTCCTCCAATCATAACCACGTCTTCGTTGGTCAGGGACGTGCAAACAGACAGTGATTTGCTGGCCCCCCTTGGTGTTCCGCAAAATACCGCATACACCAACTCGGCCCACAGGGCAGACCCGCTTACTCGATACCTTTCTTTGAATTCAATACTCAACCGGTATACATCCGTTGCCTCTGCCAATACCGAGCACAGCGAAGAATGCGCCCCGATGTCTTCCATGGTGCAAACGACGTCCAATCGAGATAAATATGACCATTTATCAATCCTCTGGCGAGGGGTGTAAATAATGCACAGTTTTCCCGGCAGTCCCTCCACGGAGACATGGTAGTCAGATGAATTAACCCTGCCGACAGCTTCTAGCATCAGTGACGATAGAGCGGGCTGGTCCACCGCTACTGTCGTCGTGGATGCTTTACGTGGAATATTCCTTCTTGCAACTGGAATGAGCACTACAGCCTTGAGCGCACCCGCTTCGACGGCTCACAAAGTCGCTGACTCCCTGAGATCTGAAAGTCCGGGTTAATTAAGTATTCACATTCCCAGCGCACTGTAGACAACGCACATGTGTTTTCTGTTTGGTTCATCGATTCTCAATGCCTGCAACTTCTGTAAAGACACGTAAAACTCTCGGGAGTACTCCCACGGATCATCTTAACAGCCGAGTACGCTTCCCCACGTGGATGGCGACTTAGTTGAGGAGAGCATTTCTGCAGGCGGCAGTACTAGTCTGGATGAGACACAAACTCGTGCCGCTTCTTAGGGCCCATATAACTCTCCACCAACTTGATAAATCCGGCACTGTTGGTCATCGCGAGGAGAGAAAAGATCTCGATCGACTCGCGAAGGCGCTGCCAAGGCACACGATCCCCATAGGAGACCTTGACCATGAACAAGGCCCCCACTTGAGATGTATCTGGGTCTGAGGCAGGCCTCCGAAAAAATAATATCACTACCGCAATCGCGGTATTATATTTATTATATTGCGGATTATTGTTTGTCGCCGAAACCAATACAATAGAATACCGGTACGGGGGCAATAATACAAATATATGAGCCGGAACCTGCCAACCTGTAGTTGAAGGCGATTAAGCAGCACAGGTGGACACGGGGTACTGTAGACCACGTTAGAATACATGCAAACGCTTATTTTTCTAATGTGAGAGCCTTTATGCGGTCACACAACGAAAAATATGAAAGTCAACAACATTTCCTGAGGGATTTTAAGCTCCAGCTGAAGCCCTTATGCCGTTCACAATACATTGATTATTGCGGTACTACGGATTATTGTGTTGGAACGATATTGCCCTAGGTATTACTGACACGACGTTGATATCCGTATGCGGGGTATTTATTTTTCGGACCCCTGGTCTGAGGGAGAAAGACATGTTGCACGCCGGGCTGATAACACAGATCCCGGTCCCCACCATTCAACCAGTTGGCGACAGAGGGGGGCATACCAAGGGGTTAGAAAGTGCCAGCTTGCTTTCATGGTCTTAGCATTCTCCACAACCAAAATTGGCAATAATGGGTTCCGGTCCATCAAACTCCACTGTCAATCGGATGGACAGAGATTGTATTTTTGTCTGAAAGATGGATAGAGATTCTGTTTGCTTCAATCGGCTCACTTTTAAAGAATTGTCGTGGAGAATATTGCAGGCTCAAATGAATGCAAGCCGGCAGTTTTTGAACCCTTGGTACTCAGTCCTCTGTCGCCAACTGGTTAAATGGTGGGGGTCGGGGCCTCAGTATCCTCACCTACGTGCATCGTGGCGTACTCCGGAACACCGTGATTCATTTCAATACCCGGTTTGGTTCGTGTTCAGGCTTCCCTTGGACCCAGAAACTAGAGGTGATCCTGTGCAGTTACAGCGCCTACGCGAGTCGATTGAGCTCTTTTCTCTCCTCGCCATGACTGACAACGCCGCATTTGTCGAGTTGATGGAGAACTACATGGATTCTCAATCGCGCAATCAGTTTTGGACCCCATCTCGTACTCGTAAAAGCGCTTACTGCCAGCCTACCTGGGAGTTTTGGTTCGACGGTGCGCTGTCACATCGAGGCGTCATCACCTCAATGAAGTCGCCCTTCACGTGGGGAAGCTTGCTGGGGTTTCCAGACGATCCGTGGGAGTATTCCCAAGCGTTTTGGGGGGCTTTACAGCAGTTGGAAGCGCTGGGAATTGATGGAGCAAGCAGAAAGCGTTTGCAGGCGGCGTCTACGGTGCGATGGGAGTGTGAGCTTGTGAACTTTCAGGTCTCGGGCGATCAGACACTTTATGAGCATCCGACTCCAGTCTTGCTGTCTGCTCGAGTATTTTTTGACAGTGGCGTCCCGCTTGATTTTCAATTTTGGGTTGGGTTGAGGGCGTGGAAGCACTCAGACACACTCCAGAATGGCGGGATGGCCCGGAACATTCAAACAGATACACTCGGGGCTATTGTGCACCTTCCAAGTGTTTATCGTAGTGTCACCGAAATGACAGCAGCGGTGGGTCAGGTTGCGCTATCGTCGCTCATTCAAGAAGCCATCGACAGGGCTCAAACGTATTACGACCGTGTTCACGTGAAGGGGGTTCCGAAATATCTCGGTATTAACTACATTAAGTACGCGAAATACGGAGAAAGGGAGTACTTATCCCGATTGGATGTGGTTGGCACTATGGAGCACATTGGAGCACATTCTTCACTGTGTTCGGCGGTGGCCGAGGCATCGTCAGCAGATCGGTTGAATATTAGATTTAAAGGGGAATTCGACCAAAACACGGGGCCTCTGCGGTGGGCATGGTTGGTGTATGCGGTATTTTGCGGTACTACTAGTGTATCGAGAGAGTCCGTGGACATTCGTGCGTCCCTGACTGGTGAAGACGTAAGTGTGGTCCAAGAGGTGTTGCGGAGAAAATACCCGGAACCGATGCTGGAGCAGAGCTCACAGTGCTCTCCGGAGTATGGTTTTGTGGACATTCGCAATGGAGCCCAACTATTCGGTCGAAATGGTATCCGACTTGACATTACGCGTGACGTACGATGCCGTGCTCTTCACTGCCCGGAGACTATGGACGGCTCAGTGGATGTAGTTGTTCCTGGGTTTGGAATCTGTACTGCAAGAATTGCAAGTGGGATTAATTTTGTAAAGGACACGATCTGTCCAATCCTGCCACTCGGTCAGCCCAAGGGTATCACGTCGCTCACGTTGGACCTTATTCATTTTGAAAGCGATGCTGTGCTGAGACAGCTCCTGAGCTTGATTGGCGGAGGACTTCGCAGTCTCTCACTTGAGAGCCGAAAGAAGCAGGTTGAGTTATGAATGCTGGCGACGGCCTGTCCGAAGTTGGAAGACCTCCGCTTGACGTTTTCTGGAGTGCGTGCGTCAGACCCCAACGACGCGCTGCGCCAATGGCCCATCAGAACTATGTACGTATGTGGTGCAGACAATCTATCCGCCCTGGTGACGTGCTTGACGGACGATACGCTACGAATGAGGCAAACGTTAGTGGACTTGTATGTGGCGCCTTCCAGGTGTGAAGACAAAAGACGGCTTAGTGTTTTCGATGGCGAGTTCCTCCCAGCAACGAAGGAAAAGCTACCAAAAGAGGCAAAAGCTGCGATGATCAGTGCAGTTAAGAGCGGATGGAACAGAGACGTATCAACGGGAGGAGCTGTTCGTGCATTGGGCCGCCTGGATGCGGCCGTGTTAACGATGATTTTCCATTTCGCGTCAACCCCGGAACAACGACGGATTCGCTTCGGATACTAAGTCATGCGGACAAAGGGAATGTCTCGAAGAAGCGCACACACATGACGCATGCTGGAACGTACACTGCTGGGGAACATGGATTGATCGCGCACAATATGGTAATGCCGCAGAATTCTAGTTGTTTAGATCAATTTCCCCAAACGGCGTTGAAGTGTTACAGTAGGTCCCGATGCGCTTTGAAACTGGTGCAGACTATTGAATATTCAGTTGACCGTCTAGCGTAAGATAAGCCCCCTCGTGCGTAACATGGGCGTCATCTAGTCTGACTCACTGCCACGCTTAGCCCCCGACCTTCCTCCCGTCACTCCACTCGTCTCGGATCGCTGGCCCAGAAGCTTAACAGCTACTGTAGTTGCCTTCCGCCCTCAGACGTCTCCAACTTTGGGAACGCATGACGCAGTGTCGACTCACACAAAGTCATGTTCGCCTTCGTATTGGCTACAATATAATATAACCTCCGCATATTTGCAGCACAGATCTCGAAGCTTGGCTGCGAGAGGGACATAAACCTCCAGTACATGCACTCAACACCGCATCCACGCCTCGTCCATTCCTCGACGAGCACATCCGGAGCCATCTGAAGAAACTCGGGGCGGGCCCGAGACTCGTGCTATACTTTAGTACTACATATTACATGTACTGTCCTTAATGTCCTCAACGTTGGGGGCAATGAAAGACACTCGAATTGAATACTTCGAGGGTGCCCTGATAAACAAAAAGATTAGTTAGAGCAGCTTCGTCGGCAACCTATATTTAAACAATACGACACGTTCATTTTCCAAGTTACCTAACTTCCTTCCCCCGTGAGTCGAAGAGGTACATACATACCCCTAGGCAATCGACCGCCACCGATTTATCGTTCGCCAACTTAAAGCGATCCGGAGGTGGCGTCTCCGTGCGTGTAGGAGGGGCTGGTGACCTTGCCGCCCTCGGCGATGAGGTACTCGGGTCGCTGCGGCTTGCCGTCGAAGAAGCGCTCGAGGATCTCCTTGGTGCCCGCGGCGTAGCGCGCGCCTGCGCGTCCAGCGTCGTGCCCGAGTAGTGCGGCGTCATGGCGTGGCGCGGCATGGTGCGCCACGGGTGGTCGGCGGGCGCCGGCTGCGGGAACCACACGTCTCCGGCGTAGCCCTGGATGTGGCCGCTCTCGACGGCCTGGACGAGCGCGTCCCTGTCGACGATCTTGCCGCGCGCCGTGTTGACGAGGAACGCGCCCTTCTTCATCTTGCGCAGCATCTCGGCGTCGAAGAGGTTCTCCGTCTCCGGGTGCAGCGGGCAGTTGATGGTGACGACGTCGCACTGCTTGACCATGTCCTCGACCGTCGCGTGCCACTGGACGTTGAGCTCCTTCTCGACGTCGGCGGGCAGCCGCACCTTGTCCGTGTAGTGCAGCTTGACGTCGAAGGGCTGGAGGCGCCGCATGACGCGCAGCCCGATGCGGCCGGCGGCCACCGTGCCCACGTGCTTGGCCTCGAGGTCGCGCGCGTGGTTGGCGATGGCCGCGATGTCCCAGTGGCCGGCCACCACCTGCTGGTACGCGGGCATGTAGTTGCGCACGAGCGAGAGGATCATCATGACGACGTGCTCGGCCACGCTCACGACGTTGGAGCCCGTGACCTCGGCCACCGTGATGTTGCGGTCGCAGGCGGCCGCCAGGTCCACGTGGTCCGAGCCGACGCCGGCCGTGATGGCCAGCTTGAGCTTGGGCGCCTTGGCGATGCGCTCGCGCGTGATGTAGGCCGGCCAGAAGGGCTGCGAGATGACCACGTCGGCGTCGTGCAGGTGCCGCACGAACTCGGACTGGTCGCCGTCCTTGTCGGACGTGACCACGTACTCGTGGCCGCGCTCCTCGAGGAACTGGCGCAGGCCCAGCTCGTTCTTCACGCAGCCGAGGATGTCCGGGTTGCGCTTGCCGGCCTCACCGCCCTCGTACAGCGCGCACACGACCTTCATGTGCTTGGGCGCGCTGGCGGTGAAGCTGCGCGTGGCCGTGGCGGCGGCGGCGGAGCGCGATGCCAGGCGCGCGGTGATCTTGGTGGAGGCGAACATTCTAAGATGGAGGAAGGAAGAGGGGAAGGCTGCTGGAGGAGCTGGGGGCTTGCGATGCGTGGGCTTGGACGCAAATTGCAGAATGACTAGAGGTGCCGGCGGTTGCTAGAACAAGTGATGTCAGCACCAAGGCCAGAAGGCTGCGATGGCCGCCGTAGACAAGGCTGAGAGCAATGCCGCCGGCACGAAATGAGTGCTTGGGGGCCACGTTAGATTTGTCCAAGTTGAAGTGAGGCCCAGCTCTTCCGGTGATTTGCAACTTGCAAATTGCAAGGTAGCCAGAGAGAATTCAGCCAATCAGAGCGCTTGATTACTTGCATGATTATTTCTCTACCGACATTTTACCGACAGTTCGTGGCCGGCGGGCAATTATCTTACTCTGTCTGCAGCAGTTCAAACCACCGGCAAGCAGTGTATTGTCGACTGGCAGTGTGCCGAAGTTATCTGGCAGTCAACGAATATTCCGCCTCGGACTGTAGGAGCAGAAAAGTTGTTGGGTGCCTTACTCAGTCAAACAGTACATGTACTTCGCATACGATGAGGGCTCCAACTTCCCGAACTGGAACGTAAACCGACCAGTGAACAAGACCCGATTGTTGTCTTCTTAAACACTGGGCGGTCGACCATGTACAGTTCGCGCGTCGCCAAGGGCAAACTCAGTGGTCGCAGCCCTCGTTTGATTGGAGGAGCTGCTTGAAGTGAAGCTTCGCCCATCGCACTTGGCGCATCATCCGATTATTCTCTGTGCCGACATGTGCCGACATGTACCGCCATGCCGGCACACCAAGCAGCACATCTTTGGCGCTGCTATGAGCAATGCAGGTGCCCGAGCTCACTACCGAAGCGTCCGGAGCGCTGCTCGCTTGCGTCTATTACTGGGAACCAGCCGCGCCCACCGCGACCCCGACAGCTATTCGCGATGAGCAGGTCGGCCACCTCGGGGTCCGGGTCGACGTCCCCAATGCACGACTCCGTCACACACGCAGCCACGCGCTGGCTGGCGGCCATGAACGACTCGGACGCGTCCGAGAGCGAGTTTGAGGCGACGGTAGCCCTCCGAGGGCACAACAAGCTCCCGTCGATCGCCAAAGCGCAAGAAATTGCAAGTAGGAACCAGAGCGGACTGTGGCCGGGCGGGCACAAGCGCCAAATCCAGGAGACCAGCGATGCACCGCCCCAAACGCCGAAGAAGCGAACCAAGCGCAAGGCCCGTAAGTCCACGATCGATATTCGCAAGGTAAGGGGGTATCTATGGGAATGTTTTGGTACGTGTAAGGGGTCTTATAGTCAAGGGGTTGCCGATTGAATGCAATGCAGGAAGAGATCGCAAACCTCTTGAAGGAGTTGGCAGGGCTGCATAGTCGTATGGAAGAGCTGAACGCTCGAGCGATGAAGCCTAGTGCAAAAAGTAAGACCCCAACAGAGGCAGCAGTCGCAAATAGAGTGCTTCGACACGCGATTCAGAAGCAGCAGCTCGAGGTGACGCAGTTCCATGCGCTCATGTCGGAGTACGCCCTCTTCGTAAGCATGACTACTACCCACTTGTGCGCTTAAGTCTCAGCAAAATTATTCACTAATAATTCGTGCGTTTTGTGCTGCAGAGTATCCGCGCGGGGAGCCCAATTCACAACGAAATTCGTCTGACAAGGGATAGCGAAACGCGTCGTGCTACGCTATCGGCGATGAAGACGCACGCTCTGCAAAGGGGAGCTAATTTTCTGAGAGATCGATGCCCTCGAATCGATCTCTGCAAACCCATGCGAGAGGATCACGGATATGAGGCCCCCAACGGCGATTTCTACGCCACATATTTCTCCACAACTCAGTTCGAGAACAACGTCAAGAAAGTCTTTGACATTTTGCTCGGCTACTTCAGCAGCATCGAGATCTGCGTATCGGAGAAGCTCGGCAACGTCACCATTCGCGAGGATGACGACAACTTGGCCCCTGGAGTCACGCAAAATCGCTTGATATCGACGACGATGGGTGGACTGCGGATGGAGTCGAACACCGTCTACTTCTCGCACTACGAGGAAGGAGGAAGTGAACCGGGCCATGAGCATGGCTACGGACTGTTCGTCGCTGACTTCGTTGACGAGGACGCCAGGAATCCGTATCACCCGCACGAGCGCATCCGACGAGACTTCAGCGCTGTTCTCGAGCTCACCTCCTATCCGATCCAGCGACGCACGAGTGGAACGAAGGTTATGAACAGCTTAGGGAGCAGCAACGAAGAAGAAGCGAGAGTTGTGGTGGTGACTCGTTGGGTGCACAGTAAGGTGCACCACCTTCAGTACGACATCCCGCACTCCGGGTGGCACGAGATGCGGGAGAACACGGAGCGATGGATCCAAACGCTGCACCACACGATGATGGAGAGGTACTTCTCCATGGTCTAGGTCGGCTAAAACTGCAGGAAAGGAACAATAAACACAACGTCAGACATTAAAACGTCAATTACAGCATCGAATCGAAGTATGCAACAGCTCTGAGCCCCCCCCCCCCTGCTCGTTGAAGTCCTGCCGCCAGCTTTTTCGGCGGTACACTGTCGGTCAACGGCCGGTAGAGGTTTATGCGCGAGCTCGTCAATGCGTGCCGCCACCGCATCTCATTGGCTGACGTCGCCGCTGGCTACTTGCCACTTCAACTTGGCCCAGCAGCTCCGTTAGCGTGTCATCCCCGTGTCATCAGCAGGAACTTCCGGGTCATTCTGCAATTTGCGTCCAAGCCCACGCATCGCAAGCCCCCAGCTCCTCCAGCAGCCTTCCCCTCTTCCTTCCTCCATCTTAGAATGTTCGCCTCCACCAAGATCACCGCGCGCCTGGCATCGCGCTCCGCCGCCGCCGCCACGGCCACGCGCAGCTTCACCGCCAGCGCGCCCAAGCACATGAAGGTCGTGTGCGCGCTGTACGAGGGCGGCGAGGCCGGCAAGCGCAACCCGGACATCCTCGGCTGCGTGAAGAACGAGCTGGGCCTGCGCCAGTTCCTCGAGGAGCGCGGCCACGAGTACGTGGTCACGTCCGACAAGGACGGCGACCAGTCCGAGTTCGTGCGGCACCTGCACGACGCCGACGTGGTCATCTCGCAGCCCTTCTGGCCGGCCTACATCACGCGCGAGCGCATCGCCAAGGCGCCCAAGCTCAAGCTGGCCATCACGGCCGGCGTCGGCTCGGACCACGTGGACCTGGCGGCCGCCTGCGACCGCAACATCACGGTGGCCGAGGTCACGGGCTCCAACGTCGTGAGCGTGGCCGAGCACGTCGTCATGATGATCCTCTCGCTCGTGCGCAACTACATGCCCGCGTACCAGCAGGTGGTGGCCGGCCACTGGGACATCGCGGCCATCGCCAACCACGCGCGCGACCTCGAGGCCAAGCACGTGGGCACGGTGGCCGCCGGCCGCATCGGGCTGCGCGTCATGCGGCGCCTCCAGCCCTTCGACGTCAAGCTGCACTACACGGACAAGGTGCGGCTGCCCGCCGACGTCGAGAAGGAGCTCAACGTCCAGTGGCACGCGACGGTCGAGGACATGGTCAAGCAGTGCGACGTCGTCACCATCAACTGCCCGCTGCACCCGGAGACGGAGAACCTCTTCGACGCCGAGATGCTGCGCAAGATGAAGAAGGGCGCGTTCCTCGTCAACACGGCGCGCGGCAAGATCGTCGACAGGGACGCGCTCGTCCAGGCCGTCGAGAGCGGCCACATCCAGGGCTACGCCGGAGACGTGTGGTTCCCGCAGCCGGCGCCCGCCGACCACCCGTGGCGCACCATGCCGCGCCACGCCATGACGCCGCACTACTCGGGCACGACGCTGGACGCGCTACGCCGCGGGCACCAAGGAGATCCTCGAGCGCTTCTTCGACGGCAAGCCGCAGCGACCCGAGTACCTCATCGCCGAGGGCGGCAAGGTCACCAGCCCCTCCTACACGCACGGAGACGCCACCTCCGGATCACTCTAAGTGGTCAAACGATGAGTGCTGGTGTTTCACCACCTCACACACATTGAAAAGTGAGCTAGGGAACTTGAAAATGAACTTGTCGTATTGTTTGTCCAGCATGTCCCCCCTGGAACTACATGTATTCAATGGACATGTGAGGGCGCTTGTGTTTGGATGCGGTTATTTCAAGAAATATGGCTGTCTTAGTCTACACTTGCCACGGTAGGATTCTCGTTCTAACTAAATACTACTTTAGTACCTCCGTTTGGAAAATAATGGCACTTTTAAAAAAATTTGCGCATAGCTCCGCCTCGTTTTTTTGAGAATTATAAGCTGTGCAAAGAGAGCTAAATTAGAGCATGACCAAATTTTGAGTCAGAATACGTAGCCACTAGGGCAAACGCGTGTGCACACAGCTACCAAGGCGACAGCACCAAGGCCATCGCATGACGTTAATCCATGCAAAAAGAGGCAACAAAAGGCAGCAGTAGGCAACAATAGCGACGGCGGGGCACATGCTCCACCGCAAGCTGCACAGCGTACTTGTTCCGCCTCCAGCAACGTTTGCAAGACCTCGAGCAGAGCTTCATTCGTCTCGGGGCAGCAGGATCTACTCGATGCTTAGCCTGACAAGCGCGTTCACAACCGTAGCATGGTCTCCTTCCTGATGTCTAGATGCGCTCTCCACGAATCTTAAGCAACGTACGCCCAGCGCTCACCTGCTGCCTCGTATCCTCCTCAACCTGCGAACGTGCTGGACATGTATACACACAGCGCGCGAGCGTTAACACACGAGCATTCCGCACAAGTTCACCTAATCATGTCCTCACCGGGGATACTCGCGCGCGGCGCCTGGGGGGTCATGAGTGTTGAGTTGAGGGCCCTCGAAGATCGTCCAGCAGCTTGCCGCTCTCCCTTGAACTTGCGAAGTGAAATGGGCGGGAGATTCGAATCTGGACCTCTCCTCAGATCCCTCTTCAAAACGATGCATACGGATACACATTTGTTTATCCAGGTATCTATTTGAGGAGGATATAAAACCTGCAAAATCGGAAATAGTTGGAAACCGTCCTTATTTTCCGATCGGAGGTAGTACGTTGTAGGATGAACAATAAACTGCAGTAGAACTTCAACGAAACTCCAATAATATTATTATAGTTGTTCGAATCAGGGGTATGAATTAAACATTTCAATATGAAAATTTTCAATAAATATGATGAAAATATTTATTATTGCCAGGATCCATATTGAAATTTATATTATTGGCTCATATGATTTCAAGGCATACAAAAACACAGTCAAGGCACATGAAATTGAAACATTTAATCAGTATAATAATTTATTATACTGGGATAGCAGTGGCCGATAGGTCATGCTGCTAGGCAGCTCAAATCGCGGTAACTGAAGCCAGTAACTGAGGCCGGTATCCGTGGTCCCGTGTCGCGGTCTATCTTTCAGTTCGTGACCCCGTGTCTCTTTCAGTCGGACCCGGTAGCTGAGGTCGCTGGTTGGCTTGTCGCTTTCTGTCTTGAGGGCTATGGATGGGTAAGTATGCTCGTCAGGACTCTAGCCCACGAGTGTCTATTTGTCTTTTCAGTTTGCAAATTGCGCCTGCTATAGCTATGTATGAAGAGAGGCTGCGGTGGTTAAACTTCCAGCGTAGCGAAGGTGATGGTCGGGTGACCGGGGCTCAATCTATTACTCTCTTACTACCGGTAAATACCAATATGATAGATGGGCGAACAACAATTCGAGCCTGATGATGGAAGTGGTACAGGTTGTTTATATTGCCTCTTGTACCCACGTGATGTTGGTCCCAGCGATCAAAGCATAGGTTCCGCGGAAACGACAAACAATGCGTCTTTGAAATGGCTGATTTATAATGAACTCCATGATCAGCAAGAAAAAAAAACAACATTGTAAAATCCAACAATGGTAAGTACTACGTACAAGCAAGCGAAAGATCACTAGAGTAAACCCAGTTCTTGCATCACGTCTTGGGGCCAAGAGTGCATTTGAGCATGCAGGCGCACCTGAGCTGTGTCGAACTGGCGGGGATAGCACGTTTTAGCCATTGCACCATTTCAAGTTCCCGAAGTCGGCCGCATTTGCGGATGCTAAGACGGCTACAACCCTCGGTGCGGTTGCGGTGGAGGAATAGAACGACGTCACAGCGACCCCCAGCGGCCGCACCGTCCAGCGCTCCTTCTGTACAGCCCTCGGTTCGGTTCTCATGGAGGTATACTACAACATCAAGGTGCCCATTTTTAGCAGCGCATTTGAATCAAACGGAGGAGATTGCGAGGTTTCGTTTGGAGCAGGTTTGAAGATCCGGCAATACTGTACCCGAGGCGATTGCGTGCACCCCTGCAATTCTGTCCGTGCGCATCAACGATCTGGCTTCAAGCGCTGCTGGGTCTACTATTCATGCGTTTGCTATCATCCCATGCGGTGGGCGCCTTGAAGCGTATTATTACCAGAAAAAGAAAATCAATCAAAAAGCGCTAGTTGACGATTCAGACACTAGTATGGTATGCACTACGTGAGGACAACTGGCTCATGATAATGGCGATACTGCGGAAGGCTGCGCTGTTGTCGTGAGAAACGGTATTCTCTCTGACTATAACACGTTTCGCTCCGTGTCGCTTGGTGTCGGATCTGAAATTCTCCACGAACCCGCCATTCCTCGTGCGGAGCAGCTGCGTCGTTGGTACGATAACTTGCCGGCGGGACATTCATTTTCGCCTCTTACCTTTTCGTGAATGCTCCATCCTCACCACTTCCTTCTCATTTATCTCCAGTAAAACCAACATCAATATACTTTCCATAAATTTGCTATCCCAGCCTACGCGTAGCCCTAGTTGGTGATCGTCATATTTAAATTATTATTACTGACAAGCAGTTTTACCAATTCAATATTATACTGAATTGGAGGAGCCCTGGTTCGAATCAACATTCTGAAGTTTAGAATTTGAACACGTGACTTCCTGGTCGTGGTTTACTCCCGATCGGGTTATTTCTAGAACCCGCCTTTGAATCTCTGACCGCTCGTCACCTCATGCGAACTCGCCGAAGAAGCCCAACAAGAAGATCGCGGTGCGCTTCGTGGCCTACAACGAGAAGAATAACAACTTTTTTTTGCCATGTAAGAGGCTGTTGGGGCCATGATCGAGGCTCGCTTCGGTGCCACGGGAACAGTCGGACCTGCAATACCCTTAGACTTCGACGCGTGATTCTTAGCAGTGGAATTAGGCTCGCTTGCCGCCGATTTGCCCGGAACATTTCTTGCCTGCAATACAAACTTCGTAGCGTTCTTGACGACCGTCTTTAAGGCATCGCAGGAGTGGACAAGTTCTTCCCTGACTGGAACCCCGCCAAGTACGTGTTGAATCGACTTCGTAGTGGATACACGTATATGTATAATCAAGCGTCAAAGGTTGCATTTTATTAAGTTTGCTTGCACGTCAAACGAGAGCCCTCAGTCTGCGCTGCAGCAAGCATGCCTACTTTGCGCAGCGTATCTACTTACGGCTTGGGCGTCGGGGCGGGGCGCGCGGGCGTAGGGGACAGCACGATCTTGTCCTTGATCATGCCCCACGGGGCCATGGTCACCAGCTCCTCGGCGGCCGTCGGGTGGATGGCCACGATATTGTCGAAGTCGGCCTTGGTGGCGTTCATCTTGACCGCGACGCCGAAGCCCTGGATCATCTCGTCGGCGCCCTCGCCCGCCACGTGCACGCCCACGACGGTCTCCTGCTCGCCCACAGTCACGAGCTTCATGGCCGTCTTGCCCTTGCGCTCCGGGTCGGCCATCGAGTGCAGCAGGTTGACGAATTTGCTCGTGTAGCACTTGACGTTCTCCTCGCCGAACTTGGCCACGGCCTCGGGCTCCGTGTAGCCGATCGTGCCGATGGGCGGGTGGCTGAAGATGACGGTCGGGATCTGGTGGTAGTTTAGGCACGCGTCCTTCTCGCCCCCGAAGAGGCGGTCGGAGAGCCGGCGGCCGGCGGCGATGGCCACAGGGTGAGCTCCCAACCGGTCACGGTCGCGTCACCGATGGCGTACACGCCCGGCACGGACGTGTTCTCCTGGGCGTCCACCTCGATGAAGCCGCCCTCGGACAGCTTGACGCCGACCTCCTCCAGGCCGAGGTCCTTGGTGCGCGGCTCGCGGCCGACGGCGTACAGGATAGCGTCGAAGTCGGGGAATTTCTGCTCCTCGCCGTTGATCGTGACGACGAACTTGAGCTTGCCGTCCGCCTGCTTCTCCACGCGCGCGGCGCGCATGTTGCGCACGAACTTGACGCCGGCCTTCTCCATCTCCTCGTTCACGAGGTCGCGCACGATCGGGTCGAACTTGCGCAGCACCTGGTCGAAGCGGCAGAAGAGCGTCGTGTCGCTCTTGAGCACGTTGAAGATGCCGGCCATCTCCACGGCGATGTAGCCGGCGCCCACCACGGCCACCTTCTTGGGCTGCTGCTCCAGCTTGAAGAAGCCGTCGCTGTCGATCACGTGCTCCATGCCGGGCAGGTCCGGCACGCTGGGCACGCCGCCGGGCGCCACAAGCACGTGCTTGCCCGTGAAGACCTTGCCGGCCACCTCCACCTTGTCCTTGGCCACGAGCTTGGCGATGCCCTGCACGTGGTCCACCTTGGCGTTGCCCAGGTTGCGCTCGTAGATGCCGTTGAGGCGCTTGATGTACGCGTCGCGCTTGGTCTTCATGTTGGCCCAGTCGAAGTCGCCGAACTCGAAGTCCTTGGCCGCCGTGTTGATGCTGTAGTCCTTGTTGCGCGCCAGGTGCTCCACGTGTGCCGCGGCGTTGAACATGACCTTCTTGGGCACGCAGCCGAAGTTGACGCACGTGCCGCCGAGGCCCATGCCGTCGAACTCGCGGCCGCGCTCCACCACCAGCACCTTGGCGCCGTACGTGGCGGCGCGGCGGGCCGAGGCCATGCCGCCGCTGCCGCCGCCGATCACCACGTAGTCGTACACCACGTCCGTGCTCATCGTGTTGAGGGTTGAATGGGGGGGGTCTGCTTGGGGTTCCTGGTGAGCTCTTGGGAGCTTTTTGGCTTGTGTGACGTCAGGCTCAAGATCGGAGATCGAGTGGTGTGCTCTACGTAGATTCATGCAGCCAATCAGGAGCGCGGAAACGGCCAGGTTGGAGATGGTGGGACAAGAGCTGATTGTGTGCCTTGTGAGATGGCTACATCTCGCTAGGAAGTTCGTTCGCACTTCTTGCGACGTCCAGTGACTGTATTTAGTTTACATCATCAGCACATTCAGAGTTGACGTCGATGCATTTGTGTGGCAGCGCCACTTCGAAGCACATGTACGTTTTCCTGGTCAAATGCTGATGGTGGCAAGTTTGAGCCGCCATGACATCTCACTATTGTGTCGTGCAACAGCAACAAATGACGGCAGGTTTGCCAACCAAGATAAATAGTTTACTACAGGTAACGAGGACAATGCTTCTTGAACCTTGGTCGAGCAGCTCTTCTCCGAACTTAGCAGTGTATGCAGGGATTGCCAGTAAGAGGATTTATTTAAGGAATACTATACGTTAAGTAGGAAACCAGTATGATACGAAATGTACTAACACTCATGCGTGTTCGCTCTTAGGTCCACCTCATTGAGGGTTCGAGTCCCCCAGGGGGCAGGACTTTCAGCCGGGGTAGAGCGGGGTCGATAGTGTAATGAACAGTACCCTACAGCACATCTTGACATGGCTTACACCATCCAAAAGGGACGGTTATCAAATACGGAAAAAGCCCCGTAACTAAAAAACTCGCCGCTGAAATCACACGCTTCAAAATATGTACTAAATCAATATCTAGATAGAATATATTATCCAATCGGCTTGCCCTATTTCAAAAGCATTATCCAATCAGGGCTCACATTTATTGACTGGTTTGCATGTGGCAACTTTGGCGCCAACTGCGCGAGGATGCCGCGCGTTTGCCGCGCTCACTTTTCAATAGGAACCGTAGCTTCATGCTCACGGTTAGCAAGACAAGGAAACAACGCACGTACACGATCCAAGAAAAGCGCCATGCTCTCGAGATAGCATCCGAGCTCGGCGTTGAAGCCGCTGCCGACTACCTCGGTTATCCTCGCAGCACCGTAGGCGGCTGGGAGTCTCAAGCGCACGCCATCTTCGCCTTCAAGGGACCCCAAACGAGCAAAACGCTGCAAGGGAAAGGGCGGAAGGAGATGATCCCGTTCGCACACGGGCTCGTCACCTTCATGAAGGATATGAGGCGCGACGAGGAGGTTCGTAACTATTGTACTCGTCATTAATGATTGGACCAAAATTTTTTAGCATGCCAGATATAGCGGCATAGCTCCCCAAGTTCTTGCCCGATCAGAGCGGGGAGACCCGGAATAGCTTCGTGTTGATCTCGACCATTTAGTCAACAATTCGCTACCTGCTAGAATGTCGGAGTCGGGCGATGAACGGGAAGAGTTGTCGCCCGGTCAGAAGTATCGTTTTCTATTGCGAGAGGACGATTCATTGTACTTTTTCGTGTTCAAACATGTGTTTTCGCTGATAATCCAATGAAATTCACGTATTTCTGCAGAAAAGTGCCAACCCTTTATCCGCATCATAGGAGCCAAAAGCAATGGTTTTTTGTAGCGCTTGTAGCGCTAAAACGGCTGCGAATTGGTCGATTTCGACTCGATTTTCGGAATCCTCGGGCGAAACAACCCCTTATATCTAAACATCGCTATAGGGTTTTTGTGATTATAACGTTCAAACGACAGCCTACATTCTGGTCCAATGACTAATGACGAGTACAATACTGTTTCGTATCTCATAAACGTGCATGCTCACTAACATACATTGTTGTAGCCGTTGTGTACTACAATGATGTTAGAATATATCAAGAGGAACCACAGGCACTCGTTTAATAGCTATGTAGCTGGCAAGAAAAGCATCGTCTCTGCTGATAATGCTATCATGCGTTTTCTCCAGCGTTTCTCCAAACGGTGATGTTGTATGAAATATTATTGTGCTACTTCATGGATTTACTAATTTGTTTTATTTTTAGCCATGGTTTTACTGTGCAGGTAGCTCAGCACACGAAAAAAACGGCTGCGGACCTACAAGAAACCCACGTAAAATTCGCAATTGAGTTTTGGAACAAGTACGAGCGCATCTACGACCTCTCCGCCATCTACAATGTCGATGAAACAGCAATTTACTTCGACACTCCGCCCAAGTACATCTTGGCAGAACGCGGTCGAAGAGGGTCTGCTAAGGTGAAGTATACGGAGAAGCACTCAGCCAGGTTGACGGCTGTGATGACTGTGCGCGCGGATGGTAAGTTTTTATTTATTTTTGCAACTCGATTTTCCTAAATATTCTAACGGTTGTTTACTCAATGTTTTGCGTCTTTTTAGGTAAGAAGTGCCCGATTCTCTTCATCGTTAAAGGCGTCCCCGGGGGCTCTATCGAAACAAACGAGCTCCCCACGTACCCGCAAGGCCACGGCCATGTGTACTGCGTTCAGGAGAACGGGTGGATGGACAGTAGGGTATGGGAGATTTATGCCAAAGAGCTTTTAAAGTTCGAAATAAATTCCCCGTCTGTCCTTCTTGCCGACAACTTTGACTGCCATGTGTCGGAAGAAGGACAGAAGGTTATTGCGAGGGAGACGATGGCAACAGTGTGCGCTCTCCCTGCTAACAGCACGTCGGTTTGCCAACCCCTTGACGTTGGTGTCATGGGGCCGCTGAAAAAGACACTCCGTGTACTGTGGCTTACCGACTTTCGCAAAGGCAAGATTACTGCAAGCGAGAAGCGCCTGATTTCTATTAAGCGCACCATTAGAGCATGGGAAATGATGTGAAATATTAGCACTTGCGGCGGCTTTTATCGTCGTTGTCTGTATCTCTTAGGTCCACCTCCTGAACGCAGTACACATGGCCGTGGCCTTGCGGGTACGTGGGGAGCTCGTTTGTTTCGATAGAGCCCCCGGGGACGCCTTTAACGATGAAGAGAATCGGGCACTTCTTACCTAAAAAGACGCAAAACATTGAGTAAACAACAGTTAGAATATTTAGGAAAATCGAGTTGCAAAAATAAATAAAAACTTACCATCCGCGCGCACAGTCATCACAGCCGTCAACCTGGCTGAGTGCTTCTCCGTATACTTCACCTTAGCAGACCCTCTTCGACCGCGTTCTGCCAAGATGTACTTGGGCGGAGTGTCGAAGTAAATTGCTGTTTCATCGACATTGTAGATGGCGGAGAGGTCGTAGATGCGCTCGTACTTGTTCCAAAACTCAATTGCGAATTTTACGTGGGTTTCTTGTAGGTCCGCAGCCGTTTTTTTCGTGTGCTGAGCTACCTGCACAGTAAAACCATGGCTAAAAATAAAACAAATTAGTAAATCCATGAAGTAGCACAATAATATTTCATACAACATCACCGTTTGGAGAAACGCTGGAGAAAACGCATGATAGCATTATCAGCAGAGACGATGCTTTTCTTGCCAGCTACATAGCTATTAAACCAGTGCCTGTGGTTCCTCTTGATATATTCTAACATCATTGTAGTACACAACGGCTACAACAATGTATGTTAGTGAGCATGCACGTTTATGAGATACGAAACAGTAATTACGAACCTCCTCGTCGCGCCTCATATCCTTCATGAAGGTGACGAGCCCGTGTGCGAACGGGATCATCTCCTTCCAGCCTTGCCCTTGCAGCGTTTTGCTCGTTTGGGGTCCCTTGAAGGCGAAGATGGCGTGCGCTTGAGACTCCCAGCCGCCTACGGTGCGGCGAGGATAACCGAGGTAGTCGGCCACGGCTTCAACGCCGAGCTCGGATGCTAGCTCGAGAGCATGGCGCTTTTCTTGGATCGTGTACGTGCGTTGTTTCCTTGTCTTGCTAACCGTGAGCATGAAGCTACGGTTCCTATTGAAAAGTGAGCGCGGCAAACGCGCGGCATCCTCGCGCAGTTGGCGCCAAAGTTGCCACATGCAAACCAGTCAATAAATGTGAGCCCTGATTGGATAATGCTTTTGAAATAGGGCAAGCCGATTGGATAATATATTCTATATAGATATTGATTTAGTACATATTTTGAAGCGTGTGATTTCAGCGGCGAGTTTTTTAGTTACGGGGCTTTTTCCGTCGTTGTATGTACTGTAGTAGTAGTACCGACTTCCTCCGCTTGTAGTGGTCAACCTCATATAAGAGCGCTCAATCATATCACAGGATTTGGAAGGCCTTCTCGGCTCCGCTTATAAGTTCCGCACAAATCATTTCGATACGTTTCCACCGGTAATATATCGGTGCGATGGAGCTTTCATTCATTTAAAGCAGCTGCGACTGCAGCGGTTGCTGCCAGTACCTACTACCTATGCTAGTGTTAAGCGCTACTGCGGCGCACGTGTACTATATAGACGTTCGGAGAGTGGTTTGTTTGCATCCTCCTTATTTACACCACGTTGTTCCCATCGACCAATGGCACATGTTACCGAGTTAAGACTAAAAAGCTATGCATTACCTCAAAAATGGTCTAAAGGCAAGGCAAAGCATTGCGACGGCACTAGCCTCACGCGGGCGCGTGCCGCTCAGGGCTTTGCAGTGGCAGCCTGTTGCCTGCCGTGAGGTGTCAAGCGCGACAGGTCGCTCAAGCAGCTAGCTGCGCTGTGCATGACCACCAAGAACGAGAGCAAAGCACAAAAAGTGTCAGCTAATCGACGGTACTGGTACCCGCACCGGTTGCAAGATTCGGCATATCATTTTTGAAGGGTGGTACAGTGTACCGGTATATACCCTGTCCACTATAAGCGGAGGAAGCCGGTACTATAGTACTATTTTACTGTTTGTTTCCAATACAAAAATAGTACACCAGAAACATCACAGTTAGCTAAAACAATTTAGCTAAAAACAGTCAAAGTTTACATACATGCGCAAATTGTGACAAGATGAATATAACTTTACATGTTGAGGACTGCAACATACAAATAAATGCGACTGTAAAGTAACCTTACGATACAAATGTATCATGAAATTATATATACCTTGGTTTTTTGTACGGAATCAGCTCTATTTATGGTGTGGAACTGGGCAGTTCAAAATAGTACTGGAGTAGGCACGGTATCACCTACTGTAGATAACAGTAAAAGTATCTGATGTTCTGAGGAAATTATTGGGTATTATAGTACCAGTAATAGTATGGTCTACTACGATCGAGTGTTACTGGCAATCCCTGAGTGTATGTCCTACAAAAAGCTGAAGTCTTCAGCCAAAACGTTCGTTTAAGATTCGATGCGGTTTGTTAGAGGCTGAAGCACGAGCTGCTGGTTCACAAGTCTTAGCTTGCATGCTGCAGCCTGCGCCGCATCAGAGCATACAGCAAGGACGATACCGTAGGATCTTGCTGTGTTTGAATTGTTTTTACCAATCCGGTCACACTTTCGGTCGTCATCTCCATCTCCAGCTACATACGTAGCGAACAGGCTCGTATTAGAACAGCATGCGCGTACTATACGGCTGGTTACGAGAGGCTCCAATTAGGACAAGGGATCGTGTAAAAGCACAAAAGAAATGAATTTACCGTCATCTAGCAATAATATTGAGAATTGTATAAGATTTAAAAGCTGGGAAACACAGGACCCTGCGCTAAAAGGCTTGTACAGTATACCGTCTGCAAAATCTGGAGAGTGGTTGTCGCGTTCCTTTGAACTGCACTATTAACGGGCCGTTATTTCAAGGTTCGGCGACGGTAGTAGCACTCAACTTATAAAGGCGGTAAGCTTAATTAACACGTCAAGAATGTCAACTCACACTTGTGTTTTCGATAGTAACCGCAAGTAATCTCGTAGCCTCGAGAGCTAATTCAGCTCCATCGTGTCTAAGAAACCATCGAGTAAAAGCCTACGACGATGAGTGTCGTAAGCGAAGCTCTGAATGAAAATTTGGAGGAACGTCTTGACGTGTCGCCACTTGGAAGGGTTCTTGGCCACTTCTTTCGCAGCGGTCTCCGTGATCTTGACGGTCTGGGCATCGGTAACGTCTTTGAGCGTGGGGTTGTCCTTGAGCCTGGCAAACGCATTCTTCCAAGTGCTGGTTTTGGTGTCCACCTTCTTCAGCTGCGCGCCCGATTCGACAGTCTTAGCGAGCTTCCCCCAGCTCTTCGCTGCCGTATCGTCGACGTTCTTCTAACTCTCCGCCCGCTTGGCCATACTCTGCCACTTCTTGCCAGCACCCGCAGCGGCAGCAACATTAGCCGCGGCCTTCTCAGCGGCAGCGATGTTGGCGGCCGTCTTCTCGCCTCCGCCGACCAGACCTTGAAGCTTTGCCGTCGCGAGAAGGTCGTCCCACTTGCCCACTCGCTCTTCGTCTTGAGCGGTGAGTTCATCAGTCTGCGTTCCCTTAAGTTGGTGAGCGGTGCCAGTCTTTTCGGCGCTCACGAGGACGACAAAGGAGACCACAAGCAGCACGAGGAAGAGACCGAGACGCATGTCGACAAGCTACGACGAGATTTTGAAATGTTTGAGGTAAGCTCCAGTTGATGGTTAGGCGCCAATCTGAAAATGAGCTTTGTGGGGAAGCTAAGCGCCATATGGGCTTCTCGAGGAGCTCGCAATCTCCAGCTTTGATGAGAATACTTCATCTATTGTACACCACGCGTTCACCAGGTCACGCATTTCTCAAGAAAATATGAAAGTATGCGTTATAGGTCGCCTTACTGCATTAATTTAAACTAGAGTCCATCAATGCCTGCTGGAAAGGGGCTGTCCAAACTGCGCGTAGCACAGTATAGGACTCGCCCCCTGCCCCGGATTCGTACGAGAATGTAATAATACGATTAACGCTTCCGCTTAACTAAATTAAGCTAAATCGAGACGAGCAGCAAATAACAATACCATGCAAAGAAAAGTTGTCGAGTCAAGTATGCTCGTTGCTCGGCAGGCTGCGTGGAGATACTGGTCGATATGTTCTGCTCGGCCACGAGCTACCCGCACTCGTGCTACCCGCTTCGTGGACTTCAACGGTCGTGTAGTGCGTAGTAAACTTTAAAAAAAAACTATATAGCGCCGTGACTTAAAAGTCGCTGGCATTCGAGAAACTCCGCTGCGCCATTATCAGCGTATCCTGTAGCTTCAATCTAAGCTAGCCCTAAATATACTTCCCATCCCAGATTGGGGGGTATTTAAGAGCAACGCGAAGTAAGAACACGTATAAAATACCGTTGTGCCAAGCCAACACCTTATATGCGAATGTTCCTAAAGTCACCCCCATGGGGGACAGTGTCCCCCGGGGACACCACGGCCGACACCTGTCCCAGCCCCCTCAGGTTAGCGGCCTGACCTAGTCCCATGCCAGTGTTGTGGAGCAAAAGAAAAGCAAAAGCTTCAGGTTGGTGAACGCAAAGCAAGTAAAGAGAAGGACGCCGGAAACTCCGCATGCAAAGTCACAGTGTTGGGGCTTCGCCCAATTATTTTTCTGGGATCCCAGAGGGTATGATTAATTAGACGGCACTTCGGAAACTGAAGCGGCGGAGGCCGGCTACCGGTTTGAGCTCGGTATTAAGACTGAATCCATCGAAGACACTGGCTTTTTGCAAAAAGCGGAGTGATCCGGAAACTTTTTGCATTTGGAACAAAAAGCGGAGTTCGCGGGAACTTTGTTACAAAGAGCGGAGTTCGGGCCCAGGGGCCAGCAGCACTATCAAACTTACAAGAACTTTGAGCTCAGTCTTCCGCAGCTGCCACCACTAACTATGAATAATCATGCTGCTGTAACACAATACACCGTGCAGGCGCAGCTTTGCATGTACACACTCTCTTCACTTTACCAACTTTGGCGGAGGTATCGCCTTTGCTAGAAAAGCGTCGCTCCTTCTTTCGCCCACGCTTGGTGCTCAGTTTTGGAGGGCGGTGACCGGTGTTGCTCGTCAATTCCTCTGCTCGTCAATTCCTCTGGAAGCACCAGCTCGATTTTAGTCGCTGCACCTGATCCATATAGACGCAAGTACTGTAGTCATCAATTGCGTATTAAATAGCAAGAGTCCACGACGGGGAGAATCGTTCAGCGTGGCGGTTCAGGAAATTGAGAGCTGCCAATTGTTGGGTCGCTTTTTGCTACTACTGTAGCGAACGGATGAGCTCGTCGTCCCTGACTTAGGAAGCTGTTAGCTTCGAAGGCCCAACACACATGTTGTGAGCAGGTTGCAGCGACTGATGAAAAAGCCGCTCGATCCTCGACGCTGTGAACGCAGTGCAACAACAGTGAAGCGGCATTGATCCCCGCCGTCGCACTTGTACCGGTACGTGAGCATCGCACCACCGTGCTGCTTTGGATCGAGCTTGATGGTCATGCCCTGTACTTGCGCAAAGCCTTCGTGCACGACTTCTGGTCAGGAAAGCACATGCCCTCGGTGATAGTGTCGTCCGTCGGACCCTGCGTAGTGCGAGGCGGTGGCGACGGCGACTGCATGGAGCTCTTCACCGTCTAAAGATCTCTTGGGTGTGCGGCCCTGGAGTTCGGGCCCAGGGGCCCTGGGCCCGAACTCCGCTCTTTGTAACAAAGTTCCCGCGAACTCCGCTTTTTGTAACTAAAGGTTCCAAATGCAAAAAGTTTCTGGATCACTCCGCTTTTTCCAAAGAACTGTAGTTTCTGGAGCTATTTTAAGTTTCGGAGCTAAATGGCGTTGCTCCAAAAATAGACTAAAGGGGTACCCGATAGCTCCACTGGAGTTAAGTATAGGAGTTATCCGCCGGTATTTTATCCGTAATATATTTCCGGATTATCCAAGGATAATTCGGATTTTTGTAGCCCCAACTCCAAAATAACTCCAGAAACTACAGTTCTCTACTAATTCGGCGAGATGACTGGATTGATGGTCGCGGACCTGGCGTCCCAGAGGGAAGGCATGCGCGTGCAGGCACGCATTCGCAAGGATGGACGAACAAAGGCGCGCGTGGCTAGAGTTTCGGAGTGCGGCCGGCGGGTCCGGCGGTGATGAGCAGGACCAAGAACGTTGTGATGTCGGGGCCGCAGATGCAGCTCGAGAGCATGAAAATGCCCTGCAGCGAGAGAGGCGGGCTTGCCAACGCTCGGCGGCGCCAGTAGTTGACCCCAGAGTTGCTGATGCGGCACGGGTGCACAAGAATGCGATGCAGCGAGAGCGGCGAGCTCGCAAGCGCGAGTTGGCGCCTGCTGTTCGGGCGCCAGCGCTGGGTGCGCTGAAGCGACTTCAAACTAAAAAGGGGAAATCAGCGGAGAAACGTGATGCCGTACCTCTCGCGCTAGGCGATGAGGCACTTGAGTAGGCCAGAGTAGATTGGAAACTGAGTAGATTGGGGAGCAGTTAGGTGACTAGCTACTCGACATGTAGGTGCCTCAAGGAGGCTACAGAGGGCACGGCGGCCTCGAGTGTCAACTAAACAAACTTGAACTTGATCTTGATCTGGACCTTGGAGTACGGCGTGTGCGCGTAAACCTGCAGGATATGACATCCTCGTCCCGTTAAGCTTGATCGGTCTCGAAGAAGGGCTTCACGCGTCGCTGGTTGATCGTTTCTTCGTAGCGCCCGCGGTTGATGGTTAACGTACCGTTCGAGTGAACTGCAGTTACCGCGTACGGGCCTTCAGTCGGTTGCGCTAGCTTCGGCAGGTTCTTGATGTCCTTCACGACGAGTACCTTGGTGCCGATGCGATACTCGTGGTCGTACCGACTCCTGTTCTCACGTTCGTTGTCTCGGCGCGTTTGGCGTTGCCTGCGTGAGTAGATCGTCGCCCAGTTAGCCGTGAAGAGGCTGTCCGTGATCATGTCTCGCTGCAATACGAGCTGAGCCGGAGAAGCCTTGAGAGTTGTGTGCACCGTAGCCCTGATTGCGAAGGCTACACTTGGCAGAATTTCGGTCCATTGCTGCTGGTCGAGCCGGGAAGTGCGGATCATGTTTCCCACGACTTGATGCACCCGTTCTAACACCGCATTCGCCTGCGGGTTCTTCACGGTGGTGGTCTTCGACTGCACTCCGTAGGACTCCAGCATCTCCTGAATCTCTTTTCCGACGAACTCCTTGTCTTGATCATGGATTACCCTCAGTGGTCGGGGGTACCTGCAGAACCAAAACTCGTCTAGGGCGAGGGACGCTGTCTTCGCGCCTTGATCCTTGACTGGTGCAATCTCGATCCAGTTGGTGGTGAGCTCGATCATGGTCAGGGCGTACAGCTTCGGCGCGTTGGGCTCGTCCGAGTAGGAATACGGGCCAATCTCGTCCACGGCGATGTCCGACCACGGCTCTCGTCCATGGATCTTCTCAGGTATGAGTCCGTACTGCTTTGGGGACCGCTTCCACATTTGACACGTGGGGCATAGCTCTCGACGGCGCGACGCATTCCTGGCCAGTACACCGAGTTGGACATCGTAAGGTACATGCGATTCATTCCTGGGTGCAGCAGCGCCGTGTGGTAAAAGTCCAATACTGCGGTGCGCAGCGGGGATGGGATGATAACTTGCCCAGCCTTGGATAGCAGTACCTTGTGCACACCGAGCGTCTTCGTCTGGAACTTGCGTGGATACTGTACGGTGGCAGCTTGCAAGGTTTCGTCCTCGCTCTGGTACTGGGCAATCTGACTGTAGTTGAGCGGGTACATTTCTTCCGTCAGCACGTTGCATTCCGCGTCGTCGTTGCTTTCTTGAGGCAGTCGTGACAGCGCATTAGCTGCCGTGTTGTCAGCCCCTTTGATGTACTTGATTGTGGGGCCGAACTCTTCGATGATGAGTCGCCAGCGCATGACCCGACCGGAGGAGAAGTTCGAACAGGACAGGTTCTTGTGGTCGGTGTACACTGTGATCCTTTGGCCGAAGAGCATCGTACGAAACTCCTTCAGTATCTCCACGATGCTGAGAAGCTCTTGTTCCATCACGCTGTAGTTCTTCTGAGCTGGCGTGAGTTTGCGGCCGTAGAAGGCTAGCGGTTTGCCCGCCTGCGATACGATTCCGCCAAGCTGATAGCTCGATGCATCCGTAAAGATCTCGAACGACTGGTCGTAGTCAGGATAGTGCAGCAGCGTGGAGCGCTGCATAGAGGCTTTCAGCTTGTTGAAGGCGGCTTGGTGCTCAGCCGTCCATGTCCAGGGAACGAGTTTAGACGTGAGGCGAGTCAATGGCGCCATGAGGTGGGCACGTTGGGGCCACACATCACGGTAGTAGGTGACGAGTCCAATGAAGCGGCGGAGCTCCTTCTTGTTCGACGGGGCACTCAGACGCTGGGTCGCAGCGACTTTCTCGGGCTGCGGCGCAATACCTTCGGTCGTGAGGCGGTAGCCGAGGAAATTGGCCTCCTTTGCGGCAAATTTGCATTTTTGACATTGATAGTGAGCCCGGCGTCCTCGAGACGGCGCAACACGACCTCCAGCTGCTGCAGGTGCCCGGCAAAGTTGGTTTCCGTGATGATGAGGACGCCATCGAGGTAGCAGCGAACGAAGGGGAGGTCTCCAAGTAAACGATCGATGCGTGCTTGAAAGTGGTCGGGGCGGTGGAAATTCCCATGGGAGGCGTAGCCATCTGTACTTCCCAAACGGCAGTATGAACGCCGTCAGTAGCGAGGATCGATACGTGAGGTGAATTGCGTAGTAGCCCATATTCAAGTCCAGCACGGTCACGAAGACAAAGCGCGGGATACTGCGAAATAGCTCGGTAATTTTGGGCATGGACCACGGGTGGCGAACCAGTTGCTTGTTGAGACGGCGCGAGTCGCAAAGCAGGCGAACGGTCCGGTTTGCCTTAGGTAGAACAAATGCCGGTGAGGCCCACGGGCTGCTCTCGTCGCGAGCAATGATCTTCAGACTCTCCAGTCGCTCGACTTCACGCTTGGTCAGCCCAAGTAGGCTGTGAGCTATGGGGTACGGCTTCGCATGGTACGGCACCAGGTTTGGGACGGTGGGGATGTCGTATGTCTTGCCCGTCCACGAGCCGACGGTGCCACTAAGCAGCTTGTTGTCGAACTTCTCAAGCAACGTAAGGAGATCACGCTGTACATCCGTGCTCAGATAGTCGGGGATCTGTTCGTCCAGCGGCTCCTTCTTATAGTCCGCGTCCCGAATATCGACTTGACGAGCCTCCGCTTGAGCAATGGTAGAAAGTGGCGGCGAGGGGGAGCTGGCCAGCAGTGTCTGGATCTGCGTGTCCGTGGATTGAGAACTGATTGAGCGCATGGGCACGGTGACCCCATCCCACGTGATTTCGCCCGCATTGAAGTCCAGTACAAAGCCGAGGTGTTGTATCAGATCTCGGCCAATGATCATGGCGTACGGCAACTGGTCAGCTACCGCACAGCTCCACTGAACCCTGCGGTTCTCTCCAAACTCTGTCTTCACTGCGATGTCTCCGCGAGACTTCATAGCGCCTTGGGGTAGTCGAAAGGGGCTGCCATGACCATGCACTCGCTTCAGTTGTTCACGGTCGAGCACTGCAGGGTCGATGAGGGTTCTACTAGCACCAGTGTCGATCAAGGCGCTGAAGAGCCGACTTGCGCCTGTACCACGCAATCGGATGATAGTCTCGCACTTGTCCTTTGGAGCGGGCACGATAACCTTTTTTATGGGTCAACCGCTGCGCAGGTCAAAATTGGGTCAACGCTTTTTTGGGTCAAAAATGGAACAACAGAGATCAAACCGCTTTTTTGGTCAACTTTGGATCAAAACATATCACACCTAAGAGGTTAGAAGATAATTAACACATGAAAGAGAATGAGCCCAATAGTTTTGAACATGTCATATTGTATCGGAGTTAATGTGAGCTCTAGAGTGTTGTGTAATCGCTAGTGTTGCTGGATACTTGTATTCGGTTGTCGTCGTGTTTAGTTGACGTTTTGGTGTTGTTGTGGAGTTGCTGGTCAATTGTGCGCGTGTGTGCGTGCGGTTGAAGTTCTGGCATTGCGGGTAGTTGTACGTTTGGCATTGTTGTGTATTTGTTAGTAAGTGGTGGGTTATTACGCTGTTGTCGTGTGTTTGGAACGATGTTGCTAGTTTGTTACATCGTAATATCGTGTATCGCTATCTCGTCAGTGACACAATTAATCGAAAATGTGTTGTTGCGACCCGGGTGCTGTGTCGTCAATAGTAGCGGTTCCTCCAACCAGATCGTAACGGTCATTTTGAAATCTCCCAAGTTCAAAGCACCCTCCTCACCTCCCCCACGACACCAACGCACCATGGCCTCAGGCTACATCTCCGACGATTCGATGTCCAACTCGTCCCTGTCCGATGGATCTGAGTTTAGCGACGCTGAGACGGTCCTACTTCTCAGCCAACCTTCCGGCTCGGAACAGGAAGAGAGTGATGGTACCCAAGTTGAAGTCGCGCCGCCAGCCGAAGATACGCACTCTACTGGCCTCCCCGCCGCCAATTCTGGATCTGGGACTATCCATTATGGCGGCTACTCGTACGCGCAATACCACTTCAACCCTCGAACCGAGACCAGGCACTATCGATGCAGCGCCTACCGCCGTACGGACTGCAAGGCGAAGCTCTACGTGAGTGACCGTGGTGCCGTGGAAGATGGGGAGCACAAGACCGCATGTGTTCCTGGTTTCCGTCGAACCCCGGCCGGACCTGCCCCTGCTGTTACCGACCGAAAAGAGGAGATGCTGCTGATGACGGACACAATTTGTGTCCGAGACGTCACGCTGACTCCAACGGAGGTGTGGCGAATGATCCGCGACCATTTTTACGACAACGACAACGAAATAGTCCGGGGCGCGACTAAAAAACAAGTGTTGGGTCGACTCTATCGTACCCGATCGAAGCTGTTCGGGCGGGAGATTTTTGGTCGACTGGAGCGCGAGCCACTTTGTGATGTCAAGGAGAGCGCTGGGTTGAATTTTTTCCAGTTCCACGTTACCTACTACGAAGACGAAGTGCAGCACCGACTGATTGGCTGGGCCCACCCGAAACTTGTGGACCGTATGAAGCAGCGGCAAAGTTCAGTCTTTATCGACGCAACCTACCGTTGTGTGCCCGCTCCCTTCTATCAGTTGGTAATTGTGATGCTCTACGACCCGATTTCGGAGCTCTACTTGCCAATTTGGTATGTTCTTACGACCGGGAACACGGCTCAGGTGTACGACCGCTTGTTTCACAACATTTATGTCGGGGCCAGGCAGAAAATCTTTCCAGCGCATGTTGTGTGCGACTTCGAGTTTGCCATGATTAAGTCTGTCCAGAACCAGTTTCCTGAATCTAGAATTGTTGGCTGCCTATTCCACTTCAAGCAAGCGCTGCGTCGGAAGATGTTGAAGTTGAAGATAACGGAAGACGAAGTGGACTTGGCCATGCTGGAGGGCTGCATTGACCGCTTGACGGTTATCCGACGCATGGATATTACCCTCCGAGGTGTCCACGATGTCCGATCCATAATCAAGCGCGACTGCCAAGCGACAGGTATTGGCTACTCCAGGCCCAACTGGAAGAAGTTCTGGAAGTACTTCAAGAAAATCTGGGTCAACAAGTTCAAGCCGGAGTGGTGGAACATTAACAGTGTGAGTGAAGACATTGTTAACAGGACGAGCGACCCGCTTGAACGCTACAACCGCACCCTTAATTCGGCGTTCTCCGGTGCGCATCCAGACATCACTCGCTTCATCAGCGTCATCGAGGAGCAAAGTCGGGAGAACGTGCGCCTCTTGGATGACATTTCGAACCGCCGAGCCTGTGCCCCCAATCATGCTGGCTCGCAGCGCGCCCCCGGGTTTGAGTCTGACTCGGAGTTTGAAGTTGACTCTGACTCTGACTTGGAAGTCAACCAACCGGACTCTGATGACTCTGACTCGGATAACGATTCAATCAGGTCTATGTCACCCGAATATTAGAAATCGCAGTTGCTACATATTTCAAGTTAGTATACTCCACATATTCTGTAGCGACTAAATTGAGATAATACACTCATTCAAAACTTAATGACTAATTTTGTATTGATACAAAATTTGACTTGATTTCAGTATGGTATCATAATGTCCTAGACTTTTAATAAAGTAGATCGCTCTTGCCAACCGAGAACGTTTGTGGCCAGGGAATGATCCCTTTTACCATCCGCCAAACGACTTAATGACCAGATTCTCACGGTGGGTTATTACTCGAGAGAATCCAGTCAGCCTGATCTATAGGAGACTCACTCTCACTAAGTGAGAGTGTGGCGGACGACCCAAATCCTTGATTATGTCTCAGATCTGACGGAGGATTTCCACACGACACTTACCTCAAGCATCGAGCTCCTCTACAGGTTACCTCAAGCATCGAGCTCCTCTACAGGTGTGGGATTTGAACCCACGCCACCTGATAGACACCTGCCTATCTAGGCGCACGCCCTATAGGCATACTAATTTTTTACTGTAAAACAGTTGATATTTATACAGACATTTGTATAAACAAATATTATTATAATTTTAACATATATAAATTATGGAAGGTATAATTACTATATAAACATGTCCCACAGCTATTGGTCAAACATGGTCAAAAATGGAACAATTTTGACCCAAAAAAGGCGTTGACCCAAATTTGACCTGCGCAGCGGTTGACCCATAAAGAATCGCTCCGCGGGCACCACCTCGCGGGGATCCTCCGGATCGGCAATCTCGCGTACTGCATTGAGCTCCTCGAAGTCTCCATCAGGCAGCTCGCAGTAGTTGAACTCGGCAGTGCGCTTCTTCTGCTGGTAATGACACTCTTCGTCCGAGTGAGTGTTAGTGCGATGGTGACTGCACCACTTGCCCGTCGCAGGTTTGGCCGGCTTGTCATGCTTGGCTGGCTTCCTTGTATCCTTGCTAGATTTGCGCTTGGGCGGATTCGAGGGTCGCGGGGTTTGTCTTTGCATTTGCGATCGCGGGTCCTTCCGCTCAGCGTTCATCTCCAGTCTTGTGAAGTACCGAGCGAGCTCAGTGAGCGTCGTGGCCTCGCGACCGCTCTCCTCGTACTTAGTCTGCCAGTCAAGGGGCATGCTCTTCCTGAAGTAGTACATGAGCGTTTTCTCGGAGACCGGCGCGTCGTTTTCAGGTAGAGTCGTGATTAGCGTTGAAAGTTGGCGCATCGTTGCGAGGTGCTCGGTGACGGTGATGTCCCGCGTCTTGCGACGGTTGCGAATCATGTCGATCGCGCGTCTTGCACGAGGAACTCTCGCGCCACTTGCATCATGACGGTGTTGAAGTTCTGGGGCGTGGCTCCCTCAACCTCAGCGGCGGCGGCGTTGAAGATGTCGAGGGCCATGTCGCGCAGCACGATGCGCGCGTTCAGGAATAGCGTGTGTCCATCCTAGCCCCAGCCTTTGAGGCGAATGAGTCTCTCAAAGGACTTGAGCCAGGTTAGCCACTCCACCGTGTCTCCAGAGCTGAAGGTTTTGATAGAGACCTTCACACGATCCTCCGTGTTGTCGTCGTTGCCGATGGGGACGTAGTAGGTCAGTGTGACGGCGTCGGGCTTGAGACGATCAACCATGGCGGGTCTGGAAACCGGAGAACTGTTTGAAATTTCAAAATGCCGTACCTCTCGCGCTAGGCGACGAGGCACTTGAGTAGGCCAGAGTAGATTGGAAACTGAGTAGATTGGGGAGCAGTTAAGTGACTAGCTACTCGACATGTAGGTGCCTCAAGGAGGCTACAGAGGGCACGGCGGCCTCGAGTGTCAACTAAACAAACTTGAACTTGATCTTGATCTGGACCTTGCAGTACGGCGTGTGCGCGTAAACCTGCAGGATATGACACGCGACCTCCTTCTAGTTGACCATTCTGGGTACAGTATGGTGTGCACTACCTGGAACTATCTTGCTCGGAGCTGGGAGGATGTTGCCGAGGGCACTATACTGGTTGTCAACGCTGCTGTACTGTCGACCTACAATAATGTGCGCTCGGCGTCGATTGGGCCCGCTTCAGAGATCCTCCACGAGCCTGCGCGGGCCAGCTGCGCGACTGGTACGATGCCCTGTTGCCGGCCATGTCTTCGCGTCCCTCGCCTTGCCATAAGTCGGGCTTTTAGTTATTGAACTCGCACCAGGCAAAAGTTTTCATTTTATACAATATCGCCAAATACGCTCCGTAAGGTATTCACCCCCAATATGCGATTGGAGCAAATTCTCGACACCAAAGCTCGATCATTGGTAACTACCGGTATTATTACATTGACATTTTTACCTCATATTTTGATGCAAAATATTTGAAATTGTTGGTATATGTTGCTCTTGTGCTGGCAGAAATCTGTTTTTCAAAACAAATCTGAAGTTCGAGATCGTTCATCCCCCCCGCGCCAGCTTCATGCTTCGATGTCGACTGGTCTTTTACGAATTAGCCCGATAAATTAAGGAGACATTTACCCTGAAACTAGAACGGTGGTATTGTACTTGTTACTCCTCATATATGTTGAGACTTAGTACCGCAAGTATTTGGCACTCCGGCTCTTGTAATCTTACAGATGCGGTAAGTTTGCTACAGTGTAAGTCGATTTTGGCACAATTCCGGGTTCTCAAAAACGTTTAGTTCAAAACTTGGATGAAAGATCGAAAATCCGCAGACGACAAGCTTCTTCGTCTTGATAAACAAGAAGACGCGCTGTTCAAGAGCACGGCGTTTGGCACATGGTTCTCGAACGTTTCGAGGCCGGAGAGGGAAAACCCCGACACGGTCATGCTCTTGGTACTCAAGGCACAGGGCGAATGTACTCACTGCAGTCAAGGGGAATGCGCGTATGGAGGCGGTTGTCACCCAGAGCTGGCAATGATGATCACTGCTGCCCTAAGGCGTGTTTCACGGGAGAACGGGCGCAACGTACTCGCTGTCCGTGACCTACAGAAAATGCAATTCAAGCGATGGGATCTGCCCCCGCACCCCCCATGCAGTTCTGGCATCGATACCGGACACCCCCGCAGAAAAGATCTCGCCCTCAACACTTTCGACGGTACAGGTCATGAAACGATTTGGTCACGCGATTTGGTCACGTGAGTTACACTAGTGTTAAGTATGAGAAACCACTCGAGCACGCTTTCCATCGATGAGGAAGCACTTCGGCGAAAGCCACACCCTCCCCGAGAGCTAATTAGCTGTTCTGAAGCCCCCAAAGCTGATTTGAGCCAAATTGGGGGCTTCTACACCCAAAACGGACGAAAAAACGATGTTTGTTCACTATCGCTGAAGATAGCAGCTTTTTGGGCGCGGCCAGAGCGCTATCTCCAGACGACACTGCGGCGACGGCAGGATCCGATCCCGACGCTGATCTTGTTGCCAATCGAGGTACCGGTGCCGATGCCGATCTCGACGCTGAGCTCCTGGAGCAGGAGCCCAGCGAATGACCAAGCGAGGCGCGTGCATTGGAGACAGCAGAACAGCACTCGACAGCGGCAGTGGACGACCGGCACGCGGCAGCAGCGAGGACTGGGAGGCGGCACGCAACAGCGCCAAGGACTGGCTGCTGGCAAGCAGCAGCGGCAGCTATTGGAGGAGCAGCAGCCCAGGAGTTACTGCCCCAAGGAGGTCCCTGGTAGGAACGACGTTTGTCAGGATGAACTCTAACTCTCAATCTCACTTCGCAACTTACCTTACGAGCTCAACTTGCCATAAAATATACTGTGGCTACAAGCTTCGACGATGCCGCAGAACAGCGCAGTTGACCAAGACGGCGACGGCGAGATGACGAACGCGCAGCCAGTCTTCGAGTATATCAAGCCTCCGAGTCTGACCTGGGGCGACCTACCCTGGTGCAGTTCATGCGCGCTCGTCGGCAGTATGAAGAACGGATCTGGGAGCGATGTCTGGCAACAGGCGAAGCACACGAAAACGTGGTCGCCAGCATTAAGAGCTCCATGAAACCAAGACTCCTTGAGCACCTTGCGCACTACGAGTTCCGCTCCACCGTGGATGCGGTAACGGAAACGCGCTTGCAGGAGGAAATCAAGCACCGGGCTGGCAGCCTGATGAATGACCATGTCCCAGATGTGGCCAAACTCTTCGACGACAACCTAAAGATGGATATGAAGGTGCAGGACATTGGCACCCGCATTGCGAAGTATTTCATGGACTTCGACCGCATTGTCGACGAGCATGGACTGGGTACCTGGGTGGGTCGAGGAGCCGTGACTGATGCTGCTGGGCGTCAGCGCATGAAGACTCGCTGCAAGCTGCTGATGGCCAACTTGTTCCCAGCCGTGGTGCATGTAGACATCGAGCGACTTGTTGCCGTCACGCACCAGCAGGCGAAGCATGATGATGTCGCTCTGTATGAGCTGATCGTTTGCAGGGCCAAGAGTCAGCAGTATTATCACTCCATGCAGTCCGAGTTGAAGCGGGACGATGCCCCGAAGAGCAAGCCAGCTGGGCAGAACAAGACGGGCGGAACGCGGCAACAGCAGCCGACTGGTGCTGACGCTCGCAATTATCGCCCAAAGGTGGCGAAGACGGTTTTGGCACCGCTCCCGTCGGGCTGCCTTATCTGCAAGGGCGCCGACTGGGCCAAGGACTGTCCAAATGCAACGGATGCGCAGAAGCAAGAGGTCAAGCGTAGACTACTGGCGAAGAAGGCACGTCAAGAGGAGCGCGCCAAGGCTGTGCGGAGCATGAGAGCGGGCGAAGGACGGCGAGTGTGCATCAATGGTGTCCATGGCGTGCCGTTCTGCCCCGATAATAGTGCCGACAGTAACATCATCTCTCGAGCGTTGGTAGAAGTGCTCCGCGACGTTGGTGACGTCGTGCTGCAACCCATGAACCCACCAACGCATGTGCAGGTGGCTGGTGGTGCCAGGATGCCGTGTCGAGACTCGGCGACGCTAGACCTGCAGATCGAGACTGCAGCTGGACCGCTGCACCTCACGAGCGTATCCTGTTTGGTCATGGACGGAAATGAGGGGAAATTTTTGCTTGGCCGCAAGACTATGCAGGACATCGGCATTGACATCGACCGATTGTTGGACAGTCTGCAGTGCTAAGGCATTCATTTGTCTTTTAAGCACTGCCCTCTACGCCCACCTAGCAAGGATTTCTGTATTATTATGTGCAAACTCGCACGACAGATAGAGCCGAAGTGTACGTTTACATTTTGATTGAGTGTTGCGATAGTCTACTATCAAACTGCATGCACCACAAGCCGTGGTCCACGACTGGAAAGCGAGAGTTTTCCCGCAATACCCTGCAACTTGCGGGTGGTAACCAGGTTGGCGATGCTGATGACGACGATGTGTCAAGTGAAACTCCACAGTTGGCATTTACGGTGGATACAGAGGAGATCGAGCGGCACCTGAACAGGATGCTCGACGACGTGAGAGTTGCGGGATTCGACCTCGCGGTGTTGGGCAGGCTACGTACGCTTGTGTTCGAGTTTGCCGATGTGTGGCGCATAAATAGTGGCGCCGATCCCCCCGCTGATGTCGAACCATTGAAGGTGCAGCTTCGCGCTGACGCACAGCCCTATCGCAGCGGCCCTCGCAAGTATCCCGAGCAGCAGCGCAAGTTCCTTCGCGACTTTGTGCGTGAGCTGGAGCGAAACGGGCTGGTACGTCGCAACAACTCGAGTCAGTGGGCGTGCCCTGCACTTCCGGTCAAGAAGCCACAGAGCAATGAGTATCGCTGTACGCCGGACTATCGTCCTATCAACGGATGCATAGTGCCGTTGGCAGGAGCGACGCCGAATCTGTCGACAGCGACGCAGAGTATCAAGGGCGCCTACGGCTTTGGATTATCCGACCTTTTCAAGGGCTTTTGGCAGTTGCCTTTGGATCCGGAGAGCCAGGAGCGGTTTAGTTTCGTGACTGAAGATGGACTGTTCACGCCCACGAGAGTGCCGCAGGGTGCCAGCGACTCGGCCATGCACTTCCAGCTCCAAATGCAAGAGTGCTTCCGTGACATGCTGTACCGCAACCTACTAGTCTGGATTGATTACCTACTTCTGTTCGCCGGGAGCACCGAGGAGTACATTGGCAAGCTGCGCGAGTTCTTTCTTGTGTTGCGCGCCTGGCGCCTCAAGTTGAACGCGAAGAAGTGCGTTCTTTTCGAGAAGAAGGTGGTGTGGCGCGCAAAAGAGATTGACGGCACTGGCATTAAGCATTTCCAGGAGCGACTGCAGGCGCTGACCAGCATGCATTTGCCGCCCACTGCGGCCGCGTTACAGCAGTTCCTATGCGCAGCAAACTGGCTGCGGGGTTCCGTGGTGGATTATGCGCGCGCTTCAAGCGAAGCTTGAACTTGTGATGGCGCGTCGTGGTGGGCGCAAGTCCCAGCTCACCGGCGTCGAGCTCAACTGGCCGCAGGAGGACAAGGACGCATTCGCGGCCGTTGTGGAGTTTCCTACCACTTCAGCGAAACAGTACTTTGCGGATGCTGAGACAACGGTGTGCATGTTCAGTGACGCGTCGCTCACGGGCTGGTCCGTCGTCTTGAGCCAAGTACATGAGTGGGTGGATGGCCTTCCCGTTGCAGAGCAGGCCCATGAACTGCTTGTCTGTCGAGGAGGCCTCTTCACGGGTTCGCAGACGAATTGGTCCATCATTGAAAAGGAAGCATATCCGGTGGTCCGCGCTTGTAGCGACCTGGCTTACCTACTCGAGCGGGAGAAGGAGGTCCACATCTTCTGTGACCATGCGAATCTAATCCACATCTTCGCCCCGGACAAGACAATCAAACCGCATTTGCGTGGTAAGCTGCAGCACTGGTCACTACAAATGGTGGTTGTACGACTATTGAGCACATCAAGGGCGAGAACAATGTGTGGGCCGATCTTGGCTCGCGATGGGGCCAGAGTGCCAGAGTGGGGCCCATGTGTCGGCCTCTGATGTCGCCGTGATGCGAGCAGCTAGTGGCGATGACGATGATGATGGAGATGATGATCGCGTGCCAGACAGCAGTGACCAGTTGATGGAGTCCTCGGCCGGGTTGTTCACGCGAATCGATCTGTCCGTCGCATACATGCAGGTGCCAATGATATTAGAGTCGACGGAGTACTGGACGCCGGGGAAGCATGTGACGACCCGCGCCATGAACACCGTGTCGCCACTGCGACCTCTGCAGGATGTGAATTTCAACTGGCCAACTCTGGAGGCCGTGGGCACCCAGCAGCGACTAGAGCAGGCAACTGCTCCGTGTGCTGCTGATGAAGATGGACTCGTTCGGGTCGAGGGCAAGCTATGGATTCCTCGGTAGTCCCGTGAGCTGCTGGAGCGGCTTTTGATTGTGGCACATTGCGGGCCCCAGGGCCATCGTGGTAGCGATGTCATGATCGCTGCTCTCGCTGAGCTGAAGCCGCTAGTTGCGCGTTTTCTACGGGACAGTCTACTTTGTAAGCATGTGAAAGGGGGCAAGCTCGTCATGCGTCCGTGGGGTCCTACCTCTACTGCTACGAAGCGCAATGAGTGCGTGCATCTCGACTACTTGTATCTCGGTGACTCCTATGGAAAATGCCAGTATGTTTTGCTGCTCAAGGACGAGCTCACGCACTACTGCGAGCTCGTGGCCGCCGACTCGCCGACCAGCGCCACTGCTGTTGAGGCAGTGCTGGATTGGCACAAGCGCTTTGGCCTGTCTGAAATGTGGGTTTCCGGCAATGGATCTCATTTTAAGGCAGCAGTGATGACCGAGCTAGTGCAGCGCTTGGGGGCTACGCACAAGTTTGTCCCGGTCTATACACCGTGGATCAATGGCACTGTCGAAAGGGTCAATCGTGACATTTTACAAGTGTTACGCGTGCTGCTGCTGGAGCTCAACCTGGATGCCCGCAACTGGGTCTACCTGCTACCTGTGGTTCAAGGGAACCTCAACCACTCTTCAATGATATCTCTTGGTGGACATGTCCCCGTTGAACGCTTCACGGGCCTGCCGGCTCCGTCTCTACTTGACAGGGTTGTCGTACCTGTTGGTGACTGCTCTCGCTTGCGGATGGTTGACTTGTCGGCTGCAGCGCCACTGTTGGACGTGCTGCGTGCGCACATGAGCGAGTTACACCGCGAGGTGGTGCGCCGCAAAGAGCAGCGTCGAGCCTATGAGGTTGGGCGAGGAACGGCCAAGGTTGTGACTTCGCCGAAGGCGACTGCGTGCTATGGTCACGGGTTGACATCCGGCGGCGGGGCGCAAAGCTCCAAGTCCGTTGGGTTGGTCCCTTCCGCGTGGTCCGAGCACTCTCCCACGCGTTCATGGTATCCCATCTGCTCACGGGTGACGAGTACGAGGTGCACGGCTCACGCCTCAAGCATTACTACGACGCCGAGTTGGGAACGACGGCGAGATACGCGCGCACGTGGCCACGCAGGGCATTGTATTGGGTGTGCGCGCCATTGTGGACCATCGTTACGACCCCGCTGCTCAAAAGTGGCAGCTATTGTGGCCTGGTGTGGTCTCGAGGACGCTGAGAACTCGTGGGAGCCTTTTACGGCCATGCACCACGATGTTCCGACTCTCGTTGCTCAGCACGTGGAGTCAGTGGGGGGGTTCCGACCTTGCAGTTTTGCTGTAACTACCTGGGGGTGCAACTTCAACGTCAACCTGGTCAAGTTCACTAGTCGCGACGCTATTGGACAGGACATTTCGGTGTGGCGCACTTACCAGCAATTTCAAATTTTCCAGTTCCCAGATTTCAATTTTCAATTTCAATTTTCCAGCTCAAGTTCTCATCAAGCGCAGTTCGTCTTGGGGGGTGGTGTTGGGCGCGGCCAGAGCGCTATCTCCAGACGACACTGCGGCGACGGCAGGGTCCGATCCCGACGCTGATCTTGTTGCCAATCGAGGTACCGGTGTCGATGCCGATCTCGACGCTGAGCTCCTGGAGCAGGAGCCCAGCGAATGACCAAGCGAGGCGAGGATGAACTCTAACTCTCAATCTCACTTCGCAACTTACCTTACGAGCTCAACTTGCCATACAACTTTGAAGCGTCTGAACGTGAACCAGCATGTAGTACGACACGTTTAAAGCAGTCTAAAGAAGATGGCGTGACCTAGTCGCTTCATGACCTGTAACGTATGTCCCTTTTCTACAAGAGCTGCAACCGTGAGTTGGTGCTCTTGGAGCATCACTGCGTCGTGCATAGTTTAGTGTGGTACGAAAACCGTCGATACATAAAGAGAGGTTGCTGGCTCTGCTTTAGCATTCTCAGCTACCGCGTCCCTTGGCTTTGCGTCATGACGAAATCGCGTTGTTCGTTGTGAAATATGTGTGCGACTAGTTTCTGTTGACAACAGTTTTGCCTTGATTCATCTATGAAAACCCGACAAACACAGCACATTGCATGAGGGGAAAAAGCAATACACAGAATCGAGCTACATTCTGAATGCACCGCAATAGTATATTACTGCGTGCACTGCTACAAACGAGACCGCGTCAAACGAAAAGGTGCTTACGAACCTAAGTACGAATCGCGATTTAACCATATCAATCGGAAGAGGCGTGTCTTGTGCTTCTTTTAAGCTATCGAACACTCCAAAGTATTGAGAACTCGTGGAGTAACATTGGTCTGAAAAAATTATCTCCATTTTCGGACCCCCGAAATCCCTGATGTTATTTGGGGCGTGTGACCTCAATATTTTTTCGATTTCGACTTATTGTATATGATCGGGAAGCTCATGATAAAAGCAATCGAATAAGAGTGTTTTACGTATTTTACAAGTAGTTTTCACTTTCAAAATTTTGATGTCCAGCTATGTCCGAAATTTGATTGGTCAACTTCAAACGCGATTATCTCGAAAACTCCAAATGGTGGCTTAGCGTCTTTTTGTTTGACGCGGTCTCAAACACAAACTAGTTGCACAAAGATTCCACAAAACATTTTCATCAGGTAACTCGTGCTGCTCCTCGTCTTGGCCACCGCAAACATGTGCGTCAGTGCGTCGTCACTGTAGCGTACTTAAGTAGCTTACTTAAGCTTGGAAAGTGCCGAAGCAGATGTATTCCCTGGTGTCATCTTCATCATGTACGAGACCCAAGTATTTACCAGAGGGTTCTTGAAAAGCTCGTCTCCTACCCTGTCCAACTTCAAGAGCTTGAAAACAGACTCCGAAGTTTTACCTTGCCCCAGCCACACGTTCAGTTAAGCATCCTCCAGTTTCTCGGCGTAGTAAAGTCTCGTTTTGTCCCAATTAGAAGAGTGACGAGGTCCTCATTATTGGCGCTAGCTCCAGCAGCTTGTAAGGATTCTCATTAAGATATTTCACGTAGGCGACCCAAGAGTTTAATGCTGGGTTGTTCAAGAGAACGCTTGCTTCCTGGTTCAGACCCAGCAGCTTGAATACGTCGTCCGGAGATTTTACTTGAAGTATCACTTTTCCAACTCTTGAAAAGGGCGTCTTCCAGATGCTTCGTCTAACGAGCATCGTTCGTTGTTGAGTTGGTTCAGGGATGTTCTAGTAGAATCCCTTGTAATCTTTTTGTAGGATCGGATTTTTCCCACTTCTGGAACTTCGGACTCTCGAGAAACATCGAGTTTTAACTTGGTGAAGAGCTTGTCCGCGGCTTTTGTTTGTTGGGCGTCAGCTTCGTAACGAATGGAACGTCACCTAAAGCCCTCTCCTCGGAGGTGTCGTCATCTTCATCCTCTGGTGTTATTAGGTGAGTCCGTAGGAGCCGCTGGATTCCGTGCAAGTGGGAGTGGACTGATGAAAGCTCCGAATTCGTAGCGGCGGATGCAGAGCCGACGGCTACTAGCAATAGCACCCCAGTAGCAACCAATGTGGCGAAGCAGTAGGGTCGGTATTCTCTAGCCATGAGGGAACCGAGTGTAGCTGGAGGGCTGGCTTCAAGAGCTGGTGGCTCGAGATCGGGCTATGGGTCATCTAAAATGTCGTTATGCTGATTGGTTTTCAACCATCCGGCTCTGCATGCATCACACTTTCCTGGGAGTTTGTACACGACTGAAAGTTGTACAGTACACTCTTCGCATTCGCCTACGGACGGTCATACTCGTCTCACTGGCAGCACGATGACGAAAAGAGATACGGTGACGTTGCCCAGGATATCTTAAAACATCGGCTACTGAACTCGACATTAGTGCACAAAAGGTATCTGCGGTCGTCTCTGCTTAACCCTTGCGAGTCCCTCCTCCTCCCCCAATACCACTAGTGACCAGCCCATTAGACTCAGTCAATTTAACAGTGATGCTAGGTGAGGAAGACATTTGCAACATATAGAGGAAGCTTCTGGATACGAAAACCCTAGAGAAGATAGTGCTGTCGACACTGAAGAGCAGAGTAGCGATGGAAACCTGGCAAATAGTAGCTGAAGCAAGAGAAAATTCGCTAACACTCCAAGATAAAACAACGCCTGACTATATTTTCAAACCTCTCAAACTGGACACTCCCGACCATGTCGTGCAAATTTAGCTGCCGACTCTGTATTTTCAGGAAGACGCTGTTGCGTCCTTTGCCAAGTGACTCGCATCTCAGGACGATGGCAGGATGGTGCTCTGCCATGATGTCTGTACCTCTGCGCACCTGGAAGCGACTGCAAGTCAGCAGCTATGGCGGCAAGTACTCCATTCAGCGGTTGGAGGAGTTAGAGACTTACACGAGGAGTACTTCTCTCCTGCGAGTCTTACTCGTGTGCATTGGGACGCCAGTGCCCATGATAGCCCTCGAGTTCGCGCAAGAATCCGTTCCGCTCCAGGACCCGAGGGACGGGTGGAGAGTGAACTACGGCATCTGGATCCGGTGCGTGGTCATGACGTTCTTGATATCGCACACAACGGGGTGTCAAGCCATGCACTTCATCGATGCTGTCTCCATGCCCGCGCGTCGACTGATCCTCATGTCGATCGGGGTGGCGCTTAGTATTCTCGCGTGTCTGATGGCTCTAGGAGATGTCCTCCCCTTCCCCGTGCCCTTCGTCGTGCTCACGATGGCCCCGATCTTCAACAGTCTCCAGGTTATCGGGTTTCGAGTCACACTGGGCAGACAAATGTTCCACGAGATGCTAGCGCAGCGCGGCCAGTTGGTTCGGTTCCTCGTGTTTGTCGGCACCCAGGTCTCCCTATTGTACGTGTATCCGGCCTACGAGACGCTGTTCCGCTTGAAGAAGAACTCGTACTATCAGTTGCTAGTGATTTTACTGCTGCCCGTTCTCAAGGTAATTGTCAAAAACATGGTACGGCGGTGCACCATGCACAAAATAGATTTGGTGCCGGAGTCCGTCATCTTCACTGTGGACTTCTTCAACGCGATTTACGTCGCCACGTGCATGCAGAGCTCCTCGTCTCTCGTGGGCATTTTGGCCCTCACTTTGACGGATGTCTCGCAGACTTTGTTCACGCTCTACGGGTTGCATCGCCAAACGACCGGCGTGACGCGAAATCTCCGCCAGATCAGGAGAGGAAGTCAACTCCAAGACGATTTACTGAGCCACCTGCTCTTCTTGAGCCAGAACCCGGAGGTTCTGACAGCGCAGACGAGTTCAGTATGTGAGGACTCGTCGAAAACCCCAAGCTTGAAGCAGTGGAGTGTGTTCAACAGGCTTCTATGCAGGTTAAAACCATGCAAACGATGCGTTGTGGGTGGAAATACCGTTCAACCTTCCCTCCTGGTACTATCAAGTCGCTAGATCTCAATGCGACAGAGGAAAACCGGCCACCTGAGCTCTTCCTGGCCCCGGCCGAGGACAACTCGACGCTGCTGGAAGATCTTCGTGCTGTGCTGTTTACGACGGAGTGCCTTGTCGCCACCGCGTACCTGGAAGTGCTCGTCCCGCTGTTTTACAGCCTCTACGTCTGTGTCGTGGTGCGCCTCCCCAGCGCGCGGTTCCATACAGACATGGCTGGCATTACTCGTGCCAACGCTGGATCTACCGTTCTCCCGGTGTTTTTGTTCGGACTGCTCCAAGTGGTGTGGCTCATGGTGCTGCTTTACGTTATCAAACGGAACTGCAGGATGAAGGCGCTGTACCAGCTCGCGTTTATGCTGGAGACACAGAAAGCTTTGGTGCAGGGCAAACTCATGCTGTGGATGGTTCTCACTCTAAGCTTCCGCGTGGTTCATTTCGGTAAGCGTGCTGTGTGTATGTATACTTTACAGGTCGGTTGGTGGTGCTCTGATGGTTGCTGTGGTTTGCGCATAGGTGTCGATTTCACGTTCCAGTTCTCAACTTCTGGATACGGATCCCCCTGATCGGGCACTTGGACTACGAAATGACCGCGCCACCTATGCGAAACTTGCTACACCATCAGGCTCAGTACAACGCGGATCGTTGCCTGAGCACGTTGCAAAGCGTAAAAAGGAGCAAGCAGCACAAGACAGTTGCTAGCTGAAAAGTAGTAAGCAGCGCACATCGATGGTCGCGTGTATAGTCGTTTCGAGGCATATTTCAACTATATCAACGTCACCGTTCTCAAGCTGAACCAGGGTTTATCGTGTTTGCCAGAGGCGGCCATCGTGCGCCATGTGCCATGCTTGCGTCGCACTACGCACTGTCACCGTGAAATTCGAGAAAAGTCCGCGCATCTCGAGGCTCTGGATCTCCAGCAACATCGGACTGGGAGGCGGCGAAGGGCAAGCCTCCTTCACAGTCAACGGGCTTGACACTTCCTCGACACTTTCCTCGCTAGGCACCGCGTTGAAATCTGCATCGAAATCCTCATCGTGTTGGTCTAGCGCTGGAGCGTAGTGTCGACTAGTTTTTCTATGGTTTCCGCCAATTGCAGCCACCTCGGTAGACTTCCCAACTGTTTTGTCTTGCTCAGCCGGAGGATCGATGGAGGGGAGGTCACTCTTTGCAGAGACCACTGGGAAGTCGAGTTCATAGCGCCGAAGCAACTCATACAGCGGGAACGCCTCTGTCCACACCTTCAGCTCCGTACTCGACGTCTCCGAAGACGTCGGGGATGACAGACCAGTGTACAGCATCTCCATCGTCGACGCATATCCTCCGTGGAAGGCATGGAACGCACGCTGTCGGTAGTAAACAGCGTCCAGGATCCGCTCGATCGCCATGCGCTCCTCCAAAAACCCAGTCATGGCGCTCGACAGCTCCAGCTCACCCCCGGGTAGCTCATTCTCGCTGCTGAAGAAGACGTACCCCCACCTCTCGGGACGGTGGATGTCAATCACCCCAGTAGCGGCCCACACGATGTTGTCCTCGCGCTTATCGGCCACTTTCTGGTACTGCAGTTGCTGCGTGTCGACGTTCACCACCGTTTCGAGCTCGTACTGCACACGGGAGAAGTTGACTCGCCACACGTCTCCTGCCACTGTGCTGGTAGTGGCTAAGGCAGGTCGAGACGCATGTCCAGAAGCTGAAGGAGGTCGAGGAGTCGCTCTCCCTGATTGTAGTCCAGCCGAGAAGCTTCCAGGATCTCCAGTCTCGCTACGGAATCGCAACTTGTCGAACTGTTGAAGCTCCGCAAGGGACCAGCTCATCTCCACGCACCAGCGCACACACTCGGTCTCCGGCGAATTGGTCAGGCCGTTCACGAACACAGCGGAGCGCAACGACACGAGGTTGAACGGGTTCTCGATACTGTAGCCATCTTTGTAGGGCCGATGCAGCAGCAACTCCCAGATCGTGTTCAAGCAGTTCACCTCCAGCTCACTACAACCAAAGAATTCATATAAACAATAAGTAAAAAATAACAATAATCAAGCTAGGGAGCTTCTCACTCACTAGTAGTGGTGTCGACTGCCGTCGGGGTTGAAGAAGACCTCGAAGTCGTTCTCGTGGTACATGGTGCTGTTCTTCTCGGTGATGGTCCCCCAGATCTTGGGCTCCATGAGCTCCGCGCCGACGTAGAGCGTGTCGTCGTCGTACATCATCTTGAACCTCGTGAGCGGGTGCTCCGCGGGCTTGCGCTCCTGTCCCTCAATGTCCACGAAGGCGTCGGACCACGGCACATGCGCCCAGTCCTCCTTGTCCACCCTGCAGATGGTGTACCCCCCCCCATTAGATACGAGTCTACTAATGGCACAGAGATGTACGACGACGTACCGCCCGTCCAGCGCCATGGGCTCATAACCCGCTGTATCGGAGACCTTGCGACGCAGGCAGATGTAGACGGGAGGACGCAGCGAGTCCATGTAGGCCCAGTCCTCGCCCATGGTGGCGCCGGTTCCGATAATAAATCTAATGACGGAGGGAAGATACACGGCTGGATTTGCCCAATCAGCACAAGGGTTCAAGGTGATCCACCTCCATAAGTCATGAGTCCCAGGGCAGAGGAGAATGGCAGCGGCATCCTTCTCTTACTTGATGCTTCGCGTCTGGACTCGACTGTCAGCAGAGATCCTTCCGTGGCGGTGAGGTGATGACCGCTGCACTCGCCTCAGCTGGGTTGCATAGGTGCGCTTCCGGCCAGGTGGACGCCCTCACTTCAACATGGGTACAGCTGGGAGGACATCTTCAGGTGTGCGTTGGGACCGATTCCGCTCCTATTTAGCGGCATCAAGATCCTCTCCGCTGGCGCTACGGCCAACATGCGTCGCAGCTTCGCCCGACAGTGTTCCATCCCATTGGGATAACCGCCGGTGAAAATCCGGCGTGGCAGGATGAAGGCAACTAGAAACACGCCGGAACGATGCAGTCCCCACCACGTGCCGTATCAGAGTCGCACTTGAATCACGTCTTGAGGGCCGTGGACGCCGCTATAGTACTGTACGAGGTAGTACGCGACTTGCCGAGTATTCGACTGAACCCGGTGGCAACGCCTGCCTTTTCTGGAGATGGTCTCACTTGGGTGCATCTCTCCTGCCATTCCAAACCTGCCAGTCTGGAATCTCCACCGAGAAGAGAAGCCCCGCCGCCAGGAACCGCATGAGGGCTCCACGGTTGACACCTACAGCTCTGCTGCTCCTAGCTCTGCACCTGCATCATCACCACCACGTCGCCGATGCCGTCCAGGTGAGCGTCTGCGCCGACGCCACGTACGACTTGGCCTCGAGTCGAGGCGGCGTCTGTTCAGGTAGCGGCAGTGCGCCCATAGGATCGGCCTGCCCGCTGAAAGGCGACGTGGCTGTCTCCGACTGCCGTGCGTACCTGCCGTCCTTCGTGGGCGGGAGCTGCGTGGCGCCTGAAGATGCCGAGTGCCGACAGGTCACGGACTCGACGTGGGGCTGTGTGCTGCCGTCGGTCGGCTGCGGCCAGCCGGCGCCGGTCACCGAGTGCCCCACGTGGGAGGTGAGCGAGTCGGACGTGGCGGTGGACATCGACACGAGCTACCTCTTCGACGGCAACGAGGGGTACGACCAGAGCTGGTTCGTGCAGACGTCGGCGGTGAGGGAGCTCTACAACTGCGGGGAGAAGCCCACGGCGGCACCCACGACGTCGCCAACCACTGACGCCCCGACCCCCGCGCCGACCACAGCAGCGCCAGAGACCACGACGGAGCCACCAACGGCAGCACCGACGACGGCAGCTCCAGTGCCGGAAACTACAGCCCCGATCACTCCACAGCCTACAACAGCAACGCCAATAACACCAGAGCCGACGACAACACCGGAGCCAACCACGCCGGCTCCGACCACGCCGTGTCCAGAGACCGATGCGCCTACGACTTCACCGCCATACCCAAACACGACTGAGCCCGCGACTCCATCGCCGACAACACCTAGCCCAAGCACAACGGAGCCTGCTACGCCACCACCAACGACGCCCAGCACTACGGAGCCAGCAACACCACCGCCTACCACGCCGTGTCCAGAGACCGATCCGCCGCCATATCCAAACACCACGGAGCCAGCAACTCCGTTGCCTACGACCCCTTGTCCGAGCACAACAGAGCCTGCAACTCCATTACCGACGACCCCTTGCCCAAGCACGACGGAGCCTGCCACACCAGAGCCGACTACTCCATGCCCGGAAACCGATGCGCCGTATCCAAACACCACGGAACCAGCAACCCCAATGCCGACAACGCCTTGCCCGAGCACCACGGAACCTGCAACTCCAATGCCGACAACGCCTTGCCCGAGCACAACAGAGCCTGCCACTCCTTTGCCAACGACGCCTTGTCCGAGCACAACGGAACCTGCAACTCCAATACCGACAACGCCTTGCCCGAGCACCACGGAACCTGCAACTCTGTTGCCGACGACGCCTTGTCCGAGCACAACGGTGCCTGCTACGCCTTACACCGACGACGCCTTGTCCGAGCACCACGGAGCCGACGACCGTGACACCGGTCACGCACACGCCGTACCCTGAATCCGACATCCCCATGCCAAGCACTACGGAACCGACAACATCGACGCCAGTCACGCATACGCCATATCCAGAGTCGGACATCCCAATGCCAACCACAACGGAGCCAACAACGGTACAGCCGACGACACCAGCTCAATGGAGTTCCTCTACGTCTTCGCAGGCAAATCAGTACGAGTCCCCGACAGCAACACCAGCATCTACCTCGTCACAGGTGCAACAGCAACAAGTGCAACAAGGAACGACTTACACGTCTTCGCCCACCACGTCGTCCCTAGCGGGCCAGAACATCGTCTCGTATGCTGCAACCACGGCAGACACGAACGGTGCTGATCCGGGGGCTAGTGGCAGCAGTACTGTGGTTGCTTGGGTCGCGATTGCCGTCGCTGTGGGTGCCATCATAGCCGCTGCCGGTGTTGTTTTGTTCAAGAAGAGGAGCCACCACGAGCACCGTGAACGTCGCCTTAGTGATGACTTCGAGATGCACGCCGTCATCACGCCGGTGTACACTAAACGCCATTCATTCGAGCTGAGCGAGCTTGAAATTTAAAAACCTGAAACTTGAGCGTAAGCCTGTAACAACGTGATTGTACAGCTCAGAACCAATCAACCACCTTTCAATTTGATTCGTAAGTTCATTTCACGTCGTTGCAGAACGCGGGGAAGACTGCGACATCACCGTATCCTCGCTCGTAAGGTGCGTGAAGCTGCTGGACTCGTCGCCCTCGATAACCTGGAAATCCGGAATGTCCTCGCTGAGACGCTTGCCTTGCAGCAAGCAGTCCACTATCCAACGCGCTCTCACGACATGCAGTCCCCACTTGGTGGCTTTGTCGAACTTCATCCCCAGTGGCTTCAGACAGATCAGGTGTGTGTTGTTTGTGTTGAGCTTCCTTGTCACCTGAGCACCGGCTACACGAAGCAACTCCACGACAACGAGCTGTTCAATGCCAATATACACCGACGTAGAGGCTATCACATCGTGGAAACCAGCCAGAGGCACCGGCGAGGGAAATAACGCGCGTGGGTAGTTGAGGCTGACTCCGAACAGGTCGTGGGAGGAAAACGACAGCTTCGTCCTCGCCGCCAGCGAGCAGTTTACCCACAAATCTGACACGAATTGCAACATCCGCTGTCGAGGCTTGTGTCGTGCTCGTTTCCGCGGCCTGCCATCCGCTTCGTCCACCTCTGCGTTACTCTCCTCTTCCAATTCGTTGTTGCGTTGCTCGCGCTGGATGCTGTGAATACGTTCTTGCATTTTCAAAGCCTCCTGCTCGTCCAAAACCGCACCGGTGCATACGACCGCATGGCTCACGAACGAGAACTGCTCCGGATCCACAAGCGGGAAATCGATGGCGGCCAGTGCAATAGCCTCAGCGCCTCCCCTGTCCCCTCGAATTCCCTTGAGCATGGGCTTGATTATGTGCTTGTCTTCTGGATCCCGACATAGCAACAAGAACGAGTAGCCGTCGAAAATGTGGGTCCTCTTCTGCTTCGAAGAGGGCTTCTCTGGTGTCGCCAAAATGCTGCTACCGTCGCCGTTCTGAAGCAGGTCTTCAGACAGCGAAAGCGCTTCTCGGTTAGCTCCTTCTTGTTGTTGTACTTCGACTTCCTGTTGTTCAACTGCGGGGGCTCTATGAGCGACAATAGCAGCGCCTGGTGCAGGTTCCGGAGCGTGCACGTCAAACTCAACAGGGTAAAGCTCTTCCGGTTGAAGGTCCAACCACTTGACGCAGTCTAGGATCCAACTCGCGGACACAAAGTGCACTTCGCCTTCAGCATTTCCAGCAATTACACGGGATCGAACAGCCTCCAGCGTGTGTTTATCCGACAGTGACGCGCTCACAACCACATGGGTCGCCTGGTGTACCACTACGCTATGATAAATCGTGCCCATACCTGTGCGTACAAGTCGCTGCAACAGCGTGTTCATCTGCGGTGGGAACCCCAGTAAGTAGAACACGCAGCCGTCGAACAGATCCATCCAGTCCTCTTCCTCCGCATCGTCCTCTTCACTCTGGTTGCGCCGATACCTCCTGACAATCTCCGGCAGCTCATTCACCAGCTCTTGGGCATCTTTTTGCTGGTTCACAGCGATATACGTCGGCTGCAGACTTGGATCATCCGCCTCCGGTCGCAGCGCGAACTCCTCTTCATCCACCAGCATCTGGCCCTCCAAGCACGCGTAGAGCCAGCCGATATGCACGACGGGGATGTCGTTGGCCACAGCCGCCTCGTACTTGGCTCCTTCTGGGTGTTGAGCAATAAGGACACTCGTGAAGCCCAGCTCCAATCGCCCGTCGTACTGAGCTCCGTGAGTCTCCGCCAGCTGCGCCACCGTCTCCTTCTCCTCCATCGTCAGCCCAGCCGTGCAGATGCCCATGCCTTCCAGCACCCGGAGGCCAAAGTCCTGGACGTCCAGCAGCTTCTGGGCCCGGAAACTCTCAAAGACCCAGCGTGGAGATGCCACAGGCAGCTCGTGGGCCACTGCAGCCTGGTAAATATGGCAATTAACAGTGAAGTCGAAGTTAATGGAGCTGATAAGGCATGTTTTGGGGTGAATTGAGGGTGGTCTGGGCTCGTACACGGTGCTTTAGAGAGCCCACTGCCTCGGCAATCAAGTGGGTGGTGGTGTCTGCGTTCAGGTCGTCCTCGAATCGCCCACCGCACGCTACAACGATCTTGCGCACTTGTTCCTAGAAGTTAAGGTTGCGTTGAATGGATTTGTGGACGGTAGGGAGAGAGTTAGAACGTGAGAGGCCATGAAATGGATAGAGGAGACGAAGGTGAAGATGATGCACACCTTGATGTCGAGCTCCAGTCCCGTGGAGCAGAGGCACAGCCCCGCGAACATGCGCTCCTGCTCGCCCATTTTCAGCTCGCCAAGCACAATCACTCCTGTATTGGGTGTAAGAGCATGTCCGTTAACTGTGAGATATAGATGGAGAGCATCTTCCAGTTGTGGAGCAAAAAGCGCTTCTGACAGTTGTAGAGCATGGATACATAACCGACATGTCCAGGAATAACTTCAACTTCCAGGTGTAACGGAAGGACGCGACGCCTCCTCCTGGTAGAGCGGCTTTCATCTTCCTACTCGGTCTCCATCATCTTCATCCTCGTGCCGTTTACCTCTTCAGCTGCGATCGACAATGGCTCAGCAGGGCGCGACGCTGCAGAACTACAACAACGAGCTGGTCAAGTGCATCGAGGACCTGCGCGAGAAGCGCGAGGAGGTGAACCGCGCCATGCTCAAGGAGGAGGAGGAGAAGGCCAAGATCCAGAAGGACCTGACCATCCTCACCGACAGACTCAGCAAGATCAACGAGGCGCTGGCCAGGAAAACGCAGGCGCGCAACGAGTACGACCGCACCATCCAGGAGACAGAGGCCGCCTACATGAAGATCCTCGAGAGCTCGCAGACGCTGCTGCACGTGCTCAAGCGCGAGACCGTGCAGCTCACCAAGAAGAAGCAGACGTCGTCGTAGCCCCCGTACTCCCATCAATCTCTCTATCTTCTCCCCAGTAGCCGGCTGTAGCAAACACACAAGAGCTGGCAAAGTGGATATAAACTATATGCAAAAACACCCTTCTCGACTTGTGTCCTTACCCCTCTGCGGTCAGTCTCACTCTGAAGTTTCATCTACCGGTGGCGCAGCTCTTTGGCGGCGGTGTCCATGACCATGGCTTGGCGTCGGTCCTTGCCGCGACGTTCACGGCCAAAGCAGAGAGAGACGTCGGCGTCGCCGTCAGCTGCGGCGTTGCACAGCACGTCAAAACACACTTCGATCTTGCGAAGCTGGTGGAGAAGCAGGTTGTGCTCGCAGCCCTTAGGGATCAGCTCATCGTAGTACGCGTTCACTTCGATCTCGAGCTCCTACAGCATCCAATGAGTTTTGAGTTAGTTAATCAATACACCAGGGCGAGAGCATCTACTCGGAACGCACCTTCAGCTGGTTCTCGTAGACGGGGAACTGGTTCTTGTCTGGGGCTCTGCTAGTCGACGACGAGCGCGGCTGGAAGATGAAGCGCGGCGCGCGAACCGGGTACTCCGGCGAGATCTCAACCATAGCGGAGATGTGCGTGCTGCCATTCTTGAAGCTGGCGCGGAAGTAGCGGCAGCCAGTCGTCGGGAGGTGAAACTCAGCACGCGGGCGGGCCGAAGACGTAGCGCTCTCTCTGAAAAGCTGGAACATGTCTTGCGGTGGCGTCGCGCTCTCCTTCCACTCCTCAAGTCGAGTCTTCACTTCATGGGGGAACAAGTGGCGTGCCAGCGGGTGTACGAAGTGTGCATCGCTATCTTCTGACCGGTGAGAACCGCCGCTAGACTTGGTCAGCTGGTCCAAGTGCTTCTTGAGCACGGCTGTGGCAACAAAGCGCTTCACGAGCTGGCTCATAACATTACGCACTGAAGGCTCCGGTCGACGACGAGGCTTCTCTTCCGTGGCATCGACCTCCATCTCGGATGGGTCTGGGCGCTTCATCGGGTCAAGGCCGCAGATCCACTGGGCCCAGTAGTACGGTCGGCACGTAGCGTTTGCTGGGAACTCCACCTCGGTGCGCTCTTCGCTGTCTTCCTGGAAAGCGTAGTTCACGGCTAGGTGAGGCACGGTGAGTCCGTCGTCACCTGGGAACAGGTTCATCAGAATGCTTCTCTGGTGGTTGCCATGGTTGAAGCTAGCGGGGATCGTCTTCACAACCTCAGCAGTGACCACCTTGGCCACGGGGAAATACTGGAACATCACCGTGAACGAGCCCGACACTGTCTTGGCTGCAGCTCCGCTCTTGTCAGCGTTCATAGGCACTGCAACCGACACAGTCAGCTGCAGAGCCTTCGCGTGTGGCTTCCACAGGTTTTGCGCCGGCGCAGGAGTAACATCCGTGCTGTCTTCCTGCTCATGGTGAGGGTGCTTGGACTCCGAGTTCTCCTCCTTGGTTTCGTCATCCTCTGACGGGGACGCATGCGGCCGCAGCTCCAGCAGCTTCTCTGCAGTGTGGGTGGCCACAATCTCTCCGCTCTCAGGCTCCTGAGCTGCACCACCCGGTCCACGCTTCGCTGACGGCGAGCGAGACGGCGCGCGCGGAGGGTCGCTCCATTCACGCTGGCCGATGGTGAGCGCGAGGGCGCCTTCAGCTTCTTCATCGCAGGAGTTGCATGCTCCTGTCGCTCCAGCGCAGCCGGGAACCCGCGCTTCCGGAACGCGCCCGCGTGCTTCACCCCAACCGAGTCCACGATCTCCAGCGTCAACTGCTTACCAGCCTCTCCACTTGCAGTCTGGTAGGCCTCCAGCTCGCAGTACAGCGCATACAGCGGGGTGGGCAGCTCCACTCCAGCCGCACGGTGTCTGTTGCGCTGCGCCGTCACCGGCTCCCCATGTACTTCTGTAGTCCCGTAGTGGCCGCTTCAATGCCCGCCAAGTGCTCGGGCAGCGCGTTCAGGAACGCTTGCTTGGTCTCCGTGGCGTCCTCCACCTTGGCGATCTTGAGCTTGATCTCCTTGAGCTCTGCCTGCAGACTACAATGACACACGTCAGTATATCCTCGTTCTACCCCTCCGTTCAACTCTGCAGCCAAAGATCACCTACCTCTTCCGGGCGTGAAGCTCCTGCGTGAGCTGGTCCAAGTGGCGGCGGTGCACGTCCGGGTCCACCTCGATGGGGATGTCTCCGTCGGCGAACTCGATCTTGTCCATCTCCTTGGTGCTGAAGCCCCGGCAGCGGCGGATCTCGCGCAGCAGGTGGTCCTTCTCGTAGAGCAGGTTCTGCAGCTGCAGCTGGTGCGCCTCCGCAACGTCCTTCTGCTCTTGAACGCGCACGCGGCGCTCGTCCGCCTCCAGGAACGTGTCGCGCAGGCCGCTCTTCATAGCGCTCAGCAGCAGCAGCACGCGCCAGCGCCGCTGCTTGGCGCGCCCGTCGCCCGACTGCCGCGTCTCGTACAGCGCCGTCATCTCCTCGCGCAGCGCCTTGCACGTCGCCTGCAGCTGCTTGAGCGCCGCCCCATCCATCTCGGCCATGATAGTCGTCGCCCCAATAGCGTTAGGCTTGTAGGCTCAGCCTACGCGATGCAAGATGGTGTACATGACACCATGACTGCAGTGTTGTGTGCGCCACACCACGCAACGAGTGGCCTCACCGCCGCACATCATCAGCTAAAGTATCGCCGAGCTCGTCGTCATGCTGCGCCGCGCCGCTCTCCGCTCCCGCGCCGTGTTCGCGCGCCCGCAGGCCACGCGCGCCTTCGCCAAGAAGGCGTCTCCGGCGCAGACCGTGATGCGCCCCATCCACTTCGAGCACGACGAGGACGTACGTATTGGCAGCTAGAAGTCTCTTATTCGAGGAGCTCTTTTAAGCTAATTCATTGGCATTTCTCTGCTGCAGGACACCGCTGAGCGGCCGTTCCGCATCGTAGGCGTGCGTGACGTCGAGGTGCAGGACTGGGAGTACCCGACGCGCGTCGAGTCGGACCAGAAGAACAAGAACCGCGTGCTGCGCAACCGCTTCGGCCACCCCAACTTCATCAGTCTCTGGGTGGACAAGCTGGGCGAGGTGGAGGGCTACCTCAAGCAGGAGAAGGTGCCGTACTCGAGCGAGGGCGTCGTCAAGGGCCCCGAGGGCCACGACGTGCTGGTCATCCCGCCCAGCAACGACGGCAGCAGCGTCGAGTTCTTCAACCTGTGCGACAACCCCACCATGGTGGAGCTCGTGCAGGCCACCCCCGAGGTCATCAAGGAGTTCGAGGAGGACAACGAGGAATAAACAGAGAGGTTGTAGCCAGATTCGCACGCCTGCGCTCACTCGCGTAGATGAGAGAGAGCAGCGTTGCAGCAGGCGAGCCAGGTTAGACAGAAAGTGAAGAGCACGACGCTGTGGACAGAGATGGCTGCAAAAGGCTCAGTGGATGCAGAGTTACTTACTCATCATGGCTGGAGCCCAAGCACACTTACGCAACGCATAGAAGTCTAAGCGATATGCACTAGTTCACAGCGAGATGCTCGACAGTAATACATAGTATTTGGTTCGGTCTCTCTGCTAACTAACACTGCATGAACTTTGGCAACAGTTTGATGACAGCTTACAATTTGTTTTGGAATTTATCTACTTAAAAGTGCTCTACTCCTTCAGCCACGGATGTTCCAACGCATCAGCAGCCGTGATACGCTTCTCCGGGTTTCGCACGAGTAGCGCTTCGATGAAGCGCTTGAGGTCCTCGGACGCGCCGCTCCAGGCCTCGTCCGAGAAAAACACCTTCTTGACGCCCTCGGCCGTGGGCAGGAACACGGGCGCGCAGCCGCTGGCCAGCACGTACGTCACCACGCCCACGCTCCACAGGTCGGCCTCCGTGCCGTAGCCCTTGCCGCTCATAACTTCCGGCGCGATGTAGTCGCGCGTCCCGCACTTGGTGTGTGCTCGTGCCATGCGGTTGCGCACCATATCGGTCGCCGACGGCAAGCCCGAGGCGTTCGTTGAGGCCGCATCGTGGAGGTTGGCCACCTCCGAGAGACTCTCGTGAGGCGTCAGCACGTTATCGTGGCCGTGGCCGTCCAGTTTGCGCGCGATGCCGAAGTCCGAGAGCTTGATGTCACTCACATCTTGGCTGTTGGGGGTAGCAGGATGTTCTCCGGCTTGATGTCGCGGTGCACGATGCACTGAGCGTGCAGGTACGCGACGGTACGCACCAGCTTACGGATAAGCGGGCGCGTAGTGGACTCGGGCAGCGGCCCGTTCCGGTCAATAAACTCGAACAGCTCCTGGCCGCACAGCTCCATGACCAGGAACAGACTCTCGTTGCTCTCGAACAGCTCCATGAGCCGCACGACGCCGTCGTGGCGCAGTCCATACATAATCTCCAGCTCTCGCTTGAGGAATCGCACCTCGATCATCTGCCGCTTGTCGATGATCTTGACGGCGAACTGCTCGCCCGTCTCCTTCTTGGAACACCGCTTCACCACCGAGTACTTGCCCGATCCCAGCACGGCGCCCACGTTATACTTGTCGTGGAAGTCGCGCGCGACGGGCACGTTATCCAGCAGCTTCTCAATCGAGAAGAGCTGCGTGGGAGCTTGCGCGTTCACACTCGGGTCCAGGTCGTTCGACAGCGACAGCGACATCCGGCCCTGGCCGGCGGGCGGCGTCACCTTCTCCTTAATAGACTGCAGGAAAATGGGCGGGTTGGACAGCGCGTCGCCGTCGAACAGCAGCGATGGCCGGCCTCCGTCCGATGGCGCCGTCGTCGTTGAAGCTGCTGACGCGCCGAAGCTGTCGTCAATGTTCATCATCGACGGTCTCTGTGTCTCCGTCATGGACGGCCTCTCAGTCATTGACGGTCTCTCGGTCATCGACGGTCTCGGGGCTTCGGTCTCGGCGGCGGCGCGCACGAACGGGTTCTGGCCCATGAGGAACGGGTCGCTGAACTCGGACGTGGGCATGGCGGGCGAGTGCATGTCCATGGAGGAGAAGTCCATGGACAGCGTGTCCAGCGCGGCGTTCTTCTTCTTGGCCACGGGCCCGCGCAGCGCGCGGCGCACGAGCGCCGGGTTGCGGTGCACGACGAACTGCTCCATGGCGTCCACGACCTGCTCGTCGCCCACGATGAGCATGTCTTCAATCAGCTCGCGCTCCCGGGGACACGTCCATCTTGGCCAGGTCCGAGGCGTAGCGGTGCACGCGCTCGACGTTGTTGGTCACGGACTTGGCGCGGCCCTTGCGCTTGAGGCCGAGCGGGGAAGAAGACGGACTCACCTCGACGGGCGAGTGCGTGGCCAGCACGGGCGTGAGGCAGCCCTGCTCCACGAGCGTGCGCAGCTCCTCGCACGGCTTGTACACGAGCACCTCGCCGTCCTGCAGGTCCGCGAGGCTCGACACGAGCGTCTCCTGGTTGCGCCGCCGCGAGAGCAGGCTCGAGTTGGCCGCGAAGGCCGCGAACGACTTGCCGAACGCCAGCTCGTGGAAGCGCGTGATCAGCGCCTTGGGGACGCGAGCGCCGGCGTCATGTCGATGGCGACGGTGCCCGACCGGTCCTTCATGCGCACGTACACGGTCTTGAGGCTCAGGTGCACCTGGATGGAGAGTGGCGTCGGCGCGGGCATCATGGCCACGTGCGGCATGTGGTGGGGAGCGCGTCGAAGAAGAAAAACGGAACTGAAGGAAGCGGAGCGGAGGCGGACAACGGCCCGAAACTGTTGTCTGTCTACCGAACCTATGTGTGTCTGTGTACTCGGCCAGCTAATGGAGCTGGGAGTAGGCGCGGGGATTGGCGCGCGCGGGCGGAAGCAAATGCCGGACTGACTGACGGTCGCCCAAACAGGAGGAGGAGTGAGCTGCAGAGCTGAGCTGCAGGCGAGGTGCGCGTGTCCAGATTTTGACTGGGGTTGAGTATCGCGCCAGCCGCTGATGCACAGACAGCCTCTTGCTGCTGCTGGACGCCAGACAGTGCCGCCGCCGCTTCAAGGCCTAAACAGCAGGGGCGGCGCTGCTGCTGCTGCTGGCCCAAGGCCCCCGCGACCAAACGCTGGTTCAGTAGACATGTTGGCGCTAATACACCGATGGCCACGCATCTACTAGCCCATGGTGGCCGCGACACCTTGGGCCATGTGCGGTGCATGACGGTGACCCCGACTCGAGTGTTTAGTGTTTGCAGTCAGTCCTCTGTATCGGTTCGTCTCCTCATCCGCTCAGCTGGGACTCGCTCAAAGACCGAGCGCGGGGACCACGCCCAGCTCAACGCGGTGCATGGCAAAGACGCCTCGATTCGGCGTCACTACGGCCGCGGCCAAGGCGGTTTTCCATGGAGATTCGCCAGCTGGCACGCCGACTGGGTGACCCGAAGCGCGGCGCGCGCCAAGCAGGCAGCGCCTGTCATAACTGTCCCAAGGCCCATACTTGCAGCTTTGTGGCGAGTTGGCCGGCAGCGCATTCGTGGTGAGAATGCTAACATCGACACAGTACGATACGATATCTCTGGTCGACGGATACTCTCCTACTAAGTGTTCATGGGCAAAAAGCGGATACAGTACTGTACCTACTGTATTCCAGGGCCGCATGGCAAAGCTTGGTGAAAAGTTTGCAGGTCGCGCTGATCGACAGGCGGGCCCCTGCTTGAAAACAGGTGCGATAGCTGCCGAAGATCCCCCCGCGAGGCGCGCCGACACTTTGCGTTTGCCAAGGCGGACGAGCAGATCTATCGCAGAAACATGTGGACCAAAAAGGCAACTTGCTGTTGTCCACGCGCTGGATGGGGAGGCAAAGGCAAAGGCGTTCGTAACGGGGCCCTCCGCGTCGTAAACACCTCGGTGTGTGCGCTCATTTCGGGGAGGCCGAGCATCGACAAGCACAGCTCTTGTGTTGCGGCACTCCGGACGAAGCACTGCTGTAGGAGATCCAATTCCTGGCGCGGGAACTTCTTCGCCCGGAGAGTCAAGGATCCGCTGCGTGTGTGCACCTTTGGCCACGTGTGCGGAGGCACCACTGGCGCGGCACTGCGTTGCATCGTTGCAGTGAGGCCAGCGCGATGATCAAAGTCGCTGCGTAGACGCCATTGGCGACTCGATGGTACTGTACGCCACGACGGACTTGTGAAGTCGTGGGCGGCCAAGAAGCGCCGAGTTCTGCGGGCCACAGACATAGTCCGTCGGTGTCGCCCGCAGCCACGCGGTGCCAAGTCTCAGTAGACAGGCCCGCGGGTTGACCTCAATTGCGGTGCAGATTGACCGCAAGTTGGCACTGAGCTGAGTTGAAGAGATCTGGGCTGCAAACTGTCCACTTGAGGGCCGCATAAGCTTCCAAGAGCACAATCAACCGCCCTCGAGCATGGGGGCGCATGGCAAACCGCACCTCGCTCAGCCCACTGGACTTGGTCGGCGCCACGTGCCCAGCCTGGATCTCGCCATGCGGCACGTTGAAGCGTGACCACCAGCTCTGCTGCTGCTGCTGCTGCGATCCCACCACCGACCACCCGAACTGCTGCTCGGGCGGCAAGCAACGCATGTCGCCGAGGTGCAGGCGGCACGACCGGCAGCATTCCAGGCAAACAGACGCGCTACATTCCGCTCAATCGTGTTCGAGTTCAATCGAGCGCCACACGGAATCGATGCGGCGCCGCCAAAGCAGGAGGGCAACATAACGCTCCACAAGCTGTAGTCATCGCTCGCTCGTGTAAAACAATGCCTGGCTCAAAAGTGTACGGTGTGTTGTACAGGTACGGTATCCCACCAAGAATAAGACGAAGGCGTGTTGACGTGCGGAGGTTTGCTGCGCGATGTCGACGTCCACGCCACCGACAAAGACGCTGTCAACGGCACGTCGAACAGCTCAACTTGGAGGCCGCCGGTAAGTATAAACCATTGCATCTTTAGGCTCCGCATACATCTCCGCGGATGTTGGTGAAGGCGAAAACTATGACTCTTAACCTATGGCACTAGCTTCATCAGCTCAGCCAGAACTTCTGGACCAGAAGCACCGCTGACAACGACTTCTTTCAGCCGTGCGAGGGACCAAATCGGCCGTGCGACGCAATGTGATTGGCTAATTTGCATGTAGCCAACTCCAAAAGTATTGGCAACATTTTTCGTACAGTAATCCTCGTATATATTTACCTGGATTTTTATGTGGCAAGTGTGTAGTCCCTCTAAACACTTTGTACAACTCTATCGTACAGTGATCCTTGTATATATTTACAAGCCCACTCACCTGACCGCCCTTTTGAGGACGACACCGCCCTTTTGAGGACGACACCGCCCTTTTGAGGACGACACTGCCCTTTTGAGGACGACTACACAAATAAGGACGACTGTTCGCCTTCGGCACAGATGCTGGTTTGGTGCCGAGGGTCAGTGTGAAATTATTCCATCGTAGCCAAGAAGCGGGCATCATGGACCTACCTGAGACCAGCCGACTCTACAGTGCAGCTGTTGCCGCATCGAAGTTTGCAGACCAACGACTTGAAGCGCGGACGCGGACCGACTACAATGGTAGTCTTCGGCGGTTTGCAGACTTTTGCAGGCGAAGGGTTTCAAATCCTCTGAAGGAGCGCTTCGTCCATCTCCCGGTGTGATTGCAGCGTACATCAACGAGCTTGCGACGACGAACACGAGCCAGTGGCCTGCCGAGAAGTTGCGCGCCGCGATCAGTTGGCATTACACAAAGCCGGAGATGCTTGCTGGTGGCCACCCACATGACCGCTGGCTTGTCGAGACTGCTGCAGACGGAACCCTTACTCCCCGGGGGAACCCGGCTCGCTCTGCTTCCATCACGCACATCCTCGCTGGACTCAGCAAATCCAAGAAACGTGAGAGGACACCCAAGCGTGCGTCGCCAATGTCGCTGGTGATGCTGACAAGAACATTCGCCTTTCTCGAGTCCAATTCGATGTTCAACGAAACCATGCGCATTTGGTTTTCCGCGGTCTGCTCGCTCAGCTTCTATGGCATGTGTCGTATCAATGAAGTACTTCTCATGAAGAAAGGTGATATCCAGCTCGGCCTTCGGCGAAAATCGCGCGTAGACAGTTCCGAAATTATGTTCGGTTGTTTCACAATTCGCGACCGAAAGACGGATCATGACCCACTCGCCAGTCGAACATACTCGCTTCATCAACTCCCCAAGGAAGAGCGGGCTGCGGAGGCGCTGACGTATTTGGAGAGATGGTTCACGTATGCACGTACGAAGCTGCACCATTCGTGGCAGGACGGTGACTACGCCTTCCCTTCGCTGACCAAGATCCTCGGGGCAACTCAAAGAAGCGACAGCGAGGGCAACCACCATGGCCCGAGTCAATTCGTTTTCGAAAGTTGGAGTTAAGTGGGGGTCACCGATGTCAGACGGCAACTTCACGCAAGTGCTGAATGTAGTTGCTGAGGCCGCTGGAATCAGCCGAAATCTCCTTGGCGACGAAATCTGGTTTACGTCACACTGCTTCAGGCGGGCGGCGCCCAGTACAGGTTTATGTTTGCACCGGAGAAGCGCCGATGGTCGTTAAAGCTCGTGAAGTGGTGGGCGGGCTGGGCACCAACGGAAAAGGCTGAGACTGTGACAAGGTATCTTCTGGACGACGTATTGGATCGTGAAGAAAACTTACTCGGCGACTCATTGGCACCGGATGCGACGTCGTGCACTACCGCGTCACTAGAAAGTATACGAGACATCGACTTTGGGAACCGACAAGAAGAAGAAGATACCGTGACGAAGCATCAAGTAGAAGTCAGGGGCAAGACCAGCAACTCAACCGACGTCTCGATGTCCGCCGTTGCAGAGCTCAAGTGTCTGGTTGAAGGGCTTCACGACATGGTCAAGGGATTGCCAATGGCCAAGGTTGGACGCAAGAAACGGTCAGCGACGAACCCTCGACGGCTTCGCTCGACATGGAGTGTTCAGCGAACTTGGTGTCCGAGCTACCCGACGCGAAGTCCTGGCGTGACTATGTTGATCAGTATTGGAAGCCAAACCCCGAGTGCCACCAATATCGCGCAGGGGTTGATATGCTCCCTCAGGAGCGTAAGTTGCACCGATCGCGTCTCTCTCGTATGAAGATTATCGCTGAGTATATTCGCGACAAATTTGGCGGCGACCAAGACGCCTTTGAGACGGACTTCGCCCCTTGTATACAAGGTGATCTAACCGTCAACAGGATACTTGCAGAGATTCGGAGACGCAAACGTAATTAGACATAGCAGTGTCGTCCTCGAAAGTGCGGTGTCGTCCTCTTTTGTGCACTGTCGTCCTCACTTGTGCAATCATCCTCTTTTGTACAGTGTTGCGCATCTACATGAGTTGTCCTCAATTGTGTGGTGCCGTAATCAATGTCGTCCCCAATTGTTCAGTTCCTTAATGAACGTCGTCCTCAATCGTGCAGAGCCGTACTGAATGTCGTCCTCAATTGTGCAGTGTCGTAATCAATGTCGTCCTCACTTGTGCAGTGATCAAATGTCGTCCTCAATTGTGCAGCCGTCCTTAATTATGCACAGGATATTAAGCTGTATGTTTTAACATGAAAGTAATACTACTTTTGGCAAATCCGTCAGTGTATTCAAAGAAAATTCCTCCTTCTCTCTCTCTCTCTCGCTATCGCCGACTCTTTACTCACCGGGGCTGTAATCCTCGTCGGACGATTCACTTGAACCGCTGGCAAAATCGCTGGCGTGATAATCCTCAAATCCTGCCATAGGCGTGTTAGCCTCTGGACTACCTACCGTCGAGCCCACGGCGGCAGCAGATTCGCCGACGTACAGCCGGTCTAAGGGGAACGGTTGGTGACACTGCGGGCATACTAGGTGCTCCACGCGTGTCTCACCGAAGGACATCACATTCATAGCACGAAGGCACTCAATTCCACAGGTGTGTGAACACTGAGGGCCTTCGAGAATGATGCCGCAATCCGCCTTCGTGCAGATGAAGCAGGTGGGCGGTGCAGGGACATAATCAACGACGAGCACCTCGTCATCTTCAACGTCGAGCGTAATCAACTCGCGACAGTTGGGGCATCTGTCACTGTACTCGTAGCTTCGCTTGATGCAATCACGGTGGTAAGCCTGCTTGCAGCTGGCGCAGTCCCATGTGGTGGCTTCAGCAAGCGCCTCCTGGCAGATGACACAATTTGGAGAGTCGTCATGCTCTGCTGAAACCTCGCGCTGTTGCATCGTCGCGATAGCCTCTTGAAGATGAGTTGATTCGTCATCACCACCATCATTCAGGATGGAGTACTCGTCGTTCATCTCATCATCAAGCCAATCCCACGTCGCAGGCAACTCGCCGACTTGAATCTCGTCGTGTGGCGCGTCATCAGAAACCGCGGCGTCAACATCAGGTGCATAATCCGGTTCAAATTCACCATCACTCTCCTGCAACAGCTGGGTCAAGCTGCCCATCTCCTCCACCTCTCTAGCACCTGGACTGGCCACGCGCGCAGACCTGTTTCGGCGGTGCCACTCAGCGTCGCGTTGTCGACGTTGCTGAGCCAACTGGTTTCGGTGAGCGATCTTGTCAACCACTGGCATGCAGTTCCTTGACCGTTTGTGCCTGTTGAGATGATAGTTGTAGCCTTTCACCCACTGGAAGCAGACATCGCACAGCTTGCATGGGGGGGGCGGCATCCCGGGGCAAGGCTTAAGTAGGTGCCGACGGAGAAGGTCCGCTCGGGAAATCGTGGCCGCACGTTTCGCAAACATGCTCCATGCTGCTTTCATCACTCTCAAGGAGTAGTTCAGACAGGTCCATTATCCTAATATATGTACACACAATTTGTTAATCGAAAATAGTATGACACAAAAACTGGTCTAGCAGTTGGCGCACGTGCGAACTGGGGTCGTCGCACCAGTAGAGCAGAGGGCTTCGTGGAGAATTGTATAATGAAAGTGGGATGTAGCAGGCGGCGAGCAAAGGGCGGATGTCGCTGGTGCGAAATGTAGCCATCGGGCAGGTCTAAACAGACGTAACCCTTACCCTATAGTAGCTTCCACAGCTCCCTTACATGTGATCATGGCTTGGGTGCTGCAGCTCAAATTGCCCCAACCCTACACTTAATCCCTACATAATCGCACACGCTCAACGAAGTCCTACTTCTCTGTTTTTCAGGCTAGAAGAGCATTAACTTCTTTCATGCTATACTCCGTGGAAAGCTTCCTAAACTGAGCAACATGCACATTTGAGATATTGTTGTGGGCGTGTGGGCTGTAATTGGCTCCTTGCAACACGGTGGTAGTTTGCGAAGGGTTCCTATCATGAACAACCGCTTGTTATGTGCAGCCAATAGCAGTATGGTTGGCCATGGAGGAGGACGCAACAACTGTGGCAGATTTGACTGCACGCGCACGAGGTCGCGCTTGAGATCGAGATAAAACAGTGACGTGGAAGGATCAGGCCAGCGTACTGGACTTGGGTATGCTGTCCATCATAAGATATCAGCCCCTCAGGATAGACATCAGCTCCTTCGTCTACGATGCACTCAACGCCTAACAACTCTGCGTCCGTCCGGACGGTCCACTTCGCAAATGAGCAGCTCCAGCACATTGGCGCACTGCTCTCAACTGCCAACCAACCGTTGTTAGCCTCCTGAACAGCATACACATCCTTTCACAAAGCATACGGTTATCACCGGTAATTTCGCACTTCCAGCTTCAATCGTCATGGCGGGTACGTCGGCCTTGGCGCTGCCGCCGCCCGTGGTGCTGCCCTCGGGCTGCGACTCCATCGACCAGCTGCTGGCCGGCGGCTTCCGCTCCGGCATCGTCACGGAGATCTGCGGCGAGGCGTCCGCCGGCAAGACGCAGCTGTGCCTGCAGTTGCTGCTGCAGTGCTGTCTGCCGCGCTCGCTCGGGGCCTGCAGGGCACGGCCTGCTACATCAGCACGGAGGGCGTGGGCTCCGTCAAGCGCCTGCACGATCTGGCGCAGGTGTACGCGCGGCGCTACGGAGCTGCACTGAGTGTCGGGGCCAAGCGCAAACGTGGCGAAGAGGCTCCGAAGATCACTGGCAGCGACTTCCTGGACGGCATCTTCGTCGAGCAGCTCTACACGGTGGACGACCTCATGGACCTGCTGGTCAGAAGTGATGGAAAAGCGTTGCAATGGATGATAAGAAGTGAGGCTGACGTTGGTGTGGTTGTTGTTGTGGTCGAGTACAGCAAGCGCGACTGCCGGGGCTATTGGCGGAGCAGAACACCAAGCTCGTAGTGCTGGACTCGGTGGCGGCGGTGTTCAGACTTGAGTCCACGTCCTCGGTCAAGGTGCATGCATACCTACACCTGCCTGCCTACCCACTATTGCAGCTATAGATGGCTAACGGTTGTTGATGCTATGTGCTTGCCTATTAGGAGGCGGCGGAGCGCTCGCGCGCCATGTTCAACTTGGCCAACTGCATGCGCATCCTGAGCGACCAGTACGGCGTCGTCTTCGTGGTGACGAACCAAGTGACGGGCGACTTCGACCCTCGCTCGGCTGGCAACGCGCTGCGTCCGGCGCTCGGCCTCTCGTGGTCGCACTGCGTCAACCAGCGGTGCGTAAGCAGAAGGAAGTTCTCTGGAAACCCTGCAAGTGTTGCCATCTGACCCCACTGACTGACTGATGCAATGCCTTGGCCAGCCTCATGATCAAGAGGCAGACAGACTCGACCCGACGCCGGCTGGAGGTGGCCTTCTCGCCGCACCTGCCGGCGGAGAATTGCGTCTTCCAGGTCACGAGTGACGGTGTGCGACCGGCGGACTGAGGTTGAGGTGCGCGCTGATTGGCGGAAAATCGAAGGGGTGCGATTGTGAGTGACAGATCTTCAAGGCCGTTTTCGCGCGTGTTTCTGGCAAATTTGACTCGGTCTCACTATGTCCCATCGCTTCAACTCGGAGCTTTTCCGTTTTCGAAGACCGAAACCCCTCGAAGGACCTCCTGCAAGATGCCGTGGCAACTTCGCGCACACACAAAAAGATTTATCCGCCACAGGCAACAAGTGTCTAACCGGACTCTCGCCCTGCCGCCGAGAGTAGCCTAAGGAGCCATGGTCGCCACCAAGCAGCCGCGCCACCACGCCTCGGCGTCCCCGCCCAGCAGCAGCAACAACAACGCCTTCGACGGCTGCGAGATCCGCAGCGGCATGTCCGTGCAGGTAGGGCAGGCAACCTGGTTAACACCACCTAGAGATGCCGCGACATGTCTCACGATTTAGGTGTATCTAACCTCGATTTGCATTTGCACTCGCAGGACCTCAAACACCTCACGGCACAGCGCCAGCGTCTCGAGTTCTTTGCACGCAACTCGCCCCGCCAGATGGCGGTGGCCGCCGACTTCACGTACGCGTCCTCTCCGTCCTCCACGTCCACGAGCTCGTCGTCGCTGTCGGCGTCTCCGCCGCGCCACCTTAGCGACGGCGGAAACTACTCGCCAGCGTACGGCTACATGCCGCCTCCCAGCCGCCGTGGCTTCGCGTCGGACAAGATGTTCGTCACTTGCGGGGGGCAGGTCGTGTCCTTCATGGAAGGGGTCGTGAACGCCCCACTGGGCGACTTTCAGCTGGACAATTGAAAGAAAGAGGGGCAAAAGGAGAAACGAGTGAGTCTGTATACTATGGATGTGCATTGCAGTTAAGTTTTTAGGTGAAGTTTTCCACCCCCTTTGAAGCAACAAATGAAATTATGCCGACAGTTTGTTTGTGGGATGAAAAAAAATTGTTGCCGGTTAGAGATTGCATTTTTTGCCTGTAGTTGTTGCCGAAGTTAGCGAGTGTATCGGTGGATGCCAACGGATGGGTGGGTTTGCCACTGATGTTGCTTCTCCGGGATCGTAGGTGGGTAATACTCCACCCTGCCTCCATTCACGATGTCGTAGGAACGTCCGCCGGTGCTTTCGTTGCGTAAATGTTGCGCTCTGAACAGCCATAGGGAGTCAAGTCAGTTTAGGCTAGTGTAAAAAGTGAAAGGTAAGTTCAACGCACCTTTGCTGGTTCCAATCGAGCGGGGTCTCGTTAAAAAGTCTGTCGTGGTGCCGCAACCGCGGGTTTGCCTCGCAGTTTTTACTCTGGTACTCGCGTCGAGAAGCTCCAGTCGCATCGTGACTGTCACGGATAAAAAGAAGGAGGTTTACCACATTATCTCCACTGATATTTTTCACGCAAGGATACTCTTTACCTTAACAGATCGGATTTGTACGCTTCACCTCGAATTCTTGTTGCACCTGACCCATGTTGCTGTGCCCCCAACACATCCGACGTCGAGTGTCGCTCCTTCCTACAAAAACAAAAAAAAACCACCATCATCAGATTTCTCGTTGAAGAACACCAATTTGCCAGGTTATGAGGTGCTAAACGTACATGATCTGGTGCAGTCTGCGGTCGTTCATGTCAGCTCGATGCAAAGCCCGTTTGGCGTGAAGATGGTCCGTCTCAAAGTGCAGACGCTCTCGTCGTTGCTGCGGGGTCATGATCCCTTCACTCAACATGACGGATCCAGGTACAACCCGATGCTCAATCTCAGCAGCATGGGCGAAAGTTTCCTTCTTTGTCATCAACGGAGCGGTAAAGCCATTTTGGAGTTGTTCATCCTTTGGACTACAACAGGGACTGGTTAGAGAATGAAAATTACCATGAGTGACAAGTTGTTTTTTTTTTCCTTACCGGACAGCGACATCGCCCATTTGCAGTCCGCTGGGCACCACCGCAACGAGTTTTCCATCGCCGATCGTGCACTCTCGGAGGTCTTTAGCCAGAACGACGTGTGCTGGAGCTGCCAGTTTTCCAAATGGACGAACGTCGCACTGTTCTCCGTTCCACGAAGTGACTAAAGTTTGCCGCTTGACGATCGCCATGGGGACGTCGCGGGTTGCATTCGCGATACTCGGCGAGTCGATGAGCTTGCGGAGTCGGTCCGGGTTCATGGCCTTGCGCGGCTTCGCTTCGACATCGTGCGCCGTCATTGTCGGCTTGGAAGGGCGAGAAAGGTGCGAGTTTCTTCTTCTTCCTACGCCCAACGTCGCGACTTTTTTATAGGCACTGGAAGATGAGCTTTCAATAATAGGCGGGGGCTCCGTTGGTTTGGGCTATTGGCCTCGATAGGTAGATAGTCCTCGGAGCATTAACTACATGGAGATAATGATCAGCTTTTGCACTCTTTCATGTTGTAAGCCAACCACTACAATATCCTTCTTTAGGATATTGTAGTAATTGGCTTACAGCCTTACAGGATTCCACGGCGTTTCCCCCCATCATCACTAAAGATCGCTTGCGACTGTCGCCTCGTGTCATTCTTCGATTCGCGTCGAGCTGCGCAAGACTCAGGTGTCCACTACGATGTCCAAGCCGGAAAGCAACCAGGAGACGTCGACTTACACTCCGGAGACCATGTCGCCCAAGTCGACAACGTCGTCTACCCCCGAGGCCGGCACCTCGGACGAGTTTCTCGAGTTCGAAGGCACCACCGCGTTTGCCCCCGCCCCGTCACCCACCTTCCGCTACTCGATGTCTCTCAAAAGTGGCAAACTCCGCGTCTGGCTCGAAAACTGCGAGAGCAAGAAACAGTGGCAAGGCTTCATGCTGACTAAAGTGTTGATAAAAAAAATCACTAATAACATATTTTATATCGCTGTAATGCAACCAGGTGCACGACCAAGTTGAGTCTCGAGGACTACGTGAACGCCTCCAACGCCATCCCCAACGCTACCGCTTCCGACTACGTGGAGGTAAAAGATTACAAGTACCTGTATTTTTTCATGAAAACTAACCAACCACTTTATTTTTCACTGGTAAAGTATTTCCACGAGCTGCTAGAGGGTGCTCAAGACGACCCGGACGACATCCCGATCACATTCCAACGTCTCAAGGGGAATTTTTTCCAGTTGGAAGTGACGGTGAAGCTCCAAGTGCTGAAGCAGTCGCGTGTGGCGACGTACTCCATCGAGATGGAGCCCATTTCCCTCGAACGCATCGACGTTCTGGAGTCCAAGATGCGCGATCTCCAGGACGAAGTCGAGCAGCTCCGTGAGGAGAGCGAGGAGGTCATTGCCAACCACAGCAGGGGGCTGCAAGACCTGGAGGTGTCGGTCAAGTTACTGCAGGAGGACGTGGACGCTCGCGAGACGGAGATCGAGGAGCTCAAGAAGCAGCTCAAGACGCTGACGGCGTCTCAAGACACGACGTCGACCTTGCAGATGCAAGCCACGACCAAAGTGTCGGACTGGATCTGCTGGAACAACTACGCGGACGGCATCGTCCGCATGAATCTGCCAGGTCTGTACCACGTGACGGCAGTGGTCAACTACAAGTCGAAAAGTGCCAACGCGGCCATCCAGCTCATGAAGGGCGCTGAGTGCATTCAGACGGCGTACTGCGGATTCACAGAGGGCTACTGCAGCTCCACGACGTTGACGTGCATCACCCGAGTCGAGAAGAGCCAGCAGTTTGCCGTCAAGTGCCCCGTCAGTCTCACTGGCATGAGCTTCCTGACGCTCATTCGACTCGGGAAGTGAGTTGTGGCCTTCGAACGAAAGCATGGTGCATGTTGCTGTATTCACTACCTCGGTAGGCTCATCTCGATCAAATGTATACTGTTCTGTTCTCGTTTCAACGGGGAAACGCTGGGGGTTCTCTCGGTTCTTATCATCATACATATCCTACTGTAAAGATGGGGTGGTGAACTTGTCTTCGCTTCGGAAAATACTATCGATACAGCTATTGAGTTCGAACCGGGATGTTAGGCGTCGTGGTGGCTCCTACAGCTGCGTGTTCTTCGACTTACTTCGATGTCGTCTCCATTTCTGCGCTTCGACGTCCGTCGAAATGGCGTCTTGCTCAATGGCGCTTGGAGATTACCCCCCCCCCCCCCCCCCAATACCCAATTCAAGTCGCTGGTGGTGCTCTTCATTATCAACCGGGGCTGCTGCATGAAAGAATAATGTTGAAGTCTCAGAAGGCGTTGGTTCAGGGCAACCTGCGATTCCAAATTTCATAGACGAAGCCTCTTACATCACATCCTTGGATTGTTCACCGGCACGAACCCTTCGGCTCCATCGTATCGCTAACTCGTGGTGGCTATACGGGCAACTACACTTTCATCAGTTCGGCAGTAGAAGCGATCGGGGCTGTTAGCAGATGAAGTTCGTTAGCTGCAAGCGGTACTGTGACGGCGAGCTATTTTGACGATTGCAGTCGAAAAGGTGGGTCGGAGGAAAGTGAAGTGCTTCCTTCAGTAAATTCACTGCTTTGGGTCGCTGCTATCAGAGGACAGGTGCTCAGCTTGATCGGTCCTGGGCCGCTAAGAGATGTGCGGATCACGCACGTTGAAGGTCGAGTCCGCCGTGTGCAAACTGCTGCACATTTTTCATAGCAGAGCAGCACACAACACCGCCTCCATAACAGTGGCCGATCATTAGCCAGCATGTTTAATACGAGCTACTCTTCATCGCAAAAAAGTAGTCGTTTCGTCGATCTCCGTCCACTGCGCACTTATATGTGACTTGTGCAAAAACTTCAACAACCCAGCCAATCGCAGCGCTTTCCGGGGATTACCAAATGCACGAAGTGGCGCTTGGCGTTTGACATTCCGACATCGAAAGCGTTGCGAGGGCTCTTTTGGAGACCCGCGGGAATGAAATTGCAGGCCCAGAGCTGGCTTTATCTCCCGCTTTCCACGGCTTAGTCGCGCTCACGAATGGCAGGTATCGCGGTAGTTCACTTGCCGAAGCCCCCATTTCCATATTCCCGCAGCATTGCACTCGCTGGCGTACCGCTCTGCAGTGCTGCGTGGCGCTGCCGCCGCACCGCATGCATCGGAACCGCTTGCCCCCCTGCAACTATCATCGATACACGTTGCCAATCCACACGGTCTCCATTCCTCAAAATCCCTTGAGCACAACATCCAAGCGAGAGATCGAGACCGTGACGGTGGATTCGCAAGCCAACCACCAGCATGGGACGCAACCGCCACCACCACCAGACCCGCGCGACTCACTACGACCAGCGCGAGACACGAGATGCCGATGAGTACGACGAGTCCAAGCGCCGCAAGATGATCCGCTGGATCAAGTCGCGCTTTGGGTACGTCGAGCCAGAGACGGCCCCACGTCCGCGTGATCGATCCAGCCTCAGCAAGAGCGGACGCTCTCGTGGCAACAACAGTTTTTCACTGGGCTCTTCTGGATCTGGTAACCCGCAGTACACGCCGTCTTGCCGCACGGACTACCGCACCCACGTGTTGATCATCGGCGGTGGAATCGGAGGGCTTTGCCTGGCTCAAGGTCTCAAGAAGCATGGCATCCCCTTCACGGTGTTCGAGCGCGATCCGTCTCCCAACTACCGCACTCAGGGCTACCGCTTGCGGATCAATAGCGACGGGTATCAAGCACTGAAGACCAATCTCTCGCCCGAGAACTTTGAGGTCTTCCTTCGAGCAACAGGTCACTTCCAGCCCGGCTTCAAGTATCTCGAAGCTGAAAATGGCACCCCCGCCCCACCCAACGCGCAGTTCTCGCACAAGTCCGACATCACCAAGAACGTCTTCAGCGCCGACCGTGCCATGCTGCGATCGCTGATGCTCACGGACCTGAACGAGCACGAAATCCGGTACGGGATGGCGTTCAAGAGCTTCCACGTGCAGCCCAATGGTCGTGTGGAGGTCACCTTCGAGAATGGCATGACCGTAGAGGGCAGTGTGCTTGTGGGCGCCGACGGCACGACTTCACGTGTGCGCCGACAGTATGTACCACGAGCTGCCACACTCCTGGACACGGATAGCGGTGCCATCTACGGCAAAACCAAGGTGACGCCCGAGATTGAGAACTTCTTCGAGACGGACAAAACCACCATGGTCATCAGCAAGGAACCCCCGATGAGTCTCGTCATGGAGCCTCGCTGCAATGTGCAGGCTGACTTGAAAGAGTTCGCGGCCATCTCGAACACGGGCGTGCCGGACCTGCAGAACTACATTTGCTGGGTCCTCATCGCTCGCGCGCAGCACTTCCACCGGAACGAAGAAACCACAGTCCAGGATCTCTTCTCCATGAAGCCCACAGAAGTCGCGAACTTATCGAATGACATGACGCGCAACTGGTGTCCAGAGATTCGGGCCATCTTCGAGCACCAGTCGCCGGAATGGAGCTCGTTCCTGCGCATCTCGACCATGTCCCCGGAAATTCGCCACTGGCAGCCGTCTACCGTCACGCTGATTGGAGATGCAGTGCACACGATGGCCCCGGCAGGAATCGGCTGCAACACGGCTCTCCACGACGCCCAAATGCTGGTGAAGTATTTCCGTGAGATGGGTGTCGGGGTGGATGCTATCGCGCAGTACGAACACAACATGCGTCAGTACGGCTCCGAGGGCATCGCCATCAGCATGGATGCAGGGAAAGTCATGTACGACCTACCGAGTGTTGAGGACATGCGTGCAGTTGCGTATTGATCTCTCTGCAACACTGGGCATGAACAGTTAGATATCTTCTCGAATAACTCGCTTGAATAACTCGTTTCCTTTACGATGTACGTGCAGTGGTATTCAGGCAGCTTCCCTGCTCCTTATTTGATTTGAACAATGCGTACTTCGGAGTAGGCAGGAAAAATAATAATGGCCAGCTTTTCACGAGTCGCCACGGACGTATGAGGCCAATAGATACAGCCTGTCCGTGAATCTGGCGCAGCTCATTCATCACTCCATCGCTACAAGCTCGGCAAGCGCAATGGGCTGTCCTGCTTCCGAGAAGGGTTGCCCAGCCAAAGCAGTGGAGTCGGCGCATGGAAACCCGAGATGTTTTGCTGCCGAGCAAACGTTTGCCAACCCCCACCCATAGATGTTGTTCGGGTACTCCTGGTACGTGGTGTTGCCGCATTCGCTAGGAACGAGGAAAGGCTTGTGTAACTTGCGCGTCGTCGTCTCGGTGAGACTCTGCAGGACCTTCTCGTACGCTGGCGGTTTTGCCACAGAGATTTCTTCCGAGGAATTATACAAACTGAGCAGCAACGCAATCGCGCCAGCCACGTGTGGCGTCGCCATCGAGGTGCCGGTGAGCCGCGTGTATGCACTGTCCTTGACGCTCATGGCCGACCGAATTCCGACTCCTGGAGCAACAAAGTCAGGCTTGATGACATACTTGCTGCTTGCGGTCGTCACACTTCCGCTCAAATCATCTTCCAGACTCGGTCCCTTCCCACTCGCACCCCAGAGCGAACTTCCTCCGATCAGCGCGCCAACAGCAATTGTATCTTCATGACTGCCGGGGTAGTACACACTTCCACACAGGAATCCGTTGGTGTTCCCACTTGCAAACACCGGGTAGACGCCAGCCGCGCGCCACGTATCAATCACCTTGCTCAGCCACGTCCACTGCGGATACACAGGCGTCGAGCGGTCCACTCCAAACGAGTTGGTCACCACATCCGCACCAAGAGAACAGTCTGCACCCGTCCCGTCCATCTTGGTGGGGCACAGCACCCACTGCGCAGCCAACAGGAAGTCGCTCTTGTTCGCCGCTCCCCAGATATCAAACGCCCGTGCAGTGATCCACGTCGCCTCGGGCGCGACGCCGACTCCTTCCCACCCACTGCGGTTCCCATTGTATGGGTCCCATGACCGACCTCATCCGCCGTGTCCGGCGTCTCCTTGGACATGTCCGTCCCGGGCGTAAACCAGAACGAGTAGTCAAAGTCCACCGTCCCGTCCTGCTTCGTCCCTGGGTTTCAAGAACCACACACACAAACAGACAAGTTAGCCGTGAGAAAATCCACACTTACCACCGTCATCACAGCCACTCTACCTCTGAACGTATCTCTCAGCGCTTCATGGGTGTATCTCACCCCAGAGTCAATGCTGGCAACCACCACGCCCCTCCCTTTGGCTCCTTGAGCCCAAAGCTGAGGGGCGTGGAGCAGCTTCACATTGCTCTGGGGCTCTCCAGCTCCGTCCTCCTCCTCTTCAAAATCTTCTTCTTGCTGCGCTCCAATGAGCCTCAGCACTTGGGCGTCTTCCTCCACTTGAATCACCCCGGGGAAACTCCGCAGCCCTGTCTCGACAGAGAAGAACGTCTCCAACTCTGTATTGTTATCGTTGTACCGGACGATGAGCGAGTTCTGCAGCCACAGACGGGAGACGATTACATCTCCAACGTCATCACTCTGAGCCTCGATGAAACTTGCGACGCTGCGCTGCGCGTCGTCCACAGCGCTGGAGAAGCTCTGGTACACGAACTCGCGCCTCTCGGAGGCCCCAAGGCCGGGGGAGAGCGCGAGATTGCGCGCGTCGAGCGGCGGGTGCAGATGCACGAGCACCACGCGGTCGTTGAGGCCGCGGACGAGGCGCAGCGAGAGAGAGTGAGGCCAGGAAGAGCGCGAGATGGCGCCGGATGGGGGCCATCGTCGATGGATGCGGAGACTCACTCCGGAAGTCAGCTACTTATGGGGGTTGAAGTTGAAATTGGTGTGGTGCACGCCGTTTGGGAGGACTATTGTTAGGACTCATTCGAAGTTCCGGTGGTGATGGGTTTCTCGAGGGGATGCGATACAAGAGGCAGTGAGAAAGGGGTTTGACTGAATTTTGTATGGTGTTGACGAATGATAGAACGATGTGGTTTCCGCGGTCTTGAAAAGATATAGGTCGTCACAATACCGGCGATCCTTTTTTTGGTGACACCTTTTTATCTCGGGCTTTGCACCGTCCAAAGCAGCTCTTGCAGCTCTGCGCCGAAGCGATTCCTGTCTCATGACAGCGTGTTGACGATGGCTTCTCTCCGCCAGCCAGCGATCACGATCGCGATCGCGTCGTCGCGATGAGAAACATCGCTCCATTTTTCACCTTTCTCCGCCTGCTGGCGGTTTTTGTGCATTTGTGTGCGTTTCTCCGAGTCCACCTCTCCAAAAACCCTGGAACACGGGGTATGTATGTATGAGTGTGACACAGCGGGTCTCAACTCGCCCAAGTGCGCCGACCGCAATTGGGGCCGGTGGCTGTCGCTCATAAGCGTAAGTAACCGCACTTAAAGCAGCCACAACTCGCCTGAAAAGCCTTCCTTCATCTTGGGAGCGCTTGAGCTCGTAACGGGGGAAAGACAAGACCAGGGGGCAACTCATTTCCCGTCTTGCTACCGCTACAATCTCACCACTCTTAGGCTTCAATACAAAATATCCACGAAATCCACTCTCACTTGATCTTCGTATGTCCAGAAGTCGGGCGCAGTAGCGCTCCCTTTTTCGAAACGGCAAATCACCGCCATCTACAATCCAATCTTTCGGCTCGCTCGAAAAACCCACCGTTGGGGAAGGAAATACAGGCGGCCCGCCCCTCGACGGTCGCAGCTCCATCATTCCACGACAGCCGCGCGCCCGCGCACTCGGCACCCAGCAGGCCCCAAGGCGCGTACAGGCACCGCCATCCATCTATACACACCCGAGGCCCTGGGCCTCCGCCTCCTGCTCTCGCCCTGTTATCACGGGGCCCCGTCTTCTCTTCGCAGGGGAATTCACAAAACCGCTCGGCTCGGCTCGGCTCGGCTGCAGACGGGCACGGCCGCCAATCGATACCGCAGCTCACAGTCACAGCTCACAGGTCGCAGGCGAGCGGATAACCCAACGTGCCGGACACTTGAGACTGGATGGTGTGGCTGGACCCGACGTCGACGCTGCGCTGCGCGAGCGCGGCGCTGCTGCCGCCCATGCTGCTGGAGGTCGTGCTCGCGGGCGTCATCCTCTGGCGCACCTTCCACCAGCTCTACTGGAACTCGCACCCGCGCCGCATCTTCCTCCACATTGTACGCACCAAATACTAAATGGTCTCTTCGTTATTGTTATGGATAGACTCTCTAACGGTGAGCTGGTTGTGTGAGCAGGTTCTGCTGCTGTCGTGCGTCTTGCGGCTCGTGTTCTGGCTGGGCATGTGCAACTCCAGCGTGCTGGCCGTGGGGATGGCGTGCCTGTGGTGGTCCAACTCGATGGTGCTGCTGTGCACGGCGGCGGTGATCTTCCAGTGGTCCAGCGCCGTGACGGCGGGCGCGTCGCGGCCCAGGAGCTGCAGCGCTCCAAGCGCCTCACCGCCATGCACCCGCTCGTGTTCCTGCACTCGATCCACTTGGTGTGGACGACGGTCATGGGGATCCACGTCATCGCCCACGGATTGGACTCGCCCAGCAAGATCGAGCACTACCCGGAAGACGCCGACGCGCTCTTGTTGACGTACCGGATCATCAACATCTCGACTCTGGCCTTTGACGCGGTGGTGGCGTGCTACGTGGCCGTGCAACTGAGAGAGAGACTGCTGTCGGCAGCAATGGCGGACGACATGAAGAAGAAGTCGGTGGTGCAGATGACGCTGCTGATGGCTCTCCTCACGGCGTCAGTGACGCTTCAGATCATCATGGACGTGCCGGTTTTCTTCACTGGACTCAAGGACTCGTGGTCTTCGCTGAGCTTTGAGGGTTTCTGTGTCGTCAAGTACTTCGTCCCGGGCCTGCTGTTGAGCCTGGCGTTCCTGTACATAATGCGCCGTGTCGAGCAGCGCGAGCCCACACGGATGGTCGTGGTGCCGTCTCGGTCGCTAGTGGAGTTTGTGGAGTGCTCGTCGCCCGACTGTGTGTGGTGCGCGCACCACCGGCGCTATCATTTGAACCAGAACAAGTGGGATGTGACGCTTATGACGTCGTTCTCTCCGCGGACGGTGGACTCGAGCTTCCATTCGTCAACTCAAGCCAACCTTTCGCAGGGCTCCTGGTCGTCTGGTAGCACACCCGAGCCGCACCACCACGTGGGCAGAGATAGCCACCACCGACTCCACCCTGGACACCAGGCTCACCATGGCCGTGGACACGTGTCCTTCCCCGTTCAGACCCACGGAGACTATGAAGCTTCGAGGGAAATTCCAGAACGTCGAGGTGCGCGCTACAGCTGACCAGGCCGAGTATTTGGTGCTTCCACAGGTTCAGCAATACGACAGACGCAACATCCAATTCTGCTTCGTGCAGATTGAAGGCATCGAGATCTTCTATAACGAGAGGAGAACCATCGCGACCAAAGCTCATCCGCAGCTACATCAAGTCAAGTGCTGTCGGGCGATCGTGCAGAACAGCGATTTGCCTCATTATTTATTAAGTCGAGAACGAAAGCAAGCCACCGACACCGCGGAATCTACAGCTACGACAAGCTAAACTACGAATACCTCAATATAATGGATCCTCGCGCGCTTAGCTGTTCTCGTGTTCTCGTGCTGCATGCACATTATCGTCAACCGAAGGCGGGCTCGGCTCGCGCGTTCCGTTGAACAGCCATCGAAAGGCTTCGGCTTTGCATAGGATGGATAGTTTCCAGACAGTTTCGTAGTAGATTTATGGGGAGCTCAAAAACGCTTGATGCTGGCTTCCTGCGCTCATGTTCGTGAGCGAATGGCCAGCCCAGATCTAGTTTGAACTAACTGTCGTGCCCCCGCGGTCTGACGCGATGCATATACTTTTACGAGCTGTACTGGACTACAATGGATGCTGGGCCCAGTACGTGAACCCGTCGAGTGGTTTAAGTGCTCTATTATTTTTCACAACTGCCCTAGATCAGCGACGTTGAAAAGCATAGGGATCCAAGTAATGTAAGACGGTTCGTGTCAGGGTTGCCGAATATTGCATTTTTATCTATTGCGACCAGATCAAGCCAATAGATAACCTTATTGGTAGAGAAAATCAAGTAAATAAATTATTGTTTGCCCTTTTTCTGGTGACTAATTTCAAGTGCACTTGGAGTTTGTATGTGAGAATCGAACCGAGAAATAGATTATTGATACGGGTCTTCGAAAAAAGGCCAATAAATATATTGGAAATATTTATTGCAATTATTTCAGCATCAATTTATTTTTCGGCATCCCTGGTTCGTGTTCTTCGTAGCAAACCCCAGGCAGAATAGACTCAGTACCTTTGGACAACTTTCGGTTTGATCCCCCCCCCAAAAAGATGAGGGCCGACGTGTTGGTGGGATCGCCATATCGTGTAAACACTAAGCTTTTTAAAGCTTAAAAGCAAATTCCGCAGCCCAAAGTTTGCTTCGCGCGAGCGCCGGAACGCGCTTTGGCTCAACGCGGGTTAAGACCTATGTGTATACATACTATGTGACGTGGAGTATGGTGTCGCACAACGACCTGCAGCCACTGTTGTTGCGAGTACAGCCCCACTCGAGCATAATATGCAACGCCACCACTCGAAAAATGCAGCGGCGGCCAAACTGTCAGCGAGGAGTTCTCGCCGAAGACCGTGGCAACCACCACGATATTTCATTGCGAACACGGTGATATTGCGGCCGGTATCAGCTAGAGGTTAGCCGTAGTCGTCACCTTTCTGCTTGGTCAACACCCGCGCTCCATGCAATGTCAGCAACCTCGGGTGCAGTTGCCGTGAATGCAACGTGGTCCCCCGTAACTTCAGCTTGGCAAAAAACGTGAGCATGAACGCGGACGTAAATGATTGCACCAATTAGTGTAAACCTTAATGAGGGGTGCATCAGCGGAAACAACATAGTAATTTCCAGCTCAATGTACAATTACACGCGTCGGATACTTACCAGAATATGCGTTTTCCGTACAAAAACTACGGAAATGTGTGTGGAGCTGCTCCGCTAGTGTTCAACACACCGCTGCGCGATGACACCCAAATTCGAATAGACACGCTTAGTGAGGTCCGTCCACCTGCCTCGACGTCAGTCTCCTCCGTCGTCACTACCGGATCGACCGCGACGCGCGCAAGCCATGGCCGATTCCTCCGCCCCACCAGCCACCGACGCGCAGTACGCCAATCGCATCCTCGTGACGGGCGGCGCCGGCTTCATCGGCTCGCACGTGGTCATCCACCTGGTCACGCGCTACCCGCAGTACTACATCGTGAACCTCGACTCGCTGGACTACTGCTCGTGCGTGCGCAACGTGCACTGGGCCATCTCTTCGTGCGGCAGCGAGCTCGACCTACAGACGCGCGAGCTGCAGGCGCGCGGCGACAGCACCGAAGAGGACGAGGTGGAGCGCGAGCAGAGCGAGGAGGAAGACGTCGACGACGAGGTGTGCGAGCGTCTGCGGGGCAGCTTCTGCGAGCCCGGGGACGAGTTCGTGAGCGATGAGTTCTTGGCTACGCTGCCCAAGAACTACAAGTTCATCCACGGCAGCGTCACGAGCGCAGATTTGGTGGGCTACATCCTCAAGACGGAGCGCATCGACACCATCATGCACTTCGCGGCACAGTCGCACGTGGACAACTCGTTCGGCAACTCGATCGAGTTCAGCAAGACCAATATACTGGGTACCCACGTGCTGCTCGAGGCTGCGAGGTTGCATGGAGTCAAGAGGTTCATCCACGTGAGCACGGACGAGGTGTACGGAGAGGGGAGGCCCGACTCGGCCCCGATGACTGAGGACCACGTGCTCGAACCGACCAACCCTTACGCGGCTACGAAGGCTGGCGCGGAGTTTCTCGTCAAGAGCTTCCACCGTTCGTTCGGCCTCCCGACCATCATCACGAGGAGCAACAACGTGTACGGACCGCACCAGTACCCCGAGAAACTTATTCCCAAGTTTATCAACCAGATCCTTCGCGACCGACCAGTGACAATCCACGGCGACGGCATGCACACGCGTAACTACCTGTACATCTCCGACGTCGTGGCGGCGTTCGATCTCATTCTGCACGAGGGAAAAGTAGGTGAGGTCTACAACATCGGCGGCGAGAACGAACTCTCCAACAAGGAAGTTGCCATGGACCTGCTGGACGCGATGAAGCCCCAGCTTGTCGGAGCTGATAAGGCCAAGATGATCACGCACGTGCAAGACCGGCCCTTCAACGATCACCGGTACACCATCGACGCGACCAAGATCCGTCGTCTGGGCTGGAAAGAAAAGGTTTCGTGGCGCGACGGCCTGCGCAAGACGGTCAAGTGGTTCTGCCGATACGGCCACCGCTTCAACAACATCGATCACGCTCTCGAGGCCCACCCGATCAATTTCAAGAAGACATACAAGATCAATCTCCCGTAGATAAGCGGAGTGTAGTATATAACGCCCCCAGCGATCAAAAACAACACACCACATTAAGTACATGTAGAACCTGCACCGCTATACACAAAATGTTAAACTACCAGTGCAAGTGTGAGCGCTCCCGATTGCATCGATACTACTACTGTAGTACTTCATCGATACCAAACGAGATGCCAGCTCACTCCCGGAAGTGGCGCAATAACGTTGCAATCCAGGGCCGTCAATTAGACGCCCCAAACCTTTGACGGTCAAAAGTTTTTGCAACCGAGTAGTGGTTTATTCGTCAGCTCCAAGCGACAAGCTTTTCGGGTTTATCGCAAACACTAACGCTTGCAGAATGCAAGTTGCAGCAACTTCTGCGTTGAAGTGTTGCCCCCACCACGTAGGCGCGCGTCACCCACTTAGCGAAAACTTTGTTGTAGCAGACAAGTATCATTATATATCCACGGCTTCTAACATAACACTGAATGCACAAGATATCGTTATGTCAGTGTTTGTAAGCGATCTTTGAGTCAACTCTTTGGATTGCTATACTACTTTACGTTATTGATTAGACGCAGAATCGACCTCTAATACTTGAACGACTACAGATACATGTATTAGCAGTGCGACGTTCTAAGCAGACCTTTAAACGTAGCTTAATATATAAATACTTATGTGACTGCGATGAACTTGTACCACCATAGGCGGGTATCTGAATAAACGAATGTCAAACGTCAACTTGTCCTTGAGATCGGCTACGCCTCTTGACGTGCATGGCATCGCCGTCCGCCGTTGCCGCCGCTGCCTATGCTACTGCTCATTCCTCAATCCACCGCGCGCTGCACACGCGACCGCCTCTACATCTGCACACAATGACTCCGACTCCGTCCGTGGACCTGAGCATCCTGCGCGTCGGCATCCCGGCCGAGCTGCCGGCGCACCCGGGCAACCACCCGGACCCGACGGTGCCCAAGGCGCCGCACCGCAACATCGACGGCCTGTCCAAGGACGAGCTGGTGTTGGCGGTGCAGAACGCGCTGCGGTACTTCCCCGAGAAATTCCACGCCATACTGGCGCCCGAGTTCGCGCAGGAGCTCAAGGACGAGGGCCACATCTACATGCACCGCTTCCGCCCCGTGCAGTACGAGATGAAGGCGTACCCGATCGAGCTGTACCCGGCCAAGTGCAAGCAGGCGGCCAGCATCATGCTCATGATCATGAACAACCTGGACCGCCGGGTGGCGCAGTTCCCCAACCACCTCGTCACCTACGGCGGCAACGGCAGCGTCTTCCAGAACTGGGCGCAGTATCTGCTCACCATGCGCTACCTCTCGGAGCTCACGGAGCAGCAGACGCTCGTCATGTACTCGGGCCACCCCGCGGGTCTCTTCCCGAGCCGTCCGGCGGCCCCGCGCATGGTCGTCACCAACGGCCTCATGATCCCCAACTACTCGACGCGCGCGCAGTACGACAAGGCCTACGCCATGGGCAACACGCAGTACGGCCAGATGACGGCTGGCAGCTACTGCTACATTGGTCCTCAGGGCATCGTGCACGGCACGACCATCACGGTCCTAAATGCCTGCCGCAAGTACCTGCAGCGCGAGGACACACGCGGCACGGTGTACGTGTCCTCCGGTCTGGGCGGCATGAGCGGCGCTCAGCCCAAGGCCGGTGTCATCTCCGGCGTCATCTCCGTCACGGCTGAGATCGACGAGTCCGCGGTGAAGAAGCGCCACGAGCAGGGCTGGGTGGACGAGGTGGTGAGCGACCTGGACGCCTGCGTGGCTCGCATCCGTGAGGCCAAGGCCAAGGGTGAGGTGGTGAGTCTGGCTTACCACGGCAACGTCGTCACGCTCTGGGAGCGTCTCGCTGACGAGGCTGAGGCGACAGGCGAGCTGCTGGTGGAGCTGGGCTCGGACCAGACGTCGCTGCACAACCCGTACAACGGCGGTTACTACCCCGTGCAGCTCACCTTCGAGGAGTCCCAGCGCGTCATGGCCGAGGACCCCGCGCGCTTCCAGGAGCTGGTGCAGGAGTCTCTGCGTCGCCACGCCGACGCTGTCAACCGCTTGACCGCCAAGGGCATGCGCTTCTGGGACTACGGCAACTCGTTCCTGCTTGAGGCCCAGCGTGCCGGTGCTGATGTGCTACGTCCCGGTGTGAAGCCCGAGGAGGCGGCGGTGTCCACGACGGCGTTCAAGTACCCGAGCTACGTGCAGGACATCATGGGCGACATCTTCTCGCTCGGCTTCGGCCCCTTCCGCTGGGTCTGCACGTCGGGCAAGCACGAGGACCTCAAGAAGACGGACGAGATTGCTGCGCGTGTGCTGCGCGACCTGCTGGCCGAGCCCGAGGTGCCTGAGCGCGTGGCGGCTCAGCTTCGCGACAACCTGCGCTGGATCGAGGCGGCCGAGGACAACAAGCTCGTCGTGGGCTCGGAGGCGCGTATCCTGTACGCCGACCGCGTGGGTCGTGGCACGATCGCCATGGCCTTCAATGCTGCTGTCGCTAGCGGTGAGATCTCTGCACCCGTGGTGCTCAGCCGCGACCACCACGACGTGAGCGGCACCGACAGCCCGTTCCGTGAGACGTCCAACGTGACGGATGGCTCTGCCTTCTGCGCCGACATGGCGGTGCACAACGCGCTGGGCGACGCTGCTCGTGGCGCCACGTGGATCGCGCTGCACAACGGTGGTGGCGTTGGCTGGGGCGAGGTCATGAACGGCGGCTTCGGAATGGTGCTTGACGGCTCGGAGGACGCCCGCGAGAAGGCCGCGTGCATGCTCGGCTGGGACGTCAACAACGGCGTGGCTCGTCGCGCCTGGGCACGCAACGCCAACGCGCGCTTCGCCATCGAGCGCGAGATGAAGGCGGACCCTCTGGTACGTTCATTGCTACGTCAGGTATTGAGACTGTCGAGGTGGCGATTCTAACTTGCGCTCATGTGTTGTTGTGCTTTGTGTTCTGCAGCTGACTGTGACCCTCGCCAACGAGGCCGACGATGCCAGCGTGCGCGATGCCGTGAGCAAGCTCTTCTAAGGGAGAAGGTAAGGTAAGCAATAAAGTTTTGGTAGAAGTAGCGTTGAGTTCGGGAGTGGCTTTCGGGTAGAGGACCTCCATCTTCTCGACCTGCACCAATCGATATAAAGAAATCCACTCTCATTAGTCCCTCCCTAGACTTGAACACCTGTTGCGCTTGAGGGAAGCAACGAGGACGAGGGCACAGAATTAGCTGCGCGGAATGTTTATCGTTCGCAGCAATGAACGAGTACATGCTACTACTAGTAGTAAACGCTTGTCTCCAGCAATAGCGCGATAGGAATAGCGCGCGTCCGAGGGGCTAAGAATACACTTGCCTTCAACGTGTAGCCATGTAGCCATGCGCACAATCAACCCATGTCGCAGCTGCGCCAATCAAAAGTGTCCGACCACCAAAACCGCTTTTCAGCCAATCCTGTGGCTCCACCTTCTTCAGCTTTCACTATGGGATCGTTACATGCTGCATTGATCCCCACGGCGCACACCTGAGCTATCCCATTAATCCTCTTCGTTCCTCGACGCCATGACGGAGACCACGGACCCGCTGCCACCTTCGCCGACCGCGACCGACGTCACTCCGGACCAGGTGCCGGCCAGCGCTGAGCCCGTCAAGCCGCCCACGGGTGACCAGTGCGCCAAGCTCGTCATCCTGTCGGTGAACGACGTGTACGACGTGACCCCGAACGAGCACGGCCACGGCGGCATTGCAGAGTTCGCCACGCTACTGGAGCGACAGAAGGCCGCGCTGCCCGAGGACGTCACGCTGCTCGTGACGCTGAACGGAGACTTCCTCTCGGGCTCAGAGATGGGCGAGCACTTCAAAGGGTGAGCTAGGTTGCAAGGGAACACTGACTGTTGCTGCAATGTCTGTGCACTAATTTGTATTTTATGAATGTTTCTGCGTAACAGTGCTCACATGATTGAGTTGATGAACCACTTGGGTATTGAGTATGTGGTGCTGGGCAACCACGAGTTCGATTTCGGCGCGGACGAGCTCAAGGCTCGCATGCGCGACTCAACGGCCAAATGGTTTGGGTCCAATGTACTAAACGCTGGAACGGGGGCGTTATTCGATGGCGTGGTGGACACGGAGCTTATCACGCTGAAGGACGGATTGAAGCTTGGAGTGTTTGGCGTGTGCACGGAGGAGACGCCGACGCTTTCGTTTCCTGGTGCTAGTGTGAAGTTCGACGACGTGTTTTCAACTTCACGACGATGCGTGGATGAACTTAGGGCGCAAGGGGCGGACTTCATCCTCGCACTCACTCATTTATCGATTTCCCAGGACAAAAAGCTAGCCCGCAGTGTCCCCGGCATCGACGTGATGCTCGGTGGCCACGACCACGAGCCGTTCACGATGTACGAGGGCAAGACGTTTATCCACAAGTCCGGACAGAATGCCTTCTGGCTGGCCAAGCTCGAGTTTGAGCTGTCACGGTCGGCAGATCACCCTGAACGCGGGCTTTCAGTCTTGCCGCAGTGGAGTATGATCGCGAACGCGCGCATGCCACCGCAGCCGGGGTGCCAGAATATAATATTCAAGTAATTGCGCGAATTGGTGAGTGAAAACGACCCCGAACAGAACGAGCGCGTGTTGGCGACATTGGCGACCACGTTATCCACTCGGACGGCGCTTCTGCGAGCAGGAGAGAGCAATGCTGGCAACTTGGTGGCCGACGCACTGCGCAGCGAGTTGGCTGCTGACGTGGGTTTCATCAACGGCGGATTCATTCGAGGAGACAAGGAATACCTGGCGAAGTCCAACGTGACGGTGGGCATCCTCAAGCACGAGATGCCGTTCCCGCGGCCTGCTGTGCTGGTGCGGATCAAGGGCAGCGACCTGCGCGATGCATTCATCCAGCATCTGTACAAGTACCCGCAGCAGAGCGGCTCGCACCCGCACGTGTCCGGGCTGAAGCTGACCATTGACATGCAGTCCAACCCGCCTGCGGTAACCAAAATGTTGAACGACAATGGCGAGCCGGTGGACTTGGACGCGGAGCTCCTCGTGGCCACGTCCAAGTTCGTTGCTGGCGGGGGCGACGGCTGCTCGTCGTGGCTCAAGGGCGAGATCCTGCGCGAGGCCGCCAAGATCCCCGAGGTCGTGGCCGACTTCATGATGAAGAAGCGGCTGCTGGCGTATCCCGAGCACGAGGGGCGGATCACGATCCTCGAGTGAACGTAGACGCCGATTTTGTCCACTAGCTCACGAGACGAAGGACAGCGGGTGACACGTTGGTGTCCTCCGAGAACAGACCCTTCCGATATTATGACGATCAAATACACTAAGGTAGTTCGCTTGTATGTATGTACATGTAAGACCGCTCCATTTGGTCCCTTCAACTTGAACGCTTTGCTGGCGGTGCCCAAAATGGACATGAGCCCGTGCGGCACCAGCGCAGGTGTGTGAGTGCGTCGCCTATCCAGGAAGGAATAACTGAGCCCCCTGACGACTGGTGTAGGCTGTCCCCCGCTCACCAGCATTATCCAGCTAGGTAGCTAACCGACCTCGATGCCCTCCCCTTCAGCGCTAAAACGCCATACCCGCCCACCACTGTGAGCTCGCTGCTGATCAAGCTGCAACTGACGGCGTTTTACGTGCTTCCAGAGAGGTGTCCGTGAAAAATTCCTCACGCCCACGCCGGAGCCGCTCGCCAGTACAATAACGAGCAAGGCTGGCATCACCTCCGTGTTGGCAGAGCTCGAAGGCCTTCTACTCGAAGGTGGCCCACAGCTTCGGTATCCACAATCTGGCGCGGGTTCCACTTCAACGTGCGCCCCATCATTGACGGCGATCACCTTTGTCGCAAGGCAGGCACTCACTCACTCTCAAGCCAAGCATGTCGGCCAGCGGCAGATTGCCCCGCCACGGGCGACATTGCATGCACTGAACACGTCATGCAAGCAAGCAAGCACCGCGGTGCAAACTGTCCGCCGGCTGCCGCGGAGCTAGAGGCACTTGCCCCTGCTGCGTGGAGGGCTGTCATCATCGCCAGCAACGGAAGTGTCACGTGAGCAGTACCAAATTCCCGGTACATCTGAATTTCGAAGCGTCGTCTGGGAAAATCTATCACAATACAGTTAGCCTCTGCTACGAAAGTCACTATCAATACAAACGTACTGAAAAGAGAACTGACTCAGGTTATTTGCACGTCACAGCGATTGGCGCATACTCGGCACCAGTCCGCCCTTTCTGCAGAGACATTCGGACTGAAGGTGGACAGCATTGGCAATCGCGCGGCGAGTGGCGGATTCATTATCGTTCCTCCCCCGCTCTTTCCCCTCGTGCACGTTTCCTGCCTGCGTGGACCCAAGCTTCGGCTTATCGGATAGTAGTAGGCGACACCGTACAGTAACCGATTGCTCGATCGATCACCTTCCTGCTTCTTCCTGCCCGCGGGAGGTCGTCGTCTTGTGGTCAGCGCGTCCGTGTCATTGATTGAGGTGCGTCGTCGCCGGCTGCTGGAGCGGAAAGCCACCAAGCCACTCACGCCCCGCCTTCCGCACGCGCGTCTGTCCGATCGTGTGGCTTTTGTCCGTTGCCTCTCGCCAGACAGACAGCGCCAAGTGCTTGCGCCACTTCAAGCAACGCGTTGATAGCAGAAGCCTAAACGCGCCCGCCGGCAGCATGCGCTCCTCGGTCGTCCTCGCCGCGCTGGCAGCCAGCGTCACGCTCTCAGCGTGGATAGCGCCAGGTAATTCAGTCCCCTAAGTCTCGCTCTCATGACATCACTAACCAGTTATTTATTTATTTATTTTACTATTTATTTATTGATGCAGTGGACGCCGCGGCGTGCGCTGAGATCTGCTACACGACCGAGTTGACGGGCTTCGGGCCGGGAGGTACCGCTGGATGCAGCTGCAGCGGCTCCGGGGCCACGCGCACAGGCGCCGGCAGCTGCAGCTGCGGCCAGTGCTACTCGGAGACCAACGGCGTCGTCATCGGCTACGCCATCAACAGCGACGGCACCTGCACGTACGGCACGGACTGCGGCGACTGCACGTACTCGTCGGACTCGTCCAGCACCACGTCCTCGACGTCGTCCAAGTCGGGCTCGACGACGACGAGCACCAGCAGCGCCACCGAGTCGACCACGTCGTCCAAGTCGACGACGGGATCGACCAGCTCGACCACCACCACGACAGGTAAAGCAGCATTCAGGCTTTGATGGAGGTGTGAGAGTATCGTCGTTCTGACGTGCTGTGTGCTTGAATCTGTTGTGCTGCTATTTTATTTTATCGTGGTTTGTGTTTGTATTATTTTGTTTGCTTCGTTGGTGTCCGCGCGTCGTTGCGTCTCCTCTCATCTCGCTTCTCTGGTAATGCCCCTGTTGTTGCTATGACGCTGGCTGGATGAATTAACACTTACAGATGCGCCCGCCACTACGTCCCCTGCTGCTACTTCAGGTACTGCGTCGAATTCAACCTCTGGTACTTCTTCCTCCACCACAGACACGAACAACGGCACTTCGAGCACTACTAGTGCAACGACGACGACCAGCAGCTCGAGCTCCAGCGACAACGCCGGCGAAGCAGGCAGCAGCGAGACGGCCGACACATGTAAGTGGCTCGTGACGCGTAGGTATCTAGCGACGGTTTTTACTGACGTTTCGGGTGGATGCATGTGAGCAGCAAGCAGCAACGGCCTGAGGACGTGGCAGATCGCGCTGATCATCTGCTGTGGCGTGCTGGTCTTCACGGTGGCGGTCGTGTCGGTGCTGTCGTGCTACTGCAAGGCGCGGAACCGCCTGTACGAGAACGAGGACGACCAGGCGGACGCCAGCTACTACCAGCAGCAGTACCCCCGCCAGCGCCCGGACGTCATGGGCTCTGGCGGCATTCCAACCCCGACTCTATTTTCGCAGGCGCCGACAAGTACTCGCGGCCACGCGCGATCCGGGAGCTCGGGGAGCTTCACGAACGAGTTCAAGCCCATGTACGCGAACCCGGCCAACAGCGGTAGCGCCGATAGGTTAGGAATCGGCCTCGTTCCCGTGCACATGCGCAACAGCTCGGGCGACCTGGCCGGCATGGCCGGAGGCAGCTACCCGAACGAGCGCATCCTGTCCGGCAGCTACCCGACGGACCGCCGAGCAAGCTCAAGTAACCGGTCAATAGGCCGACGACCGAGTCTGGAGCAGGGATACAGCACGGCGCGCGACCGAGATTCGCTGGCTGTCGAGTTGTAGGCGTCGTCAAGTTTATCAAGCGTTTAGAACCCGTCTCACAGTCGGCTGCAGGGCGTGCAACACGACCAGAACACAGGAGCAGCACAGGACCGCGGAAGGGGCCGGCAGTAGCGACTCGACTGGTGAAGGCGTCGACGGTAGCGTCGATCAGGGCCCGACTCGCTGACGAGCGCTTCCCTCCCCGCGCTGCAGCTCCACTAGTAGGTAGATTTATTCCATCCAGGCCCAAGCACTGAACGAGGCGCAGGCTTCCCCATGAGCAGGCAGGCAGCGTCTCGACCATATTGGCAGCCGAGTGAAGCAGGAGAGAGAAAGTTAATTAGTAGTATTACGTAATGATGTTGACACCATTGGTCAGGCGGTACATGTAAGTGCAGTGTTGTCGTTGTAGTAACTTGACTCGTGGGGATCATTTTGCCATGATGTAGGCGGTAGAAGAGCTCTTCTCAAGGGCCGATGCGCCGCGAGTCTACCGCAGCGGCGTAACGCCCAACACGTGTGCATCAACAAGCACACAGAGGACCAGCCACCGCGGGACTGCATGCAGCGCCAGCCCGTTCAAAAGTATCTGCGTCATCTTGCTCGAATCATCTCCGCCACCATTCTCATCGTCAACTTCCTGCCTCCAAATCAAAAAGTTATAATTTGAACTGACAAATAATGTCGCTCGAGTGCAGTCTGACACTTGTGCAACATTCCCATCCCACATGACCAAAAGTGTATCAAAATGAAAGCGGTTAATGCCTCTCGCTCGCCCCAACGAGCAACTTGAGCCAAAAATATGAAACCCGGGCCAATTCCTATTTAAATGGCGGCTCAAGTTCCCAAGACACCCCTGAAGTCGCAACCTGAGCCACTGAAAACCACGGACACTATATCAGTACACCGGATCGGCCCACACAACACCATGGGCAGCTCCGGCAAGCGGCGCCGTACGCGCGACGAAGATGACGACGACAGCGAGGAGGAGCAGAAGACGCAGCGCGCCGCGGCCGTAGACGAAGCCGATTCCGAAGAGGACGATGAATCCGACGCCGCGCCGCGCCGCCGCGCCAAGCCGCGCGAGGCGCCCGTGCGCACCCGCAAAGGGCTTCCTGGAGAACTCGCAGCTGACGGAGAAGGACCGGCGCCACGTGCGCTACAAGGAGCGCGAGCTGCTGCAGAGCATCAAGGAGAACGCCACGGACCTGGCCAAGATCACGAGCGACACGTTCGACGCGCACACGCAGGAGCTCGACCACATGTACGACAGCGTGTGCTACCCGCGCGAGGCCAACCTGGACGCCAGCAACCTGGACGAGCTCAACGTGGCCGTGGCCAAACAGTCGCAGGCGCTGGGCTCCAGCGACCTCACCAAGTACGACACGGTGGACCTCATCCGCGCCACGCAGGACGCCTGCGCCATGGAGTCGCAGCAGGGGCAGTTCGACTGGAACACGCTGGGCAACGCCGCGGGCGCGTGCTTCCGTTCGGTGCCCGAGATCAGCTTCCTCTTCGGGCTCATGGACACCGAGGTCGTGCGCAAGGAGCGCAAGCGCGCGCGGCGCGCGCAGGAGGACACGACCGCGCAGGAGGCGCAGCCCACCGAGTACACGAACAAGAAGGACCGCAAGGACGCGCAGGCGCGCCGGCTCGAGGTGCTGCAGTCCACGCTGACCGCGCTGGGCAAGCGCGAGCCGCGCCGCCGCCAGCCGCTGTTTGACGTGGTGATCAACGCCAAGAGCTTCACGCAGGTGGGCGGGAGTGGTTGTAAAAGTTGAGGAGTGGGGGGGTGAGGATACTAATTTGTTTGGTGGTGGGCTTATGTTGTTGTAGACGGTGGAGAACCTCTTCGATACGTCGTTCCTTGTGCGGAACAGCGCGGCGGAAGTCGGCGTCGATGAGGAGACGGGGTTGCCTTATATCTGTAAGTTTGCTACAACCATTGAGGTGTGTATTGGGTGGGTTATGGAGCTCACTGATGGTGATGATTCTTCTGTTGAATTGTTAGATAACCACGAGGGAGAAGAGGACAAGAACCTGCCCCCGTCAACGCAGAGCATCATCAGTATCACGCCAGCGCAGTGGGAGCAGTTCGCTCAAGTTACTGGGCGCGATGAGCCTCTGCTCGGCCATCGCTCGTAGATTGCTGGGCTAGTGCGTCCAGCTAAGCAGGTGGTGTCTATTGGTATTTTCTTTAATTGCGATCCCCTTTATTGCTACTTAGAGGCTGTGCGCATGTTTTACTATTCACGTGGAAGCTAATGTGGTCCATATTCTCAGTTGACTTCAAAACGAGGCGTGTATTTTTCGCGTTCTAACAAATGCAAGAACTACGTCATGATGTGCAGTATGTAGATGGGAGCCAAGAAGGCTACGGGACCGGGGCGCTTACTTGCAGCTGTTGTGCACGGAAGTCTGGGTCGTCGTTGTCGTCGTTGACGTGGTTTCATCTCCGCTGCTCGACGGTGCATCGGTAACAGTGGTGGTGGTCGACTCTTCAGTGTCTGTGGTCGTTGAAGCAGTGGAGCCCTCGCTGGTGGCGATCAGGGTCAGAGTGTCCTTCCAGCTAGGCGCACTGGTTGCAGTGGTCTCCTCAGTCGAACCAGCGGAGGTTGAGGTCGAGGTGCTCGGCGTCATCAGAGCGTATTTTCCGCTGGGAAGGCTCTCAACGCCTTGCTCAGTCGTGACCTTCTTGCTGGTGTACGTCTCCGTGGCGTCGGTGGTGCCGAGCTTACCGCCCTTGCCCTTGCCAGTCGGAATGGATGCGGCAGACCCGGAAGACCCCGTCTCCGACGCACTGCGAGCTTCGTTAGAGCCCTCTCCGTATGCCGAAGTCGACCCGACCGATCCAGCGGATGCTTCTTCGTTGGTTCCGCTTCCGTAGGCGTTCGAGGCTGCGCTGGCATCCTCAGAGCTTCCCGACGCAGTTGAGCCGCTGGTTGATGCCGAAGCACTGGTTGATGAACCGGTGTACGTACTGGCCGAGGCACTGGTCGAGGCGCTGTTGGACGCACTGGTAGATTCACTGGTGGAGGCGCTGGTGTACGCACTTGCTGACGTGCTGGCGGACGAACTGGTGGACGCACTGGCCGAAGCACTGGTGGAGGCACTAGCGGACGTACTCGCTGAAGAACCAGTTGATGCGCTCTCCGACGCACTAGCCGATGCACTAGCCGACGCTTCCTCCGACGTACCAGCCGAGGCGCTGGTCGATGCGCTCTCCGACGCACTGTCCGACGCTCCCTCGGAAGCGCCACAAGACACGGACAGCTCCAGCAGCTCCTTCACGTTGGCGTAGCTCAGACCAGTGCTGGTGACGGTGCTTGCATCGGGCTTCGCGGTCGGGAACCACAAGAAGTCCGGGTGGTCGGTCTTGGACTCGCCCACCCACTCACCACCGATGACGGCGTAGTTGGCGTCCAGCTCGAGCAAGTACTCGTAGTCGTTCGAGACCGTGTACTTGTCGACCTTTCCAGTCGAGACGAGCGGGCCATCGGCGTAGGCCTCGACGATCCAGCTGAACTTGGTCTTGACGTACGCCAGGTACACCATGTCCGAGTTGAAAGGGTACGTGTCCTTGCCGAAGTACTGCTTGGAGGCCGTGGCAACGTCCACGAGCTCCATGGTCTGGACATCGTACGACCGGACAGGCTGGTTCCACACCTGGGCGCCGGCGACGACATCGACGATGAAGGACTGCTTGTGCTTGCCCATGATGTTGCTGATGGCGACGTGGAAGAACCCAGCGCCCAAGTCGCGGCGCGAGTCGCTGTTGTAGCGCCCATACGAGTCCAGATTCTCTGGACTGTCAGGCCCGTTGAAGCGCGCACCCGTGAAGATCGTCTTGATGGACGAGCCGTCGTACACGTCCGTCAGCAGCGCCTTGATGTCCATGGCGTGGAACGTCTGGCCATTCTTGACGACGTCGCACTTGGGCTCCGCTTCGAGGATGGAGGCCGGCGTCCACGCGTGGCAGATGCCGTACCACGTCGGGATGCAGTAGCCGCTGGTGGCGCCCTTGCGCTTGGCGCACACGCTGCCGTCGTTGCGGGACTTGCAGTCGGCGTCCGCCGAGCACGCGGTGCTGGTCTTGCGCGAGTCGATGCCGGTCTTGGCCGAGATCTTGTTCTTGAAGTCGGTGGGGTCGAGACCGAAGGCGTTGGCGTACTTCTCACTCGCGCAGGCCTCGCCCGACTTCCAGATGACGTTGATGCTGTCCTGGTACGTCGGCCAGTAGCTGCCCGGCCACGGAATCGTCGCCGCCGACGCCGACGAGTACTCGTTCTTCAGTGTCGTGAAGTCGCGCTCCGAGCTCTCAGCGAAGAATCCCTACAGGTCCGAGACGTCCGTGTTGGCGGCGTCTTGCAGGCGACGCAAGAAGCGGTCGCGGCTGTGAGCGCTCCCAGCCTTGTCGGCCTTGCACTCCTCGGTATCGGGGACGTGAACCTCACAGGTCTTGTCCAGGGGCCCAGCACGCTGCGGGTCGCACCCTGCCTTGGTCGTGTCGGTCCCGGGGTTGCAGCCGATCGGCGTGGATTGAGCGAGCGCGAGCAAGGCGGCAGCAACCACAGCGCTGAGCGCAACGGAGCGGAAGATCTTGACCATGTTTGAATGAGCTTTTTCGGTCGGTGTCTAGGCAGGCAGCTCAGGTACACGGTTGGGGTGGAGTGGAGTGGAGTGGGTAGGTAACTTTCCAACGAGTTGGAAAATTGGGGAATGGGTTTCAGATTCGAGCAGGCAGGCAGGCAGCTCTGCGATGCCAGAAGCGCGAGTGTTTCGCTTTCAGTTATCGTGCTGCAACGCCTGAAGCCTTGGCGAGCCATGGCGCCGTGCGCAGCGACCGGATGGCGACTGAAACCCCACCACTCTGACCCCTGGGTACGAAGCAGCGTGGCTACGCAGCACGCGCATGGAAGACAGCGCAACTTCACGCATTACTAAATGCTGCCGGTGTCGGCTTGCCGATAGCTCAAACTAGTTTTTATCCTTTTGCGCGCTGCTAGAACGCACACTAGTTTCGACACGTTGATAGTTCATAGGACTAGTGTCTCGGTTTCTATACGCCTCAGCCTAACTAACCTGCCTATGGTTGCCGTCGGTTGAGGTGAGTTCTGTCCGTCCGTTATGCTGGATACTTCTTGTATTTTGCATCACCTCAAGTCGAGTCGGTGCCGATACCGGCCACTGCTGGCGAGAATGGTCATTCGCCGCACATGACACCGATATGGTTTCGCTCGGTGCTGGACTCGCTGGGGCAGGCCCTCAATAGATCGGAGACCCGTTACCGGCTGGTGCCGGCGCTGGGTGGCTACGCGGAGGTGGGACCACAAGTCAAACCGCAGGGCTGTCCTGCCTGCCGCTCACCAAGACGTGCAGTGGCTGCAGCTGGATACCAGTCGAGTTCGTCCTCACTGAGACGAGGACATCGAGGCTAGATCGCCCTTTGGGTAGTCGGTTGCTGTTCGTTGGATTAGTTTGCAACGAATGAGCTCTCGGCACTGCCGCGGCGTGGGCTGTCTGGCAACGAACGGCAAGAGAGTCACGAGCATATCCTTGCTGCGCTGGGGTGGATTGAAGCTTGCGTGCCGGTAAATGATAGCTTACACACCCACACACGAACTGTACGACACTTGTGAGGCGTGTGCCTTAGCCTGAGATATTGTTACATCCCATAGCCTCCGCCTGGCACTAAGGTTTTGAATCCAACACTGCACGAGGTTGTGCACGGCTTACAGCTCCATGACATGCTAAACGATAAGCTTTCAGCTCCAGTACTATCGTGATAAAACCGTATAAGAAGTCGCCGAGAACACCTGCATGGTCGCATTAGACGGCGCTGGAACATTTGTGCAAGCCGCACAGTTCAGGTCTGAATGACGTACGCACTTTGTTGTCGCAAAGGTTTGTAAGAAACTGCACATGTGCGAGATTTTAAGAAATGCACTACATTACTTAGACTGATATACAACTTCACTTCTAGGAGACTAGCCTAGCCACCAGCTAGACTGCACGACGAGGACTTATGAGATCTATCCACACGATGGGTGCTGCACGGACGTGGGCTGATCAACTGTCCGGGGGTCCTCGCCGCGGACATCCTTCTGCCGGTAGTCATCCTGCCCCTGCTTGCTCTGCACGGGAAATGCCTGCTCGAGTTGAGAAATCGGAGCCGTAGGTGCCGACGTCACAATTTCCGACGGAATCTCGCTTTCAGGCGCGTAATCTTCACCGTTCTCCGCTGCAGGATCCACGTGTCCCTCGCCACTGACAACCGGAGTAGTCGGCGCGGGGAATGGCGAATACTGCAACTTTGGAGACTCAAACGCCTCATCAGTCTCATCAGCAACCGTCGAAGGCACAGGAGCGACCAACTCGTCAGCGATATCGACGGGGGCCGAAGGCACTGGAGTCGCTGAGTACTGCAACTTGGGTGACTCAGGTGCATACACTCCATTATCCTCGCTCCCAATCGTAGAAGGCACCAGTGTCACGTCGCTCTCGACATAGTCAGCAGCAATCGTCGACACAGGGGTGGATTCAACTGCAAACCCATCCGTGCTGTACGGCGTCGAGGGCGTCGACGTCGGCGCAACAGTGGACTCGTCAACCGGCAGCTCGGTTGTCGGCGCGGGGTCACTTCATCTTCCGGCGTCGAGGTGGTCGGCGCGGGCGTCGGGGCCTCGGTCTCAGTCGCACCCTCGGTAGCGGTCGGCTCATCCGTGCTGTCGTACGGCGTCGAGGGCGTCGCCGTCGGCGCAACAGTGAACTCGTCAACCGGCAGCTCAGTTGTCGGCGCGGGGGTCACTTCATCTTCCGGCGTCGAGGTGGTCGGCGCGGGCGTCAGGGCCTCGGTCTCAGTCGCACCCTCGGTAGCGGTCGGCGCATCCGTGCTGTCGTACGGCGTCGAGGGCGTCGCCGTCGGCGCAACAGTGAACTCGTCAACCGGCAGCTCAGGTTGTCGGCGCGGGGGTCACTTCATCTTCCGGCGTCGAGGTGGTCGGCGCGGGCGTCGGGGCCTCGGTCTCAGTCGCACCCTCGGTAGCGGTCGGCGCGTCCGTGCTGTCGTACGGCGTCGAGGGCGTCGACGTCGGCGCAACAGTGGACTCGTCAACCGGCAGCTCGGTTGTCGGCGCGGGGTCACTTCATCTTCCGGCGTCGAGGTGGTCGGCGCGGGCGTCGGGGCCTCGGTCTCAGTCGCACCCTCGGTAGCGGTCGGCGCATCCGTGCTGTCGTACGGCGTCGAGGGCGTCGCCGTCGGCGCAACAGTGAACTCGTCAACCGGCAGCTCAGTTGTCGGCGCGGGGTCACTTCATCTTCCGGCGTCGAGGTGGTCGGCGCGGGCGTCGGGCCTCGGTCTCAGTCGCACCCTCGGTAGCGGTCGGCGCATCCGTGCTGTCGTACGGCGTCGAGGGCGTCGCCGTCGGCGCAACAGTGAACTCGTCAACCGGCAGCTCAGTTGTCGGCGCGGGGGTCACTTCATCTTCCGGCGTCGAGGTGGTCGGCGCGGGCGTCGGGGCCTCGGTCTCAGTCGCACCCTCGGTAGCGGTCGGCGCGTCCGTGCTGTCGTACGGCGTCGAGGGCGTCGACGTCGGCGCAACAGTGGACTCGTCAACCGGCAGCCTCGGTTGTCGGCGCGGGGTCACTTCATCTTCCGGCGTCGAGGTGGTCGGCGCGGGCGTCGGGGCCTCGGTCTCAGTCGCACCCTCGGTAGCGGTCGGCGCGTCCGTGCTGTCGTACGGCGTCGAGGGCGTCGCCGTCGGCGCAACAGTGAACTCGTCAACCGGCAGCTCAGTTGTCGGCGCGGGGGTCACTTCATCTTCCGGCGTCGAGGTGGTCGGCGCGGGCGTCGGGGCCTCGGTCTCAGTCGCACCATCGGTAGCGGTCGGCGCGTCCGTGCTGTCGTACGGCGTCGAGGGCGTCGACGTCGGCGCAACAGTGGACTCGTCAACCGGCAGCTCGGTTGTCGGCGCGGGTGTCACTTCATCTTCCGGCGTCGAGGTGGTCGGCGCGGGCGTCGGGGCCTCGGTCTCTGTCGCACCCATGGTAGCGGTCGGCGCGGGAGTCTCTTCATCTTCCGGCGTCGAGGTGGTCGGCGCGGGTGTCGGGGCCTCGGTCTCAGTCGCACCCTCGGTAGCGGTCGGCGCGTCCGTGCTGTCGTACGGCGTCGAGGGCGTCGACGTCGGCGCAACAGTGAACTCGTCAACCGGCAGCTCGGTTGTCGGCGCGGGGTCACTTCATCTTCCGGCGTCGAGGTGGTCGGCGCGGGCGTCGGGGCCTCGGTCTCAGTCGCACCCTCGGTAGCGGTCGGCGCATCCGTGCTGTCGTACGGCGTCGAGGGCGTCGACGTCGGCGCAACAGTGGACTCGTCAACCGGCAGCTCAGTTGTCGGCGCGGGGGTCACTTCATCTTCCGGCGTCGAGGCGGTCGGCGCGGGCGTCGGGGCCTCGGTCTCAGTCGCACCCTCGGTAGCGGTCGGCGCGTCCGTGCTGTCGTACGGCGTCGAGGGCGTCGACGTCGGCGCAACAGTGGACTCGTCAACCGGCAGCTCGGTTGTCGGCGCGGGGGTCACTTCATCTTCCGGCGTCGAGGTGGTCGGCGCGGGCGTCGGGGCCTCGGTCTCAGTCGCACCCTCGGTAGCGGTCGGCGCGTCCGTGCTGTCGTACGGCGTCGAGGGCGTCGACGTCGGCGCAACAGTGGACTCGTCAACCGGCAGCTCGGTTGTCGGCGCGGGGTCACTTCATCTTCCGGCGTCGAGGTGGTCGGCGCGGGCGTCGGGGCCTCGGTCTCAGTCGCACCCTCGGTAGCGGTCGGCGCGTCCGTGCTGTCGTACGGCGTCGAGGGCGTCGACGTCGGCGCAACAGTGGACTCGTCAACCGGCAGCTCGGTTGTCGGCGCGGGGGTCACTTCATCTTCCGGCGTCGAGGTGGTCGGCGCGGGCGTCGGGGCCTCGGTCTCAGTCGCACCCTCGGTAGCGGTCGGCGCGTCCGTGCTGTCGTACGGCGTCGATGGCGTCGACGTCGGCGCAACAGTGGACTCGTCAACCGGCAGCTCGGTTGTCGGCGCGGGGGTCACTTTATCTTCTTGCGTCGCGGTGGTTGGTACCGGTGTTGAATCGTCTACACTTGTTGGAATGGGTGTAGACTCAGTCGGAGCAATGGTTGCCTTCTCGTGGCCTGTTTTACCTTTGCTGACCTCGTTGTCTCCTTTGGTCTTCGTTGGCGTCGTAGCTTCAGGGGTTGTGTCGTTGGTCTCGATCGTCGGTAGTTCATCGTTCGTCGAGTTACAGGCCAACGACAGCTCGAGCAGGTCCCGCACATCGGCATACTTGAGACCCACTCCCGTCACGGTTGAAATGTCAGGCTTGCTCGTCGCGAACCACAGGAAGTCCGGGTGGTCTTCCTTGGAGTCGCCCACCCACTCACCACCGATGATAGCGTTGTTAGCGTCCAGCTCGAGAAGATACTCGTAGTCGTTGGACACCGTGTGCGAATTCACCTTGCCGGTCGACACTAGCGGGCCGTCAATGTAGGCCTCAACCGCCCATGTGACGGTGGTCTTGACGTAAGCCAGCTGCACCATCTCAGCGTTGAACGGGTACGAGGTCGCGCCGAAGTATTTTTTGCACGTGTCGGCCGTGTCGACGATCTCCATCGTCTGCACATGGTACGACCACACAGGCTGGTTCCAGACCTCGGAGTCCGCCGCCACGTCGATGATGAACGGCGTCTGGTGCTTGCCCATGATGTTGGTGATGGCGATGTGGAAGAACCCAGCTCCGATGTCGCGGCGCGTGGGGTCGGTGAAGCGTCCGTACTCGTCTTCAGTGGCAGGACTGTCGGGTCCGTTGAAGCGTGCGCCGGTGAACACCGTGTCGATGTCGGCCCCGTCGTAGACTTCTGTCAGCAGGGCCTTGATGTCCATGACGCGGAACGTCACGCCGTTCTTCTCCACGTTGCACTTGGGCTCTTCCTCGAGAAGAGCGGCCGGGGCCCACGCGTGACAGATGCCGTACCATGTCGGAACGCAGTAGCCGCTGGACGCGCCGTCACGCTTCGCACAGGGACACCCGACGGACAGTCGCCGTCACTGGAGCATGGCGTGTCGGTGTTGCAGGAGTCGACACCGTTGCTGGCAGAGATCTTGTTCTTGAGGTCTGTGGCGTCCAGACCGAAGGCTTTGGCGTATTTCTCCGACGCTGAAGCCTCGCCGTGCCTCCATGCGTGGTTGATGCCGTCCTGGAACGTGGGCCAGTAGCTGCCAGGCCACGGCGCGCGCGACGACGAAGCGTACGCATACTGGCTCTGAAGCGTCTTGAAGTCCACCTCCAGCTTCGCACCAAAGAACGAGGCCAGGTCGTCCATGTCGGAGCCAGACGCCTCCATGTCGCGCAGCTTGCGAGCTGCCGCTGACTGCGTGTTCGCCGCATTCGGGTCGAGCGGGATGACAGGCTTGACGCAGTTGCCCTTGGTCTTGGCGCCGTACGCCGGGTGCGACGATGTCAGCGGCGCGTTGAGCTCAACCGGCGTGTACGGGTTGAACTCGAGCGGAGCCGCCTGGACCACCACACTCGACGCAGCAGCAGCAACCGCTGCGCCAAGCGCAACGGAGCGAGCGACCGTCACCATTCTGGAAGGTCTCGACTTGGGTGGGCTGCAGGTCGCGAAGCGGGTCGCTGCTGGGTCAGATTGAGTCGAGAAGTTGCAGAATGGCGCCTTTAATGCGGCGGTGGAATCGTAGGGACATACCGGGTCATTGGTCACGGCGTAGCGCCCTATGCTGGCAGAGGGATACAAGCATATTGTACTGGACGACGGGGCGCAGCTCAGGTCCTGTGACTTCTCTACAAATCTGATGACCGACCTCCAGTGTGTGCCTGCTAAACTGAGCGGGCCTCCGTTTCTTATCCTTTTTTAGGTGATCGGGTGCCTATGCAGCCACCTTCGCATCCATGAGTACTGCTGTAAGCTAAGCACGGATCCGCAATTGCCCATGACGGTGTGAAGAAACAACTGCTTGCGATTCTATCCGGCAGAGTCAAATTTGCTTACATGGAGTCATCACTTATGGTCGAGCCTCTCTCGAAAATATCTAAAGATCGGGATCTGTTGTCAGATGCTTCAACAGCTTATTAGAAGTGCAAGACCGCATCAAAGCACAGTACAGTACTTGTGACTCGTTCAGCTGCAACATTAGCGCTGCTGCTCTCTACTTGGCCATGCAGCTCATGTGGGCCATCAGAACCGTCTCACGGACAACCGGTTGGACGCGGCCTTAGGTCTCTATCATTCTGGAAGCCTGACAACTACCGGGTCCCGTGATTCGGGGACTCAATTGACGACTTTGGATAACGGAAACGCCGCAACTAGAGCAAAGGCTAAAGTGTATTGACTGCATCACCCTTCTGGTATTCAAAATTAATCATGCAAAGCTAGCAAGCAGACCTTGGTCACGCAGGGCGTCACCGTCGTCGCGGAACATCAACACTCACACGATGCAGCTCAGTAACCCCGCTGGGAGCTGGCTCGTAGGTCACCTGACCAGGCCGAGGGCAAAGCGCTCACCACCACAGCGTGAACTCGCCAAAAAGCCGGCGGTACCACTTGCTGCTGCTGCTACCCTTGCCTTGCTGGACCGCCGACTGGCTGGTTTGACTTGCCGGGTTCGTCGTCTTCGGAGTCAAAGTCGGAGCGGTTGTCGGTGCGTAGGTCGGCGCAGTTGTCGGTACGTAGGTCGGGGCGGTTGTCGGTGCGTAGGTCGGCGCGGTTGTCTCCGTCGGGGCTGCCGTCGTCGCATTGGGAGCCTCGGTCGGGTAACTCGAAGGCGACTCCGAGGGGGCAGTCGTATACGGCGCCGGGGTCTCACCATAGCAGATCAAGCTCGGATACGGCGTGTGCGTAGCGGGTGTAGTGGTCGCTGGCGCGAACGTCTCGGGCGCCTCCGTCTCCTGGGCATACGTCTCAGGAGCGTAGGTCTCGGGCGGGTACGTCGAAGGCGCGTACGTCTCAGGAGCGTAGGTCTCGGGCGGGTACGTCGAAGGCGCGTACGTCTCAGGAGCGTAGGTCTCTGGCGGGTACGACGCAGGCGCGTACGTCTCAGGAGCGTAGGTCTCTGGCGGGTACGTCGAAGGCGCGCAGGTCTCGGGCGGGTACGTCGACGGCGCGTAGGTCTCGGGCGGGTACGTCGAAGGCGCGTAGGTCTCAGGAGCGTAGGTCTCCGGCGGGTACGTCGAAGGCGCGTACGTCGAAGGCGCGTAGGTCTCAGGAGCGTAGGTCTCGGGCGGGTACGTCGAAGGCGCGTAGGTCTCGGGCGGGTACGTCGAAGGCGCGTAGGTCTCAGGAGCGTAGGTCTCCGGCGGGTACGTCGAAGGCGCGTACGTCTCAGGAGCGTAGGTCTCGGGCGGGTACGTCGAAGGCGCGTAGGTCTCAGGAGCGTAGGTCTCGGGCGGGTACGTCGAAGGCGCGTAGGTCTCAGGAGCGTAGGTCTCGGGCGGGTACGTCGAAGGCGCGTACGTCTCGGGCGGGTACGTCGAAGGCGCGTACGTCTCGGGCGGGTAAGTCGATGGCGCGTAGGTTGTCGGTGACGGGGTCTTGGTTGCCGGAGTGGGTGCTTTCGTGGTCTTCGATGGTGTCTTTGTGTAGGATGGGGTCTTGGTGTAGGACGGCGACTTGGTGTACTCTGATCCGGGCGTCTTGGTCGACGGAGCGTCCGGAACGTCAGGGCTGATCGTGACATCCACACACTGCAGCGATTCCTCGATCAGGGCCAGCACGTCCGCGTACACGATGCCCGTGTCCGTGACAGTGTCGTCGCTCGGCTTGGCGGCGGGGAACCACAGGAAGTCCGGGTGGTCGTAGCGAGAGTCGCCGAGCCACTCGCCACCGACGATCGTGTAGTTCTCGTCCAGCTCGAGGCAGTACTCGTAGTCCTCGTACACCGTGTACGCCTCGATCCTGCCGGTCGTCGTGAGCGCGCCGTCTTCGATCGACTCGGCCGTCCACGTTAGGCGCGTCGTGCACTTGGCCAGGTACATGAGCGCGCTGTTGAACGGGTACGTCTCGGTGCCGAAGTTGTCGAGCGACAGCGTCGCTGCGTCCACGATCTCGGCCTCCAGGAACTCGTACTTCTGCACCGGTTGGTTCCAAACCTGCGAGCCGGAGCTCGCGTCCACGATGAAGGAGCGGCGCTGCTTGCCGAGGATGTTGGCGGCCGCGATGTGGAAGAAGGCGGGGTTGATGTCGCGCCGCGCGTCGTCCACGTAGCGTCCGTAGTCGTCGAGATCCTCGGGGCTGTCGGGCCCGTTGAAGCGCGCGCCCGTGAAGACCACCTCGATGGCCGCTCCGTCGTAGAGCTGGCTGATGAGCGCCTTCATGTCCACGGAGTGGAACGTCACGTTGTTCCGCTGGACGTCACACTTGGGCTCGTTTTCGAACAGCGCGGCGGCGGCCCAGGCGTGGCAGATGCCGTGCCACGTCGGGATGCAGTAGCCGCTGGTCTCGCCCTTGCGAATGCCGCACAAGCTGCCGGAGTCGCAGTCCGAGTCGCTGGAGCACACCGAGTCGTCGTACGACTCCGACAGGATGCCGGTGCTCAGCGAGATGCCGGCCTTGAACGAGTCGACACTGAGGCCGAAGGCCGCCGCGTACTTCTCGGCGGGGGAGACATCTCCGTCCTTCCACTCGACGTTGACGCCGTCCCGGTACGTGGCCCAGTAGTCCCCAGACCACGGCAGCACGTCACGGGCCGCGGTGGCGTACGAGTCCTTGAGCACGTTGAAGTTGGTCTCCATGGGCGTGCCGAAGTAGGCCTCCAGGCGCGAGACGTCCGAGAGCTCGGCCTCGAGGTGGCGCGCGGCGGCGGCCTTGTCGTTCTGCTGGATGAGCACGAGCGGGTCGACGACCTTGCCGCTCTGTGGGCCGCCGAAGGCCGGGTGGCTGTGCGTCAGCGACGCAGTGTCCCCAGGGGCGTGACGACGCTGTCGATGACCTCGCCCTGGATCGTCGCCGGCAGCAGCGCGAGCGCGAGGACGGAGTACCCCAGCCAGGGTGGAGTCGTGCGGGTCGACGGCATGGCGGCGAAGTGTGGAGTGGAGTTGGAGCTTGCTGGAGTCGCAGGAGAACGGAGTGAGCTCGAGGAGGCAAATTCCAAAGTGAGCGAGAGCAAGCCGAGTGGGGGATCCGCTCGGAAGGAGAGGCGCGCGCGCGCGCGCGTGTGTGTCTGGATGACTGCGCCTTGCCTCGAAGCTGGCGACGGGGCCACGTTGCTGTCGATCGGACAGCCAAAGTTTCCTTTAAGGGTGCCGCAGCGTACATGTATTGCTGTCCGTATTGGTGGATCCTTACGATGGAGCGACGTTGAACGGAGCAAGTTGAAGCTCACGGAACCGTGACGACACTCACGGCATTGTCGAATGGACCCCGCTGTCATGCAAGCGAAATTTGTTGGTGCTGACTATAGTGGCATTGGAACCTGAGACGGGCTTCGGAGTCGACTGGCGCAGATCGTGCCTCGTGGTCGACTGTGAATCGTTGCTCTTCAACTTCGAGTTGAAGTTGACGATCCGACGACGGCGTATCGGATTGGATTGGATAGCTCTGCTGCACCAGACCCACACTGAGGGTACTGTACATGTACCTGATACACGTCTGCACCGCTGAGATGTTGATAGGCATGAGCTCCGTGGCCATGCGCCCGATCATCCGCCCTTGGTGGTCGATGCCTCAAGCTGCATAGTGAAGACCGAAAAGGAAAATGGCAACGTCAACTGCAGTGCAGTGTGCAGGTATATCTAGTGAGTAGCAACGCGCTGGTCTTCCTTCGTGTAGCGTGCAAACTGGACCCAGGAGTCATGGTTCCGCTGAAAGACAAACTTCCCCGCTGCTTGCCACAGTGAGGCAATACGCGGAAGCTTGCAGTCTAAAAACAGTCACACATCGTCAATGCCAAAGATATCGGTGCGTATGTATTAATACCGGTACATGTTTAGGCCAGCTCATGCAAAGCTGAGTCAGAGTTCGTTGCGTAAGCTTGTAGCGCAAGTGAAGGTCTCCGCCGTCCACTGACAGGAACCACAACTGTTGTGCGGCATATCTACGTCACGACTTAATCTGTCAGATGCGGTACAAATCTGGCCATCATGTTTACCGTTTGCAACACTGCAGCTGCAGCAGCCACGTATTGCCACCGATGGCTTCGAGATACATGAACTCAGCCCACGGTTGCCGCATAAATCTCCACCCACGAACATGCTGCATCCGATGGTGACGGTTCTCTCCCGTGATTGCCGTCCAACACGAACAGCAAAATGGCGACTGCGACCAGTGAACGTCTTCATCTCTCACGTAGCACACTCATTTTTAAACTCTCCAAGCCTTGGAGACTTCCCTCACCACCCCCTCTTTCAACGATGGTGACAATCTCACGCTCCGTCGCGTTCGTTGCTTTCGCCGCGATAGCTTCAACCGTGGTCATTCAAGCCTCTCCGATCGAGTACGACCCGTACACACCGGTGAATCTCTCGGTCCCCTTGACGCCATCGCACCCCGCCTACGGAGGTCCGATGAAGAACTGCATCGAGCCGATCATCCCGGCCGATCCGAACGCAGCCAAGGCGCAGACAATGGAGCTCCAAGGCCCCGTGTACCGCAAGCTGCACGCAATGGAGACTTCCGACAACTCCGACATTTTGGATCTCGAGACGTTCTTCGGCTCCAAAATGGAGGTCAACTTCCGGACGCTGCGGAGCCAATACACCTCAGGATCGGCTCCAACGACGCCATGGGCTAGTAGCTACTGGCCCACCTTCCAGGACGGCATCAACCGCGTGTGGAAGAGTGGCGAGCCCAGCCCGTCCGAGAAGTACGCGCTGGCCTACGGCTTGAACGTCACCGACTTCAAGGACAAGATCTCCGCGCGCAACGGCGTGAACTCGCGCAAGTTGAGCACCCCGTGTACCGTCGACGCGGATTGCACGAGCCGCAAGGACGGTAGTGTGTGCGCCAAGCGCGATGGCTTGACCGCAGGGTACTGCATCCCGACGTGGTTCGGTATCTGCCACGCGTGGGCGCCCGCAGCGATCCTTGAGCCAGAGCCGCAGTGCGACGTGACCAAGAACGGCGTCACGTTCCACGTGTTCGACATCAAGGCGCTGGTCACAACGCTGTACGACGGCGCCTCCATCCGGACGGTCTTCACCGGCGCGCGCTTCAACGGCCCCGACTCGCCCGCTACGAAGGACCAGTACGGCCGCTTCACGAACGCCGCTCGTCGAGACATGGGCGCCGGTTTCTTCCACATCGCCATCGCCAACATCATGGGCAAGCAGAAGCGCTCGTTCGTCGTGGACGTCACTGCAGGCGCCGAGGTGTGGAACCAGCCCGTGCGCTCGTTCGTAGTGAGGAACATGGACCTGGTGAACACCCGCACGGCCTCCATGAGGTACTTTGGTATCCCCACGTACCCGTTCAACGACAAGATGGTGCGCTTGGCGTACGTCAAGACCACGTTCAGCTGGATCGTCGAATCCTACGTCGACGGACCCTTGGTGTCCACCGGCCAGGTCGACCGGTACACCGTGGCCAGGGACTACGAATACTTGCTGGAGCTGGACGTCAACTACAACATCATCGGCGGCGAGTGGGTCGGCAACTCCAAGGAGGACCACCCGGACTTCCTGTGGTTCCCGACTGCCAAACCCGCTACCAACGTCGTCACGAGCGTCGGGCTCAGCTACGCCAACGTTCAGGAACTCGTGCAGCAGTCGCTTTCGTGCAGCGCGTAGAGCAAAGTTGTATAATCTACTCAGTTTTGCTTAGTCGATCAATCAACACCCTGATTTAGCTGTATTGATTTGTCGCCCGGGCAGCATATCGGAGTGGTTTAGGCGACGCATTCAGCGAATTAACCCCTGAATTGTACTATGATTAATTAATCAGTGCGTTTTGTCTTATCCCGACGATCTGAACTCTCGACCGTTACGTCTCTGCTGGACGATCGCCGGACGTGTCCCCTCGTGCGCATTCTTCACTCCGCCGACATGGAGGACCTGGTCGTGACTGTTGTCCGTGTGCTGGCCTCGCTGGCCGCGTGCGTCCTCTTCGCGAGTCTGCTGCCGGAGATCCGCGTGGTGCATCAGCAGAAGAGCACGGCCACGATGCCCAGTGCGCTACCGGTGCTGTCCATGATCGCCAACTGCGTGGCGTGGGGGCTCTACGGGCTGCTGGTCGAAGACTACTTCCCTCTGGTGGCCACCAACATCGTGGGGCTCACGTTCTCGCTGTTCTATCTCGTTGTGTACTACCGTCACGAAGCCAACAAAGGTAGTCTGCGGCTGGAGATCCTAGCCACGACGCTGGTGCTCGCGGGGCTCGTGGCGTACCCATTCGTTGCAGCAGCTGAGGGGGTGAAGGAGGAGACTGTACAGGACATCGTGGGCTTCGTCACGGTGGCTATCACCTCCGTCATGTTCGGCTCGCCGCTGGTGTTGGTCAAGCGCGTGATTCAAGAGCGCAACACGGAGCTGCTGCCGCTCACTATGATCGTCGCTGGAGTGGTCAACTGCGTGCTCTGGCTGGCGTACGGTTTGCTTCAAGCAGACTCCTTCGTCATCGTCCCTAATGCCGCGAATCTGCTGCTGGGCGCCGTTCAGCTCGGACTCTTTTGCATCTTCCCCCGTGGCGGAACTTACGACACGGTGGAGTCGTCGACTCCGGGCTCAAAGCTCAAGAATGTGGCTGACGAGGACAAAGCGACCACGACGGACGCGGAGACGGACGATGAGCTGGAGAAAAGCACTACGACAGTCGAGGCTGACGATGAAAAGGCCGAGCCTCGGAGCAGTGACGTCAACGCGCAGCAGGATGCCAAGGTTGAGACCGCGATCGAGGTGCACTGAAGGGAATCAAAGCTCCATGTAAGTTACCGTGAAGCTGCAGGGCGATCTGGATTCCCGACGATCCCAAGCCAAACAAAGTTCAGGTGCTGTTACGCACGTCAGAGACACAGTGCACCGACGAGCTCTGACATTTTTTTCTGGACGATCTCAGTTGTTGCCAACAACTTGTTGGAGGACAAGGCTGGTCTATCTGTCACCATAAGGAGACGTAGCGTCCACCTGAAGAGTGCGTAGATATCGTGTGTGTTTGTATGATACTAGAGGCCTAAGTGGCCGTTATACAGTTGTCAAATTCATTGCGCAACACTGCCAACGCGTGTATTTTCGAGATCCGTGCCACACAAAAGAAAATTTCTCAGTGCCGTATGCAGCCTCGGGTGCCCTTCAAGTAAACAGTTGCGGACGAATGTACCGGTATCATAGTTTGGAAGCTTTTTGTTACGAGAAAAATACAAAACCTACAAACACAGAGACCCGGTTCGTACCAAACTTTCGGTGTCTACCAGCGGGTGTTTGAAATATCACCAGACTAGCTTCCTCCCTGTTATGTCTGGCAACTCAGGGCTTCAGGCTCGTGCATGACGGCCTGTAAGCAGAATGTTCAACATTTCCGTCTGTCAACCTCGAGTAGTGAATGGCAGCGCGCAGGGGACGCCCGTGGAGGATCCAGTGACACCTTCACCCCCTTTAGAACGGACAGTGAGTGAGTGAGTGAGCGAGCAGAGTGCAAGTTCAACTACGGCTCCTGTCAGCCCGATCCAGTAGCTCATTCCCACACTTTCCACCTCGTTGGGAAGTTCCTCTCAACGCTTCAGCCGCCAGCTTCTCCATTCACTTCGCGCTAGGCGTGGGAATAACCACCGAGGCGATGGTGTTCACCTCCCGCTCCGTCGCACTGAGCGCGGCCATCGCGGCAGCCTCGACAGCGCTGATCCAGGCAGCGCCGCTCCAGTACAACCCGTACACGCCGATCGACACCAACTTTCCCCTCACAGCTTCGCACCCGGCCTACGGTGGCAAGCTCAAAGACGACTGCGTCGAGCCTGTCATCCCCAAGGACCCGAACCAGGCCAAGGCCGAGTCCATGGTCGTCACGGGCTCCATGTACCGCAAGCTGCGCGGCATGGAGGACGCGTCCAACACGGACGTCGCCGACCTGGAGAACTTCTTCGGAACGAGCATGGAGATCGACTTCACCACTCTGAGGGAACAGTACGGCGCTGCCGCTGCGCCGTCGTCGCCCTGGGCGAGCAGCTACTGGCCCACCTACCAGGACAGCATCAACAGCGTGTGGGATGCTGGCGAGCCCAGCCCGTCCGAGAAATACGCCAACGCCTTCGGGTTGGACCCCACGGACTTTGACAGGCTCCGGGTGCTCTGGAGCCTGTCGTAGCGAAGGTGCGTGGAGTGGTTGTGTTGCTTGCTTGTTGTTGGGTAAAATGCAAAGTGAGATTGATTCCGTTAAGTCTTCGGGCTAACTACGTGCTCTAGGCCTTCCTCTAGGTTCTCCTTAGTGTCGTTCTAGAAGCTGAGCTAACCTATACTAAATGCAAGTGTTTTTCTGTTTTCGTAATCCTATATATGCATGTTTGTATACCTGTCCAGGTAGCGTTCTGGATTCCGGGCGCCAGGCAGTCTTGCGCAAGCCTGGCGCCAGCCTTCACGCGACGTTGCGCGCGGACTTCTTGTGGCGGCGGAGGCGGCGGCGCTGCGACGCCTGCCTTCCTGGCCACCAGGTACGTGTTCCCCGTGCATGTCTGTTGCTGGCGTACCCGCTTGCGTGGGTGCCAGCAGCAGACATGCTGCATCATGACATCCCCGGACTTTTAATCGCGTTGGCGCTGTTGACGGAACTTGTGGAGAAGTTCACGCCAATGCGATACCCGTTTAAGCTTGACCTCGTATTCCCATGTGTTTTCTGAATCGGGGAGTCCATGCCACTTGACCAACCAGAGACGTTTGTTGTTGCGCTGTTTCTGCTGGAGCAGAGCTTCTGGGAAATGCAGTTCTTCGTCGGTGGCATCGTCGAGAGTACTGGTGCAGACTTGGGCAAAGGTCGCGACGCGAAGCGTTGAGGGTTCGGAACGTCATGCTTGAGGAACTCCACGTTGAAACTCGGGTGAAGACGACTCATGTGCCGCGGTAGCTTGAGCCGTGCTACGTTGGAATTTATCATCTTCTCGATCTTGAACGGGCCGATGTACCTCATCGCCAACTTCTCGCGGTTGAGTTCCGTGTTGGCCGTGATGCGCTTGAGAGGCAAGTTACGCTTATCCAGCAATACGAGATCTCCTTCCTTGAACTCCACGTCTCGGCGCTTCCTGTCGTAATACTTCTTTTGACGTTCTTGTGCTGCCAGGAGATTCTTGCGGGCCAATTCAACGATCTTCTTGCGTTCTTCAGCAAACTTTTGCGCGAAGTCAACTAGTGGAACATCTTCATCACGAACTTCACCAGGGGTGATCTGGAATACTAAGTTCCTGACCTTGCGTCCTGTGTCCACTTCGAACGGCGTAAACGTTGTCGAGGAACTCTCCAGCGTCGCATGTGCGTACTCGATTGTTCCCAAATGCGTAGCCCAGTCTCGACCATGGTAGGACACCATGCACCGTAATGCATCTTCCAAGACAAGGTTCTGACGCTCAGTCTGTCCATCCGCTTGGGCACGATATGCCGTGGTGAGCGACAACTTGACCCCATGAGATCCATGAGCGACTTCCAAAACTTTGATGTGAACTTGGGGTCTCGGTCGCTGATGATCACCTTTGGCAGACCGTGATGACGAACTACTCCTTCAAAGAAGATGCGGGCAACTTCTGGAGTATCCGCCGTCGTATGTGTCGGAATGTACTTGGGCCGCTTGGACAGTTTGTCCACCACAGTCATGATTGCATCGAAGCCATTAGAAACCGGTAGCCCTGTCACGAAGTCCATAGTCACTACTTCCCAACACTCGCTCGGGACTGGAATTGGCATCATAGTTCCTTTCTTGCGCGCGGTACTAACTTTCCATCTAGCACACGTCCCACAGCTTGCCACGTACTCCTTCGTGTCCTTCTCCAACGTGGGCCAAACGTACCACTGAGCAACCCTCAATTGCGTTCGACGGATTCCAGGATGAGCTGCCGTGGGTGCATCATGGAATTCTTCCAAGATGTTCGTGATTAGCCGGGCGTTATTGGGAACACACAGCCTGATGACCGAATGACCCGAACGCTTGTACAAAAGCCCATTCGATTTGACGAAGTCTGCAGATTTGTCCGGTCGGTTCCATACTTCCTTGAACGCGGGGTCTTTCTTGTATCCAGCCTGGAACTTCTTCTTCTGGTCTTCGCTCAAATGGACGCGCTGGATGTTAAGTACTCGACGTTCTGGACTTGTTCCACGTGTACATTGACTTCTTGCTGAACTCCAATGGGGTAACTCTCCCCCCGCAAGTCCAGATCGTCGACAAGAAGACATCGTTCATCCGACGGAAGCATGCGAAGCATTGCGGCGTGGACACTGTGACGTCGAAGCTTCGAAGTCTGATGCGTACAGGATGAAGAGCAATCATGGACTGCTGGTAACTTCCAAGGCTCGGGCTCGCCAGTAACTTCGTCGTCGGAATCATCCGCCGGGATCTTCGTCTGACTGTTCACATTGAGGAAGTCGATGACCCAACGAATCGGAATGGAACTATTCCCACATCGCAACCATTCAGCTCTCTTCGGGATTTGACCAGTCGCCGGATCTTTCTTAGGAACACCGAAGATATTGGAGACCCAGGGTGAATTGGAGACTTCTATCCACCCTTTCTTCATGTTTTCCGCGACGAACTTTTCCAATGCTTCCTGCTCCGTTTTAGACAGTCGAAACGGTGCTAGGGTGCTAGGAGCGGCGTCAGGTTTCATCTCCATGTCGAACTCGACGATGCGCTCGGGAGGTAGACCATCTGGCAGCTTTTCTGGGAAGACATCACCAAACTTGTCAAGCAAAGGCTTAATGTAGTCTGGTACGTTGTCGGATTCCACTGCTACACAGACCTTGACGAAGAACAGCTCCGCAAACTTCCTGTCCCTGCATACGACGACGGAACTTCTTCGTGGACCCAAAGACACCATTACGCCACGCCTCAGTCAAGGCGAGATGTGACCGATGGCGTGCGCGAATTGCTTCCTTTTCCGTTTTCTTTCGTTGCTCTTCTGCTGTCGCCGACTCTTCAACTTCGCTTGGGGCCATTGTGGTGTCGTCCTTCTCACATTCTCCCTGATCTTCTATCTTGTCTTCGTTCTTGTCCGTCTTGGGCCTTGGTCTCTCTTCCCTGCTCGGAAATACTACTTCATGCGTTCGCCAGTTGATCGTTGGTTGATATTTAGCAAACCACGGTTTACCCAAGATAACGTCATGTTCAATCGCCAGTGGACTCTCTGTGAGGCGCATCTTCTCGAACGTCTTGTCTTCCATGCCGATGTCCGCTTCCACTACCTTGACATCGCGATACTCCTTGATCTCTCCATTGAAGCCCTTCACCTGTACATCCTTAGTTCCTTTCACCTTCGACACCATTCCTGGCCGTACCAGATTTGCCGTAGCACCACAGTCAAGCAGTATCGTTACTGGGTGCCCTTCAATTCTCCCGGGTTTACGGATGAGCTCATTATCCGGTCTAGCAGCCACGTCATGCATGCTGACTTCCTCAAACGCATCCACAGTGTACTGGTCGTACACGATTCTCTCTTCACCATCGCTGACTTGTTGCTCCACAGCATTGACGTGCTGCGAGTCTCGTTGACGCTGATTCGGACCTCTGTAGGGGCGTTGTTTCCGACGAGGGGCCTTACAGTGGGCTGCAATATGACCACCACGGAAGCAGTTGTAACATTTCCTCTGCCGACGGCACTCTTCTAGACTGAGTTCTTGCGCACTGTCGATCTCCATTGGCTCAGGACCATTTGATCTTGAAGCCGACTCGTTTCTGCGGAATCGTGGGTAATCACGGTCGCGACGTCCAGTGCGCGCTGGAGCACCGAAGTGCGAGCGCTCATAGTCCATCGCTACCGTAATGGCATCCGTAAGGGTTTCACAGCGCTTGTACAGTACTTCCTGACGTGTATTTGGCATCAACCCTGCGAGAAGTACACTACCTTGTCGATCTCCGTCATGTTTTCCACTTGAAGTACAATGTTGCGAAACCGTGAAACGTAATCACCCAACGACTTGCAAGATTTCTGGCTTAGGTGTCGCAACTGCTCACGCAGCCGCAACTGAAGATCCGCCGGAACAAATGCGCGTGACAACTCACGGAGTAATTGCTCCGCAGAGTAAATCTCATGCTTCCGCGCCAGGTACCACTGACCAGCCTGCCCTTTCAACGTGCTCCTGATAATAGCCAGTACCCTCGTCGCCCAACGCTCGTTCTTCCAGTCAATGTTGCGGGCCCCAAAGTACTGCGACAACTCTTCTTGATACAGGCGGAACGACTCAGACTCATGCCCCGTGTACTTGGGTAGTCTAATCCCATCCAGCTTGAAGTCGTTCATTCCTCGTTGCTCATTCATTACTCTCATCATCTCTTGTTGCTGCTGCATCAGTTGCAGCACTCCTTGCATGAGCTCAGAGACGTCCGCCATCTTGTTCGCCTTCCTTTCACACGCGGAAGCCTTAACCCAAACGCCTAACTAGTAATAAAGCTGATTCCCTCTAAAACGTTATACCCGCGAAGGTATTCGTTATCACACTCGACGATGAATTGCCGTAAACAAAAGCGGCTAAAACGTGTTTACTGCTCGTTAGACGAGTTAATCAGCTCCCCCTTACAGTTGCTAGGCTACGCTGGCGGCGGGCTTCCTCGCGATCACGGAGACGGTTGTCGCGCTCGAGTTGTTGACGGGTAGTACGTGGGTCGAGGACTCTGGCTACACCGAGGTTGACGAGACCGGTTGCCTTGCCGAGTTTACGCTGAGCGCGACAGAGCTGATGGATGACCGCCCTTTTTCTGGTCTCGCTCTTCCGAAGTGAGTGGCTTGACCTCAGCAAGTTCTCTCTTAGCAGTCGTTCAGTCGTTCGCACTGCGTGCCGGATTTGACGGTAGCAATCGGTGCGCAGCTTGTCGATGTCGGTGGCGTCGATTACACCCAGCCTCACAAAAAGACCCGTCGGGAACAGCGTTGTCAACGCGACGACCCCCTACGTCCAGCCATCCAATCAAAGAAGCGGCCCGGGCAACTCAGAGCGGACTGCACTACCCCTAACCGCCGAACTCGGAAGCCGGACTGGATCGGGTGCGCCGCTACAGCTGGTGCCTCGTACTTATGCCGACGTTCCTCGACAGATGTCAGGCGGGTCCGAATTACAGCCAATGACCGGTGCCCGTAGCCTCTCCGAGGTTGAGCGAAGCGCGGTCAAAAGCGAATCCCCAGCCGGTGCCCGAAGACCTCCTTGAGGTTGAGCGAAGCGCGGTTGCGAGGGGACCAACAAGTGTTATTAAATGACAGGCTCCGGGTGCTCTGGAGCCTGTCGTAGCTGAAGGTGCGTGGAGTGGTTGTGTTGCTTGCTTGTTGTTGGGTAAAATGCAAAGTGAGATTGATTCCGTTAAGTCTTCGGGCTAACTACGTGCTCTAGGCCTTCCCCTAGGTTCTCCTTAGTGTCGTTCTAGAAGCTGAGCTAACCTATACTAAATGCAAGTGTTTTTCTGTTTTCGTAATCCTATATATGCATGTTTGTATACTTGTGCAGGTAGCGTTCTGGATTCCGGGCGCCAGGCAGTCTTGCGCAAGCCTGGCGCCAGCCTTCACGCGACGTTGCGCGCGGACTTCTTGTGGCGGCGGAGGCGGCGGCGCTGCGACGCCTGCCTTCCTGGCCACCAGGTACGTAGCTTCGTGCATGTCTGTTGCTGGCGTACCCGCTTGCGTGGGTGCCAGCAGCAGACATGCTGCATCATGACAGACTTCAAGGACAAGGTGTCGGCCAACAACGGCATCGACGCCCACAAGAACCGCAAGGCCTGCTCTACCAAAAGCGACTGCGCCAGCACCAACGACGGCAGCGAGTGTGCCATCCGCGAAGGTGCGGCGAGTGGCTACTGCATCCCGGCGTGGTGGGGATTTGCCACGCGTGGGCGCCCGCCGCCATCCTCGAGCAGGAGCCGCAGTGCAGCGTGGAGAAGAACGGGGTCACGTTCCACGTGCTCGACATCAAGGCTCTGCTGACGGACCTGTACGACGGCGCGTCCCTCAAGACGGTCTTCACTGGGGCTCGCTTCAATGGCCCGGACTCCCCGGCAAACACGGACCAGTACGGCCGATACGCCAACGCTGCACGTCGCGACCTGGGCGCCGGCTACTTCCACATTGCCATCGCCAACATCATGGGCAAGCAGCAGCAGTCCTTCGTCGTGGATGTGTCGGCGGGTGCTGAGGTGTGGAACCAGCCCGTGCGCTCCTACGAGGTGCAGACGATGGAGCTGGTGGACGTCGCCGAGGCCTCGCAGCAGTTCTTCGGTATCTCGACTTACCCGTTCAACGCCGAAATGGTGCACTTGGCCTACGTCAAGACCACGCTGAGCTGGATCTCCGAGGCGTACGAAGACGGCCCGCTCGTCTCCACCGGAGAAGTGGACAGGTACACGTCGTCCCGAGACTACGAATACCTGCTGGAGCTGGACGCCAACTACGCCGTCATCGGAGGCGAGTGGGTCGGCCAATCGAAGGAAGACCACCCGGACTTCTTGTGGTTCCCGACGGGCAAGCCCGCGGCGTCGGCTGTCACCAGCGCGGGTCTGAGCTACGCGAACGTTGAGGAGCTGCTGAAGTTGTCGCTGGCTTGCAACAACTCGCCACCCGACGCACCGACCGAGGCCCCGACGATGACCCCCACCGAGACCCCATCGACTGTCACCCCTTCTTCTCCTTCTTCTTTGAGCGGCAGCGAAGGTCACGACGAAACCCCGCAGCCGACCTCAGTGCCCAGCGAGAGCGGAAGCTCAGGAATCGACGGTCCAACCACCGCTGCTCCTGCTGCGGGTAGCGACGCGGTTGAGCCGACGACCGTGCCAAGCGAGAGTGGAAGTACCGGCACGTTTATTCCGATCACCAGTACCAGTACGCCCGGTGCGGACAAGGGTACACCCAAGGCAGGACTACCCGATCTACCTGGTCTGAGTAACGGTATCGCGCTTGGTAAGCCCAATTCAACACCCGAGACGCCCGTGGCTCCCCCGAACGGAAAGCCCACTCCGCCACCTCAGATCCCACAGACTCCCGAGACCCCTGCGGTCACTCCGGTTCCAAGCACGCCAACGTCCGATTACCCTGTTCCGCCATCGATGCCTACACCGGCGCCCACTTGGACTGAGCAGTGGAACCCGCCTGCCCCCACTGAGCCCACTGAGCACTTCATGTGCTAAGGGACGTGATCCAGATCGTGTCGGGTGGTGACGACAGAGTCTCCTTGGTTGTGCATCATTTCATTTCATTTGTTTTTGTTGTAGATGTATATTGCTAATAGAAAGTATGGACTCACGAACCGATTGTGTTTAGCACTTTTTTATGAGATCGACCTTAATTCGGCGCATCGCTTGCATACCAAATAGCTGTTTTTTCTTCTGTTCGTGGCCTGGCAGAGAGATCTCACGCTGCGAAAGCGTCAATGAGGGTCCCCAGGGTCTGGTTCGTGATCGAGGGCGCCGGCTTGCTACTATACGATCCATTTCGGTCTGCCACTCCCTCAAAAGTTCCTCGCTATCGAACAGTAATTGGAGCTTCACACGGTCGTAGTAGCCCGAGACGGTTTGTGTGTACGCGATCTTTGTCGATCTGTAGTGCTTGGGTATCGTCCATTTTTCAGATCGCTCCAACACCCCCCATTGGTATAGCCTCACGAACGGGATAGCAACGCCAAACGTGAAACCAAACAAAGTCTCGGTGGCAGACGCTGTGACCCCATTTGTATCGCAGTTCTGAGTGTGTAAGCGAAAGTCTCCGTAGCGTTCATACAGCTCAACGCACTTGCCATGATGGACGAGTGTCTGTACCACGATATTCGCCAGCTTTTTCAGGTGAGGGACCAGCGCCCGGCCGTTAAATGCTGCATCCTCGATCTCCTCACTTAAACGCTCGATAAACTCGCACAAGGCTGAGTCTTTGTCTCCATTGCCATGAATCCGCAGCAGCAGCTCCGTCAGCTTTTCCTGCGTCTTCAGGTCCCTGATCTGCGTTTCGACGTGGATACTGTAAGGAAAGTTTCTGGTGTTTTGGATGGGGACGGACTTTATTTCGACCGGGACTGCGCAGTCGATCGGCAGATAGTTGAGCGATTCGATCAGGTTCATGACACCGATCGTGCTGGTTAGCGTTCCTTTGGTAGGGTCCGGAAGGGCGAACCCTTTGACCGTGGCTCGACAGTTGATCTGGTTCGTCTCGCACGCCCGTGCCAACTCCTTCTTGACGTCCCCACTGGCCAGGGCTGCTTGAACACTCGAAATTAGCTTCGACGCATTCATACTTGCAGAATGATCCCACACGAACGAGACATTCGCCACACCGCCGTAGAACTCGTCGGTGCAAACTTGGTTCCCCGTGCCCGTCTTCCGCGTGAGCTTTCTTTCGAACTGGGATTAAATCGGCGAACTTCGGAACGGGGATACTGCGCTTAGCAATCACGCGCTTGAAGAAGAAGCACACTACCCTCTGGTCTCGACACGTCTGGTTGCGTGAAGATCGGTCCCGTAGTCGCCTTCAGGGGTGGTTAGTTGAACCATTTGATTGAGGCGCGCACAGTTCCTAGATGAGGACGTGCTCTCAGCAGAGTCAAAGCTCGAGTCGGTGCTCAAATAAGAGCAGAAAGGAACGGGGTTTCGCAGCTTAACGAGCTGCCCCTTCACCTGCCCCTCCAGGAACCCAAAACCGAGCGCCTTGTCGACGACCTCGGACAGCTTAGTGTTCATCTCAAGAACCGACTGGTCGACAATGCCCGTGGTGCTCGGAGAAGCTGCGAGGCCAGTCATACTGGCTGGTCGTGCTGGTGTGCCCGCTGTTGAGGAAAACGTAGAATGAACTGGGAAAGAGTGCAGAGGAAGAAATCCACGCGTGCTCGACTCGCTCAAGCATGCGTGGATTTCTGCACCGCCTTTCGTAGGGGGACGCGTGGATTCAGGTTGTGCTCATTCGCGTTGGGTTCAACTCACTTACACTGGGCCCAAACACTCAGGCGCTACGAGCGACCACAGTTCTAGTCGGTGCGGCACCTGCTTCACTGCAGACGAGCTCGACTAGCGGGGAAAAAAACTACCTGAAAGTAGGACATGTATTTTCCCGTCTCCACGTCAGAAGGAGGCACTGGCACCTAACAACGGTGAGGGTAACTACCAGCAAGTAGTTACCCAACTGCCACGATATCTTGCAGCAACAACTCGGGAAGAATTAAGCCCCCCCCCCCGCGGTGCGGCTGCGTGCGGCCGGTTGAGAACGGGCCTAAGCCCACGCTAACAAAGACCATTTCCGGTATATCATAAAATATTGACAAACGCGCTTACTTCGAGGAAAAAGACTTTACGTAATGAATCGCCTCGTGTCCTGAACGCATGCATCGATGCGAAGGAAAGCAGATCAAGGGTTCAAACTGCAACAAGTTTTCGTAATGTTCGATGCACAATATTTCGCGTATAGGATCGAATTCTGAAAACGTACCAAACAAAGAAGTGCTCGTATGTCATACGAGCACTTCTTTCGTCGAGGTCGAGTCAATTGCTCCGGAATTCACCGTGAACTCAGCGACTGGCACAATTCGACGCAGAGTGACAACCAACAAAATAACCAGTTGTCTCTGCTGGTAAGCCGATACGCGTCTCGGCTGTTTGAAGTCTGTGGTGTCTAGTACCGCGTCAATGGGGGCGGGCTAGGAGGCGCCTATGATACCAAACCATGTGTGGAATCACGCCAGACTACAGATGAAAATGTCCACTACGCAGCGCAGTCGGAGGTGGGTCCTGACACGCAGCTCTTTGAAGTCATTCAGCAATTTGCTCTCATCACACCAAGTCTCCTCCCCTCCCCAATCACCACCATACCAACCATGAAGGTCTTCCAGGTTCTCATCATCGCCGCCCTTGCCATCGCCGGCACCACGGCCCAGAACGCTGCTACTACTGCCACCGGAACGACGGGCGTCGCATCCTCGACCGCAGCTTCATCCACCGGTGCAGCCGCGACGGGTGCAACCACGGCCGCGTCAACGGCGGGTGCTTCGACTGCATCATCATCGACTGGCGCGGCTGACGCTACTGGCGCCGCCGCCGCCACCGGTGGATCTGCCACGGGCTCAGTCACGGCTGGAGACGTCACGTCGGCCGCGGATAGCACTGCCGGTTCCAGCGCGTTGACGACGGGCTCGTCGGGCACCACGACGACCGGCTCGTCATCAGCAACGCCGTCTTCGTCCACGCTGGACTCGTCGTCCTCGGGCACCTCAACGTCCAGCACTTCGGGCACCTCGAAGACGTCTTCGTCGGCTTCGGCCTCGGCGTCGGGCTCGAGTGGTGCGTCACAGGTGTCGACGGCCGTTGGTGCCGCGTCGGCTGCTGTGATCGCTGTCGCCGCCTACTTCCTGTAGATCCGTGACCACTGAATGAGGTACTCTCTCACTCAGCCGCACCGTGTAACCTCATTGTAAATCTACCACATTTTGTACACTTCGTGTTGTCAGTGCTTGATACTACAACAGTTCGCTAATTTTGGAGTTGCTGCCCTCATGCAGCGCCCTCGACAGCGCAGCGACAACCCCATCGTGTTCTTCGACGTCTCGATCGGCGAGAAGAACGCCGGTCGTCTGTTGATCGAGGTGAGCTGGGGATACTTCGTTCAACAAGCTGGTCACTTTGGCTCATCGTGATTGTAAAGCTGCGTGCTGATGTAGTGCCACGAACGGCTGAAAACTTCCGACGACTTTGTACTGGCGAAACGAGGGAGCCTCGAACAGGACGACGACGCCACTACGCGAAGTGGTAAGAACCAAGACGAAAGGCTAGAAGCGGTGGTAGGTGTTGACTCCCGTTAATGCTTCTAGTCCGTTCCACCGAGTCGTCAAGGACAAATTCTGCCAGTCAGGAGACTATGCTGTACGGTAACTACCAGGTTTTTTGTGACTCTCTGGTCTAACGTGCCGTGTTCGTGCCTAGAATCACGACGGATCTGGTGGTGAGTGCACATTCGGTCATAGTGCTCGCCAGATTGGTCCCGTCGTAGTAGAAGAAGAGCCGACGTCATCACGAGACGGCAAGCCTCCAGAGGTGCCACCGCCACCGTCGACCTTTGACGACGAAAACTTCATCCTTCGCCACACAGGGGCAGGTGTGTTGTCCATGGTAAACACCGGTCCAGACTCCAACACGTGCCAGTTCTACCTGCACTTCTCTGCGGTGGGTTTCGTCCTTCTCGATTGTCAATTGGCGTTATTATCTTTTTTAATCGACTTAAACCTGTAGCAACCGAGTTTTGACGGCAAGCACGTGGTCTTCGGCTGCCTCATGGACGCCAAAAGCTACGCAACCCTGGAGCAGATCAACGCAGTAGCGACGGCTCGAGGGGACCCCAAGCTACCAGTCAAGATAGCTCGGGCAGGACAACTTTTTCCTTCGTAGAATCACAAGTCGATAGTCATTTTCTCTCACTCAAAGCAGAAAATTATCTTTTGTTTTTTTATTTCAGTATTCCGATCTCTACTGCTCACCTCGGACAAGCATCTCTCAATAGCAAACCAAGAGCAGCATGAGACGGGGCTCGCTCGCTTCCGTAAGGAGTAAGCAACAACGCTTAAGTCGGGGTTGTGAACGAAAAGTGACTCCTATTTCATTCTCGCTCTTAGAAAGTTCTCCTCTCAATGCCAGTCAGACAAAAAAGGTCAAAGGAAAAGCCGTCGCCAGTGCGCGACCCGTTCTCACAGGTCGCAGCGAGCCCAGCAAAAGGCCCTCCCTTCCTTTCAACCACCGCGTGTCATTTGTGAAATGACGCTTAGTTGTTGGCCTTCTTCTCCTTGAGCTCACGCTCCTCCAGGATGTTGAGCTTGACGCCCTTGCCCTTGGGCAGGGACACCCACGGGCGGGCCTCCTTGCCGACGGCGAACACGTTGCCGAGGCGCGTGGCGAAGTCGTTGCCAGCCGAGTCCTTGACGTGGGCAATGTTGAACGAACCCTGGTGCCTAAATACGAACACAATCAACAATACAAAAGCGTGAGTCACCAAAGTTCAGGAAGCCACATCAATAATGGATCGGAGTGGGGGGCACCAAAGTGTCAACCCTCTAGACTCCGATCCAATAAACAGCACAGTAGGCCCATGATGATGATGAAAACCACCACACCCAGCTCGCAATGAGTCCAGAAGGTGTGTTCCTACCTCTCAATGTGGTGCAGGATGCCGACACGGCCCGAGTTACGTCCGCGCGTGATGGTCACCAGGTTGCCGACCTCGAACTTGATGTGGTCCACGACCTTGCCCGTCTCCAGGTCAATCTTGACCGTGTCGCCGACCTTGATGAGCGGGTCCGGGTAGCGGATCGTGCGGCCGTCGTTGGTGGCGATGTACGGGATGGCCTTCTTGGTGTACTCCTGGCGGATGACCTTGGCGAGCTTGAACTTCTTCTCCTCGTCCGAGATGCGGTGCAGCACGAAGCGGCCCTTGGTGTCGTACATGAGGCGGAACTGGTCGCCCGTCTTGGGCAGCTCCACCACGTCCATGAAGCCGGCCGGGAAGTCCGGGTCCACGCGGACCTTGCCGTCCACCTTGACGCTCTTCTGCATGCAGATCATGGTGACCTCCTGCTTGGTGAGCGCGTATTTGAGGCGGTTGCGCAGGATGATGATGAGCGGCAGGCACTCGCGCAGCTTGTGCGGGCCCGACGACGGGCGGGGCGCCCAGATGCCGTCCAGCTTGCCCAGCATCCAGTGCTTGGGCGCGCTCATGCGCTTGAGGTGCTTACGGGGTCCACGAGGCATCTTGGCTGTCGACTACTTGATAGAGACGAAAAGGAGAACTACTGGGCGTCGAGGCGGTGGGCGGCCACTTTGAGCCTGCCAAGGCGGGGTTGGTTGGCTGGGGATTATGACCCACGAGCTGCCGCGCGGAAAAGCGCCGCATATAAAGGTTTGTATGCAAGGGATGTGCGACAGTCTTTTGAGCACGGTTGTATGGTGGGAATGTATCGAACAAGCGGTGGACACTTGACACCGGACAGCTGCACTAAGTACGAGTCGACAACCTGTAGACGGTCAAGGACACTTCAACTTTGGTTGACCTGCAATGGGTCTATCTAACTACTGTATCTGCTGCTTGGGAGGACGATCACACAATGTAGAACCGGTCAGAGCGCCGATCCGAGATGCTAAAGTCCGACTGTGAGGCGGAGCTGGACGCTGACTGCAGCATGGCCACCGAGTCCATCGTGCTCCTCTCTTCGGGGATAGGCAGCACCTCCCCTGTGGACGTGAAGCTGCTGCTCGGGACGCCGAGAGTGACACGACTGCTACAAGCATCGACGTCGCCATCCTCGTGTTCAGAGCCGCAACTTCCGAGACTCAGCTCCGTCTCGAAGCTCTCAGGTCCCTCTTCAGTCTCGTAGCTGTCCAGACTGGCGTCGGTGTCGTTGGCGGCGCGTCTTCCGTCGTTGCTGCTCCCGTCCAAAGCCACCACCGAGTCCGTCACTGACATTGTCGACGCGATAGACCCACGGATGAATCGTAGGCTAGAAGGACCCATCTGACCGCGCTTAATGGGGTCGTAGTGCCAGAAGAGCGCGTCCGTGCGCTCGAAGAGCAAGTTCCCGATGTAGTTGTCTCCTACAAGACACCACACTGCCAGCAAGAAGGATAATATAAGCCTAGATAAATCACCACCATTCCTGAGCTGCACGTACTGGCCTGCTCGATGCCGCCGTCATGCTGTAGATTGATCTCGACGTAGCCGGTCAGGTAGTGGCACGGGTTCCAGACGAACAGCAGGACGTTGTAGATGCTCCTCTTGGCCGTCATACTGTGGAAGATGCTGCCGTTCACGTTGTGGTCCGCGTTGACGAGCGTGACGAGCGAGTTCGTAGTGAGAACGCCGACCACAGTTCCGCTCATCCGGTCGGGGGCTGGGAATGGGATATGCCCGCTGACAATCCGGTCGTCTTTGCGTGGAGGCTTGCTCACTTGTTGCGGCAACAAGTCCGTGAGATTAACGAGCGTCCACGACGCAGCCTGAACAACTGCCGCTACTGCTTTCTGGTCTGCTCAAAGCCACATAAACCAAGAGTTAATTAAAAGGAATCCAAGCCGCCTCAACAAACCTCCCAGCCTTACCATTGAAGTCCAGCGGTGACGTCCACAAGCAGCGCTGTCGAATCGCCAGTCGATACAATAACGGGTTGCATCCGAATAAATACTTGAGGATCGGCGCGACCACCATCGCGGACGGGAACTTGAGTGCAAACTTCACGAAGCCTTGCCTGTCCATGGTGCCTACCACCGCACACACCGTGTCTCTCCAGCTCCACTTCGGCCACTGGCTGCAGCTCTGCATGAGCGCCAGATTATGCCTCAGCAGCAAGATCTTGAGCGACGCCACCGAGTACAGCAAGCTGAAGAGGGAGATAGTCGGAAATACCACGAGCCAGAAGACCAGCACAACCAAGTGGCACGGCAACGCCAACATCCCCAACACGATCGCTAGAACCTGAAATCCTGTCCCTCTCTCGATGCTCTTCGTAGGTCTCTTCAAGGCTGTAGCCATGTAGATCTTAACTGCCACCAGTCCAGGCAACGCAGTGAGCATAACAACCACGTAGACGACTGCAGCCACTGGCAGCAGCAAGAGCATCACGAAACCCGTGTACAGGTCGACGAGCTCCACTCTATCCACTCGGTCCTGGTCATCCAGCTCTTGGTGATTGGCCAGCCAACTCGCGCGAGTGGCTTTGGTCTTGGGCAGCGAATCTTGCAGCAGTTTGGCCATGGACGCGTCGGAGCGAGACACAAAGTCGGCCCAAGGGCCGCCCACCGACGCCGCCGGTTGTGCTGCTGTTGGTGGCGGAGCGTCGGCAGCCGACGACATGGACGACGTGTTCGAGACGGAAAACGGGGAGGACGAGGACGGAGGAACTGCAGACAAGGGACTGCAGCGAGTCGGCAGCGACAGCACTCCGCTGCTCATTCTGGCGAGTTGAAGAGTGAGTGAGCCATGACAGTGAAGCGACATGCACAAATGAGACCAAACGCCTGGTCTATGCGCTGAAGCGAGTGATTTGCGATGGACGCCATGCTGGACTGGATCGCGGCGGCGAGCTGACTTAGCGGTGGTCTGAACGAAGCAGTCGTAGAGGCAATAACACGGGTTGGCTATCTCATTCGTTGTTTTCGCTGTTGATATGAGAGTGCGGGGTTCAAATGGTATTTTATTTTGGATTTAACACCATGCATGTATTATCCAAAGATTTTTTATTGTGAAGTCATTCCGTCGAAAGTAACACTTCTAAATGTAGATCTCCACCGATCTTCCAGCCCTTACAGTTAGTGATGTCGTAAGTAAATGTGTTGAGGTGCATCGCATCGACTCTCATCTTCTGCCTTATCATCCTTCTCCTTATCCTCTTTCGGCTTGTCATCTTTCGGCTTGTCATCCTTCGACTTGTCATCCTTCGCCTTGTCATCCTTCGGCTTTTCAGTCGACGACGACGTCGAGTTTTGTGCGGCAGGCGATCCAAACCCATACGAGTTGGCCGCTGTCGTTGTAGGTGTCGACTCCTGCGACGTGCCGCCATTCTCCGGCGACGGTGTTGACTGCTGCGAGGTGCCAGACCCGCCAGTCTCCGTCGAAGGCGTCGACCCTCCTCCCGATCCGGACAGCGGGATGCAGGCCTTGTACACCTGCCACGAGTACGCGTTCTTCAAGAAGCGGATGCCCAGCCAGTACCAGCGAAGCGTGCACGAGCCTTGCACGACGAGTAGTCCACCGTGTAGTCCTTGCCCGGGAACTTCTCGTGGCAGTTGTCGCCGTCCAATACCATCGTGTCATCGAGCCACACCTCGCACGGGCCGTCGTGGGTGTAACCGGTAGAACGCATGGCGTTGCCCGCCGGAATGGGCTGAGGGGTACCCTTGGGGTCGGTGAAGCCGCAGGAGAAGTTGGCACCGGTGGTGACCGTGTACTTAGCCTTGTCCATGAAATCGCGCAGCGTCTGGTATCCGTTTTCCTTGCGCCAAGCTGTGAAGTCTTCCTGGGTCTCGAAGCCCTGGTTCTCGAGGAAGACCAGCGGGTTGTACTTGGTGTCCTTGTCGCTGGTCGTCCATTGGGGCTCCGGCAGCAGTGAGCGTCAGCCGTGGGGGCCAGCATTGCCATGCTGGAGAGGGCCGAAGCCACAGCGAGGGCCGATGCCAATGACGAAACCATCGAAGAATTCCTGGGTTGGATGTGTGTTGGCGAGACGACGAAAAGACAAGTGATAACTCTCAACTGGTCGAATGCAGCAGACCAAGCACACCACCAGTGCAGGCCCAAAGGGGTGGAAGTGATAAAGTTTTGCCCCACTTCTTCGTGGATCTAGAAACGAGATGGGCCCATGGTGGACGGCAATCATAGATTATCCGAATCGATACGAGGGTAGCGCTCTTCGGGCTGTAACGTATGATAAAAATGAAGATCGACGAGGACATCGACCTAGTACGAAACCAGCTGAATGCCACAGTGACGATTCATGTAAGCCTCGTACCAAGGCTTGTATGGTACTGGCGAGTAAGTTTCTCTCGAATCTTTCTGTTTTGGACTCAGCATACATGTATTGTTGGTGGCAAGAACGCCTTACCGTGTCCATCGAAACAGCTTTAAGTTTGCGAAAATAAGTGTGTTGCAGCATTGTGGCGCAGATCGCATGCGTTCTGTAATACATTGAAGCAGATCTTTAGTCAGACTTACTTCAGCGCAAATCGAGACGAAGATTTGTTCTAGTTTCGTCGAATGTCGTGTCCACCCTACATACTGCAGTGCAGTGTGGCTAACAATACCTCATTGGTTCTTGGGTACCGCCCGGAGTGCGCGACAGAACTTTTGAGGGATGCAAGGAATCTTCGCACGTAGGAAAGACTCGCATTAGGTTCTCCACGCAATCAAGGCATATCGACGCGATCAACTGTATCGGTTCATTCGCTTTGCGCGGATTGTACGCTACGGCAGCTCCCACCAACCGAATCACCCGTTGCTTTGGACCAAGCGTGCACTATTTGATCCTCACTGCGACTGAGCCTCTTGGCACTTTACACTTCCGACTGCCGACATCAACACCTTCATCAGTACTTAAAAGCTGGTTTACGCCGGCACCGAGACGGGTACAAGTATCGCGCATTTGACTGCAGGGCTTTGACCCTTGATGTCAGTCATGAAGAACCAATCCTGCAGCAATTTTTCACAGGTAGAGAGTTTTTCCGTTTAGACAAAGTCGATTTGTTAGAACCAAAAGTTTGCCGGTCAACTCTAGCGTTTGCGTTCACGCACCATTTGGCCAACCTTGGGCCAGTCTCACCACTCTTCTCTCCGTAGCTGACGCGTGGTGCCAAATCTTCGTGAGATTTCGCTACCGATTCGAACTGTGAGCACGACAGCAGCGGTCGTCCATGCTGGAAAATATATACTCGTTGTAAATTACAAGCTGCTTCCGAGTACGTGTCCTTGGGCAGAAGGTGTCATAGGTATCTCGCCGCTGCTATCTCGCGCAGTTCTCAGCTGCTGACCAGCAGCTCCAGCGTTCGCAGCAGTATGGTCGACGGGGGTATTGCAACCCCACGCGGCCGGATGCGCGTCATTCGGTCGTACCCGTCGTCGTCAAGATCATTGGAAAGGTTTCCTGCTCTCTTTGCGTCGTCGTCCTCCTTTGCCTGCCATCGTCCTCGACCGTGGCTGGCGCAGGCGGCACGATGCTCGAGTTGTGTCCGAGGTGGATGATTTCTCGCAATTTCCGGTGGAAGCGGTCGCGATAGGGCTTCGGTGGCATGGCCGAGATCCCGTCCGGGTCTTTGCGGAATATGACCGTCTTCACGAAGCGCTCGAAGCGCTTCGACAGGTTCCACGTCTGCAGCATGTCGATGACCCCGATGTAGTAGAAGCCCGGCCCGATCACCACCTCTGCAGCGCGAAGACATTGCGTCGATTGCTTGACTCGCCCAGTGCTGCCCGTGGTCTCGTTCTCTCCATACTGTTTGCCGTCCTTACCGCTACGTCGTCGAGGTGTGGTTGGTCGTCCTGTGAACAAGTCGGGCGGGAGGAAGACGCTGCCATCCCTCGTCAAGATATTGTGCCGGTTTACCATGTAGCTCACTTCAATAACACCCAGTAGCAACGAGTAGTCCATGACTCCGCGGGCACACAGGAAATCGCTGTCCCGCATGAGCTGGGCGAGCAGTTTGCGGCCCGCCACTTTGCCGAAGCGCAGCTTCATGGTCAGATCCATGTCCTTCAGCACGACATTGGGCTCGTGCGGTGCTCCAGCTCGATTCGGGCACACGTTGCGTCGATTCTTGTCGCCTTCAACCCTGTTGCCCCCGCAGCGGAAGCTGAGGTTGCAGTGGCGACAGGTGGCTTCCGCGCCGCGACGAGGTTTCTGAGCGTTGCGATCTATCCACGAACCTTTGATATCGTATCGCTGGTGGATAGAAATTCCTTGTTGCACGTCGAAGACGTTCTCCATGACGACAAAGTGTATCGGGCGGCCGTAGAGCTCGAGGCAGTAGCTGCCGAGGAAGCGCGTTAGGAAGCTCTCCCCGTTCTGCTCTTCGATGTACGCCGTGTACTCGTTCAAAATGCTGTGGAGAAACGCACTCTCCGAACCAGTGAGAGACTTGACGACGTAGCTTCGATCTATGGAGTAGTAGACGAAAGACCCACTGGCGCCTTCACTGACCTTCGGAGTCGTGCAAGATTTCAGCGACGAGAGGTACGCGTCTTCGTCTATTCCAAAGAAGCGACGGATGCGTTGGAACTCCAGCGGTCGGAAAGCAGTGAATCGACACTCATTCCACGCTGCATCTTCGGGCGATGGCTGCACCATGAACGAATACTGCGCGGGGGAACGGTCAGTGTGCTGCTGCTCTGGCTGTTCGCCTCGTGAGGAGGTCAGTGAAGACATCGAGTGCGAAGGGTATTGGCCCAAGGTGCTGGTGATCCGCACAGCCTTGGCGATGCCGTGGGTTGTATAAAACACCAGCTCGTCCAGAAGCGCCAGGTTCATTTGCGGCCGAACCGCGTCGTCGTCCTCGCTTTCCGCCTCCTCCTCGTCCTTGAAAACTTGAGACTTGCCGTTTATAGTGTTGCCATCCACCACAACTCCAGTCTTGGACTTCCTCTTCTTCCGTTGCGGGCGCTTGTACAGGCACCAAAGGATGAAGGGCACGCTACCACGATACGATAGCAGGAAAGCAAAGAGTTGAGAAAGTCTTCGAGCCTGTACGGCGTAAGGGGTGAGCCAATACGCTCCATATACCCCCCACAGCAGTGCGGAGTACGCGATGAGCGTCACCGTCGTCAAAAATCCCTCCCGTAACAATACCCTGCGGTTGCGCAGAGTGGCGGAGACGCCTCGCCGGAACCGACCGTAGGAGACCAGCGTCACGTACAAGTTGGCGATCATTGAAATGGTCGCTGGCGTGACGATGAAGACCCAGATGCCTGTTGTCGACCCGCTCGGCTGTTTGTAGCTGATATGATCGCTCCGTGCCTGTGTGTCAGCGCCTACCCAGCAAAAACTGCCCACCGCTACAGGAGACCCGAAGCTGTTGGACACGCCCATCACCACTGCACTCGTGAATGCTGTCACGTGAGCAATACCCTGGTACTTGTGCCGATTGAGTCGTGGCGACGTGAACGGATTCGTCATCTACTCAAAAAGAAACAATATGAGAACCTTCAACCTTTCAATAAATAAATAAAAAAATAAATAATCCAAGCAATAATGCAAGCGTACCAAGTAGTACAAGTCTAGCGCGGTGCAGGTCGTCCACGCGCTAGAGCACATGATCAAGTACTCGCGAGCCGTCGATAGCTGTTGTCAAATAAACTCTGTTAGATTTCGATATATATATATTCCATTGCTTCCACACATCAGCCGCACTTACCCATCGACAGGAGTATTCACTGCCAACCCCCGCACCCAGCCGATTCCACGCCGGCTCGAGTAAAAAGGAGATCGAGAGGCAAAAGTCGCACAGCGCCAGGTTCAGGAGCAGAATGTGCATGTGGCGTCTGTACCACTTCCTCCTCAGGTACGCGCCAATGACCACCGCACACATGGAGAGCGAGCCGGCGGACCCGAGCAAGAGGCCGCTCTGAATGCCCGTGGCCTCGAAGATCTCGTCGTCGAAGCACAGCGCGCTCGCACCCAGCGACACCGAGAGCACAAACACCCCGAGTGACATGGCGAGGTGGCTCTTGCGAGCTTCAGCCGTGGGGCTCGTAGCAGCTCCGCAACGACGCGGACGCCCGGCTCGGCGACTGGAGCAGCGGCGCTCCCACGCGGACTCGGAGGCACCACGGGCAGCGCTTGGTCATTGTCGTCGCCAACGAATTTATTGGCGGCCGCTGTGTCCTTGTTCTCGTCCGTATTGTGCTGCTGCTGTGAGTCGTTTGCGATGACGGACGGCGGCCGCAGCTCGTCGTCGTCCAGAGCTACCGGGGTCATCAAGACGTACGGCGAGAGAGTGCGGCGGAACAGCGTGGCGGGCGCAATGGATCGACGGTGAGGTGATCAGACGAGCTAAAGGAGAAGGAGGTCACGCCGGCTTTAAAGGCAACAAGCGTGGAGACCGTCGCGGCCGTTACGCCCTTTGGAGTTCGCCAAATTGAGTGCTTACGCACCACGATCGATTCCCACAACGATCCTTGCTGTGCGATTCTGCTCACAGCTCGTGTGAAGAACAGGCCTCACAATCTTCACCTGCTCGCCCGCGCTGCAGGCATCTTCAATCGACTGGAACTTCTCTTTGGCTAGCGCTCTATCGGTTGTCACGGTGCAGCTCTCGGTGTTCTTGGGCTGCCGGCCCCCCTTAACGCCTAGAGCTGGGACCGAGGTGTTGAAAGATCCCTGCTCTATCGCAGTATCGCGAGAGACGTCGATCTCGACGTTGCTTTCCAGTAAGTACTCGAACACCTCGTGGCAGTGCTCAGTCCACATCGTACATCGTGTATCTTGTCCGCGTGATGACACGTCGAATGTTGCCGCCGGCCACAATGTGCCGCCATCTCCTTGTGAAGTGGAAGTCCGAAATGAGCATGAAGTCGGCTGTGCTGTCAATAAAGATTAAGTAGCCGGCCCCAGGTGACGGGCACGTCGCGCAGCATCAGCTCCAGCATAACGGATCGGCGGTAGGTGTACTTTCGCCTCGCTTAAGTATCCTCCGATTAAGTGGATAGTTTACTTAAACGGTAATTTTCGCTTAAGTTTATGTTGAATAAGTTATTTTTATTTTTAAAAAATAACTGTGACATCGCTCTTGGTACTGTACATTTTGCTAAACTGTCAATTTTTTTCTCCTATAAATAAAGTGATGTGTTGGATAGACCGCACCTTTTGAGTCTGCATTCACGTCTCAAAGGCGCGGTCTTTAGAGTACACTATTTAGATTATAGAAAAAGTTGTCCTCCGAATATTTTTTGTGGCTCAGTTTTGTCTTGACACTTGAGCTTTTGGAGCTTTGACCTGCGGCCATGACGTCTCTGCTGCTGCGCCCCACGCAGTTCCTGCTCCACTCGCAGCGCTCGCTGCGCCCCCGATGCTGCGCAAGGTACTTATCTCTCCCTCTCACTGCTTTTCTCGGATTCAGACGCCGTAAAGCGGATAAAATCCATCCTCAAAAGCCAAGATCACCAACATATTGCACCCTTCTTACTGCAGACGGCGGCGTTCAGCTCCAGCGCTGGCAACAGCGGCGCGCCGGCGGGCCTCACGTCACTGCAAAAGGCGTCGCTGGGTCTGGCCGCTATGTTCGGCGGCGGCTACGCCATTGGCTACTTTTTCGGCCCCTTCCCGTCGCTGGAGGAGCTCACGGGCGTCAAGGCCGTCGCTGGAGGCTCCCAGTACAAGGGCGAGGTGGGTCAGCAGCCTCCGGCAACTAGAAGCTGAGGTGTTGAGGGTTGTGAGATTTGATTATATGGTGTTATATGCTTCATTAATGTTGTTGCGCAGCTGATCGTGACGGACAAGGTGTTCTTCGACATCGGCATCAACGACGACTACGTGGGCAAGATCGTCATGGGGCTGTACGGAGAAGTGCAGCCGCGCACGGTGGAGAACTTCCGGGCTCTGTGCACGGGCGAGAAGGGCGAGTCGCGGGCCGGCCCGCCGCTGTGGTACAAGGGCTCGAGCTTCCATCGCATCATCCCTGGCTTCATGTACGGCTGCAGTAAACGGCATGGGTTTAATGTGTGGGGTTGAAGCTGACGGAGTGCCGTTGTGGCTGCGTGGAACAGGATTCAGGGCGGAGACTTCACGCAACACAATGGACGCGGAGGCGAGTCGATTTTCGGCCGTCGCTTCGATGACGAGGACCTCAGTGTCCCCCACGGTGGCCCCGGCACGCTGAGTATGGCGAATGCGGGCCCCAACACGAACGGCAGCCAGTTCTTCATCTGCACGGGCGACACGCCGTGGCTGGACGGCAAACACGTGGTGTTTGGACGCGTGCTGGAGGGTATGGACGTCGTGGACATCATCTCTAGCTGCGGAAGGCGCTCGGGCAAGCCTTCGGCTCAGGTCAAGATCATCAACTGCGGCGTGCTGGATGCGGACGCCGACGCTGCTGCTGAGACGAACGAGCCCAAGCGCCTGACGCGCGAGGAGATGCAAGACCGCCTCGAATCGCTGCGTGAGGTGGAGGGCAACTTCATGGCGCAGAAGGACCAGATCGACCCCACCATGTACGAGCAGCTGATGGCCGAGATTAAGCACGAGAAGCTGCGCATCAAGAAGGAGCTGAAGAAGCCGCAGACGCAGGAATAAGGGACGCTGGGGTAATGTGACGGACCATCAACCGAATCAACTGTTGCTGGGTCTTCATAATATACAGACGCTGCTCGCATCGGTTCTCTCGATGGTTGAAGACGCGCCCGGAGTTCGCAAGCATTTCATCCTCGAACTTACCTCACCATGACGCCCGCTTTTGAGTTCGTTTGTTGCTTCTCAAGCTCCTCTCCAACGGTCGAAGAACCTCCGAGATCCGAGGTGTCCAACTCGTGGCTTGCTGCAGCGTTCTTTGCTTCTCTTCACGGCGGCGCCGTTGTCGTCGCAGACGAATGGGACAGCCCGCATTGAAAGGCAGGCGGCAGACACCCTCGGTAGAAAATAAACCCCGCCGACATCTCGATCAACAAGCTTTCGTCGCGGACGGACGACCTTGGGCGAAGAAGACCCGCATCTCGCTTCCGTGATGGCGATGCGATAATTCGTGCAAGTTGAAACTCAAGCTACGACGGAGTGCGAGTGGTGACTACTGCGCAATGCAATGAGACTTCGGCACGGCTCTCAGCTACACCGACTTAACGTACTCGAACGTGACCCGGGGCACGACTGACGCGACGTCGAGTTCTCGGTCGCTGGACGTATCGGTGACGGGGGCTCTCTGGCTGGCAAAGAGATGGATCAGTCTGCTGAATCTGGTGGCGGAGGGTACGGACTACGTGATCGCGATCAAGCCGGAAACAGACTGCGACGTGTGCAACGAGTCAGCAGCGGCAAACCCGCTGTGCGCTATGTTTACCACGGCGACGGGCGAGTATCCTTTCGGCTCACTGATAGCGGAGTAATGTAACGCGCTGACTGGGGATCGCCCTCAAAACAAGGAAAAAAAGAAGACCTCAAAACAAGGAAAGAAAGAAGAAACAAGTGGTGTGAGGGTTCTTGATAATCTAAAACAATAAATGCGTTTGTTCGCTTGAGCACATACCTCAAGCAGTATTTTCAGTGTTGTAAAGTCTTCCAGTATTTTGCTGTTACTGTACGTGGTCCGTAAAAAACATTTCGGAGGAGAAATCTTGAATCCAGCCGGAAAAGATAGCCCTCCGACTCGGAGTCCGAGTGGTCGCAAGGGTCATCTTGAACATATGTGCACTGTTCTCGATTTACATTTGTCAGATACCGTAATGTGAAAGACTTTAGAAAAAGTCTTTCACATGACATACATCTGCTTCAATAAAGAACACCTGATATATACAAAATTGTAAAATGTAATTGAATATTACGTTAGAATTATAGTAAAATTTGTATGTGGGAGCCAATCAGCTTCCATACAATATCGAGAGTTATAGGTTTTCTAGTGTACTTATTGAAGCAGATGTCTGTATCAATCAGAATTGATCGCGTGAGGACGGGAACGTTTCAAGGCGTAACTATTCAAACCAGGTCCTACACTGTAATGATCTGTTGCTAAAGAGGTAGACCCTCAAAGAGCCTAGACGTAGCTTCCTGAAGTGGACCGATAAGAAGTACTTTAGCTCCATGGCGAACTTGATCGTGGATTAATGCCAGCTACCGGTAAGCCTCGATTACCAATATAATCACGACTACTGGTGGTGGAAAAAATCTTCTAGATGTAAAACAATGGCGATTGGAACACGACTAAGTAAGACCAAAGAAATAAAATGTATCAGCTTTATTACATGTAGCATTGTGCTACTAGCATAACCGTGCCTTGAACTACCTATGATAGGGTATGAATACTAGACAACTCATGAGGGGAAAGGTATGCATTAGACTATCCGCTGCGAGATCCATCCAAACAAGTCTACGGTATAATACATATCATCCAAAGAAAGAAACATAGTTTTTACGGTACTTACGGTATTAATACGCTGCGCGAACATGTCATCACCATATGCGATCGTCCGCCGTTCGTTCAAGAAACCTGTGTGCCAAATCTCACGTCCGCATCAATGGAGAATCGTGGTCAGGAGAACCTGTTCGCGGTGAGCCACAACATGGCCCCTGCATGGGTACCAGTCACCCGTACAGTACCTGTAGGCAACAGCATTGCAGCCGCAACCACTTGCCATTTTGCCGTTCGTCCGACAGTCACCACACTCTCTCACCGTTCGCAATGGTCTACTCGATCACGCAGACCCTCGCTGTGGCTTCGGCCCTCTCCAGCATGGCAATGCTGGTCCCCACGGCTGACGCTCACCAGATCGTGCTGCTGCCGGAGCCCCAATGGACGACCAGCGACAAGGACACCAAGTACAACCCGCTGGCCTTCCTCGAGAACCAGGGCTTCGAGACGCAGGAGGACTTCGCCTCGTGGCGTGACAAGAACGGCTACAAGTCGCTGCGCGACTTCATGGACAGGGCCAAGTATGAGGTCACCACCGGTGCCGACTTCTCCTGCGGCTTCACCGACCCCAAGGGTACCCCTCAGCCCATTCCGGCGGGCAACGCCATGCGTTCTACCGGTTACACCCACGACGGCCCGTGCGAGGTGTGGCTCGATGACACGATGGTGCTGGACGGCGACAACTGCCACGAGAAGTTCCCGGGCAAGGACTACACGGTGGACTACTCGTCGTGCAAGGGCTCGTGCACGCTTCGCTGGTACTGGCTGGGAGTGCGTTTCCTGAAGAACGCGTACTCGTGGCAGGTGTACAAGGCCTGCATCCCGCTGTCCGGATCGGGAGGAAGCTCGACGCCGTCGACGGAGACTGGCGGATCGGGTTCCTCACAGCAGTCAACGCCCTCGACGGAGACGAGATCCGCGAGTCGACCCCTACGACGGACGCGCCGACTTCGTTTGGGTCACCGGCAGCGCAAACGCCCACGACTACAGCGCCCACGTCGTGTGGGTTTGGGTCACCGGCAGCGCAAACGCCCACGACGTGGGGATCGCCAGCGACTTGGGGAGCGCCTACCACGTGGGGCCAGCGTAGCCTTCGCAAGTAAGCGCGGCTGGATTTTCGAGAAGGAGGCTGGAAAACGCTTCTCTGCTTTGACAGTACGCCCCCACACGCTACAATCCTTTAGAAACGAGGATTACAGTACTTCATGTTTAGTCTAGTCACGTGAAAGAACCGAAGTCGTCAAGTACATTCCTGGTGTTGCTTGTACATGTGCCAGGATACGTTCACCATTCAACGTTGCCTTGACAAATTGTGGTGTATTCTCAGTAAGAATACAGTAAAGTAAGAATTTCTAACTTTACCAATGTATTGACGAAAGATCGCAAAAACAACAAGCAGGAGGGGGTAAGGCTGAGTAAGGGTAAGTACATCCTCTGGTATGTACTACGTAGTGTAGTTGATTGTATCTCAGCTGAATGCATCCCGTCCGCGGAGTTCTACACCTTTTCAACTTCAAAACTGCAAATTGTAATTCAATTCTGCAAAAGTTAAGTTCAAAACTGCACGAGCAGAGACCAGGCTAGCTTCGTACTTTTATACACAGCTCATTGGTTGGCGCGCAGCACAGCTAGCCAATAGGCAAGTTGTACTCTATAATCATGTACGATGATACATATCATACAGATTGTAATATACATTTATAGAGTATTGTTGTTTTGATTTTACCTTTTGCTGTTTTGAACTTACAATTTGCAGTTTTGAAGTTGAAAAGGTGTAGAAACGGAAACTGCGGTGTTTGTTTTCTTAACGTGACGCACGAGTACAATGCCGACGAAACACTTGGCCTTAGTCACGAAGATTCTTATGCGTTACCGATGACGCGGTAGATCGCGTCGCTGTTGGCGGGGTCGAGGGAAGCGTGCCGTACTACAGCCTGATGAACGTCCTAGTTCCTCTCATTCTTCGGCTTTTCAGTCGACGGCGTCGACCCAAACCCAAACGTATTGGGTGCCGTAGTCGCCGATGCCGGTGGCCCAGATGAGGACGAATTAGTCGGCGCGTTCGTCATAGGCGAAGTGCCCCCAGATCCAGACAGCGGGATGCAGGCCTTGTACACCTGCCACGAGTACGCGTTCTTCAGGAAACGCACTCCCAGCCAGTACCAGCGAAGCGTGCACGTGCCTTGCACGACGAGTAGTCCACCGTGTAGTCCTTGCCCGGGAACTTCTCGTGGCAGTTGTCGCCGTCCAGCACCATCGTGTCATCGAGCCACACCTCGCACGGGCCGTCGTGGGTGTAACCGGTAGAACGCATGGCGTTGCCCGCCGGAATGGGCTGAGGGGTGCCCTTGGGGTCGGTGAAGCCGCAGGAGAAGTCGGCGCCACTGGTGACCTCGTACTTGGCCCTGTCCATGAAGTCACGCAGCGTCTGGTATCCGTTTTCCTTGCGCCAAGCGGTGAAGTCCTCCTGGGTCTTGAAACCCTGGTTCTCAAGGAAGGCTAACGGGTTGTACTTGGTGTCCTTGTCGTTAGTCTTCCATTGGGGCTCCGGCAGCAGCACGATCTGGTGGGCGTCAGCGGTGGGGGCCAGCATTGCCGTGCTGGAGAGGGCCGAAGCCACGGCGAGGGTCGACACCAGCGACGAAACCATAGGAGGAATTGAGAAGTGTTCAGACTGACGGTAAAAGGAAAGTGGCAATGAGAAATAATACTCTTGCATTGCTTTCTTTTCTCAGTCGTATCGTTGTTGAAGTCTTGATCGTGGTGATGGAGTGCCTTGATGATGGCAGGCTGCCATTGGCAGCACTTCGCTTTGTTACACGTACATGTATAAAGTCGGAATACGATTGCGATCTGTAAACACTTGGAGAGAACGCTTTCAGGTTGACACTGTACTTACAATGCAGTGTATTGCGATCTCTAATGGATCGCAATCATCTGTGTACTTTGGTGCCAACACGACGTGCTGAACACGTACAGTATCTCTCTTTTCTGATGTTACCGGTACGGTACTTGACTTTCGTTCAACCCCTTATTAATGCACGTAGCCTTCCTTTTTATCATTTTCATGTTTAATGGGTTGTACGAACCGGTGCAGTACGCAAAGAGCCTTTGGAATGTTACAGAAGGAGTATACTTATTATGAGATTAGATTATATTAATATTACTACATGTATAATTTAGATTCTTGACGCCGGCTGCCTCAGCGAGCCAAGTGTTGGTGAGCGCAGGCCGCCATCTCGACATGAAGGAATCTTTAACAAGGATGGTGTGCTCTTTGAAACTTGGGCAGCCGGGGGAACAACACGCTTCATGCTAATAGCTGACACTTCTCAGATGTTTTGCAGTTAAATAAGCCGTTCGAGGTTTAGGATCAATTCCGATTTTTTGCTGCAATGTCACGAGAGTACAGTACTGTATATTGCAAGAGAAGAAAGTTACGCGTTACGGTTAATATTCCCCCCGCCCCGCGAGCTGCACCAAATTCTCTTTTTCCGTTTTGTACTGTATGGATCAAATGGTCAACACTAGAACGATGATGCAAAAATTCGCGCCGATTTTCCTTGCAATAATCTGGCTTTTTGAGCGCTAAAACATCCTGTATCGAGGAATCGACTATCATATCATATTGGCTACGGCTGCGACCTTGAGAGTACCATGCTGAGCAATATGCACTGCTGTTTCCCTCCCATCTAGATATTATCTAGTAGATAACGTCCACGACATTCTGCTATTGCTGTGCTATTGCCAAGGGCAGACGTCCACTTCGCCCAAGCCAATGCCAACACCTGGCGGGTAACAACCTTTTGTAGCTTGAGTGGTATCTGCAGTCGTCCATTGCTACATCCGCAGGACCATTACCTACAGCGAAGAATCCTTGCACCGTGACACTTTGACACTGTGGCTACGACGGATGCATGATTTGCATTGCACCACGCAGAGTGTATTGCACACTACATATGTATATGCACAATCGGCCACTATAATACATTTTGGACTCAATTCCCGGTTATCGCAAGTGTACAGTGTGCACATCGGCACGTTAACTCCGAAAAGCGCGTCGTGCCAATCCCATTCCAGAATCAATGGAAAAACAAGGCCGAACGCTACATGTAGTCGACTCCACCGAGAGATTCCGTCGATGCTGCACAGCTCTGTTGCCTTTGGCAAACGAAGTGCCTTTTCCTCTCCTTGGTACTCTACCCCACCACTTTCGCTTTTGCCGTCAGACCGCCGACTTCCGACACCTCCGCCTTCCAATGGTTTCTTCGTTCGCGTCGACGTTCGCCGTGGCTTCGGCCCTCTCCAGCATGGCGATGCTGGCCCCCACCGCTGACGCCCACCAGATCGTGCTGCTGCCGGAGCCCCAGTGGACGACCAATGACAAGGAAACCAAGTACAACCCGCTGGCCTTCCTCGAGAACGAAGGATTCACGACCCAGGAGGACTTCACCGCTTGGCGCAAGGAGAACGGCTACAAGTCGCTGCGTGACTTCATGGACAAGGCCAAGTATGAGGTCACCAGTGGCGCCGACTTCTCCTGCGGCTTCACCGACCCCAAGGGCACCCCTCAGCCCATTCCGGCGGGCAACGCCATGCGTTCTACCGGTTACACGCACGACGGCCCGTGCGAGGTGTGGCTCGATGACACGATGGTGCTGGACGGCGACAACTGCCACGAGAAGTTCCCGGGCAAGGACTACACGGTGGACTACTCGTCGTGCAAGGGCACGTGCACGCTTCGCTGGTACTGGCTGGGAGTGCGTTTCCTCAAGAATGACTACTCGTGGCAGGTGTACAAGGCCTGCATCCCGCTGACGTCTGGAGGAACGACGACGGGATCGCAGAAGAACCTGCGTGATTGAGTTCGGTTGTTAGAAGCGTACTTGGATTAAGGTTGAATACTACGTGTGTATGTATGTGCAAGATTTCCACTCGAATTGTCAATAGCCCATTAAACATACTTAGGTACTACCGTCGTGCTCCTAGAACCCCAGCAACAACAGCCAGTCGCTGTCGACGCCTCTAGTGGTGGGAGGGGTGAAGTACGTGTTGTTGCCGCTCCCGTCATGTTCACCGTTGCGCTCGCGTAGTACTGACCGTCGCGAGCGCCGGAGCCGTTGTCGAGCTGCAGACTGAACGAGTCACCGTGGCCGGTGTAGAAGTTGTAGCGGTCGCGAGACTTGGAGGTTGGAGTCAAGAACTGAGATGTAACGTGTGCTCTCGTACATGTTGACCGATTTGCCAATATGGCCACTGGGGCTGGCCAGAAGTTCGCGAGACGGCTCAATACTTTCGAGGGTGGCGATGGAGAAACTCTGTAGTGACATACCGAGACTGCGTCGCGCCCTCCAAGAAGACGTCACGACGCCACGAAGCCGTCGCATTCTGGCCGATGGCCGAGCAACGCGTCGTAGTAGACGTCGTCGCTCACTCCTCCCTCGGCTCGGTACATCTGCCAGACGCTGTTGCAGCCGCAGGTGAACCCAGTAGCGCCTCTGTAGTTGTCAGCCTCAAAGTTGTCATGGGCGCCCTCATAGTGGTTTTCGAGGTCCAGCACAGGGCCCGTGAACTTTCAATTATCTAGGAAAAACGTAGGACGCCTGTCCAACATTATAAGTGGGGCTACCATTGGCTAATAATAAGAATTATTTGGATAAATATCATGACGGTGCCGACACATTTTTTTACTTGATTTAAGTATAGGCAGGCTGACCGCAATGGACGTATATTGACCAATGACATTTAGATTTACCTAATATCAACCAATGAGCTTGATTAGGTGTAGGGTAAAACAGTGCCGACGCCGTGCCGACGTATAATGTAGGCACGGGGGCGAAAATATGCAAGGCGTCAATACAAGCCACTAGTCTACTGCTCATCACTCGAATATCTGCCCTCTTGCCGACAGAACACTCGGAAGCAGTATGAGCCTCCAAGACCTCGCCCCCGTCAACTCCCAGCGCGCTCTGCAAACCGCAATCAACGCCTTCGGCCGCTTCGTCGCGGCCCAAGGCGTCTCCATGGACTTCATCGCTACCTCTCTCGCTGAGGATGAGAGTGGGGCTGTGTTTGTCAAGCTCATGGACCGCTTTGGTGTTCACCTCGCCTTCGTCGAAGGCCGGGGAGGGAAGCCACTGGCCAAGAACTCGGTCATGAGCTACTACCGACATGTGAAGAACTGGCTGCTCGACACCTACCCGACCCACCGAGCCACCATCGAGAAGAAACTACTCAAGATGGGACAGACGCTTGAGCGCCACTGTCTGAAGCGCATCGAAGGTGGAATGGTCAAGAAGGCTCCTGCCTGCACGAAGGAAGACCTACGAATTCTTATGGACGGACTGTACTATGATGCCGCCAGCCCCAAGGACTACCAAGATGCCGCGTTACTGGCGCTGATGTGGTACGCGTTCGGCCGCGCCTCGGACCTGGGGTTCGTGGTGAAGGGAAACCTGTCTGTGAGCGCGGATGGCGTTGTGTTCGTTCGGCTCATCCGCGTGAAGACTTCAGACGAGCAGGGCATCTCTCTCTTTCCCGACAAGAACAGCTTCATCACGTGTCCCCTCCATGCAATTGCGATGGCCCTGGTGATGCAAGACGCTCCGTGCGCTCAGCTGCTGGACCATCCGCACCTTGCCGCAAGCAGCGACGAGAGTATGACAGCTCCAGTTGACGTGCCACTAGCTGAAGCTCTTGTTGCGTGCGAGAACGAAGACACGCCAAGTGAGCCGCCCCAGAAAAAGCGTAAGCTGCCTGAAGAAAACATGAAGATCCACGCCTACGTGAACCGCGTTGTCAAGACGGCGTCGGCTGCTCAAGCTAAAGCGGTGCCAACTGCGAACTTGACGTCTCACTCGTTTCGACGTGGTGGGGCTCAACATGCAAACGGTGACCCACTGCTCAGTGCTCAATGGATTTTCGATCGCGGTTCGTGGAACATGACGGCTACCAACAAGGCTTTCGCTTACGTGTTCAACACTACCAGTGAAGACCAGAACGTAGCGCGCGTTCTCAGCGGGTGGGATTCCAGCAAGAAGCCACCGGTTCCAACCCTCTCCTGGTTCGACTCCACCAGCCGGCAACAGGCACTGAGCTTGGGCAATCTGCTTTTCCAGCCAAGTGTGTGCACCCAAGACCCTGAGAAGAAGCTCAATGCCCGTGTCGCTGAAGTGCTAACTGCCGCGCTGATCCAACATTTTCCCGAGGTGCTCGAGCGCTACCCGATGTGCCCGTACGCTACCCGGATGCGCGAATGCCTGATGGCGTTGGGTTTACCAAAAGCTCAAGTTCTCGCGTGGAGCTCTGAACTACAGGCGAAGGCGGCACAAAAGGATCTGGAGGAATGTCAAGACGACGTGGAGGCATTCACAAGAGAAGAAAAGCTGATCAATCACCAGAACTGCATCATCGGTGAGCTGATAGCCATGAATCGAGCCTTGACCGAGCGGGTCACCCAGCTGGAGAGTCAACGCGACGCTGGTCAGGGGGACTCCTCCACAAGTTTGCCGTCACCGATGGTGGCACCACAAGCGCATTGCGAGGATGCCGTCCCTGTGACGAAGTCGTGTGGAAGCAAGGCTCTCCCTAAAGGCCCAGCGGCTATTTGGTTTGAGTGGTACGCCAAAACACCACGTATGTGGGACGTGTGTGCGGATCGGCAGAAAAAATCGGCGTACAAGCACACCGTGAACTACATGAAGCTGTTCTTACAGAACGGCTTCGAGCTGGACCACACCGACCAAGTTGTCCGTACCGGGATTGAGGCCGAAGCCGGGATGTACAAGTTTTTTGAAGAGCACGGAGTCAGGAGCAAACGTGGATCAGCTGTGCTCAAGCAAATGCGCAAGTTCTACCGTGAAAGCAAGCTCAACTCTCTAGTAGACGCGTACCGTGCTCGCGTTGCTGTCGCTGGCGTAACGGACCCAGCACCCAGGGAAACGCAAGAGCTCTTTACACGGAAGTAGTTGAGTTATTGCCTCTACCATGGGGCTACAATAAAATTTTCTGCGCCGCTACACACTGCATTTTGATAAATATATAGTGTACAGCGTGTAGTGTGAATTTGACTTTGTACGCAACTGCTGGAACGCCACGAAGCTTCATAATATTCATCTACTCTTAAGCAGCACATGCATTTGACAGCATCTTGCACTGCCCCCGAGACAGTGTCCTACCACTCTAAATCTTTACTGTAGCCATTTAAATAGTAAAAAAGAAGAGTGTTCCTGTCGTATAGGATATTTCATGATTGCAAAGAGGTTACAGAATAAAAAACCGTTTAGGGTACAAGAATGATTTATTGGTGGTAGATAACCGGCTCGACCGCGTAAACACAGCCCAGATTAGCAAAGAAGTGGCGTAATCCGTCTTCGGTACTTGGCTTGTAGACAAGCTCGTCCGAGTCGATGAAGTAGTACTTGTCGCCCACCGCCGCGCGAGCGATGCAGTGCCAGGTACCCTCTTCTTGGCCAAAGGGCCTACCGATGATCACAAGGTGTCTAAAACTAGACCTAGGAATCTTCTTGAACCACCTTTGCGAACTGCAGTTGAACGTGTTGGTACTGTTCAGGTACCGCAGCTGATAGCCCTTGGCGCGGGGAGGTGATATCGACAGCGGGGAACCTGCTATCCGCAGCGGGTGTGCATACAAAAAATAAGTCTGACAAATCATGTGGTAGATGAGCGGGCACTCTCCACTGCAAAAAAGAAACGGAGGCAGGAGATGACGAAAGTTGATACAATCATCTCGACGGCCGCCAGCGTCGCTCACAGAGCCTCTCGCAGATCATCTAGCAGAAAACTTCCTCCACCTCCTTCCTCCCCTCCCCGCCAAGCATGAGCCCCGCTGGTACAGCCTCGCGAACGTTAAACAACGATGGCGATTCTCCTGCCCGCAGCGTGCCGGGCCGACGCATCCCCGCGCGAACAAGCGACGCGACCCACCAGCACGTCAAGGCAATCCACCTTCATCTGCATCAAAGAAGCAAGCGGCGGCCCCAAGTTCCGCTCACTCGGACGCACACTCAGTAGCCACGCACTCTGTGGATGCGCACGCGGTGGACGCGCCCTCGGCATCCTCGCGCCCAACGCCCTCACACTCGACGGCGGCACGCGGCCATAGGGCAAAGGCCCAGTTCGAGCCAAGGCTGGCCGTGGCGGCTCGAAGGCCGGCAAGGCTCGAAGAATGCAGGCCCTCGCTGGAGCGCAGACCGTCCGCGTGTCGTCCTCTGTTGCTAGCATTGCTGCGGCCGGGGCCTTGGGCACCTCAAACCAGGATCTACCATTAACTGCGGCGGCGACTTCATGTGAGGGCTCAGGCGGTGACGCTAGCGCCAGGGAAGAGGTTGCTAGCAACCCCAGCACATCGAACGAGAACTCCCGTGCCCATTCCGACGGCCAAGGACCCGACCAACGCCCCGATGAAGTCGCCGCCCCACCAAATGAAGCCAATAGTGAGAGCACCGTTGATGCAACTCGACCTTGGTCAATTAACGAAATGGCTACATTTTGGAACGTGGGATATGCTACTTTGCGGGGGTTCATGGACCAAGACGAAGTGAAGCTATTGCTAATCGAAATAATGAGCATGCGCGAGTCGAAATGGCTTCGAGACATCAGAAATCCAGCCCGCCGTGTAGCAGAAATCGAGATCCAGCACATCGCTCCTGCCGCTTTTCGGTTGGTGTTTGAGCGTTTTGTGACGTTAGCCTCGAACGTGCACAAGTCGTGGAGTGTGTCGGAACGGATCGCGGTGGTGCAGTCGCTATCAAAAGCTCGGGGCGAGCACTTGCACCGTGATTTTCAGTCTGCTGAGACTGCTGATGCAGCGATCAAGCATGAGTGGGTACAGGCATCCCTGCTGCTTGTTTTAGAGCCCGAAACGAAGCTGATAATCGTCCCTGAGGCGTTTACGGGGGCAGTGCTAAGCGCGAAGTGTACGGCGCTGGAGGACCTGTCCCCAGGAGATGTTGTTGTCTACCGAGGCGACCTGCCTCATGCCGACGCCCCGTACAAGGACGGGAACATTAGGATTCAAGGAATCATTAATGTTGACGGAGTCCACCACGACGAGGGCGTTGTGGAGCGTGTAGCGTGGGCGGTTTACCGCTGCCATCACTGCTTTAGGAACTGCGTCGATAAGAGGGACATGGCGAACCACGAACGGTTTTGCAGCGCTAATCCGGCGAAGGCTGCAATTGCTGCTAATAGGAAGCGGAATAACGACAAAGGAGCCTACTGTGCGGTATGCGACTGTCACTTCGGCAAGAAGAATACGTTCTATACCCACACTTGTACTGAAGGCATCGGAGGTGGAGAACAAGAGGAAAAAGAGGAGTAAACAACGCTAATTCATAACGCATGTTGTTGGTACATACTGTGAAGAATATGTTAACTTACATTTTACTTTTGTAAAATATCATCGATCCGTATCATTAAGTCATCGATCCGCATTACCAAATCATCGATCCGTATCATTAAGTCATCGATCCGCATTACCAAATCATCGATCCGTATCATTAAATCATCGATCCGCATTACCAAATCATCGATCCGTATCATAAGGTCAACGATTTGCATGACAAAATCGTCGATCTGTATGATTACAGTTTGCGCCACAATATATAAGCATTTGTAAGCAGTACATTACATTGAAGTGTAAAGGCAAAAAGGTGTCCCTATTAATTATTATGTAGCCGAGCTCGACAGCCAGGAGGGCCAACCACTTCAGAGAGAAGACAGTAAAGCTCAAGATAAAAAAGTTGGGTGGTGTTTTTAACTGACAGGTTGGGTGATGTGCTTAACTGACATAACTGTCGCAGGAATCTATACGCTACATTACATCGTAGACCCGTCTCAGTTTTTAGCGCACCCATCGGCATCGTTATAAAATCGATCCTGGTCCATAGTCCATCGATCCACATCACCCAATCATCGATCCACCTCCGATCCGCCTCATGTAGATCATCGATCCGTTTCATGTAGATCATCGGTCCGTCTCAAGTAGGTCATCGATCCGTTTCATGTAGGTCATCGATCCTTAATATTAGATCATCGATCCGTCTCATGTAGGTCATCGATCCTTAATATTAGATCATCGACGTTGTTGCGTGCTTTCTTCCGCCAGAGGACGTCGGGGGGACCCGTGGCGATCACAGCCATAACGAATGAGCTGGCGTTGTCGGTGCTTGTCGTAGGTCGTTCCCTTGTACACAACAGCGTATCCGTGTTGGCGTCCGAACTCGTTCAATGCCTTCTGGGCCAAAGGCGGCGATGCAAACAGTTGCTCTTTAAGGCATGGCAAATACCAATGCTCCGGTTCAATCCCCGCTAAGTTCATTGTCTCCATGTTCCACTCACTTGTATCAACGTAACAGATGTCAGCCGGTGGTCCAGCAGCGGCGGGTACTCCGTAGCCGTAAATGAGCTGGGCTGAACAAGTCGGCTGCATCGGTAGGCGTAGTGAAGTGGGCTGCAACGGTAGGCGTAGTGGCATGGGCTGCACTACGACTTGCTCCTCCGATAAAAGTAGCTCGTGCGGAGCTCCATCCTCGCTGAGGGATACTCGGCTAGGAGTTGCGGTCGAGACGTTACCACCGTAAAAAGTGTGGGGTGAGCGCTGGCACATAGCCCACTGAGCTGGGGGCGCTACTCGAGTAGAAGCAGGAAACGTAGCCATGTAATCCGTTTGGACTGGGAGACGAGGAGGTAGCATGCGGCAACTGGACGATTTACTGTTTGACTTGTAAATTCCACAGCGTCAGCCAGGCGATGGATGGCTACGAAAAAGCTACAACTTTTGGCAATTGAAATAGCTGCAACTTTCGGTAAACGCATCCCTTTTATTGCAGGAGCCCGCTGCGGATAGCAGGTTCCCCGCTGTCGATATCACCTCCCCTTGGCGCGAAGCGCTTCATGCAGTGCTTGCATAGAATACGCCCCGTACCTCTCATCGCCGTGGGGGGCTGGCCCTTCTTCCTCGGGTGCAGCCGCGTTTAGACGACGCACGATTGGCACCAAATCCTCGACGGTTAAAAAAACCCGGGTTTGCACCGCATTGTTGATCGAGTACAATCCACAGAGAGAATATCTCTCGGATGTACCGCTCTGATTCTCACACATAGGACCGCCCCTAGTCCGTCTACCCACAATGGATTGCATCTCTGTTCGTGGAAGGTCTAGCAAATCGCCGGACGTGAAGAGAGACGCGCCCCCAAAAAAGACTCCCCACTCTTACTTAGCACTGACGTGAAATCGCTAGCAAACCACCGGCGGGGTGAGTGCAAAAGCAAAAGTGAGAAGAACTGCATTGCCGCATCGATGGCAACGAGCGCTCACCAACCGTGAAAATTTTTAATACAGTACAGCCAGATGAACTCGAGAAATGAGAAATGTATTACGCTTTTGTATGTTACGCAGACCTAATGCTGCTGTTTTAATAACCAACATGCAAGCACTTAAGTTGGTAACAGCGGCAGAATTGCAGGTGTCGGGCTGTTACTACCTGACACCTGCTGTCCGGGATTTGCTCTGGCACTGCAGTGGCGCATTTGATTGCTAACCACCTGGGCACCATGCCCGATGTGCATGATGTGTCTGTTTTATTTTAACCAATCACAGCTTGTAGGCGCCATGTCGGCGGCTGTCGGCACCGTTATGGTATGGTACAATATCATCAAGCTACGATCAGCCAGCGCACTGCTCTGATGATACCACTACAGTAATCTGCCTGAGTAAGGAGCGCCTGATATATATTGAAATTTAGCGTACATAATCAATTATTGATCGAGCATAGATCAGGCGATAAAGCGGTGTACTGATATAGAAGAGGGAATGCGGGCAACACACCGAAAATAAGCGATTACTCCAAAGATAAAAAGATCTGGATGTTTTGTATCAGTAGCCTTGTCCATCCCATATTGTCGCGTCGTTTCTTCGTATATATAAATTATTCGAGGATATTAACTGTATACCCGTTCCTTATTCAGGCAGAATTCTGTACCGCTGACCGAAAAGCAAGACAAGTCTTTCAGTAATATTTTTATTTCATCTCCAGAGCTGCCATGGCTCGCACGGTTAGGAACACACTCTTACGTCAGGGCTGACTAGCAGGAGCTGCAGTCGTCGCACCCACAAAGCTGCTCTTGCTGGAGCCTGCCGGGTACCGCCACGGCCACAGTGTACTACCGCTGTGGGGGAGCCTCCCCTAATGCTTTAATACTGAGTTGCTCTGCTAGTGGCTACCACGAATTACTTATTACGTACTCCTACCAAGATTGATAAGATTCTGGTCAACTACTACGCTGCCACAAAGCCCCAAACAGGACCGAGAGCTCGGAGCATGCACAGCCATCGGGTACACACCCTTCGCCCCCAAAGCGTTGAGGCATGAAAGACGGTGGTTTTGCTTGTTAGTTTAATCCATGTAGGCTTCTGTAGGTATAGAAATCAAAGTGGAAGACCGACCTAACCCCAACGTTACTAGGATGCTGCAGCTTCTACCTAGTGCCTTCGCTATTGCTGCTTCTGGAGCACATCGGGGGCCCCGATGACGAGCCCCGAGTCGGGGCTCGACATTGTTGCTACCGTCGGACGTGGCAGAAGTCCAACGTAGTCCAGGCCCCGGCACTATAAGTGCCCTGTGGTGCAGCCCTTTGAAGGTGCAGAAGTATTGGGTGCTGCTGGAATGCCCCAGTTCCAGCCATTGCGAGCCGCTAGCAGTAAGCGTAGCTTCCAGAGGTGATTAGCATTTGATGCATTTTAGACCAATCGCATGCGCTGTTTTCTCGTAGGAATAACTCGCTACGAAAGTCAACTCATTGTGCATTTTCAGGACGTGCATAAAAATATGGTGTGCCCATCTGAGCTGCCATTTATATTTTTGACGAAAATACCGCCGATTTTCCTACGAGTCTATACAAAGTGCGAGATATCGCCAACGTTTCGACGACAATCCGCAATGTTCTCGTAGTTCTTGGTCGAGTCCTAGCCAGGTAGAGGAGTGAAGCTGGACCTCGGGTCTGGCGTGGCGTGGCCGGATTGAACGGCGTCGACAGACACGCGGTCCTCCTCGTTGGGCAGCATGACGTGGCTGTACGGTAGCGGCGTGATATCGGGCTGGACGATCCAGCTATTCGTGGGGTGATAAATTACCATGGAATCGTAGCCCACATCTCGCTCCGAGTCCTTCAGACCTCGACGCATGCTGGCCCAAATGGACGACGTATCCTCAACTGGAGCAAGGGGCGACGGGGGGTCCTGGTGCGGATTTCAGCGTAAGCTGCCTGCACCTCAGTGTGTGTTCCGCAGCACCACTGTTTTCAAACCGCGGATTTACTTTTCCGCTGGAAAGAGGCAATCCGCTGCTTAAAGATTCCGCTGGAAGCGTTTACGGAGCACACATATTGTGCTTTGCACAAACTCTGACATGCGATTAAGGCCTCTAAACCAACAATCAAATCTTTCCCGATGATCATATCTCGCAGCCTAACTCTAAGTTAAAATTAAGCCAAACAACCGTCGGACACAGAGCACTGCAAGATTAAGACCGGTTGCCGCTACAAGAATACATATATGTAGATCGGTTGCCGCAGCACGTAAAGCCAGGGATGTTCTACGACGAAGCCCTTCACAAACTTGATAGTCTCTGGAGGCCAGCGCGTTTTCCGTTCGATTCGAGCGTTTGGAATGACGCTACCACGGCGACGAAACAGATTGCCCCAGCGAGAGATGGACCGTGTTGATACTCCCATCACTGAAACCACCACTGCTAGATCAATATCGTAGAGGTAGGTTAGCACGATCGATCGCCAGCGCATGTCAATCGATATTGTCATGGCCAACTGGAAAGCACTCAGACGAAGCGAGTTTAGGAATGTCGGGACCGCAGTATTGTCGGATTTACTCCAGCCGTTCAACGAGAGTTGGCATAACTCAACGTTAACTCGTTGTTTTAGCAGCTATTCTATCTTAATTCAACGAGTTAGCCTTCTAACTCAATGATGGGCTAATCACCATGATTTGCTAAAACAACGAATTACGTCATTGTTTAGACAGAAAACATGCAAGGCACAATACTAATGCCGTGCTTTACACGGTGAAGCTCAGGACTTTCTTAAACGTATCTGTATGGTTCAGTAGAAATTCTTAATCACTGCCTGGGTTTTGTAAGACTCTACTAAGATTAACCATAAACCCGAGCTAGTACGTAAAAAAACCCTGTGCAATCCATGAGCCAAAGGATTGGGCTGAATATGAAATTTGGGGACCCGGGTGGTGAACCCGGGGGGGGGAGCTTCGCAGTTCGAAGCTAGCTTGTACGGATACCCTTACAAGGAAGTCAATGTACTCGGGCATCTCCTGCGCCTGCTTCGCAGCCGCAGTATCTGCCTAATCTACCACTGCATGTACACTCAAGTGTACCAAGCTTGATCGCTTCTTTTCAAAGGTATTGCCAGTTGACATACATATATCGTCACTCCAACGAATTGGTACTTCACGTTTGGGTTTGACAAACCCACCGTGTGATTTTACCTCCTCCTACACGTCAGATGAGGACTCTACACATTTAGCTTTACCTTTAGTTATTTGTAGTTCGTAGAACAGTAATCAACAATGATCTAATCAACGTAATTTACATCCTTCCTGCTACTAAATGCGCGCTGATGCCCAGGCAGAATCCTGCATTGCTTATATTGCAGTTTTGTGCTCAGAAACTGACACTTGGCGATAAAACAAACGTGCATTCGAATATGTAGCGCTATCACGATAACTGTTCAACCGAACTTGCAGGATAACCCGATAAAGTCAGCAATTGCTTCAAGTTTGATGAGTGAAAACTGAGGTCTAGCAGATTTCGATAGCGTGTAGGAGTAAGATACATCGGGTGTTTGTCCTTCGCTTGATGACGTCCGCTCGGGACTTCCTCTCACACAGGAATCCGCAGCGTACAGTGTGGTGTCGGGAAGTGGCTGTTTCCAATGCTGTCGACCCGCCGGCCCCACAATCAAGTTCAACCAAGGGGCAATCAAGGCTGGGCCCAGCGAGAGCCGGAGATCGCTACTTCTGATTGGATGACGACATTAGCCTCGTTGGAGTGACAGTCAGTGGCCGGAGCCTCGTCGGGTCCTAATAGAACCCCGAGCGAGGCTTCATGGTACCCACTTTTAGGTACAGATGCATTTAGTTGCGTACTTCGACCGCACTTATTAGTGTGGCCGCGGTCGTCATTTTTGTGTCTGGAGTCGCCTTATCGCGATCGTTCACACTCGATATTTGTATAGAGACATAGGACTCATCATAGGATGGCCAGAACGAGGCCCCTGGGCCTCATAAAACTCAGTTAATAAAAAGACAGTCTTTCCCCAAAGCCAACAAGGGCCAAGTCCGACTTCGGCAAGTGTAGCTAGCTTATTGTAGTGCCTGGACACGCTCGGCTGCGTGTGGATGCCTATCGGGGAGCTTATCGTGCTTTGACCGAGAGTTTCCTTGGCGGCGCCAAGAGTTGGCGTGGCCGGAGACGCAAGAGCGACATAGGAGTGTCGTTCACTGTATATTTGTGGGACAAGAGTGTCCCTGAGTGTATTAGTCTACCTACCGAGGTTTTACCTTGGTCCCCCTGTATAAGGCCTAACACGCCGGTACCCTTCCTTTCTGAGGGACTGCAGTGGGGTTGCGCGAAAGCGCTACATAGTATCCTAGCCTAAGCTCGTGGCTAGTGGTACAGGTTTTTGGGTTGACCGAAGATAACCTAAGGTGCACAGAGGCGCTTGTAACCGATCCGGTGTAAGGGATCGTTCCTGGTCTTCAGGTTTTGATCCAATAAGCGCTTACCTTTGCGGGTTAGCGTGTTGTTGGTGTCTCTAATACCCTTTGGTAGAAGATAATTTTAGTGGTATTACCACACCACAACTGGTGCCGCGACCCGGGATTGGTGTGACCTTCTGTGTGTCTGGGTTGTTGTAGGTCTTACCCCAACGAGCGAAGAGGAGAAGAAGGAGGAGAGAATCGAAGAAGAAGAAGAAGTGAGAAGATGGCGAAGGGAACCCAATCAGCGGTACCAGCGACGCCGGTCAAGTCGAGTGGAATGCGCAACGAGACTTCGGTGCGCGTCGGAAGCTCGTTCTCGACCCCAGCGACGGATCTGACGGAGTCGATCGATGAGCGTTCGGCGAGCTACGGCACGGCGATGGATTCCTCGGACGCCAAAGAAGATGATGAAGACGATGACTGGGATGTCAGGACTGTGATGTCCGAGACTTCGGAAGCTGCGGTGGTGTCGGCAGGCCGCAGTGGAGGATCGAGGTCGATCACCCGCGACCTCTCCTAAACGTTCAACGATATGCTTGGCCCCGAGCCCGCCTACGACGCGGATGACGGTGCAACCGACGACTTCAAGTCGTCGGTGACGGCAGGAGGGGCAACCTCCAAGCCGGTTGGCACTCGTCCTCCCCTCAACGGCGATACTCCTGCGGCCAACAAAGTTTTGGGGCGATGTCTGGAGCTGATGAAGACCAAGAGTGAGTGGATGCAACTGTTTTCCCCGAAGCAGGTCCGCCAGGCCATCTGGATGGACCTTGGAGGGGCGTTAGCCACGCCGATCAACTCAACGAGCACTCGACAGGTCGCTCAAAACACGGTGGATCTCCTGCGTTCGATGGGGTGCGAACCCCAGATTCTCCCGACGGAGGCCGCTCTCGCGAGCTGGACGCCAACTGCCACCACCGCGGTGCTCACCAAGCGGAGGAAGAAGTTGCGTGACGCCTTCGGGGTGACCGACAGAGGCTCAACGAAGCTTCGTTCGGCCTCGGAAGGGTTGACCCTCCAAGGTCCCGCTACCAGCGACCCCTATGAAGACCGCCACTGGTGATGGAGATTTCGCAGCCAAGGGTGAGGCCTCGCCTTACATGCAATACTCGCACATGGTAACCCACGGTCTACGGACCGCAGTGAACGTCTGGCTAGGGAGACCGAGTCTTCGTACGCAACGCCTGGCACGCGCGCGGCGACCGGCCGCCGATCCAGCCGTCGTTACGACCCCCGAGACGACTCGTCGGACAGTGATGATGACCTCGCGTCTGACCACTACGAGGGTGATCTACCGAGCGAATGGGCTCACCAAGTGCGCGAACTGAGTGCGACGGACAACCAGAGCTCAACCCCGAAGCTCGAGATTGCCACGCATCTACCCCTCGCGGCGGGTCGGACGTGAAGTCGGGGCAAATCGAGATCGGCCACGTCGTCCAGGAGAATGAGATGGGGCATGGTCTGGAGAAGACGTGGAGGATCCTCCACGACCGCCTCGGCGCCGAGCCATCTTGCGTTTGCGGTGGGTGACAACGGGAAGGCTGCTTGTGAAGGGAGAAGTCGCACTGGCCAACGGGTCGCATGCTTTATATTGTAACACATTGGTTTCAAAACCCCCAGCTAAGAACAGGTACACGAATCAGGAATAGCTACTAGGCATGTTGTGCTTCACCGTGGTAGTGAGCGGACGATGGGGTGCTAAATTCTGGTGCTAGCAGCTACGCGTGACCTAGTGATTTAGGTCATGTGACCTAAGTGCCGTATGCGTGACCTATCCGTGACCTAATCACAACATCTGACCCTGACCAAGTTTGCCATTTTACCTAATTTAGGCGTTCCCTTCGCGAAGCCCTAGTATAGTACTGTTGTTTTGATCTTACCTTTTGGTGTTTTGATCTTACAATTTGCAGTTTTGAATTTAAAAAGGTGTAGCCAGAGGGGGTGAAAAGAACCCAAATCTTTTGGGAGCGACCAAGCGAAATCGGCACCAGCGGCATTTGAGAGGCATGAAGAGTCTGCAAACCTAACTCCAGTGTCAAGGCTAGTCATGGTATTGCCTCCTCAACGCTGGGTCGGTCTTCAGAGGGCTTAAAGCGCCAGCAAAGCGACGTTTGACAGCTGAAGATCACCTTAGGTCATAGGAATTGCATAGTATTTGTAGGCCATGACATCCGTGACATCCGTCCCCCAAGCCGAACATCTTTGGCCATGTTTCAACATGTTTGACCATGTTTGCGATTTTTTTACTTGTTTTTAGTATTTTCCTTACCCTAACCCGTTTAGAAAACATGGGCTGTATCAACAGCATTTGCGTTATCGACTAGCAATAGCAAATCGCGTGAGCGTAAGCCAACCCGTTCGATTCGAAGTCCAAGGCACATGATTGCGAGCGGCAGCTTGCGGCTTTGAGTCGGGGCTTCTGTTGATTGGCTTAGCGTCCACTTCCATTGCGTCACGCTCGTAATCCCTTGGTGACTGACTTCACTGTAGTATTGGGGGTGACCGTACGCCGGTTGATACAATTCTGCAAGACCCGTGCTGGCCGAAGTGTCCTCCTCCGCCTCTGCGGCTGACCCGGCTGGCACGACCTCGCCATCTCCGCCCCTCACTTCGGCCGGTACCTTACGCGCACCGCCTCCGACGAGCCCTTCTTCTGGCAGGCCGACACGGCGTGGGAGCTCGTTCACCGCCTCAACAAGACGTCCATCGACTTCTACCTCAAGACCCGCGCTGAGCAGGGATACAGCGTCCTCCAGACCGCCTGGTCTCGGAACTCGATGGCACTACGCGCGCCAACTTCTACGGCGACCTGCCGTTCAACAACTCGGACCCGTCCAAGCCGAACGAGGCGTACTTCGAGCTGGTGGACTGGACCGTGGATCTGGCCGCCAGCTACGGTCTCCTCAACGCTCTGGTACCCACGTGGGGCATGTACGTGAACGGCGGCTGGCACAGCACGACGCCCATCTTCAACGATTCGAACGCGTACGAGTGGGGCAAGTTCATCGGTGAACGATACCCGGGCCTGCCCAAGATCCTCGGCGGTGACTCGAACGTCATGTGGTCGTGGAACATGTCGGCGGTTCAGGCCGCATACGCGGAGGACCCGGACCAGGACCTGCCGTCTTTGATGGCGCCAATCGAGGACACGTCGTCTGTGTGGGCCAGGGTTACCTTTTTTACTACCCATATTTCACCATGACCGGAACTTTTGCCCGGAACTATTTCTTTGTGAAAATGAGCGCATGTTTTCACTAACCTGAGAATAAACCGGAAAATATTTGTTTGCTTAGTTTAAGGAGGGCATATCTACCATGTACATCGCAAACTACTCAGCAAACTGTTGTTATGCAGTTCTCAATCAACACTATACTTATCCATTTCGTTCTCGCATGGGAAGGTCCCATGGCGATACTGCTAATACAGCGAGCACATAAGATCGTTTTGGCCGCGATCTTCTCCTTGAAACCAACAAAGTCCTGCTATCGCGAGGAAAATAATTAATAGCTGTTGTTCTGCCCCCACTGACCTGTTGGACGTCCACAGCCCCTGTTCGCCTGTTGGCCACCCTGCTTAGCTGTTGCATATCGACAGAGAAGCAGTGCTGAATACCTGTCGATTCTGGATAGCTGTTGTTGTGCAAGTTGTAGCATCTCCTATGCAGTTCCGATATGACACAGTGCCAAGCTTGCACACACGAGCATGGCATCAACCTCAACATTCATAAGATATAGATAAGAATGATCAAGGTTGCAGGCATGGAGACGATAATAAATCTCGACGATAGAAATAAGCGTAAGGGAAGAGGGATGAAGTAACTGATATTGGCACTTATACGAATAAGACCCGCGGCCCTCATTATCTTGTGAGAGCCTCATCGTCGCCTTCTATAGGTTGTACAAAATCGTTTAGGCTACACCGGCTGCACAGCGGGGGTCATTCGCACTTCTGCTTCTGACAGCTAATTCCAAGTACACCGGGGTCGTGAATACTTTCAACGGAGCATGGAGGGGGGCCGCGAAGACGCCGACGCCCTGTACGATCTTCTCGCAAATCGTACATTGACGTCGGCGGCAAGTGACTCGGGTGCCTTCGTGTGGAGCGATTCCGATGCCTCTGAGGATTCTGAGTTCGAATTTGAAGATGGAGTTGGTGCATTAGAAGCGGAGACATCAGTGGCAGCTGGTTCACACCGGCCGTACGTGCTAGTGGCCGTGTTCGACTCATTCAGGGCAGCACATCAAGAGATGATCGAGCGAAGCGACAACGTCTACACGTACGAGACTCGTTACGTGACAGATCGGCTGATTGGTAGGGTGTACCGGTGCAGATCTCACGAGGAGTGTGAGCATCGCTACAAGGTGAAGACTGTAAGTGATCACGACGTCCCCACGGAGTACCATCTCGAGCAGAGTGGAAGGCATGGCGCGCAGATCCGTGAAGTGGCCAGGCGTGGAATCCACCCACAGCTGGTCGAGGAAGTTGACGTTCTGCTCAACATGGGTTGGGGAGCCATGCAGCTCAGATCAATGCTGAACCACCGCTACCGGGACCAGCCTAGAATGCTTCGCATAGTGCCGACTCGAAAGCAACTCGAAAATCGCAAGGCCTTCTTGGTGCGTAGTTCTGATAACGGCTGGGATATCTCGAACCACGTGACCTTCAATGCATGGGCAAGTCAACGCGTGTGCTCGACTCGTGCTCAGTTCATGGCCGTGGAGGATCCTGCGGATCGAAGGATGGATGAAATGATCGTGCTAGACGCATTCACGTTCGAGGGTCTAGAAGAAGGTGAAGGCACGTCCTTCGGCGTCGTGGTGACATCTCGGAGGGCCTTCAGGAATGTGCTTACCTCCGTCCGAGATCAGGGAGATTCTCTACTCTGTGCTACCGACGGTACCTACAAGCTACATTTTGGTGGCTGGACCGTTGTCGACTGCGGCTCTGTTGGCATGAGCTGGTCCCGCGGCAAATATACCCATCGGTTCATTCCGTGGGTGTATATGTTCGTGCGAACGGAGTCGAAGGCTGCCTACGCCAGAATGTTTCAGGTTATTTGTGGTCGTGACTGGGCATTTCTCGGCGTTGAAGTGGAAGTTGCGTTTGGCAGTCTAGACCATTCTGATGCCATCGCGTCGGCATTTCTCGACGTCTGGCCAGAGGTGACGCTCACTACCTGCTGGCCTCATATGATTCGCAACGCCCGCCAGAAAAAAACTTGCTGGTTGACCCAGACATGTTTTTTCCAGGAGATGATTAGACCTGGGATTGATCTGCTTCGCTCCGCTCGCTCCCACAAGCAGTTTTTGAAGCTCGCTGTTGTGATAACCGAGCATTGGGTCTCTCATGGCAAAAATGCCTACACAAGCTGGTTCAAAGACGTGTACTTAGGCGAACGATGGAATAGGTGGCACATCCATGGGGCTGGTGTGGCTGGTGTGCTGCCTAGTCAGCAAGGGATTGAGTCACACCACAGCGTGATCAAGAAAACCTGTGTCCCCAGCTCACGTGCCTCGACGAATGGGGTTTTACGGGGAATCTTACCGCGTATACTCAGGTCAGACGGCGGTAATCTGTGCCCAGAAACAATTGCTCAGTTCTGTGAAGGGCCAGTGCCGCCTGAAATGATGGCAAAGGCTGAGCTGCTCGTTGCCACAGAGCGCAACTACAAACTGGTGTATAAAGGGCGCGGCCGACAGAAGCACCTCGATGCTGTCCTTTTCAATGTGTCGAAGCACATTGTTGGGGGACGGGGGATCCTCGGCGCTGATGTCGATGACGAACGGGCATCAAAGTTCCTGAATTCTCTAAACGGACGGTTTCCACGAGGAATCGAAGCGTTGGAGCTGGAATTCGAGTTGCTGTCGCTGCACAGAGTGCTGGTGAAACAGCAGGAGAGCCCCCCTCCTTTTGAACTTCTACCAATCTGGCCAACGGAGAGTATCGAACGTGTTCGAAACTATCTACACTGTACATGCGAGGGGCTCATCCGCTCGGGTTGGGTTTGCTCGCATGTGCTAGCTGCTCTATCACTACTGGGCCTGTTGGATCTGCGTGCTGCCATGGCTAGTGTGCCGGTGAGACGCACACCAAGCCGTCCACCTACTCGACGGGGTGCGCTAACACGAGAAGCCAACGAGGAAGGCTTCTACGACGTTGCCAGGCTCGTCAGGCTGTTCCTAAGGAGACCTGGCCAGCCACTTCAATGGAGAGTAGTTGAGGAGCGCGTTGTCACCACAGACCAAACCGCAGAGCCTAGCCCCGTGATCGGGGAGGTCATTGGTCTCCGACTCACAGATGGCGTGTACAAGTGGTCCGTACGCTTTGGCGATGGGACTGTGCAAGATTACGAAGCAGAACAGCTTGCACGAGCTGTCAACCGAGCTCACAATTCACAGGTACGAGTTACTAACTAGCTGAGGGGTCTGAAACATTCATATAGATAGTGTAGATGCAACATTAGAGGCTAGACGTATCGAGCGCTTCGGGTGCTGAGAACTAGGGACCTGCTATTCAGTCAATCTACCCTTTCATTTCTGTATAAAATGAGAACTCTAAACGCGAAGAATTGGTTATACAGCTGTTTATAGAGTAGCAAATACTTACAACTATGCGAGTGCATAGTTATAGTATCACAAGGCCCCGGGATTAAAAATTAATCCATACTTTTGTTAAGATGCATTGTATAGGTAGATACTATAGTGGTCGTTATGGTAAAATTATTTCCTGGCGAATAACATGCTTTATGGCAAAGCTATTGTACATTAGATTTAACTTCAACATGTAACACTTCAACAGTAGCGTGTCTCGAGTCCTCTGTCGAGGCCGCTTCGCGCGCGAGGTCTTTCAGCCTGCGGAGAAGGAGCAGAATGCATGTTTGTAGTTGAATATTTAGTTTTCACTGTTTCCGGATTATCTCACTATCAACTCACTAATCGCACTGACGAAGCAAAATGGGAAAAAATAATGAAACGAAGAGGCAGCTACGCAAGCGCCTGGTGCAAGTCACGCATTGTAGCTTGAATCTTCTGGCAGAGCGACTGGAAGTCGGCGTGCGGGACAGCGAACAAATCGTTGCCGTTGTTGTCGTGGCATAAGTAGTTGCGAATGTCGGCAAAGCGGATCAAGTCTTGGTCGAGCCAGGCTGCTTGAGCACTGTGCACCCTCTTCATCAGCTTCACCGCGAATTTGCGCTGTTTGTGTCGTGTGGAGATGTCATCTAGAGAGGTAGAAGAAAGAATGACAAGGTTAGCCATTTGAAAGGAAGAATGGAAGACTCCCTCAAAAACTTACCGAAGTCTGGGTCGGCAAAATGCTTCGCCAGGAGCTCGATGCGCTTTTCGGTCGTTCCACACGCAACGTAGGAATCGAGCTGCAACCTCAGGTCAGCAACCTCGTTTTGCAGCCGAGCTACGTCACGTAGAGCACCCTCAAGTGCAGCTTGTGCAGCGCGGCTAGCTTGTTCCTCCGTTTCGGTTTGCCGCTTCCATTTCTCAATAGTAGGCGCGTAGCCGTTTGCGTCTTTTTGCTCTTCGAGGACGCCGATAAGCCGCTTGATTTCCTTTTCAATCGCCGCTTGATCCCGCTTCCAAGCCTGTTGGCGTTCATGATCGCTAGTGAGCTTGTCGCGATGACCCCTCTCCAAACGTTCAATCAATGCCAAGCGGGCGTCGAGAAGGTGGCGCTCGTCGTCTAGACCGCGGGCTTGCTCTTGAACGGCGGTTTGCTGGGATTTCAGTGTTGCTGCGAGCGCCGTCAGCTCGGCTTCCTTGGCTTGAAGCACGTGCTCCCGCTGACGTAAGTGCTCATCGGCATCTGGCAACTCGCGGGCAGGGAAAGCAGCGTCGCCTACCACATCCGCATCCACTGCAACCGTCTGGGAGGATACAGGAACGCCGTCGGCTTGCACGACGCGAAGTCCATCGTCGTTAGCGCGTCGCAACCGCGCGCGCAACTCCTCGACAAGGTCTTCAGAAGCTGCAATTCGCGCGACCAGTGCCTCTGCCCGCCGATCCATTTCTGCGATCAGGTTACGATGCGCCGTGTTGACTCGTGACAACTCCTCTTTCCAGGCAGGACTTCGGACAGGACGTGAGGTTGCTTCTATTGCGCGTTGCTCCTCCAGCGCCGCCGTCATCTCATCGACGACCGAAGATTCCATGGCGGCCAGCACGTCCGGATGGCCTCGAAATGTAGGGAAATGGCAGCTATTAGACAGCAGGTCATAGTCCACAGCTCGCGCGGCGTTGCGAGCAGACTTGATAGCTTTTGCGAATAGGTACTTCTGGTTGTCTGCTAAGCGGAACTGCTCGGCTTTGCTCCGTCTTCCGTTTTGTCGCCGCCCTTGCCTGTCTCGGGCTAATTTCTTGCTCAACGCGTAGCACGCGTCTCTCACGTCCATCACCGACAGTGCTGGAGCTGGAATCACCGAGGAGGTTGGAGCAGGAGCCCTTGCAAGCTGCAAGACGAGGGAGGGGTGGTCGCCGGTGTAACCGACCGCCCGGATGGTTTGCGCCGCTTGGACTTTGCGGTGGTAGCGCGGGCGTGCGTGGCCGTCGCTGCCGGAAGCGAGTTGCGCTTGCGTCCTAGCATGGTAGAGCGTCGCTGTGATCTTCAGGCTTTGCTTCAATGAAAAGATGACGACGAGAATGAAGTGGAGGATGTCTAAAGTTGCGAAACAGATACGGTGTGGGTTGAGTGATTTTGCAAGGTTATGTACCACACATAAATGTAAATTTATTACGAAGTGGGTGCATCCTATTAGGGAGGGTATCGTAAAAAGGCACACGAAGTCATAAAAAAGTACGCGAGCAATATGGTTCTCAGCGAATTCTAGTAAATATACTGGAAATGAACCTGTTGAACGCCATTCATTGGGTAAGAGAAAGCGTATGTGGTTCCATAGAGTGGCTGAAAACAAAAAGAAGCGGAATCGCACAACCGGAGCGCGAATCAAGTCGGTGTTCGGTAAGGAGACGCAGGTGCTGCTTCACGGGACAGCGCTACCTAGTGTCCAACACGACGAGAGCGACGTAGCGCTCGAGACGCGTTCAGTCAACCGGGTACGGATACGAAGAGCCCAAACCAATGGGGTATGTCGTCGAAACCTAACTCTTGCCTCGTGTGTAGATGGAGATTAGACAGATGAGCTACGAGCGGGCGATACAATGGCGCCACGCGGTTCTAGGAATCATTAGTGATTTCGTGGGGGGTACATGGGACCTGGATCGATGCGTTGTCATGATGCGAGGGTTGCCTGGAGCAGGCAAGAGCATGTTCGCCGACCTTCTTGCACGTGAATTCCGAGAAGAATTCCATTTCGAACCGAGTCGAGATGGGAACCCGCGGATGGTGCGCATCTGTACGATGGCATTGTACGATGTGACTCAAGGTCGAGATGATGCATCGGGTCAACGTTTTATAGAGCGGGATGTTAAATCATCGCTAGAGGCGGCCCACGTGGTCATAGTCGACGACGCGCATGTTGCCAAGGAGGAGTGGGAGTGGGTTGTAAAGGTGGCGCATGAGTACTGGCGTGAGGCGGGTATTCACGGCAAGGTATACATGGTGAACATCGCGTGCCGAGACGAGGAGCTTGCGGGAAAACTGAATCGCCGGACGTGGCGACCGCTGTCCGACGAAGCGATCCAGCAGCTATATGAAGTGTTCGCAGCGTTAGAAGCAGAAGTGGCGGATCTGCCTAATTGCTTCACCGTCGATCCTGAAATCTAGGCAGGGGGAAAGGATGTAGCTGGGCCTGCGTGAAGAAATTCAGTAAATGTATTCAAAACCGTGATCAACTTGGGTCCTTAATACGCTTGTAAATAATTACCAGCGAGTTTAAATCGATTGTCGACAAACCGAAGCAATTATCTCAAGAACTATGCTGTTAAACTTCCGAAGCAAACAGCTCGCTGGAGAAACTGATATCGTAACTCTAGTATAATTAAAACCAGGCGAACGCTTCCATTTAAATGTACGCGGTTGAAAAAATACTTGAAATGAATAGTTTGACTATACTAATTTCAGTAGGATAGTATGTTCAAGTTGATGCCGTGAGATACAAGTGACATAAAGATGATCAAAGAAATAATTTGCGAATTATGTGTATTGTGCGGGAAAGAGTGAAAGAAAAAAATGGGAGGGTTGTGCTTACACGTGCTGTCTAGCCTTCCAGCTTCTAAAATCAGCAATGTCAGAAGGGGAAATGTAGGGCGGCAAGCGTATCATCCCGATAAGACGCAGCATCTCGTTCACAGTCGCGTCGTTCGGCTGAAAGTTCTCCAAATATTTTCTCGTAATTTTTTCAGTGAGTGTAAGTCCGGCTAAGCTCGTAGCTCTGGACAAAGCGACGTAGAACGTTTGTTTGGGAGCCGCCTGCCGGCGATCGAGCGGGGTGACCACGACACCGTCATGGCACGTTTGCCCTTGAAGTTTCTCCGTGGTGCACGCAAATACAGGAACGATAGCAAATGGATCCACTGTGACCGATGTTTGGGCCAAATTCGGGATTCGGTTAAGCTTCAAGGCAGCATGCAGCGGCGGTAATCCAATAACTCCATCGCGAAACCCAGTCACTAGCGGAATTTGGCATCCATGGATCTTAAGAAGTAGCAAATCAGGAAGCTGATGCAATCGATGGATAACCACTTCATTTACGCAGTAACTAGTCGATCCAAGGTGAGCGGGAGGGGGGTGCATTCCAACAATTGTGCAGATAACCCCATTGGCGATGATATCACCACCGATGAGGTCAGGATGTTTGCGCGTCACCATTGCTGTAATGGGCCTACCTTGGCTCACTACAACAGCTTACACGTGTGCGCTCGTGTATGAGGAAGCGTAGCTTAGTTTAAACTAGAGTTAATTATACTCGGGCCTCCGAGTATAGATTAATCTAAATAAACGATCCAAATAATGTTTTTGGGTTAAAATGAAAACTGTTATTTTTGTTTTATGTTTCTGACTTCCTCCAAATGTAATATTCTAAGTTGGGAATCTGCCAACGGCTGGTTGGCAGAATTCCTTTGCTATGCATGTCGCTCATTGGTTAAAAGATGCTGCTTTCAACCAATAGGAATCCTAAATGTCTATGGACCACCCGTCGTGGTGATCGTAAATGAATGTGGCACTTGATGTAACGTACATCAAGGCCGAGGAAGTGTTCGAACCTTTAACAGACATCGCGTCTGTTAGAGTTACAAGTGCCTGTAGCCACTTGTGCGTGTAACCCCGTTACACCATCCCCCCCATAAGGTTAGACGCGCCGGTCACGGCACGTCAATCAGGCAATTGACCACTCGTCAATTCTTCACGTTGGGAGAAAGAAAACTCGAGCTCATTCCGCAATGAGCTCGCCGAAGAAGACCGCCGCCGAGGAGAAGCCCGCCGCTGGGACAGAGAATCTCTCTGTCCCCGAGTACCACGAGCGGCAGCAGGCGAAGCAGGACGCTTGCGCTGCTAAGGCTGCGGCCGAGCCGAAGATCGTCCTTCAGGGCTCTTCGATAGTCAACGATGTCGTTGACTATAGCGAGGACGACGTGGACATGGAGGAGGGCGATGCCTCCCCAGCAGGCGCAAGGAGTCAATCGACAGCGACAGTCTCGACCCGCACGCCGGGTCGAGACGCCCTCGTGAAGAAGACGATTCGGACGCTTCGAGTTCGAAGCGTTCGCGTTGCGCAAAGGAGACTCCGCTCTCTGCTGCTGGAGCCTTGAGCTCGCCGCGCGATGCGGCGCCTTCAAGCTCTCCACGCGCTGCTCATGCAGCGCGTGATCCATGGATGCCGTCCGCGGCAAACATCGCGGCGCGGGTGGGCAACTCGGTGCCCCGAACACTATCCCGCTGTACGTATGCAGCGCGATCGAGGACGATGAGGTGGCGGTGGGCCAGCACTTTGATCCGATGACGGATCAAAGGCGCGACTACTATATCGGGCTCTTTCATGAGCTCCGATATTACTCCAGCAAGAAGACCTCTTCTCGCAGCAAAGTGCCCGAATGGCAGGCACTTTGTCAAAGTTGGAATGCCTTTGTTGATAACTTCAACAAGAATCCGGCAGCCTACCGTGAGCGGGTTAAGCATGCCCGTGAGCGCTTCGAGACGTTCTCGACGCGTGGGAGGTTGGAGCAGCTCCACAGATATTCTGTGGATGCTGGAGTTCCGTGCGCTGTGCCCGTAGGCCAGCAGTGCGTGTTGTGTCTTCCGGGTGCGGCGCGCTTGAGCGACCGCGACCTAAACGGGTACACGTCGATTCGTGTACCTGCGAGCCTCAAGGATCTCCGTGCCAAGTTCATGGCACGTGAGGAACGCGACGAGCGTGGTGCTTCGAGCGCTGGGGGTGACCACAGCGCTCGCACTACCTTCGCGCCGGCAGTGCGTGGTGGGCTTCGTACGCCCTCACCATTTCCGGAACGTCCTGCAGCAGGACGTTCCGCGGCTCCATGTATCTTGGTGGGGCGGGAACCCTCTCCAACGAATACGATACCGAACCGGATGACGGTTCGTTTTCGGGATACTATGGTCGACAATACGCTCAACAATCCAACGTGTTGAGCCGTGGGCGTCACGGATCGGAGGCGGCGGTGGTGGGAACACGCCCCGGGTATGGTCAACCTGGGGTTGACCTTGGGCCTCCGTCCCTCGAAGACCGGGTCGCCGCTGTGGAGCGGCTTCAGAGCAGTGACTTCGCTGCTCTGAGGCAAGAGATGGCGAACCTGAGGGCTCAAGTCGCTCAGGCCGCGCAGACCGCGTCGGACGTCTCCGTCGACGTTGGGGGTCGCGTCGTGCGCTTGGCCCAGCGCGTTGAGGCGCTGGAGAAAGGTTCGGCTTCCGCTTCGCGCCGGCCGAGCTAGCTGGCTCGTGCTGCTGGTATGGCTTCAGCCGCCCGACGTAAAAGGTCGGGTGGAGGCGCATGCTAGACGGAATGTCTATCGTGTAAGCGTTGCCATGCCGTGCCAACACTGTGAACGGCCCAATGAAGCGCGGAGCGAGCTTACTCGCTCCGAAGTCGGAAACTGCATGTTTAGGCAGGTTTTGAGTAGCTAACAAAACCAATGAATCCTTCTTGAATTCATTTGTGTTGCCCCTGCCAACATTGTCTGCGTTCAGCTTCTGTCGATCGACAGAAGCTGCAATAGCGTCCTGGACAAACCGAATGACGGCTTGTCTACGCTGCACGAAGTTCATTGCGTCCGAGCTGAACTCGTTCAGCTCGCTTCCAGCAGTAGGCCCGGCATCTGCGTTCGTCGATGTGGTGTCTGTGCCTCGCACAGACACGTTCTTCTTCTCCTTGTGTGCGTCTGTGCCCTGCACAGACGCGGTCTTCGTCTTCTTGTTTGCATCTGTGCTCTGCACAGACGCGGTCTCCTTCTGCTTGGTTGCGTCTGTGTCCTGCACAGACGCGGTCTTCGTCTTCTTTCGCGTTGTTGCGGCTGACACTATGCAAGTGTCAGCGGCATTCTGCGGCTGCTGTGTTGCGGCCGTAGATCCTCCCCACTTAAGGAAGGAGCCACCATCCCGAGCAGGCTCGGGAGGCGTGGGTGACGCATTGCATTCACGTAGAACGGTGTATGCCCGGTCGAGGCATGCACCGAGTTGTTGATGGCGAACTCTGCCATCGACAGACACTCGCTCCAGTGTTGGAACGAGTGAGCGTAGCTCTTGAGTATGTCGACGAGCACGCGATTCACGCGCTCGGTCTGCCCATCCGTCTGCGGATGGTCCGCAGTCGACATTGAAAGTTGGCTCCCAAGAAGTGTAAACACTTCTTGCCACAGGTGCGCTGTGAAACGCGGGTCCCGATCCGACACAATGTCGGTCGGCATGCCATGGTGTTTGAACACCATGTCAACGAACAGACGTGCAGTCTGCTTCGCAGTTACTTCAGCGGGTACTGCAGCAAGATGTACCATCTTGCTGAAGCGGTCAACAAAGACCACAACGCCCGTGTTCCCTGGCTGTCCGGGGAAGACCGAACACGAAGTCCAAAGACATGGACTGCCAACACTCCGACGGAGTCGGTAGTGACTGCAAAGGAGCCTGCGCGAACGGCGCAGGCTTCACACGTTGGCACACCTCGCAAGCACGGACGTACTTGCGCACCCACTTGTACTGGTGGGCCCAGTAAAGTCCCTCGTGAGAAGAAGATACGTCTTCTCACGGCCCGGAGTGCCCCGCAGTCGGTGCATCATGATACTCGTACATGATCCTGAGTCGCAGGTCATGATCATTGGGAACGACAACACGGTCCGCGTTGTCGTCGACTGCATTGTAGAGCGATAACCCGTCGTGCACCCGATAACGGTGTGCACGAGCGCGAAGATGCTTCGGCAGCTTCTGACGAGCTTTGTCAGAAGGCGCTGAGCCGTAGGCCAGCAAGAGCTTCGCGTCCGCGTCGTGCGCGTACGCGATCTTCACGTCGTCCAACAGCGACGACGTGGGAGTGCTCGATTGCATGGCGTCAATGGCATTGACGTCAGCATCAGTTGAAGCGTAGTCAGGTCGACGCGATAACGCGTCGGCCACCACATTGAGTCTTCCGGGTTTGTACTCAACCCGGAAGTTGTATTCCGCAAAGAACGAAAGCCATCTCGCCATACGTTGCGAGATGTGTGGCGACTTGACAGCCATCCGCAGCGATGCGTGGTCTGTATAGACCACGAACGGTTTGCTTCCGAGGAGTACACTCGGAACTTCGCAAGTGCATACTTCATGGCAAGGAGCTCCTTGTCATGCACCGGGTAATTGCGCTCAGCTGGCTTTAGCTGACGCGACTGATAGTAGACGACACGATCACGGCCCTCGTGATCGTGCTGCATCAACGCACATCCGATCGCGAAATCGGATGCGTCACACACAACGTGGAATGGGCGATCTTGATCGGCCACCGCCAAGATCGGCGCCTCAGTCAAGCCCCGCTTGACTGCATCGAAACCTGCTGACAGTCAACAGTCCAATTCCACTCGGCATCCTTCTTCAGGAGCTGTGACAGCGGGCGTATCGTGCCCGCGTAGTCCTTCACGTACTTGCACAAGTACGTGGCCAAGCCAAGGAACTGCCGCAGTTCCTTGACACTCGTCGGCGCCGGCCACTCATTGATCACTCTGACCTTTTCAGGGTCAGGGCGGACACCGTTCTTCCCAACGAGACACCCGAGCACGGGTATCTCGCTCGCCCCGAAGATGCACTTCTTCAGGTTCGCGTAGAGCTTGTGCTTGCGCATGAGCGCACGCAGCTTCCGGAGATGCCCCTTGTGCATCTCAACGTCGCTCATCCCGTCCGCAGCACGGCTGTGGACGAACACGTCATCGAAGTAGCTCGGTGCGAAGTCGCGCACCGAGCGCAACAAGTGCGTCACGCACCTGTTGAAGGTCGCAGGGGCGTTCTTCAGTCCCTGCGGCATCACGAGCCACTCCCAGAGCATGCCACTCGGCGTGCTCACAGCAGTGAGAGGGATATCGCTCTCACGCATTAGGATCTGATAGAACCCATCGCGCAGATCAAGAGCACTGTAGACAGTGCTCCTGGCCATCGAATCGATGATAACATCTTTTCGCGGTATCGGTGTCTGCGCCGGTATCGTCGCATCGTTCAGCTTGTTGTACGCATGAACGATGCGCCAGCCGCCCTGTGGCTTCTTGACACAGAACGTCGGAGCACTGTGCGGGGATTTCGATTCCCGCACTTGTCCAGCTTTGCGACGACTTTCGAAGAAGTCGTCGATCGCCTTGACCTGCTCTCGCGGCAGTGGCCACTGCCGCGTGACACAGTATTTCGTGCCCGGCACGAGATCAATCTCGTGCTGAATGCCCTTGTCCTGCGGAAGCTCCGCAGGGATCTCTTCCGGAAGTACGTCCGCGTACTTCCGTAGAATCTCGTAGTAGGGACTCGCCTTCAGCGAGTCCCAGCTCTGCTCTTCAAAGCGTTCCTTCTTCGTCTTGGCACTGAGAGTGTCTTCACTCTCAGTGGTGCTCTCCATGAAGAACTGCCTCAGTTCCTCATTCTCGCTCTTCGTTCTCTCGACGTCCGAGAGAATGCATATTTGCTCGATGCGTCCATCGTGCAAGTCACGCGCGAAGCGCTTCCAGCTCATGACTGGAAGCGAAGTCAACTCTGACGCTTGCGTCGGAGGATTAGCGAGGGTCATCTCCCTGTGCCGGAACCCAGCACAGGTACGCGTCAAGACGTTCAACGTCTCGACGTTCGGCTTCTCAGCCTTCGTCTGCCCGGCAGACATCTCGTGTAGCGTCTCGGCCCCGGGCCGAGACTTGCGCAGCGACCTTCGCATGCGCCGTCTTCTTGTCTTGCGGAGCCCGGCTCCGCGTGATCCTTGACCTCGTCCAGGCCCAGCCGTGGACGGGTGTTGTTCTTTTATTCCGCCGGCGGGTACCTCCCGCGGGCGAGCGACTTCAAGCCCGGCTTGGTCGCGCGGCGCTTCGTCGTGCCGCCCGGCTGCACGACAGCATGCAGTTTTTCCGGTGCGGGACGTTTGCAACCGTCCGCACCTCCTGCAGCGTCGGTTCCCGGAACCGACACGCCATCATCACCTCGACGCCTATCATTGGCGGAGTCCTCAATTACAAAGGGTGCGTCGACTCCCGGAGTCGACGCGAAATGTATTTTCGCAGCGTCGGTTCCCGGAACCGACGCGACTTCAATACCTCGACGCCTTCCATTGGCGGAGACCCCCATTACGGAGGGTGCATCGGCTCCCCGAGCCGACGAATAGAATTCATCCAAGCCATCGACTCCCGGAGTCGACGGCGTCACGTCACCTTGGCTCCCATTACGGGCCAAAACCGATCCAATCAGGTTCGCGTCAGCCTCCACGGCTGACGCGCGTGACTCGCTTGTGTCATCCGCGCCGCTCGAGGCCGGAGACTTCTTTGATTCGCTGAAAGTGGATGTTGACTTCCGAAGTCAACACATTTTCTTCACTAGCCGTCGGCGGCGACGCCGACGCTATCTGTTCTCGCGCGCGCGCTCGTGCGCGTCCAGGGCGTTCCGGGACAGCGGCATTAGGCGCTGTCTCGACTAGAGATTCGCGCGCACCTACTGGTGCGTGTGTGGCGGAAACAGGGCCATCGCTCTCTGCTCCACCGTCGCGACCGAAGCGCACGAGAGTGCGCTTCTCCCAATCGATTACCGGATCATGCCGTGCGAGCCACGGCATGCCCAATACCATGTCGAACTTATCGTCCAGATCCAGGACGATGAAGGTTTCGACGAACACTCGACCCTTGTACGTGAAGCGCACGCGTACCATGCGCTTCTCGGTCTTCACGACGACACCTGTCGCCAAGCGTACTTCCAACATACTTCGAGGTATCTTTAAATCCTCGAAGTCAAGCATTGATAGACTTCGCAGTCGAACAAAGTTCTTCGACGCGCCAGAATCTACCAACGCACGACGAGAGCCGCTTGCTCTCATCGACTTCACCTTCAGGATGACAAGATCAGCCTTGTCATCTTGCTTCTTGCAGTGAGAATGATCCTCACTGGGGCTGCAGTCCTCAGTGTCGCGTGTCCTAGGTTGACACGCGGAACTGCATTACCAGTAGGGCGCCCCGCGCCTACTGGCGTCCAGCGTTTTTGTTTGGCTGCGACGATGCCCAGCATCGCCGCGATAGCCACCTTGCTGGTGCACGGGTGCCGTGCACTCTCTAGCAAAGTGACCGATCCTACCGCATCGGTAGCACCGCACATTACTTCCTTGCCGCTGCTGGGGCCAGCAGTGGCAGCGCTCGAGAGGTCCATCGGTTCTGGACCTCCTGTCCTCACTACCGGGCGCGGTTGCGGCCTCGGTACACGCGCGTGCAGTTTAGCCTGTCGCAGGCTAAACTCTTCCTGCATCGCAAGCGTGATGGCAGCTTCGAGAGTACTCGGGTACTCACGGAAGAGATAGGTCTTCACAGGCCCATCTCTCAGTCCCTTCATGAACGTGACGACCTTAGTCGCCTCGTCGATCGGGTTGGTCACGATGTTCGAGACCAAGTACCGCGCTCTCTGGGCGTAAGCATGAACATCATGCTTACCCTGCTGCAGGTTGAGGAACTCTGCGCTCGACCGAAACTCATTCTGCGGGGGCTCAAACGCCTGTCTGAGCTCCTCCTTGAAGCCTTCGTACGTGCTGAAGCACGTAGGGTCGGAGAGCCGGCGTCCATACGCCCAGCTCCTTGCACGTCCGCCAAGACATGACATGGCGAACGCAACCTTCGACAACGGGTCGACGATACGTCGAGCCGCGATGGCAGTGTCGAGTTCGACAAGCCAACGGAGGAGAGGTTCACCCTCTCTTCCGACGTAGTTGCTCACATTGAGCTTCAGCGACTGTGGGCGAGGTGTCGTCCCCGACGACACCGCGGTATTGGCAGCAGCATCTCGCTGCTCCCTCATGATGAAGCCCAGAGCAACACCGTGTTGCTCTGTCGGCGTTAGCGTACGCAGCATCGTAGCTACAGCCGCCTCACCAATGACTGTTGACAGTCGTTGGAGGGCTTCCCACTCTGGGTCTGACAGGTGGGGACAGTCAGCGCGTGCAACATGGGTTGCAGGCGTCGTGGAGCTTTCCATAGACACTTCGGTATCCATGGGAAGGTTCTCGGCTCCGTGTTCGTGCGGTGACGTACGAACTCAACTTAGTCGGTCGTTGGACGGACTACAAAGTGCTACCAGGTGTAATGGGCCTACCTTGGCTCACTACAACAGCTTACACGTGTGCGCTCGTGTATGAGGAAGCGTAGCTTAGTTTAAACTAGAGTTAATTATACTCGGGCCTCCGAGTATAGATTAATCTAAATAAACGATCCAAATAATGTTTTTGGGTTAAAATGAAAACTGTTATTTTTGTTTTATGTTTCTGACTTCCTCCAAATGTAATATTCTAAGTTGGGAATCTGCCAACGGCTGGTTGGCAGAATTCCTTTGCTATGCATGTCGCTCATTGGTTAAAAGATGCTGCTTTCAACCAATAGGAATCCTAAATGTCTATGGACCACCCGTCGTGGTGATCGTAAATGAATGTGGCACTTGATGTAACGTACATCAAGGCCGAGGAAGTGTTCGAACCTTTAACAGACATCGCGTCTGTTAGAGTTACAAGTGCCTGTAGCCACTTGTGCGTGTAACCCCGTTACAATTGCTGGCATGCCGATGTAAAATAACAACTTCATTGGCACTCGACCCGTGAAGTCATCGGTCACGTTGGCGAGGTTTTCCACGATAGTCCTAGACCGCGTCGACGGCCGAGCTAGACACTCGTACATGATAACTCTCTGCGATTTCGCGACCTTGATCGTCATAAGGTTATTTATCGCGCAGCGCATCTTATTTGTGCAAACAACCACTGGTCGATAAAATGTATCGCTGTTGCTTGTTGGCGGTAGTGCGATATGATCAGAGGACTGCACGCGCGAGTTCAAAATATCCAGCTGCCGATCGGATAGCCTGCCCCATCGTAGGTCGTCGAGTATCTCGGCGTAAAGGGGATCCAAGCGGGAGCGCATATTCTTCGTCAGGAATACAACAAAATTGATGGATGAGTAGAGTGCGTAGCCAGCATGCCGTAACCGATGATCTGAGCAATGAGGTGGTTGATAACCTACGTATCCACAATTAAAAAAATCAATTTTAATAGTTCAGAGATAGTCGTTCACAGTGCAATCTTACATGGCTGTCCTCCCACTGGCGGAAGCTGAAGAAAGTCGCCGATGAGCAGCACGTGTTTGCCCCCCATGAACTTATGAGGGGTCGTCGACATCGAACGAGACACAGCGTCAGTTCCCCCTAACAGTTTCTGGTGCGTAATTGAAATTTCATCAATTACTACCAAGACGACGCGTTCAAACCGAGCCTTCATTCGACTTGAAGGAGCCGTATTCGGTTCGGCCCCGTTTAACTGTAGGTTCCGGGCACTGTGCATGGTTTTCCCGTGAATGTTAATTGCAGCTGCTCCCGTGAAGGCTAAGGTCTCAACACTACCTTCCCGCCCCCAACTTTTAGCCATGGTGAGAAGAGCTTCAACAACCGTGGACTTCCCCGCCCCTGCTTCGCCGCCGAGATACGCAATGAGTTGGGGTTTGATTTCGTACGGATCCATTCGTGGAGAACCAGTTTCATTACCAGTGACATCGTCAATATCTCTCGAATAAGCGTACAGAAGATGGCGCGCAGCAACTTCAAACATCACGTGCTGCCAAAAATTTAGTTTGAAGGCGTGAGATACCATAGCAATCTTTGAAAACGGTGGTAGAGTGTTAAGGGTCCACTGGGGATCGGTAGGTGGTTCCTCGTAGGGAACAGGACCGTAACACTCCTGCAAACGCTCTACCTGAGTTCGCATTGTAGGAAAGGCTTCAATGAATTCTTGCGTCCCGAAGTTAGATTCGTCATCGAGAGGCGTAAGTACTTGAGAAGAGTATGAAGCCACTGTGAAGTCACTCGGAAGCGAAAGCGCTGGTAGTGCTCGGTACTCCCGACTTGCCTTTGAAACAGCAGTGGCAATGGTGCTATCAGCTGCGACGGTACTGACAGCATCCTCGCACAGCTTCGTAGTGGAAGTATCCGGGGATGATACCATAGCGGAATCCAGAAAACCATCAGGAATACGATCACAAAAGCTAATATCAGCAACCGGGTTTGCTCTGTCTTCGCAGTTAGGGACCCAGGGTGAAGTGGGCGCGGCCCTGGTTCTAAGTAGTTGGTCTTCGAGGGATTCGTCTTCGTTATCGTCGTTTCGTTGGGCATGGTAGTAATCTTGCCACTGACCCTCGAAAATACGCAACAACCGAACGAGCTCAGGGTCCCCAGTCTCTAGAAACAATCTGTAGTTCCCGAGCAACGATTGGCCTTCACTCAGAAGTGAATGCTCTCTGTGTGGTTTGAAAAGCGTCAACACTGCAGTGTAGTAGTAGTCGTGCTGGCTGCCACTCAGAGGAGAAGTGATATCCGGAATCTCGTCACCACTAAGCACAAAAACTTTAGGGAATTGTGTCTTCGAAAAAATATACGACTGACCGCCCGAGCAATTACTAGCCGCACGCACCCGGCGTTTACCAGTGTACTCGTATCTCTCACATATCTCCATGAATGAAACATTCTCTAGAGAAGCGTGTGGTGTGGTAATACCACTAAAATTCTCTTCTACCAAAAGGTATTAGAGACACCAACAACACGCTAACCCGCAAAGCTAAGCGCTTATTGGATCAAAACCTGAAGACCAGGAACGATCCCTTACACCGGGTCGGTTGCAAGCGCCTCTGTGCACCTTAGGTTATCTTCGGTCAACCCAGAAACCTGTACCACTAGCCACGAGCTTAGGCTAGGATACTATGTAGCGCTTTCGCGCAACCCCACTGCAGTCCCTCAGAAAGGAAGGGTACCGGCGTGTTAGGCCTTATACAGGGGGACCAAGGTAAAACCTCGGTAGGTAGACTATTGTACTCGTCATTAGTCATTGGACCAGAATGTAGGCTGTCGTTTGAACGTTATAATCACAAAAACCCTATGGCGATGTTTAGATATAAGGGGTTGTTTCGCCCGAGGATTCCGAAAATCGAGTCGAAATCGACCAATTCGCAGCCGTTTTAGCGCTACAAGCGCTACAAAAAACCATTGCTTTTGGCTCCTATGATGCGGATAAAGGGTTGGCACTTTTCTGCAGAAATACGTGAATTTCATTGGATTATCAGCGAAAACACCTGTTTGAACACGAAAAAGTACAATGAATCGTCCTCTCGCAATAGAAAACGATACTTCTGACCGGGCGACAACTCTTCCCGTTCATCGCCCGACTCCGACATTCTAGCAGGTAGCGAATTGTTGACTAAATGGTCGAGATCAACACGAAGCTATTCCGGGTCTCCCCGCTCTGATCGGGCAAGAACTTGGGGAGCTATGCCGCTATATCTGGCATGCTAAAAATTTTTGGTCCAATCATTAATGACGAGTACAATAATACACTCAGGGACACTCTTGTCCCACAAATATACAGTGAACGACACTCCTATGTCGCTCTTGCCTCTCCGGCCACGCCAACTCTTGGCGCCGCCAAGGAAACTCTCGGTCAAAGCACGATAAGCTCCCCGACAGGCATCCACACGCAGCCGAGCGTGTCCAGGCACTACAATAAGCTAGCTACACTTACCGAAGTCGGACTTGACCCTTGTTGGCTTTGGGGAAGACTGTCTTTTTATTACTGAGTTTTATGAGGCCCAGGGGGCCTCGTTCTGGTCATCCTATGATGAGTCCTATGTCCCTATACAAATATCTAGTGTGAACTATCGCAATAAGGCGATTCCGGACACATCAAATGACGGCCGCGACCACACTAATAAGTGCGGTCGAAGTACGCAACTAAATGTATATGTACCTAAAAGTGGGCACCATGAAGCCTCGTTCGGGGTTCTATTAGGACCCGACGAGGCTCCGGCCACTGACCGTTACTCCAACGAGGATAATGTAGTCGTCCAAGCAGAAGTAGCCATCTCCGTCTCTCGCTTGACCGCTTCTTGATGGAGCTTGACCTTCGGGCCGGCGAGGCAATCACCTTGAAACACACGATTTCCGATACCACAACTGCCCCCGCCTCGACGCGAGCCTCCGACACTGGTGAGCGTCTAGGCGCCTTCGGTTCTTCGACTCCATGGCCCCTCAGTCGCGCGCATTCGCCAACGCGGCTACCGCAGCTCGTCGAACCCTCCAATGTGCTGGCCCGGTACGTCCACCACTCTTGCCGCTCCTCATCGTCACCTTGACTCTCGTTGTTGACTCCATCTACTCCTTGGTAATCTCAGGGAGCTGTAGATGCCGCCTCCGACATTTCGGGGCGTCGTCCGGCGCGCCAGGCTTGTTCGACGGATGCTGCCGCTGCTATCGCCGCTGGTGCTGTACCACCAGACTCATCCGCACCTGCTGATGGCCCTGCGCTCCTTCCTGCCGCTGCGGAGGCGTCGGTCGACCAACCACGAGGTTCCCCCCGTGGTATTGCGTCTTCTGCTGGGACCACCGAGACTTTGAGAACGCTTGAAGACGCTACGGGGCGCACAGCGACGCACACACCAGGAGTATTCCGGTGGTCGTATGGTCCGACCTTGGTCGCTCCATCGATGTCATGCGGACTGCTGGTCGTTTCATCTTGGTTCCATTTTCTCCAGCCTCACTGGCGTCTTCTGCCGCGTGTTGAACTCGAGCAGAACGGCGGTTGGTAGCTTTCCCATCGGTAGCCCATCCATTGCTACACCACCGGAATTCCGGTGGTCGTATGGTCCGACGTTGGTTGTGCGATCGATGCCCCGCGTACTGCCCCTGATGTACACCTTGGCTCCGTCTCCTCGATGGCATTGACATCTGCTTGGATAGCGCTGTTTCACCCATGGGTCAAACGGAGCAACACGCCCTGCCACACGTCTGGCCTCAATACCAAACCACCGGGCTCCGGCGGTCGTATGGTCCGACCTTCCATGAACGTGCTGCAGGCCGCCGCTCGTCACACCTCGGTCGCATACTTCTTGCCATCACCGGCATCTGAAGTAGCTAGGTCTACATCGTTCAAGGGTTCGACGGCAAGTGCAGTAGTCAGGGAATGCGTTGACCCGACCAGCGTGACACCATTGTAGCGCCGGGACTTCGGTGGTCGTAACGGAGGCAAGGTTGGCTGCCCCAACTTGAAGCTCGCGAATAGCAGCACCGCCAACGTCGGTCACACCACAACTTGATTCGTTATCACTCGGAGATAGTGTAGCTGTGGCGACCGTGGTTTCGTTGCCTTCGTTCTACAGTTCCATACGGGTTTCCGGTGGTTGTAACCAAGTCGGGTTTAGTTGCCCAGTCTGTGGCTCGGGAACCACCACACCAGAAACGTCGGTCGTGCCTTCAACTGCTTCCTCGTTGGCGTGCGAAACCGTACCAGTGTTGACCGTGATTCGTGATGCACTTACAGCAAATAGTCGGTAGTCGTAACGTAAGGTCTGGGTGCCCCAGTCTCCACCAAGCGATCCGCTGTGTTACAATCACATCTCTTCGAGCCGCACCAATTGTCGTTCAGGGTTCCAACAGTTTCGGCGCAGGCTACAGTAGGTACCGCTGCCTTGGACGAGACTTAGTTGTCGACCGTAGCGGTCCCAGATCCACTCCTATCTCCACTTCATCATCAAATCCATACATAGTCCCAAATCGAGGTCTGGTGCACGGCGCAAACTTCTTCCACGATAATATCGACGTTCAAAGACTCGCTCACCCTTGCTTGAGCTTCGTCCTTGTTCGCTTCAAGCCGCAATATTCTCTCGCGTCAACATACATCGCATCCAATACTCGGTCGCGGTTCCCAGAGCTTCTTACCATCCCTCGACCGCTGTGGCTGCTTCAAACGAGGCTTGGTTCACGGTTGTAGCCTTATCGCCCATCGAGATGGTTGAGCTTACGCTCATGGAAGACCAGACTCAGTCCGCAGAGGACCGATCTTGATCACGCTAGCTCTACCCGGGTATGTCTTGGCGATTTTGACAACCGTACTCCCAGGTACATATCCACTTCACCACCAACTCCATACCGAACCACGGAGTCGAGCGCACTTGACCGTGCGACATCCATACCAATCGCTGCGTCTGAAGCCTCGGTCGCCCTTCCCTCTGCTTCATCATCACGTGTTTCATCTGTTGAAGGGTTGACCGAGGTTCACTTGCGTGTCCTGTTGCTCGTGGCTGCATTCCGATATCTCCATTCCATCGTGACTCGTTCACATAATATGCAACATGCAAATTCCAGTAATTTTCTTCGTCTGTCACTGCGAGCTGGATAGCCCTCGCAGGCAGTTCAATCATCATCTCCAGTAGCTTCTTTCGTCTGTCGTCGCGAGCTGGGTCACCCTCGCGAGCAGGTCGATCGTCGTTAGCGTATGCAACAAGTCCTTCACCACGTGCAAACATAGCATGCTGGGCTCGCCACTCGTACATTTCACCACCAAAGCGAGCGATGCTCGGCTGCGCACAGGTACATCATCTCCGGTCCGTTCCACTTCGAAACCTCGACCAGCCCGCTATCGAGAATCAGCACTCGTGTCTTGGTTTACCTCGTTCCATGTAGGGCCAAATCCGAGTGATAGGCTTCAGTCGAGGTAAAGGTAGAGACTCCTGGGCGTAATCGCTGGGGTTAATCTCGTTCGCGGTGTCATCACCCTCGACCGACCCCTCGGCAACCATGGCATGCATGACCGAGATATAGGTTGACTCCAGTAGTTGCTCAGGATCGTTGATCGCACTTATGTCCGAATTATTGAACTCAGTGTCGGCGTCAGCTGTGAAGGCTGCGATTTCGGTAGGAACGTCGTTAGGCCCTGGGTCGTGTTCGCCCCAGTCGACTTCACTACTACAGACCGCAGTCGACGTTTCTCCTGGCTCCAGACTGGGCGTGGCGGTCGCTGTTGGCAAGACATCCCATGTAGTTGTCTCGGCCGCTGCTGCCACGTCGCGGTCATCTTCCGACCCGTCGTTCGTCAAGCTGTCACCATCATGCAGCTCATCACTGGCCTCCGATGCCTCAACCGAGGCGTGTGTCGCTCCCTGGCCGGTAGAGTCGGCACTACTGTCACGATTCGCGGGCATGCGACTCGGCGGGTCGAGAAGCGCATCTTCGGGTTCGTCCAGGTTATCCGGTGCGCTGGCTTCGTCGTCCAAACCATCGTTCGCCCCACTAGCGCCTTCCATCTCAGTTGTATCAACTCGAGCAACCTCGACCGAGCCTTCACTGACCCTGGAGTCGTGGTCATAGCCAAGTACATCAGGTGACGAGTACTCATTACACGACGATGCTTGTTGGCGGCCTCCCGGCCATGATGGGGCATCTGGTGGTCTCGGCAGGATCTTCCGCGGCGTCGGGTAAGCTCGGCGCACCACCGCAGGGGGCTGTTCAGCTAGCCATCGCTCGTAGAGGCGGCGTTCCCGCCCTTGAAGAGTCTCATCACGACTCGTTGAATAGGCTAGTACCTGCCACTCTTTGTACTTGTTCGAGTCCAGTCTCGCGTAACCCGTCTCTCGCGGCAGCTCGCCATGCGGTACCCAGAGCACCACGGAGTCATGCTTGGCACACCGTTCTGCGGAGGTCGTAATGTTGGTGAGTCGGACCCACGTCGGCCGCCCTCGTCGGAACCCCGTTACGGTCGGCACGAGCTTCTCCGTGCGGCGAACCCACACATCGTACTCCGACCGAGGCAACAGCTGCCGCGGTACTCGGAACTCACGCCACTCACGACCGGGGATGTATAAATCCTCGGTCGGCCCACACGAAGGCTGAGTACCATAGGGTTCATCGTCCTCGACACTCTGCGACTTCAGCAGTGGCACCATGACCTCATCCGGGAGTCGAGCGGTGCCATGGAACAGATCCAGCCGGATACCGGCCGGGATCATAAAGTCCATTCCCAGTACCACGTCGACCCCTGCACTGTGGTCCATTATCCACATCTCGAACTCGTAGACTTGCTCCCATCCCAAGGTGATCTTCAGGAAGGCTCGCCTACGGGTCTCCATCACCCCAGGGTTGATACCACGGACTTCGAGACTTCGTCCGTGGTCCAGAACTTCTCGCACCCGGAGCCGCTTGGCGAAGGCAGCCGAGATCACGCTTACGTTCGCTCCAGTGTCGAGCAGTATCCTCGTTCGCGAGTCGTCCACCGCGCCATTGACCAAAGCTCTCATTCGCTTCCTCTTGTCGTATCGTTGGGACGACCACCACCCCAATCTCTCGCCGGGTAGTAATTTCACCGCCCGAGCGAGGTTTCGAGGTGGTCCCCTGACCTGGACTAGGCTGGTGATCAAAGCCTCGGTCGGGTGTCCATCACGTTCATCATCATCATCTTCATCAATACCGGTCTCAACGAGACTTGCGTCTCAGTTCTCTCCATTTTCCGTCGATCTCACACGTTCATTGTTCTTCAGGTCGTCAGGCCGTTTGCTTTCGCCTGTGAACGCGAACAGATAGTCCGCATCAACAGCAGGCTCAGCTAACTGTGGCAGCCCGATTGGGACCAACCCAGTTTCAGTTGGCGGGCTGCCTGGTTTAAATGGCTTCCATACACCAGGCTTTGCAGCTCTGGCGACAGATCCTTCTTGTCGACCTTGGACTTCAGGAGCTTGGTAAGCTCGTGGAGGGCTTCGCACTTCCCAGCATCGTGCACCTGTTTGCACAGTTTGCACCGCCGGTAGCAGAAGTGCACCGAGTGAGACGGGCTTCCGCATGCAGCGCATGGCCCATACTGGCGATGGCTGTCTCGTTCGCGGTTGGACGGTCCTCCTCCGTTCCTGAAGCGTCGGTTGTCAGACCGAGCGAACGTTCCTTCGGCTGCGGCCCTCCGCTCAGCGTCGTTGGCGGCCGCGACATGTCCCTTAGATTCGTCAGAGTCATAATCGGCATCCGAATCCTCGTCCGAGCGTTGGTCGTCCGAGTACTGGCGCTCGTCTTCGAAGTATTCCTCGTTCACCTCACCGGCACGTCGGGAGGCGTACGAAGCCTCGTTGCGTGCACCGACCGAGCCTCCGACGTTCCATTCCGCCATTACATCGGCTAGCGCGTCGACCAGAGTCACCCTCGACCGGTACGGTGACGCATCGCGTCGGTCACGCCGGCGGTCGTCGTCGCGACGATCGTTGCGGCGGTCGTCATCACGGTAGCGTCGTTCACGGTGGTATCCACCACGAGAATCCTCGTTCGACCTCGCATCGCGTCGGCGACCGTCATCTTGACTCCAAGAGCGCCGGAACGACGATTCGCGAGTTGATTTGCGGTCGCGGTGGCGCAGGATGTCGTTGATCATGTCTTCGAGGTCATGAATGCTCTTGACCCGCACATGGCACAGACGGTCTTCTAAGTTTCGGTCGTCACACGTAACCAAGAAATGCTCCACGTGGTCCTTCGCGTCACGCCCACCGTTCTCAAACTGTACGCCGGCGTTGCGAGCATAGCCGTTAAGCCGGTTAAGGTAGTCACATACGTGCTCCTTGTCCTCTCGCTTGGCCGAGTAATACCGAGCCTTCGCAGACTGGGAAAACTTCGAACAGTAGTACTTGATGAACGCCTCGCTCAGCAACTTCCACGAGCGTCTCGTCTTGCGCGGGAGCTGGCGGCACCAGTGCAGGGCTCCGTCCTTGAGCTTGAGTTCGAACGGCATGCACCACTCGTTGGGGGGAGCATGGGTTCCCTTCATCTCATAGATGAACATTCGGAGCCACTGCATGGAGTGCTCGCTCTTGTCGCGCGTCCCGTAGAACGGTTTAATGTTGGCGAGGGGTAGATGCGTGGCGGTCTCGAGCTTCGGGGTTGAGCTCTGGTTGTCCGTCGCGCTCAGTTCGCGCACTTGGCGTGCCCACTCGCTCGGCAGATCACCCTCGTAGTGGTCAGACATGAGGTCATCATCACTGTCCGACGAGTCATCTCGGGGGTCGTAACGACGACTGGATCGGCGACCGGTTGCCGCGCGCGTGCCAGGCGTTGCGTACGAAGACTCGGTCTCCCTAGCCAGACGTTCACTGCGGTCCGTAGATCGTGGAGTTACCATGTGCGAGTCTTGCATGTAAGGCGAAGCCTCACCCTTGGCTGCGAAAACTCCATCACCAGCGGCGGTCTTCCTAGGGGTCGCTGGTAGCGGGACCTTGGAGGGGTCAACCACTTCCGAGGCCGAACGAAGCTTCGTTGAGCTTCTGTCGGCCACCCCGAAGGCGTCACGCAACTTCTTCCTCCACTTGGTGAGCGCCGCGGCGGCGGCAGTTGGCGTCCAGCTCGCGAGAGCGGCCTCCGTCGGGAGAATCTGGGGTTCGCACCCCATCGCACGCAGGAGATCCACCGTGTTTTGAGCGACCTGCCGAGTGCTCGTTGAGTTGATCGGCGTGGCTAACGCCCCTCCGAGGTCCATCCAGATGGCCTGGCGGACCTGCTTCGGGGAGAACAGTTGCATCCACTCACTCTTGGTCTTCATCAGCTCCAGGCATCGGCCTAGAACCTTGTTGGCCGCCGGAGTATCGCCGTTGAGGGGAGGACGAGTGCCAACCGGCTTGGAGGTTGCCCCTCCTGCCGTCACCGACGACTTGAAGTCGTCGGTTGCACCGTCATCCGCGTCGTAGGCGGGCTCGGGGCCAAGCATATCGTTGAACGTTTAGGAGAGGTCGCGGGTGATCGACCTCGATCCTCCACTGCGGCCTGCCGACACCACCGCAGCTTCCGAAGTCTCGGACATCACAGTCCTGACATCCCAGTCATCGTCTTCATCATCTTCTTTGGCGTCCGAGGAATCCATCGCCGTGCCGTAGCTCGCCGAACGCTCATCGATCGACTCCGTCAGATCCGTCGCTGGGGTCGAGAACGAGCTTCCGACGCGCACCGAAGTCTCGTTGCGCATTCCACTCGACTTGACCGGCGTCGCTGGTACCGCTGATTGGGTTCCCTTCGCCATCTTCTCACTTCTTCTTCTTCTTCGATTCTCTCCTCCTTCTTCTCCTCTTCGCTCATTGGGGTAAGACCTACAACAACCCAGACACACAGAAGGTCACACCAATCCCGGGTCGCGGCACCAGTTGTGGTGTGGTAATACCACTAAAATTCTCTTCTACCAAAAGGTATTAGAGACACCAACAACACGCTAACCCGCAAAGGTAAGCGCTTATTGGATCAAAACCTGAAGACCAGGAACGATCCCTTACACCGGGTCGGTTGCAAGCGCCTCTGTGCACCTTAGGTTATCTTCGGTCAACCCAGAAACCTGTACCACTAGCCACGAGCTTAGGCTAGGATACTATGTAGCGCTTTCGCGCAACCCCACTGCAGTCCCTCAGAAAGGAAGGGTACCGGCGTGTTAGGCCTTATACAGGGGGACCAAGGTAAAACCTCGGTAGGTAGACTAATACACTCAGGGACACTCTTGTCCCACAAATATACAGTGAACGACACTCCTATGTCGCTCTTGCCTCTCCGGCCACGCCAACTCTTGGCGCCGCCAAGGAAACTCTCGGTCAAAGCACGATAAGCTCCCCGACAGGCATCCACACGCAGCCGAGCGTGTCCAGGCACTACAATCAGCTAGCTACACTTACCGAAGTCGGACTTGACACTTGTTGGCTTTGGGGAAGACTGTCTTTTTATTACTGAGTTTTATGAGGCCCAGGGGGCCTCGTTCTGGTCATCCTATGATGAGTCCTATGTCCCTATACAAATATCTAGTGTGAACTATCGCAATAAGGCGATTCCGGACACATCAAATGACGGCCGCGACCACACTAATAAGTGCGGTCGAAGTACGCAACTAAATGCATATGTACCTAAAAGTGGGCACCATGAAGCCTCGTTCGGGGTTCTATTAGGACCCGACGAGGCTCCGGCCACTGACCGTTACTCCAACGAGGATAATGTAGTCGTCCAAGCAGAAGTAGCCATCTCCGTCTCTCGCTTGACCGCTTCTTGATGGAGCTTGACCTTCGGGCCGGCGAGGCAATCACCTTGGAAACACACGATTTCCGATACCACAAGCGTGGCGTTTCCAGTAGCGCTCTAGTGCATTCTCGGCAGAAATACTGGGGGTACCGGTTTGGTTACAGTGCGCATTATCTTGCGAGACGCTTATTTCGAATGATTCCAGAGATTTCTGTAGCATCCTTCCCAAGTTCACATGCACGAATTCGTGCGAAAACCAAAATGGGCTCTGGTTCAAAATATAAAGAGCGGCCATCGTGGCTGCAACCTCTTGTCCGTTCGTCACGGAGTACAGCATTGACCCCAGAATACGGTATCCGCGCTCGACTGGTGTAGTCTCCGGTGGAAGTGAGTTGGTATTATTGACAGCCTTAGCAAACGCCGCCAAGGACAATGCAGTATTGTTTTCGACTGGGTTCTGGCGTTTGAAACAATACTTCGCAATGTACGCAGCTGTGTCCTTTGACCCACTGAGCACGAACTGAGCATCGTGGTTGCATTTTAATGTCTCCATAACAGTGGTATTGTAGGCGTTGACGTACTCGCAGCCGACAGCGCGATGAAGTCGAATCCGTCCTTCATCTACATTTGAAGTCCCAAATTAACTTCTTCGGGCTTAAAAAATCGGCAAACGCTTGCCTTCGGGGTGCGCACGGTCGCCTGTGGTCCGGTTAAACATGTTATTAAAACTGATTCCAAAACCTGCATGCATTTAAACGCAAATACAAACCTTAAAACACGACTTGCAATGGTTCCAATAATGGACTTGGACGTCACGGACGAGCAACGAAGTTGCTAGATCGCCAGCGGCAGTCGTAGACGGAGGGCGGCACTTTTCAAAATCGGCTAACTGAGAATCGACATGGAGGTGGTATTTATCCGCGAGCTTCCGTATCGACAGATCGATGACGTCCTTGTCAGCAAATTTTGTGTCGCAGGTCTTGCAACGAGAGGTTATGGGGGGACTCGAGCCTGGAGCAGGACGGCGAAAAGCGTCGATTCCTGGAACAACAGGCTCCAATGAGTTCTGCGCGGAGCAAGCCGGGCAAAGCTGATCATCACATATACATGGTGGCTTCGTACATAGTACGGTATCAGCTAGACGAAGTAGCTGCTCTCGGAAACTTGCATCGTTCTCTACAGCTGACCGGAATTCAAGGGATGTCGTTGGAAACCCATGTAGCCACACAGCGAAGTGTGCATGCAAGTCCCCAGCAACTTGTGTCTCGGCGGCAGCACCGAAGGCTCGAACAATGCCAAATATGCCACCGCCTCGTTTCGGAGCGCGAGCCTTTACATCCCACGCCAACAGTACCTCTATCACGGTATCCATGACCCGCAAAAAATATCTCGCGCATTCGACAGGGTGCCCAGCCGCAATAGCCTTCCTCTCAGCTCGATTAGGCGCTAACGACACGTTACACTCATCTATGGTCCTCTGTGCAACATCACCGGTTTTAATGGCAATGTTATACGTTCCCGCGGTGTTGGGAGATACCGTGAAAAAAACTTGAAGAGGCCCAAATCGTTTCAACATGCCAAATAAATCGTGCCTAGCGCGCACCCTGCCCGTGTTAGAACCGTAAAATGCTGATTCAGGGACGTATAGACCCTTTCGTAAGTCAATGACGCGCTGAACATCGTTCGGTGGTGGTTGAGGCTTGATACCCTTCTGGCGACACACACTCATGTGGTTGAAGTATTTTATAGCTTCCCTCACCGTACTTCGCGGTAGGGATGCCGCCTTCAATGCATGGCGCTTGATATTCATTTTTACATACATTGTCCGTCTGGCTTCTGCGGTCGCTAAGAAGTCAAACGCCAGCAACAAAAACGCGTAGTGCTTCTCGAACCTATGGCCATCAACTTGCAAGCACCGCAAAATCCATCTCCTCACAGAAAGCTGAGTTAGTCGTGGTTCAGTTGGCCCTCCACAACCGTAAGGAAACAGAGAAGGGAACATTTGAACGCATATAGCCCACCTCGACATTGGTACGTAAGCATTCGACTTCCGAACTAGGACATCCATGCCACTCTGGCCCTGAGGTCGGGTCAGTAGACTGGAGGTTCCAATCCACGTATTTTCCACACCAGGCTCCAAGCCTTCCTGAACCATAGATCCAAACGCCGAGTACGTGCTATCGTCCCGGATATTGGCCACCATTTGGTCGTCCTCAGCTAGCTGGCTAGATGAGCGGGTTCTATCGATAATCACACTTGTTCTCTCTGTGTGAGGGTCCACCAAATTTGAACGTGAGGCTTCCGAATCGTTTTGATACTCCCGATTGTGCTTCTTGAGGAAACGAAGAAACTTATTACAAAGCTGCAAGTCCAGTTTGTATCTTTTCTTGCATGCTGCAGCTTGATCCGATGTCATACAGCCAACCATGGCAACGCGAACGCGGGCGGTCAAATCGCGAGGAAGCATCTCGACAATACTTCCTTCAGTGTTCTGAACGACGTAGTGGTGGGATTTAATCGTTTTGCACGCCCCCCTGTCACTACAGAAAGCGACACACATGGCAGAACAAGAGCCACCGCCTGCTCATCGGTCCGCGTTAATCCCTTGAACTTGTTAGGTAAGCGCCCTGTGTAATTGCCGTTCACGATTGCAAATGCTGGAGGCTCTGTATGCTGTGTGCATTCAACGTACTCTCGACAGCCATCACACACACAAGCATGTGCACGGAGCCAAGATTCTTGGTTATAGCTGCGCACAAGAAGTTAATAAATTGGATGTTGTGAATGATAAACACTTATGTTACCTGGTCGGTACAGGAGGAGGCCTTCCAAGCGAGAATCAATATCCGATGCATCATACTGAGCCTTAACGTTGTCGGGTATGATGGCGTCGGGATGTATCCTAAGGCACTGACGCAGACGCTGCGGTGCAAAGTAGTTTAGACATACTAGATATCCATCGCGTACTATCAAGTGAAAACTTACCTCACTAAATTCGTCCGACAGCTCCTTGGAAGTGACTTCGCTCTGACAATAACTTAATTCACAAATGCTGCAAGGAGACGTAGTTTCAGAAGCAGAAGTCATACGCTGGATCGCTTCTGCTTTGATAGTTTTTGAGCGTGCCTCAGACGGGATAACGAAAGCCAAGTCGTTATCAAAGTCACGCAGCTCCGCATTGCTGTAAACATTGGCTCTGCGCCGTTCAGAATACCGGTCTGTAGGCGGTGATTCGTCCCCGGAACTTGTATTTGACTCGCGATCATTTATTCTCACCGTTCTTGCTTGACCGCAGACAATATCCTCCATACTATCGATTTCCCCACGAGTTATCGGAGGCAAAGCGCGCGATTCTCCTCTGTACCATGCGCGGACGTCAGGTCGCTCGAAAAACAGGCCTGATGCTTCGCCCCCCGTTCGTCGGTTCGCTGCAGCGCCGACGTTTTCGCTGGTGCACTCTGACGATTCGTCATACCATGTGCGTACATCTCTCCGTTCGAAGACGAGGCCACTATCTCCACTCATAGCCTGTGACGCAAAAGAGGGGGAGTGACCTGATGATGCTTCTGTCGCATCGGCCGCACAAGTCGTTTTGTTGGGCTGAAGTGCCTCGCCTGGTAGCACCTGCTGATACTCCTGAGATTTTCGTTTCTTGGGTAGCATGGCCGCCCTTTAGAAAAACGAGTTGTGGTGGTTCACAGACTGGGACTTACAGCTAAAATCTTTGACTCGATTGTTTCGCTTTCCATCCTCAAAACAATCAAAATCGACAGCGTGTACTGTTATGTAAACGAGCGCTATAACAATAAAAACACGTGTGCAGTGTTTGTATTCAATGGGTTAAATGTACGTGTGCTAAACACCAGCAGAGATACACGACTGCGGCTACGTGAGCATCAACGCCGGCAAATTGCACGTTTGACTAGCTTGGCACTCCCTCTGGCGGATGCGCGTGTGAAGTCGGCTTCGTGTTGGTACAATCTGCAACGCTTGCATCGAATCCGTTGAACGGCACGGCAGCATCATTCCCACCCTGGCGCCGCCGCATCCGGTAATTACCAGTTGGTCCTCCGTTAAAGACGCGAAGACCAAAGACATTGTCGAACCTGCGCGAGGTACCTACGCGAAAATGTTCATCGTCCGCCGCTCTTCCACACGGTCAGCTTGAATGAGTGTTTCGCACGTCTGCTATCCTCCAGCATCTCGTAGACCTCGATAAGATGGACGAAGTTGGAGCGCTCACGCTCAACTCCACGATCGACCAAGTGCAGCCGCCAGTAGTTTTCTCGTTCTTCAGACTTGACAACACACAACTCCAGGGACACCGTTACTGTGGTTGATGGGCTTTCGTCTATGATGAAAGCATGTACATCCTTGACTCGTCGGAAAAGAAGCCCCACCTGATCCGGAGCCGCCATTGTGTCAGATTCGCACCAAATCACAAATGACGCCATCGTTTGGAGGCACTTTTCCGAGCTATCCCGCTCACAACATCAATAGTTCAACGTATCTGCGGTTACGGGTCGAAATCCGGTCTATCCCCACTTAGATCTGCGGATACGGGTCGAACTTCGGCCTATCCCCGCTTACATTGGATACGAAGCATCTCCGTTCCGGCATCACACAGCTTGCTTGCGCAGGCATGCTGCAGCTTGCAGTTTAACCAAAATCCGCTGGCTAATGAACAGATCTCTTAATTCCATGGCGGTGCAGTTTGTACTAATACTCCTGAAGCAATCTCATAACACAGCACTTATTGTGTGAGTGTTGTCTCACTTAGCAATACCCTCATCGGCCGGCTAAGCTATTTCGCAAAAAAACGCAAAATATGTTCGTGATGGACCTACAGTTTCAACCGCAGTGGCGTCGCTTCCGCAACAGAAAGTTAACGAGGGTCAGGACTGCACAGCAAACGCGAGATGTCTTGTACTCAGCGTATAACCCTTACGTGCCAGCGCCGTGCTACACCCACGCTCTACGATTTAAGCTTTTACTATAGCATCTTCGTACAATATATTTTCTCAGATTGCCTCTGTCCATAATAATCGGCGATGACTCATTTTGTGCTATGATTTAAAGTCGATAGCCAAACCAGACGTGCGATGAAACCGCACGCGTCGGATCCCGACAACAGTCGAAGGATAGCCTCCACGCACGCAACACCGCCTTATTCTGTCGTTCAACATGCAGAAATCGTAGTCACCCTCTCATGCGGCCGTATACCTCCTTGTAAGTAGGCGGGGAGGTGAACAAGGCATGTCGTGAATTTTGCTATGAAGCTATCTTATTTTCATCTTCGCTTCGCACCTCATTTACACTAGTAAATGAGCTTGATGCCCTCCTCGCAGCCCACAACTAGCGCGCGCCCTTCCTATCGGAAGAAGAACATACTAGGGCACGTGAAACCGAATCATATCTACCCAACCCTAAGTCTCTTGTGAGTGGAAGGCTTGAATTCTGTCGCCCTTACCGAGTCCATCCACATTCATTTACTGAATGAGCGCGAGCCATGTAATATATACAGTACTTGCGAGCTCAGGGTACCTTTTTCCAGATATTGTTTCCAGATATTAGTGCGGGAAGCATCTGAGATCACCTCGAAGGCACGCATGCCTTGGTCAATCGACGCCTCAGAGTAACGCTTTGAGTTTTTTTTTTACAGTAACGCTTCGGCAAAGGATGCCATCGACGTAGTACAACAGCAACATCAGACCACCAATCGAAGTTGAATCGAGTTGCATCGATGTCCTGTCTTGTTTTATCTTCTTTTGGCCAAGCCTACATGTCTTGTTCAAGCCTACATGTTCAAGCCTACATGCAACTCCCACACAATCAACTCCCTCACAAATGTAACCTAGCCATGGACACTATCAAGCAGTTAGCTTCGATACCAGAAGTCCATGGATTACATCCCACATGGACCAATGGCGGCTGTCAAGTCGCTTCTCCAGCATTAGCTGGCTTGGCCGGCGAGTCGAAACACAGCACCTTGGCACTGGATCTGCGGGTTTTCTTCGGTCCAACGGCGTCTCCATCCTCCTTCGCCGCCTTGCGCTTTCCAGACGTCTTCGGGACCGGTGTCACCACCGAGGGTATCTCATCCGCGTCGGCGCCCGCCCCGCTCGCCCCATTTTCTTGGCCATCACGTGTGGGAGTCGCGGGAGTGGCCTCACCAACGGCAACTCGCGGTAAACCATTCTGAGCGTCCGGGAGATGATTGGTTCTGCCGCCAGTGTGTCCGTCGCCTCCAATTTGAAGTTGGTCCGCGCTCAGCAACTGACGAATCTGTATACTCCCAGCTGGATTGCCGTACAGAAGTCGCAGTGAGTGAACCTTTTCAAAGCGGTAGCTGAACCCGCGTCGAAACCCCAGCCGATTCAGCTCGGACTTGTGGCTCTTCCAGATCGTCAAGTGGAAGACGAACTTGCTGCGTCTTGCCAAATCCAGCGTGTCGAATGTCTTCAACAGCGCCTCTCCTTCCGACTCGAGCTCATGATCGATCAGCTCGACGCGAAACATTTTGTCGAATTCCTCTACACGTAGGACGCACATCTCCAGCGTGATGTTCATCGAAGGCTCTGGCTTCGAGTCCATGATGAGAGCGCGGCCAGCTTCCACGTCTCGGATAGCCGGGCGAGCCTCCTCGTCGTCTTGGGCTTGTTTTTCTGCGCGTATCAACTCCAGAATGGTCGGCATCGAGGCAAATTTGCGAATGATCGTACGAAAGCAGCCTGCCCGGACTGCAACTAACTTCCAACTCACACTGCACGTATCTTGTCTTGTAGGACTGGGTTGCTCGGGCAGCTGCTGTAGATCCAATTTCTTCGTATCCACAACGTATTTGCTTCATCTGCCTTCCAACGGCACGCAAGACGCACAAACGTGCTACAATATTCGCTTCCGCGAACAGTGCTCCAGACAGAAAAGCAATTCACATCTCTGCTGCTCATGCGACGTTCGTTTGATCCAGTAGAACGCCCGGGTGGGAGTAGGCTGTAACTGACACCAGACTCACTCACATCTTGACTTTCTCTCGAGCAGCTGCTGAGATCCAAACTCTTCGTGTCGGCAGAGCTTCCGCTCATCTCCTTCTTGAGAGTACGTTAGCCCTATGCATGTGCTACGGACCATAGCACATGCATACCGTAGTACGGTCGCCAATTGCAAGTCGTGACCGGACCCCTCTGCTCAGCTACTCGGTCAAAGCACGTCTCGACTTCGCACAAATCTCTTCATTTCCCAATCCGACCGACATCTCACACGCGCGCGCTACGCGGATCATGCTGACAGCGACACAGATTATCGGTGCAGAACGAAACATACCTCCGGTTCCTCAACCTGGAGATCGTACGCCGCCTCCGCCGCTCCCCCCCCCGTCATCACACACGCCCAGCGAGCCTGGATTCGTCTTTTCGACCGGTCGCACCGCGAGAGGCAGCACGAACCCAACACCGCGCTCGATCCGCCGCTACTTACCGACGCGGTTGCAGGTGCCGATCTACCTCGCGTCGGAGGTAACTACGACTTCGTCGAGCCGCTTCCCTGGCCCCGCCATCTTTGCTACGTCAAAAACAACATATTCGACGCCTCCAAGCCCTTCCCGAACTCGGAAAGGACCTCCACTTACCACTACGAGTGCGGGTGCGATGGGGACCGGTGCATTGCGGACGGGGGTACACGTTTGACCAGTGGATGCGCCAATGCTGGCATGGACCTCCTGTGCGACGACACTAGCTGTTCCGTGGGTGCTTCATGCGGCAATCGATTCGTACCACTGTTTCACCTCGATCTGGTCGCTACACGGGTCGGTCTGGGCGTAGTATGTAGCTCTCTGATCCCTCGAGGTGCCTTCGTCATCGAGTACTTCGGCGAGCTGCTGTGGGGCGAGGACGCTGAGGAGCGTCAAGACCGGCGCTTCCAAGTGGCGCTGAAAGATAAGCCAAATTGGGATGGATCTCGCTCTATTTTCATCGACGCTGCCGAGTGTGGCAACAAGAGCCGCTTCATTAACCACTCATGCAGCCCGAACTGCGAACTCTACCAATGGGAGTGGACCAACGGGGTGCGGCTCGGTATTTTCGCAGCGAGAGACATTCCTCCTCTGCAGGAGCTGACGTTCCGCTTTCGTGAAAAAAATCTGACCCTGTTCACATGCCAGTGCGGCGAGGCAAACTGTGTGTCTAACAGACAGTCCTAAGTTTAGCGTTACATGTGTCTGCCTTTGTATGAATCAATATATTTGACTGCCTTGATCGTTTCGCTACCTCCTCATTCCATAACAACGTGTTGTGGTCGAAGGGTCCGCCGCCACGGCAGACCTCCATTATTCCTGCACTATTAGTACCTCACCACCTTTCGAGGATGCTCGTACCAGGGATGTTAAAAGAACGATTTTTTAAAGTGAAAATCTTCTTTTTTCTTGGGCATTAAAAGAAGAATTCTTCTTTATTTTCTTTTATTACGGGCCAAGAACAGTCTACATCTACCAGATGCTGGTGGTACACGACGAAGGGTGCTCGAACGACCTGTTAAACGTAAGGACTTTGCGTTTGCTTTTCGAGGCAGTCTTATGATGCGGCGGTGAAGCTATCTACACCTTGAAAGCCTTAAAACGAGTAATTTTTGTAACCCCAGAATAAGGAAAAAATAGCTGTGGCGCAACTTCTTCTTTTAATATAAAATAACATAAAAGAAAACTCAATAAAAGAACTTAACATCCCTGGCTCGTACACTAAGGAGAAGAACTAAAATCACTGTGGTAAATTCGTATCCGTCTGGGCCATGTATCCGGTCACCTAAGGACCCATACAAATGTTAAGATGAGGAGGGGGTGTCTGGCAAGCGGGGTGCATATGTCGGGTCACTTTTGGCCCATACAAAAATCAAAATGTATATACAAATGTCAAGTTAAAACATAACCCCCGGTTTTGAGCGCTGGAGCTCACAGAATCAAAAACTACAATGTACACTGGGTTGATCACATTGATGCAAAGGCGAGTGACCCCAATGGCGTGCATATTTGCTTCGTTTTGGCCCCCACAACGAGGTATCCAGCAAGCCCCCCCCCGAGGACTGCCCATTCAGTCCATTTTATGGACAGAAATGGTACCCTCCATGCCCATTATCGAATTCAAATCCCGAATATTTTCATTCGAGGCTAGGAGAGGCGTATCTAAGCCAATCAGCACGCCAAACACCTCAAAACGAAGCGTAGATTGTGTCATTTTCGGTGTGAAATTTTGGTCAAAATCGCAGCAGAATTGGGTCATCGAGGCCCAACCTAAAATTGTCCCTTAATATAGAGCTGGCTTGACCGGGAATGTGCACCGACCGGGAATATGGCCCAGACGGATATAGTACATGATTTAACTTATCCAGTGCAGGCCCCTTCTGTAGTACTTCGATGCATGTACTGCATCCAATAAATGACTTGAGAAGGACAAGAAGACGCAGCTCAGCACTTGCTGCTACCCCCTCGCCAACTTCCTTTGCGTTATCGTTGGCTTCGGCGCGACTGGTCGCCACCAACGCCGGGTGCTCGAGCACGTCCTTCATGGTCTGCAGCCGCTGGGCCGGGTCAAACTGCAGCATCTTGTCCAGCAGGCCCACCGGGGCGGCCGAGAGCTGTTTGTCCACCCGCCAGGACTACAGCACGCCCCGGCAGCCCACGGCCCGCACCGTGCGGAACTCGGGGCTGCCGGGCGCCGCCAGCTCGAGCAGCGGCGCGCCCGTGAGCAGCATGAAGAGCAGGATGCCGAGCGACCAGACGTCGGCGGCCACGGGGTCGTAGCTGCTGCGGTGCGCCGCGACCTCGGGCGCCGCGTACTGTGGCTTGCCCACGCAGCCGCTGGCCGGGCGGTCGGCGCGCGTGCTGAGCCCGAAGTCGCGGAGCTTGTAGACTCCGTCGCGGGTGACGAAGACGTTCTCGAGCGACACGTCCCGGTGCGCGAGGTTGCACATCTCATGCAGGAAGGGCAGACCCTGCGCCAGGTGTAGCACGATGCGCAGCGCGTGGCGCTGGTCCAGGCGGCTCTCGGGCTGCGTGGCGCCCAGGTCGGTCAGCAGGTCGCCGCGCGCGCAGTGCTCCAAGACCAGGAACACGTGCGCTTGCTGCACGAACGTGTCAAAGACCTGCACGACGTTGGGGTGGCTGCACGAGCGTGTCAAAGACCTGCACGACGTTGGGGTGGCGCCGTGCCACACTCCGCAGCTGGCGCGCGGCCTGCCACTCCTTCCAGGGGCCGGAGCCGTCGCGCCGTAGCTGGCCGGCGCACTTGACCACCGCGGGCGCTCTGCGGGGGCGGGCGGCGACGGCGAGGAAGATTGCGGTGGGGAGGAGGACGACGAGGACGAGGAGGAAGGCGCGCTGCTGCTGCGGTAGACGTGGCCCAGGTAGATCTGCGGCGCCAGGCGCGAGCTGACCTTGATGTGTCGGGGCGGGGCGGGGGCGACGCCTCGGAGGATTCAAGTTTCTTACGCGCCTTACCTTTTTAATTTAATAGCCAATCAAAATCTACCTTCTCTTATTATAGCCAACCAAAACCCATCAGCTGTCTGATGTTCCCAACACAAGCTGTGTACCACCACATTGTTATACAAGATGTGTACCACCACATTGGTACAAAACATTAACTTCTATAGAAACGGCTTTTTACTGCTTAGAAACGTTTCGGTTGCAGTTGGCGGCTGAAGTTGAAGTTCGAGCATACTCGCCTCTTGGCACCAACTCCAAGTGCAAGCCGGCCCCAAGGGCCCGTATCTAGATGTCCCTTCGCATTGGCCCAAAAATGGATCCATGACAACTTACTCAAGCCTTCCATGGATACTTCGCGACTCTTCGCAAAAACCGTCGCTCCGTCTCTTCTCGAGTAACTACATTTCTAAAGTTTCTAAAGCGTTCGCAATACAAAAGCAGACCACACTAAACTTAGTCGAGAGAAGTACCGTGTTTTCGTCCTAAGTTAAGCCGTTTAGAATGCTTACTTAAACGAGTAACCGGGAACTAAATTTGACCATATTCACAAACACGACGCGCGTCCCTTGCGAAGTTACGTACGTGACGCCCTTACAAAACGCAAGTCAGAAAATGTGTCCATACGTAAATAAGTCGATGTAGCCATCCGATTTTCTGAAATATGTTTAAAACACAAAAATTTTGGAAAATATAGCCCCGGCGGAACCGTAGCTTTCAGCTTAAGGCTGAAAGAACTTGGGCGCGCTCGCTCTGCTCACGCACGGGATCTCGAAGCTTGAAATGAGTTGCTCACTTAGGCTTTAAATGTAGTTTTGGTGCGGGGTCTCCTGCTATCTTAAAAAATGATATTAGATTGACCCTATAGGGTTACATAGATTTGTTTTTTAGAACTACGAAACTATCCTTGTTAGCTGCTGTTTAGCGCTGATGCCATAATTGGTGCCGTATGGACTGTAGCGCCTTGTTTTCCTAGGACAGTGGGCTCTTGCTGTATATGAATATGTATAAATTGGGGAACATGCGATATGCATGAGCTACATGCATATAATTAGAATGTTGCTTTCTAAAGCTACTCAACCTCAAGTTAAGCCCTGTAGGACACTCAAATCAAAAACATACATGTTTAATTGTCATGAAACGGAATTTTATAATTACGGCAAAATAAAACAGGATAAGTCACGGGCTTTTTATTTTATTTTTGCAGTTCATGGTGACGATGGCTCATTATAGAACACAAATAACATGTATTACCGTGACTGTAGGTGTTCTTATAGTTTAAAATTGTTTATATATTTTATGGGGTTCTGCATTTTGTTGTTAAATCAAGCTCCGAAATACAAAAACATAACTCAAGAATCGTGGAACTGGTACGACAGCGGGTACAAAATTAACATTCACCTCTGCAATGGCGCCATGTGAATATGGAACTGAGCCAATTAACAGCGGTTGCTTTCTTACTATCATAAAAACAAAAAAAATGGCTCAACTTTTATGGATATTCTTTTTGCAAGCTACAATTGTTGATGACTACATTTGTAGATTCCATTTGTTGTGCTTTTTCTTTGTTTCTGTATAAATGGAGTAGCTTTAGTATCTAACTCAATTGTTTTCTTGTGTTATCATTACGCTTCAAGACTTGCAACGATACCATCGGAGTCATTTCGAAGCCACGATATCAGGACTCTATAGTTTAAACAAACGTAAAATGAGGACCTCTGAACACACGCAGTCATTTCGAAGCCAGCCTTTGGTTAAAACTCGGTTATTTTTGCGCAATTCAAGCTGAGATCGGTGGTCTAGCCAATGGTTTGATCATTCTGCCGAAGTTGAGTAGATGGCACGAAACAAACATAACACCTAATAAAACTACAGCGGGTAGTAGACGTTTGCGATGTTGTATAGTCGTTGCCCTTCTTCATACATTGCATCAAGTTTATCGTGTTGTTGGGCTATCCAGTATTGGGTGTGAGCAGAACTACGTCTCCACTTCGTCACTGTTGGACGTACTAAACATCGTGGTGAGATTGTTATCTGCGCGCCATCTTGTCCATCGGACGAGTTACAGGCAGCCGCCATGGAGGTGACACGGCGTGCGCGCGTTTGGGCACGAAGCGGGTGAGTTTGCCGACCACGCTTCACCACGCCAGTGGGCGAATCAACAAACGCAAGTAGACCTTTTCAGCCTGAGTGTTATCGGCGATTACCGCAAAAAATAAAAAATAAGACCTTTTCAGCCTCAGCATTTGGCGTGCAGATCAGCGTAGCTGGGGCGCCGATGTTACCGGGTATGCAAGCAGAGAAGAACGCCAGGGTCGATAATGGATTAAACGCAGCAGGGATGAAACAGCCTGTCACGTCAATGCGCGGAAAAATAAGAGCGCATGCTTGGTTTAAAACGAGCGCGAGAATGACGGTTGCGAACTACTTGAGATGGCTGCATGGAGGCGTTTCGACAGTGTCTGGGCGCGGCGTAAAGTAGCTAGCTGCACATTGGCTAAAATGATTTTTGAATGAAACTGCTGATCTTTTCATACAAATTTCAAGATGTCGGACCCGTGGATACTTACTGACCCGTAAAAAGCAAAAAAGTGAGCATGTGCGTTATTGATGCTGCCATGCTGAACGGTATCTATGTAGGGGTCGCCCATAGAAAGTGTGGAAAAAGTGGTGATCAATATGTGTCGTACTTAAGCCGTTCCCGGACCCTTATACTCTCAGCTTTTCAAGCTTCGAGAATTAGAATGTTGCTTTCTAAAGCTACTCAACCTCAAGTTAAGCCCTGTAGGACACTCAAATCAAAAACATACATGTTTAATTGTCATGAAACGGAATTTTATAATTACGGCAAAATAAAACAGGATAAGTCACGGGCTTTTTATTTTATTTTTGCAGTTCATGGTGACGATGGCTCATTATAGAACACAAATAACATGTATTACCGTGACTGTAGGTGTTCTTATAGTTTAAAATTGTTTATATATTTTATGGGGTTCTGCATTTTGTTGTTAAATCAAGCTCCGAAATACAAAAACATAACTCAAGAATCGTGGAACTGGTACGACAGCGGGTACAAAATTAACATTCACCTCTGCAATGGCGCCATGTGAATATGGAACTGAGCCAATTAACAGCGGTTGCTTTCTTACTATCATAAAAACATAAATTATGGCTCAACTTTTATGGATATTCTTTTTGCAAGCTACAATTGTTGATGACTACATTTGTAGATTCCATTTGTTGTGCTTTTTCTTTGTTTCTGTATAAATGGAGTAGCTTTAGTATCTAACTCAATTGTTTTCTTGTGTTATCATTACGCTTCAAGACTTGCAACGATACCATCGGAGTCATTTCGAAGCCACGATATCAGGACTCTATAGTTTAAACAAACGTAAAATGAGGACCTCTGAACACACGCAGTCATTTCGAAGCCAGCCTTTGGTTAAAACTCGGTTATTTTTGCGCAATTCAAGCTGAGATCGGTGGTCTAGCCAATGGTTTGATCATTCTGCCGAAGTTGAGTAGATGGCACGAAACAAACATAACACCTAATAAAACTACAGCGGGTAGTAGACGTTTGCGATGTTGTATAGTCGTTGCCCTTCTTCATACATTGCATCAAGTTTATCGTGTTGTTGGGCTATCCAGTATTGGGTGTGAGCAGAACTACGTCTCCACTTCGTCACTGTTGGACGTACTAAACATCGTGGTGAGATTGTTATCTGCGCGCCATCTTGTCCATCGGACGAGTTACAGGCAGCCGCCATGGAGGTGACACGGCGTGCGCGCGTTTGGGCACGAAGCGGGTGAGTTTGCCGACCACGCTTCACCACGCCAGTGGGCGAATCAACAAACGCAAGTAGACCTTTTCAGCCTGAGTGTTATCGGCGATTACCGCAAAAAATAAAAAATAAGACCTTTTCAGCCTCAGCATTTGGCGTGCAGATCAGCGTAGCTGGGGCGCCGATGTTACCGGGTATGCAAGCAGAGAAGAACGCCAGGGTCGATAATGGATTAAACGCAGCAGGGATGAAACAGCCTGTCACGTCAATGCGCGGAAAAATAAGAGCGCATGCTTGGTTTAAAACGAGCGCGAGAATGACGGTTGCGAACTACTTGAGATGGCTGCATGGAGGCGTTTCGACAGTGTCTGGGCGCGGCGTAAAGTAGCTAGCTGCACATTGGCTAAAATGATTTTTGAATGAAACTGCTGATCTTTTCATACAAATTTCAAGATGTCGGACCCGTGGATACTTACTGACCCGTAAAAAGCAAAAAAGTGAGCATGTGCGTTATTGATGCTGCCATGCTGAACGGTATCTATGTAGGGTCGCCCATAGAAAGTGTGGAAAAAGTGGTGATCAATATGTGTCGTACTTAAGCCGTTCCCGGACTCCTTATACTCTCAGCTTTTCAAGCTTCGAGAATTAGAATGTTGCTTTCTAAAGCTACTCAACCTCAAGTTAAGCCCTGTAGGACACTCAAATCAAAAACATACATGTTTAATTGTCATGAAACGGAATTTTATAATTACGGCAAAATAAAACAGGATAAGTCACGGGCTTTTTATTTTATTTTTGCAGTTCATGGTGACGATGGCTCATTATAGAACACAAATAACATGTATTACCGTGACTGTAGGTGTTCTTATAGTTTAAAATTGTTTATATATTTTATGGGGTTCTGCATTTTGTTGTTAAATCAAGCTCCGAAATACAAAAACATAACTCAAGAATCGTGGAACTGGTACGACAGCGGGTACAAAATTAACATTCACCTCTGCAATGGCGCCATGTGAATATGGAACTGAGCCAATTAACAGCGGTTGCTTTCTTACTATCATAAAAACAAAAAAATGGCTCAACTTTTATGGATATTCTTTTGCAAGCTACAATTGTTGATGACTACATTTGTAGATTCCATTTGTTGTGCTTTTTCTTTGTTTCTGTATAAATGGAGTAGCTTTAGTATCTAACTCAATTGTTTTCTTGTGTTATCATTACGCTTCAAGACTTGCAACGATACCATCGGAGTCATTTCGAAGCCACGATATCAGGACTCTATAGTTTAAACAAACGTAAAATGAGGACCTCTGAACACACGCAGTCATTTCGAAGCCAGCCTTTGGTTAAAACTCGGTTATTTTTGCGCAATTCAAGCTGAGATCGGTGGTCTAGCCAATGGTTTGATCATTCTGCCGAAGTTGAGTAGATGGCACGAAACAAACATAACACCTAATAAAACTACAGCGGGTAGTAGACGTTTGCGATGTTGTATAGTCGTTGCCCTTCTTCATACATTGCATCAAGTTTATCGTGTTGTTGGGCTATCCAGTATTGGGTGTGAGCAGAACTACGTCTCCACTTCGTCACTGTTGGACGTACTAAACATCGTGGTGAGATTGTTATCTGCGCGCCATCTTGTCCATTGGACGAGTTACAGGCAGCCGCCATGGAGGTGACACGGCGTGCGCGCGTTTGGGCACGAAGCGGGTGAGTTTGCCGACCACGCTTCACCACGCCAGTGGGCGAATCAACAAACGCAAGTAGACCTTTTCAGCCTGAGTGTTATCGGCGATTACCGCAAAAAATAAAAAATAAGACCTTTTCAGCCTCAGCATTTGGCGTGCAGATCAGCGTAGCTGGGGCGCCGATGTTACCGGGTATGCAAGCAGAGAAGAACGCCAGGGTCGATAATGGATTAAACGCAGCAGGGATGAAACAGCCTGTCACGTCAATGCGCGGAAAAATAAGAGCGCATGCTTGGTTTAAAACGAGCGCGAGAATGACGGTTGCGAACTACTTGAGATGGCTGCATGGAGGCGTTTCGACAGTGTCTGGGCGCGGCGTAAAGTAGCTAGCTGCACATTGGCTAAAATGATTTTTGAATGAAACTGCTGATCTTTTCATACAAATTTCAAGATGTCGGACCCGTGGATACTTACTGACCCGTAAAAAGCAAAAAAGTGAACATGTGCGTTATTGATGGTGCCATGCTGAACGGTATCTATGTAGGGGTCGCCCATAGAAAGTGTGGAAAAAGTGGTGATCAATATGTGTCGTACTTAAGCCGTTCCCGGACCCTTATACTCTCAGCTTTTCAAGCTTCGAGAACTCGTTGAAGTTCGTGTCCGTGTGTCCGTCACATCACGCCATGCAAACCGCTGAAGTGCATATTCTATATTTGAGGTAACCGGAAACGCGAGCAGATGACAGCTCTACGGTACTACCGACAGGTGAGTCAGGTACTTAACAGGCGGCTAGTGCTAGGATAACAGATAATAAATAGCACCCCTATCGCGAGGTCGTACGAGAGGAAGAAGGGTACGACAACATCGGTGGCCAGACGCGTGGCCATGAGCCCCCACACTGAGCCATGTTCCATGGGTTGCGTATTGCTGGCCGCCCAGTGTCTCCATGTACATGTGGTTGTCCATGTTGCTGTGGTTGGTGACGTACACCGCACCACTGAGCTTGAAGCTCAGGTTAGCCGAGGTCATGCCGAGGTGGTGGTGGTAGTAAAGTGTGAAGACCGAACCAGAGCCAATGAACTGGATCAGCCGTTGTATACTGCGAGTCGAGTTGTGTTGTGTCTTTTGATCGTGAGCGGTGACGCGCAGTCAGTATGCGTCGCGGCCTGAAGGACTCGGAATGTGAGCACGGCTACGACTTGCTGGTGCTCTACCACCCGACCAACATGTGGATCGTCAAGCCTGAGATCACGCCGCTGCAGTACGGCCACATCATGCTGCCCAACGAGGAGGACCGCGTGTCCCTTGACGATGTTCAATCCGGCCTCGCTATCCCCAACCGACCAACAAGCTCACGCCTGCCTTCGGCTGCGACTCGACCAAGAACTACGAGTGCAGCCCGAGATGCGCGATAAGTTCACAGGCCCCGTGCTCGACCTCGAGAACCACTACGAAGGCGCCGACGGTAGCTTCGACCTGGCCAAGATGGTCTGGAACGCTTCGCACATCCACACGGGCCTCTACCACGGCGTGTACAGCAGCGCGTCGGGCTTCACGTAAGGCGCCAACAGCGTGTGGCAGATGTACGAGTCGCGCTCCGACCTGCTGCGCGACAGCGACTTCTACACGAACCAGACAACCAGAACGAGTCTGGATCGTTGCGCAATGACATTTTATTCGAAGACGCCACGCAAATCGACTACGTCACTAAGCCCCTGCGCAGCCTCTCGACTACTACTTTGGAATCGCTAGAGCCTGCGCGCGAACTTCTGTCCAGTCCCAGTCGACACACCGGCAAGTCCGTCAACACGTACGAGGGCACGCGCTACATTTCCATCCTCGCCTCGCAGACGCGCGACCGCTACTACGCTACTACGTCTACACCAGCCACGACGACGCGTTCAGTCTGCAGCTCGACAACGGCTCTGGCGCTCGCTCGAGCCGCTCGACAACAGCACCTCGACAACGGCTCTGGCGCTCGCAGCGCCACTTGGATGTCTCCCCACGACGCTCAGTACTAATACGCGAGCGCAAATGTGAACGTGACTGGAAGGGGCAACAACGCGTACGTGGACTTCACCCCTCCCACCACTGGAGGCGTCGACTACGACTGGCTTCTCGTGATCGAGTTTTAGGCTCGTTCTCAACCACGTTCTAAATACGTCTACGTGTACCTACGGCTCCTACAGCCGTAAATCGGCTTTACATGAGGAGAACGTCTATGGATCCAAAGATAATAAACTTGTTGTGTGAAGTTGTGCTGAAAGGTGAGGCCCCACACATAGGACGCTTGTGGGTCGGACCCGCCTCGCGATCGTCGATTATTTACTTTTTTTTAGCGATCGTGAATCTATCCTAACTTAGACACAAGCGGCTTTGCAGAGGGAGACTACAAACGCATTTCAAACTTGGTGTCATTGTATGTAGAGCTAGAGAGTGAAGTGATAGAATCCAGGATGACATGAACCCGGGGCTGGGTTCTAATGCTACAGTACTGTAGTAGTAGTATATTCATATGTGGGAAAATTGAAGCCCACTTGATACACCGCTGCGCTAAGGATCACGGCAGCGCCAAGTTTTCCTCGGTGCATCCAGGCTTTTTTTTGGGGGGGGGGGATAAAGTGTTTTCATTGTGTTAATGGGCCAAAGGCATGAGACGCTTTGGTTGAGAGCAATGTGCCGAATGGCAGCCCTAAGGGATGGTGGGAGGGTTGAAATTTCGCTATCGCGCCGATGGCCTGAAGCTTGGGCTTGCGCGGGCTCGTGCCGGCCACGGCATCTCCGGTCTGGCCTTCCCGCGGCGGAGCACAACGTGTGCCTGCTTACTGCTTGGGCTCTGCGGGCCAGATCAAGAGTGTGTCGTCTAGCTTGGTCGTTTGTCGATAGCTTGTATGTCTTGTCTGGCAGAGGTTCTGCCGGCAGATGGCGTACCGGGATTCGTCGTGCCTTCCTTCATTCGGAAAAATAATTATCCACTTGTTCACTTCGTTGCACCGTGGATTAATTTCACAGATCATGCTTGCATCTTCTTTAGCGTCAGCTGGTATCACTTCAAGTTAAAGTCTTCAACGTGCAATGCGGGCAGCCATACTTGCGTCGTGGATGAACGACAAATCGTGCCTCGATCATGCTTCTAGCGCCGGGTTGTACATTACAATACTCGGGCCAAGTCTCGGCGGACTTGGCGACTAGAAAAGCTCAAGGTCCGTTGGCTCATTTCTCAATTCGTCTCGGGATCCACTCGTCTCGCTCCTCGACGAGGTATTCCCGCAGCAAAGATGAAGCTCCAAGCCGCACTCGCCGGTCTCCTCTTCGCCGCGACCGCCTCAGCAGACCCTTCCTGGCATGAACTCACTATCACCGCCCCGCGCAACGGCCGATACCTCACGCGCACGACTTCCGGTGAGCCCTTCTTCTGGCAGGCCGACACTGCGTGGGAGTTGACCCACAAGCTTATCAAGACGTCCATCGACTTTTACCTCAAGACCCAGGCTGAACAAGGATACAACGTGGTGCAGACGGTGGTGATCGCGGAGCTCAACGGCACCACGCGCGCCAACTTCTACGGCGACCTGCCGTACAACAACTCGGATACGACGCAGCCGAATGACGCGTATTTCCAGCTCATCGACTGGACGGTGGACCTCGCTGCGAGCTACGGCATCTTGGTCGCGCTGGTCCCCGTGTGGGGCCGCTGGGTCAACGGAGGCTGGCACGGCGACGAGGCGTCGATCTTCAACGAGTCGACGGCGTACGAGTGGGGCAAATATATTGGCGATCACTATGGCTGCTACTTAAAATCTGTTGCAGAAATACTGAATGACTTGTTACTCCCAAATTTACTGAATTCCTGTTGCCACAGTCTGAATGCCTGTTGCGTTGGTTAGGTGAGATTGGGACAACACGAATTCAGGGCTGAATAGCTGTTATAGTAATTCAGATCAACAAGTTGATAGCTCTGCGAGCTACTGCGTGCAGGTCATGTATAATACATACTGAAGCGACACCAGCCGACCGCAGAAACCTGGTGCAGATGCATGAGGTAAGGACAAGTATTTGTACAAGAAGGCTGAGCGTCAAGCTCCTCGCACGACCTGGTCCTTGATGATATTCTTCCCGACCAGGTCGAGGCACTGGTTCAATGTGTCGTATATCTTGCGTTCAAGATACTGGTGTCGTAGCAGAAGAAGGTGCTGAACGTGATGGCCGCGTGGCTGCATTTACACCGTGGACTTGTATTTCTTCATTATGGATAATATAGCGCAATTCTAGTAAACACAATGAGATCGAGTATAGAAAACCTCAAATTTCAGAGTATCTTCGGGCCGCAGGCACGACTTGGTCAGACCAGGGCTTCCACGCATCGTCGCGTCTGAGTGCCATTTGCTCGCAGGAGCATATAGAAATGGTTAGATTACTTTTTGAAGAGGACCTTGGCTTTGATGGTGTCCCCCCCCCCGTCTTTCGGTTGGTGATCAGGTCCATACTTGCCGTTGCCCATGAGAGCTCGGGGGGTGAGACTAAGGAGGGCCATTTCCGGAGATTTGCGCGGAGAGCCATTTCACAAAGATAGTACAAACGGGCTCCTCAAAATCAGACGGTTCTAGACATACGAAACGTAAGTCAAATTTCAGGTGTGCCCGTCCCACCAAGGTGTGTCCGTTGCAGAGGACGATCTTGAAGCATTAGATGCACTCGTCCTCGATTCTTAGTAAGACTTATCGTCCTCAAGTACGGAGTATTAAGGTTGCTATTAGTGCACTTGTTTGGCCGTCTTCTCCTATGAAGTGCATCAAAAGAAAGAGCCTCACTTTCAAAAACAACTCGACAGCAGCAACACCCCAGCAGCAGCACCCCTCCAGCAACACTCTCCCAGACTTTCTCCGGCAGAACTTCAAGAACACCTCGTCAGCACAACAGCCAAAGCACCAGATACAACACAACAGCTCAACTTTCAGACGCTAAGGTCATACCGAATCACCCCTAGCGGTAGCATCAATCGAAGAGCCAAGCCGCTGTCTCAGACGAGAACTACTCTGCCAGCAGCCAAGCCGCCCGTTGTGTCACCACCTTCAATCTACGCCGTCAAAACACTGTTCCTCGTCGATTTTCCAGCTAACCGCCAGCGGCGAACGTCACGAGACCTCCAACATCAGGCCATGGAACTGGCCAACCTCCTCAACGCTGGAAGCGAGGGCACCACGTCCCCAAGAATGGACAGGCGCGCGATAGCACGGGCACTGCCGTCGCTGTACTCAGGAGCGGGAATCGAGATCACGCACTCTCCAGGAATGGACATGGGCGAGATAGCACGGGCGCTGCCTTTGCTGAACTCTGGAGCGGGCCCGAGCGCAGAGGGACCACCGCCAATGCCTGCTGATCTCGGCGCGTTTGCTGGTGTTGCCGAGGAACGTGGTGAGCACACCTCGCTACCTATCGTTGAGCGGCAGACGGTGGTCATTGAGCCTCCACCTCAAGCGACCTACCCTAGCGAAGATGCAGCGATTGCAGCCTTGCACGCCTGGACCAAGGAACACGGATTCAACGTGACGAAACGCAGGGCTTTCTACACCGATACAATCGGCAGGGAGGTTTGGAAACGCGGTTTCAACTGTGATCGCGCTGGGAAGCCAAAGTGTACGCAACATCTCACTGATGCGGAACGGCAGCGCCCGATGCGGGGATCGATGCGCATGGGCTGTCCTATGAAGATTATCGTGCGAGCTGTGTCTGAGGATGACCCTAACGGAGCATGGATGATCGTTCACACTCGAAATGGGAGCCGACTTCACAATCATCCTCCATCGGAAGACGCACGCGTTCACCCGGATCATCGCCGCCTGGTTGCCGCTGCCACCGAGATGGCCCCAGCGGCGTCACTCCAGGAGTTTGTTTATGCACAGACAAGCGTTGGGACATCGGCAGCTGCTGTCTGTGCAAGTTTGCTGCAAGCGGACCCTGGCTCTTACGTGATCCCGCAGGACATCGCCAACATGAGAAACGCAGCTCGTCGGCGTGAGCTCTCCGCACAAACCGTGATGGAGGCATTGTTTGCTCGACTTGAGGAAGATGGATTCTACTACCGGTGGGAAGCTGACCCTGAGACCCAACGACTTCTCTATATGTTTTGGGCTCACCCACGGACTCTGGAGCTGTTCCGGCGACACCCCGAGATCCTAGGAATGGATTGTACGTACAAGACGAACAAGTACAAGCTTCCGTTGCTCAACGTGATCGTGCTGACTGGATTCAACACAGTCCTGCCTGTGGCACAGTGCTGGCTCCCACATGAACGAGAAGAAGACTATCTCTGGGCGATGAATACGCTTCGATCGTTCTTGATCGAGATGGATGTGGCTATTCCTGGTTTGCTTCTCACGGACAGGGAGTTGGCTGCCATGAACGCCAACGACACTGTCTTTCCCAGTGTTCCAGCAGTGATCTGCAGGTGGCACATGAACAAGAATGTCCTCAGCAAAACACGCCAAGTTCTGGGACAAGTCCCTGTTGCCAACCCGGCGCCCGGTCAACCAAAGTATGAAAATACGTGGCAAACGGACGCCTTCATGGCAGCTTTCTACGCTACAGTCGACTCGGCCACTGAAGAAGAGTTCGAAGAGAAACGAACCAACTTGCGGAAGTTGAATCCCGTTGTGAATCAAATCCCCTCGAAAAATGACGCAGAAGCCGACAGGAATTTCGATGACACGCGCCTTTGATTCGTCCTTGACGTCCGTGCATCCATCGTAGACTAGAAGCCGAGCACCGTCGTCAAGAGCGCACAACATGCTCCCGAGAACACGTCCTTGCTTTTTTGCGGCTTCAAGGACGTTGTCTGGGTAGTCCTGGTGGCTTTCTTGCTCGTCGCCTCCCGGGTGAGACCGCAAGAACGATATAGCTGATATAATCCAGTGAGGGTCGAGGCAGTCGGTGATAGCTTTCACTGCAAGCTTCAACTCTCCGACTGCCCCGGATGCCTTGCGGACGCGGGCCATTTTGGCGGCAGGCGTCATCGCTAGCTCCTCCCACCTTCTTGAAGATAGGCTGATACTTGGACTCCATGGCAGTGGATCTTGCCTCTTCTTGTAGGGAGCGAAGGACTTCGGGCCGAAGGCCGAGAGAGACAAGCAAGTAGCCGCAGGACGGCAGCGGAGGTCTTGGTTTCGGCTTGGGCGCCATTTCGGAAGTGAAACCAATGCAGATCCGCCGGCACCGTGAATGCAACGGGCACACCTTCATGGGACGGACACGGTACCAATAATCTTTGTTTTTGTATAGACAGCTCTACTGGATATTGCAACGGACACACCTTGGTGGGACGGGCACACCTGAAATTTGACTTACGTTTCGTATGTCTAGAACCGTCTGATTTTGAGGAGCCCGTTTGTACTATCTTTGTGAAATGGCCCTCCGCGCAAATCTCCGGAAATGGCCCTCCTTAGTCTCACCCGAGCTCGGGTTCGCCCCCATCAGTAGCGGAAGTCCCGGAAGGTGATGGCTACGGTCGTGGGTAGCGACCAGAGCATACGCCGTTTCCACTTTAAACGGCACGTCGTGCTCCTCCAGTTAGTACGCGACTTGTTAATTAATTAATAAACTGTGTGGAGAACACGCACATCGAGCTCTTCTGCGCGATATCGGCTCACTGCGAGTGCGCGGGGACCGTGGATTCCAATAAAACCAGATGCACCGGTCCGACATGATGCTATTGGTTTATCGAAGCCGGTCATCAGGCGATACTGAAGGTCGAGCCCGGCTTGGCGATTTGGGAATTGGGTGACTCCTCCACCAGCAAAAAAGAACCACGCAACGAACACCAGATTCATCTCCACCAGCAGGATTAAGTAGTAGACGAACGCCCCGCCATCGCGGTGGATCACCACCATGCCAAACACGAGATCTGCCTGGTGTGGGGCAGCACGCCTAGCGCTCGAAATGTCCGCGTAGACGCTGGACGCACGGGGGATAACGACGAACTCGTTCGAGAAGTGCGCTATGCCACGCGACAGCTCGCCTCCGTGCTTGTTTGTACCTACGCATGGGTGCCCAGGTCTAGCAAAACGTCGGCGTCGTCGCGGTCGGGCGGACACACGAAGCCCAGACTCTCGAAGTAGCCCGGCCCAGCGGCTTGGCCTCGCTGTCCCTTGTATATCACGCCACCCTCGTTCAAAACGACCTCAAAGTGGCGTCGTTAAACAACTCAACCGTTTCGGGCAACGGCAGCAGCGAGATTACCCGCAGCGCGTTGGCAATGCCCCACTGCGTGGAGGTGATGTCGTAGGTGGCGGCGCTGCCAAGTCTCGTGTTGATCTCATCCATAAGCGGCATGTACATCATGTCGATCCCCCTCTCTCGGGTGGTCACGTACATGCGCTCGCCGGTTGACACACCGCGCAGCAGCACATATTGATAATAGCTCGCAGCTACAAGTACCATGCCATCAAGTTGTTGATCTGATTTTCTGTATCAACAGCTATTCAGCCCTGAATTCCTGTTGCCCCAATCTCACCTAACCAACGCAACAGGCGTTCAGACTATGGTAACAGGAATTCAGTAGATTTGGGAGTAACAGGTCATTCAGTATTTCTGCAACAGGTTTTAAGATTTTTCCGATCGCTATCCGGGTCTGCCGAAGATCCTCGGCGGCGACTCGGACTGCATCTGGGCGCGCAACACGAGTGACGCCATGGTCTCGTACGCATCGGATCCGAACGTGGACCCCGCGACGCTGCTCGGTCCGCTTGAAGACACTACTGACATTTGGGTGAGCATGCGCGCTGGAGTCAAGGACGCGGAGACTGTGCACGGTTACGAACCGGTAATTCTCTTCCACCCGACCGCGGGTTGGATCTCTCGACCGGAAAATACCCCGGAGGGGTACGGCCACCTCATGCTGCCGAAGGAGGAGCACCGTGTGTCCATTAACGGAGTTCAGTCTGGCCATGCCACACCCAATGCTCTGGGCGGCTTCACCCCGTACCCGACATGGAACTCGACCAAGAACTACGAGCTCATCGCCAAGATGAGAGATGAGTTCACGGGTCCCGTCGTGGACCTCGAGAACGACTACGAAGGCGCGCACGACAACTTCAAGACGGCGTTCCCCATCTGGAACGCCTCTCAGGTCCGTACGGGGCTGTACCATGGCGTCTACGGTGGAGCTACAGGCTTCACCTACGGTGCCAACAGCGTACGAGCCCCAGGCCGATCTGCTCCGTGAGAGCGACTACTAGTCGCCTGCAGCCAGCCACAACGTGTCTGGATCGTGGCGTGAGGACATTTTCTTCGAGGGCGCGACTCAGATCCAGTACATCACCAAACCGCTGCAGAATTTCTCGACCGAAGAACTGGAGCTACTGGCGCCAGCTCGCCAGCTCGTCTTGAGCCCCAGCGGTTACGAGGACGTGTCTGTCAACGCCTTCGAAGGCACTCGGTACATCTCGGTCCTCGCATCGGAGAACCGCAACCGCTACTTCGTGTACACTGGACATGGAGACTCCTTCAGACTCAAGCTGAGCAACGGATCGGAACGCTCGGGCAGCGCGCGCTGGTTCTCCCCGCGTGACGGCCAGTACTACGCAAACTCGACGGTGAGTGTCCCCGCTAGCAGCAACGGCACGCTCATGGACTTCACACCTCCGCCGGGTGGCAGCGTCGACAATGACTGGCTTCTAGTCGTGGAGTTTTAGCCTTGTGGGCATTCACGTATTACGGGCAAAGATGTCTACATCGCCGTCCTGAGAAATACTACACTGTACTACGTAATACATCTAGTACAGTAGATGTGCACTTGCGCCAGGCAATGTACCTTGCCGATCATGTGCAGATGTAGATGGGATTTGCTTGACCAGGTCGGAGCGATGTACTGAGGTAAATGAATTCGGAGCTAGAAGTGTCGCATTGCGGGAAGTTGTGTGCATGTGCAAGTTGCTACTTAGTACATGGCAGTAGGATATATGAAAGGCACACGTTTGAGATAACTTCACACGAATCAAAATTTTGGACAGTATCGACCGCTACATTGCTGGGCTTCCGCAACAGGAGATCACGATTATTACAGCTGTAAAGTGGGCCTCTCAAGCTTGGGACGCAGTTACTCCCGACACGATCAGGAATTGCTGGAAGCATTCGGGAATTATCGACTTAATGTCGATGCGCCGCATTCTCAACTAACTTTAATTGAATAAATCAGTACGTTTGGCATGCACGTGAAACCTGTGCAAAGCTTGCAACCTTGCAGACTTTTTCAGTCCGACCTTTCCAGCGGGGACGCCTGTAGTACTATTACATGTATTCCGTGTATATGTATTGTACATGTACAGTATTACGTAGTACTACTTACTAGTCCGGTATGGGAAGAACTATGGAGATCGAGGCTACGGAGATCGAGGCACAAAAAAACATACGAAGTGCCCAATTGAAAATAGACTGCTATATTAAAATAGTCGACTTAAAAATAATATTACTGAGTGTTCTTAAAATAGCCCCGGTAGTTGCCGACGCTGAAGGGTCGTTCATTCTCACTGTGCCAAAATGGAGACGTCCGCTACCAGTGCACCCTCCAAGAGCTTCCCGATACCACCGTTGCCGGAGCAAGTCTACGACTCGTATGCAGAAGCTGAGTCAGCCCTTCACGCCTGGAATCGGAGCCATGGCGTCGACGTCACCAAAGGCCACCACAAAAAAAAACCGAGCTGACGTTGTCCGCCAGCGTGATTTTAAGTGTGACCGATACGGACGTACTCAAAACAACCGCGGTTTGTCGGACGAGGATCGTGTTCGGCCCAACCGCGGAACCAGTAAGATTGGCTGCGGGGTGAAGATTCGTTTGGAGGCTGTGGACCCGCTTCAATGTTCTGGCCAGTGGAAGGTTGTGCACCTAAGAAATTCACTTCTTCACAACCATCCACCATCCGAGGATATTAGCATTCACCCGGGTCACAGAAAGCGCGACCTATTACGACTGACGTCGCCTGGTTTGTCTACTGCTGACTTAGTTGCTTCCCAGACGGCGGTTGGTATTGCACCAGAGGTGATCGTGGCTACGCTTAGACGTGCTGACCCTGGCACGTCGATCATAGAAAAAGACATATCAAATCGGAAGGGAGCTGAGCGGCGCGAAATGTTGTCCGACAGCACATCCGTAGAAGTCCTGCTGAAGGAACTGGAAGACTGTGGGTTTTTCTACAAGGTCGAGGTGAATCCGGATACGGCTAGGCTGCGCTACCTGTTTTGGTCTCACCCAGGGATCAAGGAGTTCTACAAGTGGAATAGTAACGTACTGATCCTCGACTGTACGTACAAGACAAACGTATACGACCTCCCGTTGCTGAACATCATCGCAATGACCAACATGAACACCTTTCTACCCGTCGCTCAGTGCTGGCTTCCAGGAGAGAAAGAGGAAGACTTTGTCTGGGCGTTGGAGCAACTCAAGGCAATGATGGAATCCTACGGGATATCTGAGCCTTCGATTATCTTGACGGACCGTGCTCTAGCCTGTATGAACGCACTGGACCTCAAATTCCCTGATGTGCCGTCGCTTGTGTGCCGTTGGCACATGAATCGAAACGTGTTAGCCAAGGCAAGGACCATTTTTGGGCAAGTCGAGATCGCATCAACCGCTCCCGGCCAAGACAAGTTTGAAAACACTGTTGCGACTGACCAATTCATGGAGCTCTACTACAATTGTGTCGAATCTCCAACAGAAGCCGACTTTGAAGAGCGGCGAAATAAGATTCGCTCGGCCAGTGTGGAAATGGCTGATTATCTAGACAGTCAATGGTGGAAGTACAAGGAGAAATTGGTGAAGTGCTGGACGTCCCGTTACCTGCATTTTGGTTATCGTGACACTTCCCCCGTGGAGGGTACACATGCAAAGTGTAAGCGGTGGCTGGAAACCTCACGCGGAGACCTTCTGACAGTTTTCAAGAAGCTCCTTCCCTGGTGGGAAAAATCTATCAAAACGACTAGCATTGCTGTTGAACGCGATGTTGGCAACGTCTCGCACATACTTCAAGACGAGCGATACTCCGCTGTGGTGATGTTCGTAAGTCGGTATGCGCTAAACGAAACCGTTAAGCTGTGGAAGTCCGCGCAGCAAGTTGTACGGAAGAACAAGACAGTGGAGAATTGTACAGGCGTGTTTAGACGTGCAAATGGTAGGCCGTGCGTTCACGACCTCATCGAAATAATCAAGTCGGAGAGGAAGGCAAAGTTGCAGCTTCATCACTTCCACAAGCACTGGTTGACACGTCGCGGGCACTCAGAGGAACCTGCATTAAGAATATTAGAGCCTGCTCCTCTACGCAAGGTGAAATCAACCAAGCGTAGAAAACCCCACAAGAAAAATCACGGTGTATCGGGGACTGCACGCGAACCAACGTATAGCGAGCGCGTGGATCTGAACAACCCAGCGCCAGGACCTTCACCGGCACCAAGACCGCCGATGACTTTCACTGACCTGCTGCATTCCAACAACACCAATCCGCATTTTTAAACTTTCCCAACTGTGATGAACCTCACTGCGGACACGCATGCACAGGAGACCACACCAGATCAGCTGCATCCAGTCTTCTTGCCTCCCCGAACCTGGGGATATGCTGGCCGCAGGCCGTACTAGATTGCGTCGCCTAACAACTGGATCGGATGCAAATGGTACATCGTTGATAAATTACACATCAAATATAATACATGGTTATTGCGTATCAGTCTGCTGTAAAACATTTAGTTGTAACTAGCCTTGGTAAATATTGTAAGACTCGTTTTGGTCATTTAAGACGGCCTCCGGTGCAGTAAGAGAGCTTTTTGTGCGTTTAAGATACGTCTTCGTGAGAATAAGACCGATTTCTGTTAATCTTAAGACGACCAACAGTGTCATCCCATTTTACAGATACTGAGGGTGGTGTGGCCTCATTCTTTCATATAAATGAATTGGTCGATGCTTATACTATGTGCCGAATATTTTTAATACGAACAGAGGATCAAAACATGTAATCTAAAGGAAGGATTAAACTAGAGTGTCATTTGTCATTTAACGCTTTCAAACGAGCTTCCAGCTCAGTTTCGGTTGCAATGGGAACCTCGAAGGGGTCTTTCGCAACACGCCTGCGACGCTCCGTAACGACGACCGCTGACCCTGGGGTCTTAGACAAGAGTGCATCCAAGACTCCCGGTAGCGGGTCAGTAGCAAGCGAAATGCCCCACTTGCGCCGAAGATAGTACGATTTGTTTTGGCTCTGTCGATGCTCTTTCCGCTTGGCCTCTCGCTCCTTCACAGGCTTTTTGCCGCATCCGAATTTCTTTCGCTGGTGTCGCTTCTTCGAGTAAGCCGTGGCAAACACCTTCTTGCACGTGGGGCAGCGCCGAATATTAGCAATACCGCTTTTTCTCTGAGTACCCTTAGCCTTCTTTCCTTTAGCCTTCTTTGCCTTCGCCGCCATCCCGAGAATGATCCCAACTTGCATGATTTTGAATTGGTAGTCGTAAGACCTCTGTTGCCTATTACCATCCATCTTACTATTTCCGCGACTTGCACGGGCAGTACCCAGTTGAGCAGGACCTTTATGCATCTTTTCTACATATTACTCACCCTCGATCTCCGTAGCCTCGATCTCCATAGTTTCTCCCGTCCGGTATGAGGACAATTGTATCGTTGTTATGGTGGACAAGTGACGCCTACATACAGTAGTTCATGCACTACATGCATCAGTTGTACACTTTTTTCTAGCATTACGGGAGCTTACAGGGCTTTTGTTGTGGTTGCGTTTGGCTGCCCTAAGTAAAGTACTACCTCCGTGAGGAAAATACTGCACCTTTCCAATCATATTTCACTCTATCAATACAGTATACCCTTTAGAATCCGTTGGACCTCCTAACCTGAGCTGGAAAGCTGATACGCGAGGTACCCTTTCCAAAGCGATAAAACCCTTTCAAACCCGGTCCTGATTTAAATCTCCCGCCCGATGTGCGGCTGGCACGCGCTCACTTCATAAGTTTCGCAGCCAAGCCCAAGCCAAGAGATCACCAAGTACGACCAGGATGACGGCCCAAGGACGATGTACTACCGGTAAGCGCGCGGACTCTAGTTGTTGCAGACCACTACCAGGTGCAGGATCTCAGCAAGGGCGGGCGCGGAGAGGATGAAATGGCTCCAAGGTGAAAGGCGGATATCGTGTGTAGGTGCTGGCTAGGAGGAGGATCCGGTTATCTGCGTTCCTCCGTTCGTCTCGGCTGAAGTACGACTCGCCCGCGCGGAAGGTCAAAGCGCTGCGCTCACCGCTAGGCAATCCTTGAAAGCGCGATCAGACATGTAGACACGCAGTCATCGTGTGCGTCCTAAGGAGATCTAGTGAATCGTGCTGCTTCAATTGACGAAGCAAGCACGCCCGTAGCTTTACTGTATGGTGGAATATGTACACCTGCACAATGTGTTCGTTCATTATCTGTACCACTGCACCTTATCCTGGTAGTGCTACGTATGTAGTACGAGAAGCCCAATAGGGATTTATTCGAGGCTTTAAATATGTGGCCCACAGAAAAAGTAGGTACTCGATCAATACAAATTCCAAGTGTAAGGGTCTTATAAATCTAATATTTTGTATCCAAAACCAAAATCGACTTAATTACACAGGTTTTAATACGAAATATAGCAGGTGGAAGCTGAAATGATAGCTTACGTTAAAGTTTTGGATGTTATCTGGTTTATTGTGTTAGGATGTACAGGATACATTACTTGAGAAAAGTATCGGCGAGGAGAGTGATCGTTTACAGTATGGATGGGACCAACTACTTCAACGTCTATAGAAGCTGTTTTGAATTGAAAATGTCTTGATTAGTTAAAACCTCTAATCAATTGAGCATAGCTCTGGGATCGCGGTGCCCCGCCTATTTAATCTTCAACGCCGGCCTAGTAGAGTATCTCAGCCCAGTAGTTTGCACAGCCTTCAGCGCTTGAGCTGAATGGAGCAGACTTCCTTCGGTGACGCCGTCATCGTCGTCCCCCGTGATCTTCATGCCGCTCGCTGCGGTTGCCCAATCAGACGTCCACAGCAGTATCAGATGCTGCTGTAGTCCCAGTGGACAGCTTGAGGGGCTACACGCACAAAAATGTTTGGCATATTATACAGTAGAGTTGATGAGTTCTTCGTAGCAGCGCGCTCGGTGCCACGGCAGCTAGTATGAGCCCGCGGAGGGTGGGGGCCACCGCAGCGACCGAGCAAGCCGCGTTGATAGGTTGCGTGGTAAAATTGATAGATCGGTAGATTGGTAGATACATGTAGTGTTCTTGCCAGCAGCGCGCTCGGTGCTACAGCAGCGAGTATGAGCCCGCGGAGGGTGGGGGCCACTGCAGCAGTCGAGCACGAACTGAAAAGTGAAGAATCGTAGCATGGCTCGAGACGCGGCGCCAAGTCAAGTTGTTTCAGAACTCTTCTCAACCTTTTTCTGGGAATAATCCATTTTAATACTTTCACGGTGACAGTTGAATATGAGCATACGTTTTTTAATTTGAATTTGATTTTGATTTTTTGCGGTTTAGTTGGATATCTACCCCAGAGACGCGCACTGCTGCACCTCCGGTCATCTCGCTAGATCTCTAGAATACGAGCCTGTGGTAGGCACCGGATTTTTTAGTTATCATATACTTTGCATCCCTCTTGTTGCAGACTGTTAGTTTTGTTGTTCAAAACGCAATATGCAGGCGACTGGTGCGCCGCAAATGCGGCGTGCCTAAGTCGCGCGCGCGGGTCGCGTTTGTCGTTTGTATTTGTGCTACCTCTTCAACTAATTGGCTCGGCAGTACAATTGAGTTTGCAATAAGCGCTACCAGCCCAACCCTCTAGTTCAAAGAGCCACTCAAAGGCCTCTTTTCAGTCAAAGCTCGCCCTTGCGGAAGAACTCTCCGCAAACCTTATAACCGCCGAAAAGAACGAGGCGGAGCGCTGCGAAATTTTTTTGGAAAGGTGCAGTATTTTCCTCACGGAGGTAGTAAGCTTCTTCGGTTCACTCAGCCAAAGCCGTGCTCTAGCAACGGGAAACTGCAGACTGGAGTTGGTAAGCTTACAGTACTGTAAGTACTGTACAGTAGTGAATCGTGCAATACTTCATGTACATGTCCATTTCTGCGAGCTCTACGGATAAAAAATGCATGCGCGGATACACCTACGTATGCCCACCTTAACTGCTGCCTCGTCGTGGTTGTTCTGGCAGGTCGCCGATAACGCACTCTGAGGTAAGAAGCGCGTACTTGCTCACAGCTGATACGTCCTTGATATTCCCAAGTAGCCGAAGCAGTGGAGAAACCAAGTCGATCTTGGGCTCAATACGCACAACGCGGCCGCTGGCCTCGTCGAAGAGGAACCTCATGGAGCAATCGCAGTCCATGCGTTTTCCGAGCAGCATCTTGTTCAGCTGAAGCGCTTTGCGTCCTCCGCACTTTGCGAGCTCTGGCAGTACGCAACGAAGAGTAAAGTCGGTGAAGGTCACGCTGAACGTAGCGGCTGCTGATACGACGACGCCCTTCACTATCACCTCAACTCGGTTCAACTCGAGATGTGGCTCCTCGAAGTACAGCGCGTACCGTCTCCACTGATCCATCAGCGCGTTGATGCCTCGTAGTTCTCCCATCGCCACGTCATGCGCGAAAGCCTTCTCCAGGAACGCCAAGCTCTGGCGGGTATCTGCGTGTTTCATCATCTCCTCGGTACTCGCCAGGCGCCACGGGGATCGAAACCCGTCTTCGAGTAGGCGGAACACCTCGCCCACGATCGTCCACGGGCTTTGGTTGGTCTTGCGCTCGAATCGGATGCTCCGCTTCCGCAACTTTAGCCCTTGGATCTCCTCCTCAAGTAGCTGGTTGTCGCGCTGGAGCTGGCGCTTGCGGTTCAGCTGCTTGTTGCGGTAACGCGCTTGATTCGCGCGACATTGCTCACGTCGAATGGCCTGTTTGTCTGTAAGGACCGGCGCCGTCTTCTTCTCGAGTCTCGGGCTTGCGATGCCGCTGGAGTCCTCGGTCATTATCGACTCGGATCGATCCCGAGGCGTGAGACGCGCCAGCTCAACAGGATCAGCTGGGGCGGGGCTGAAATCAGGCTGGGTGGTGGTCGGCGAGACGAGCGCGCTCACTTTCATTGCGTTCGTCACGAGTCTCGAAGGCTGAAGTTGAGGTCGCAACACTTCTTGGAAGTGGGCCGAAGTGAAGTTGCTGCTGAGCGAGTAAACTCGCAAATGAATCGCTCGATCCTACGCCGCCAAGAGACAGACTCACAGCCGAGGACGCAGCAAATCTGCAAAGCGAACCGGAGCTCGAAGCCCAAATGCTTGAACCGTACATTGATTGTCAAACGAACCGAGCGAAGGACACTTGCGGCTGAAAGTGCGTCGTGCCGCCGATCATCCATAATCAAGCACGACGCCATTGTACAGATTGCGATCAGCAAAGCGTCCCCAACTACCGCCACTCGAAGCTTCAACCACGACAAGGCGAGGCTGCAGACACAGCAGCGTCACCGTCTTGAAGGCGGCAGAGCGTTAATCTTGAGCGACGTGTGTACAGTACTGTATTCGGAAATTGTAGGTGCGGAGCGCAGTCAAGGTGTAAGTGTATTGATGAGCTCCACGGGGTGAGCTTAGTCGACGGTTATCATTATCGTTTCGGGACATGTAGGGTGCGAACGACACGTACGATATTAACAAGGTGTTGCACTGTGCATGCATTCCCGCAGCAGTCTGATCGCCAGGCAAGACCTCCCATAGTGTAATGGGCACTATAGAAATATTAACATGTACTGCAATGCAATGCAATGATACAATGATTTTGTGGTTTGAGAACCCACCGCGCTCCTCCTGCTCGTCGGATTTAGATTACACCGATTTAGTTAAAACTTTACGTTGATTAACTACTGTAAAACCTCTAATTGTGCCGCACCCGCAAATAGTACCCACCTCTCATTTTTGATTACATTGGGTGGGGACTTACAACAAAAACTTCTTCCAAAACCAGCTTTCATCCTTGGTTTACATGCAAATCGCTTTAGTTATATGCAATGCAGCGTCCAGGAACTCTGCGGTATGACGTTTTGTAGATGAGCGAGGGCAATGACGGGAACTTGGATAAAAATGTGGTATCCCAGCAGCGCATACAACACCCTTCTCATGTTAGAACAGCAACAAGACGCTTCGCCGCCACTAAAGGTTCACGTTCTCTTAGGGCACAATTAGAGGTTTACAGTATGTAGTTGTCGATAACCGCTCTGCTAGCTACAAAACAACTCATTTCCTTCTAATGATGGAATGAGCTACACGTACAGTAACATTGCATACCGTAGAAATCAGAATAGTACTATTTCTACTAAAAATGTGTATTGTTTACGAATTTGATAAACCATTTCTCGTTCTCTTTCTCTTCGGATGCATACAGCATTTGCCTCAGACGGCCCCCTTTCGCAGGTTCAAAGTACAGTAGTTTTCACATGGAGCTGAAGTTATGCGGTTGAATCTGGTTGTGGAAAATAATGTGTGTTCTCCGCGCTTACAGCTCGCCTGTTGTACTTTAAAAAGGGAAGGTTGTACTGTGTATCAAGTATTTTGTCCCCTTTGGCAGAGCCTGCAGGTCTCTTGCTCGATGCGATCGGCTTTTTCTTCTTTTAGTGTCCAACTTGGACCCGATCACATCACGATGAAGTGTACACTTGCCGATGTTTGCCGTTGCATCTGTTCGGTGATTCGAATCACGATTCCTCCTGCAGCTCCTTTTATCCTTCTGCGAGATTCAGTGGGCTGGTGACCAGCGTGGACCAGTGTTGAAACGCGATGAACACCATACCGTACGTGTACCGACGTGTAAGTTACACAGTACTAGTGTCCTCGACTGTCGAGACTCGAACGCTCTCGATAACTCGAACGACGCTAAAGGTGTTTGCTTAGAAGGGGAAGAACAGTGTTGACCTTCTGAATCGAGCCAGGTCCAGACATCATTAGCAATACATATATCATAGAATTGACTTTCATATTCATGCAACGCAGTGTGTTGTAGCTTCATGTCGTAGATCTCACGAGGCTATCAGGTTAACGTTCCGTTCTCAGAACTCGAGCACCAACAACCAGTCGTGGTCAATGCCACCAGTGGAGGGAGGGGTGAAGTCCACGCGCGTACCATTGCCGCTCGCAGGGACGCTCACCGTCGAGTTGCCCGTGTACTGGCCGTCACGAGGAGAGAACCAGCGGGCACTTCCCGTACGAGCGCCCGATCCGTTGTCGAGCTGCAGACTGAAGGAGTCGCCGTGGCCAGTGTAAACGAAGTATCGGTCGCGGGTCTGAGAGGCGAGGACGGAAATGTAGCGCGTGCCCTCGTACGTGTTGACAGACTTGCCGGTATGTCCGCGGGGGCTGGACAGAAGCTCCCGCGCAGGCTTAAGAGACTCAAGGATGGAGGTGGTCAGATTCTGCAGCGGCTTGGTGACGTACTGAATCTGGGTCGCGCCCTCGAAGTAAATGTCGCGACGCCACGAGCCCGTCGCGTTCTGGTTGATCTGCGGGTCGTAGTAGACGGCGTCGCTGACCAGGTCCGCTCGGGGCTCGTACATCTGCCATACGCTATTGGCGCCGTAGGTGAAGCCGGCAGCGCCTCCGTACACGCCGTGGTACAGACCCGTGCGCACCTCGGACGCGTTCCAGATCGGCTGGGTCAAGCTGAAGCCGTAGTGGGCACCTTCGTAGTGGTTCTCGAGGTCGAGCACGGGGCCTGTGAACTTGTCGCGCATCTCCGCGATGTTCTCGTAGTTCTTCCTCGAGTCCCACCCAGACGCAGGAGTGAACTTGGACGTCGGGTCCGGGATGGCGTGGCCGGACTGCACGGCATCAATGGACACGCGGTCCTCCTCGTCCTGCAACATGTTGTGGCCATAGGCCAGAGGCGTCACCTCGGGCTTGACGATCCAACCGCCGGCTGGGTGGTAGAGCACGACGGACTCGTAACCCTGCGAGCTCTCCGACTCCTTCAGACCAGCGCGCATACTCGCCCACACAGACGACGTGTCCTCGATCGGCGCCATCAAAGACGGCAGGTCCTGGTCCGGGTCCTCCGCGTATGCGGCCTGAACCGCCGACATGTTCCACGACCACATGACGTTCGAGTCACCGCCGAGGATCTTCGGCAGGCCCGGGTATCGCTCGCCGATGAACTTGCCCCACTCGTACGCGTTCGACTCGTTGAAGATGCGTTCGGTGCTGTGCCAGCCGCCGTTCACGTACATGCCCCACGTCGGGACGAGGGCCATGAGGATGCCGTAGCTGGCGGCCAGGTCCACGGTCCAGTCCACCAGCTCGAAGTACGCCTCGTTCGGCTTGGACGGGTCCGAGTTGTTGAACGGCAGGTCGCCGTATAAATTGGCGCGCGTAGTGCCATCGAGTTCCGAGACCAGGACGGTCTGGACGACGTTGTAGCCCTGCTCGGCGCGGGTCGAGAGGTAGAAGTCGATGGACGTCTTGTTGAGGCGGTGGACGAGCTCCCACGCCGTGTCGGCCTGCCAGAAGAAGGGCTCGTTGGAGGCGGTGCGCTTGAGGTATCGTCCGTACTGCGGGGCAGTGATGGCGAGGTCATGCCAGGACGGGTCGGCCGCGGAGGCGAGACCGGTGAGCGAGAGGAGGCCGGCGATGGCAGCTTGGATCTTCATGGCGAGGGAGAAGAGAAAATGAACAGTGATCAGTGTCAAGGCGGCGCGAGGGGCGCGTGGCTGACCGCTGCAAATCGGAGAGTGGAATGAAGATTGGGAACTTGCATTTTCGCTACATGTATGTGGTGTCATCGCTTGTGACTTTCAATTTCTTTCAAGACTCGAACATCGAGCATTGCAGTTGTTGGCTGCTTTCGTGATCGGACCTTGCGCCGAGTTCCGCTCATAGACACGAAGGCGGTGAACCTGGAATGACTCGACTCGCAGGTGAAAAACTGTATCAGTCTGAGACTGCTGAGCCGATCCTTATCTTGAAGAGCGCATGGTCCTTGAAGCTCCGTTCGACCAGACGGTGGGCATGAACGAAATTATTGGTATGGGCGCATGGCAGACCTCAAGGCGCGTGGTTGAATGAAGAGTTCGATGCCCTTGAAGCACCCAAGCAAATGTTGTTACAGTAGCTGCTAACTTAGCAGGAGCGAGAAGAATCGACGCACGTCGACGCGATGCAACGCGAATTGCATATGTATACCCCTACAAAATGTAACACAGATACATGTACTAAAGTATGGAGCGCCATGGCCCCGTGGTCATTTCTCCATTCTTGCTTTCTTTCGCGGCAATAATGTACATGTTCACAGGTCGAAGACCTGTGCTTGGCCCCGGCAAAAATATGTAACTTTCCAAAATCGGGTACCTTTCTATCTGAAATACAGTACTGATTAACCTAAACAACTATTATTTAAAAGCTAGAATGATAGCTTTTACGACTACACTATGCTGCGAGTCCGCTGAAGCATACTTTATCGTTGGGTAACGCTTGTCAATATATCGTGCTATCATGTCTGCCAGCTCAAGCTGCGTAAAGCTGTACGTCTGAAATCTTCTCTTTCTCTCTCTCTATACATATATAATATATATTATATAGTTGTGAGTGGATGCCAAGTTTTTATTCTGCCCAGAGCATTTAAGCCTTACTTAAGTAAGCATTTAGTGACCACATTGCTACGTTTCCAGGTCGAAATGAGACGCTGGTCGTCGTCAGTATTTTCTTGATTTAGTTCTTGGGGAGCTTATTTTCACCCCAAAAATACGCAAAAAATACTTGTCTTTCAGCAAACGATTTAATTCATTCTGCCAACAACGTTATCTTGCTACTTTCTACTGGGATAGTAGTGGTCTATAGGCAAATATCTTGTAACTTATCAAAACCAAACCGGATCTCTCTTTCTTAATTGTAATATACTAGAGGATTGGGCTGGTAGCGCTCAATCGTAGTGCCGAGTCAGCATGGAAGCGGGCTAAAATAGAATAACTGAACACAAGCGCGATTCTCGCGCGCGACTTAGGCGCGCCGCGTTTGCGGCGTATCAGTCGCCTGCGCATTGCGTTTTGCGTTTTGAATAACAAAACTGTCAGGTAATGTACAACACCATGTATGCTAACTTCAAGATACTGTACATCTGCCGTAAGCGTATCAAGGTGAATTATACTGGGAGGACAGCTTTAGCTGGCTGAACAGCCTAACCCATTTTATTTCAGCGGCCGGGAGCCTCCACTTTAATTGGCAAATGTCGCCTGAGTCCATAGTCCACAGATTATGGCTACCGAAACATCACAAAGTTTGTACATCTCGTGGCTGGTTGTTTCCAAAATGTCGACCGTATCCGTAGTGTGTACCACACACTTTAGTGATCAATTCTTGAATGAAATTTGGATAGCTGTATTTTCTCATTGTAAGCTAACATTTACTATGAAATAGCAACTAACGAATTGCTCTCTTTCCTGCGCCTGTTTCGGCTTTGGTTTTGTTTTGGCCGCTCTAAGTTGACTAAAGCCAATGAATCCTTGTGTGAATTTGTATAGCTGGAATGCATGAACTCAGCGCGCTCGGCCGGGGCGAAGCCCCGGCCGAGCGCACCATTAAGTTCTTTGCACGGTAACTTCTGCAATATATTCAGAAAGACGCTACATCAGGGTTTGGAACCTGCCATCAATTTCATGTTACATTATTATCGCCTTATATATTTATCAATAGGCACACAAGGAAGTTTACACTGTCCTCCCAGACCAAAGCTTCGCCTCTAGTTTCCAGAAGATGTTGAGGAGAGTTATGAAAGAACTTGACTTGGTGTAGCGCGTCTCGAGCCATCAGAACTTCTCCTACGATTCTTCTCATTCTTCAGTGTGCTCGGTTGCCGCGGTAGCCCCCACCCTCCGCGGGCTCATACTCGCTGCCGTGACACCGAGCGCGCTGTTACCAACCAATCTACCAATCTACAGATCAACCATGCAACCATGCAACCATGCAACCAATCAATGCGGCGTGCTCGGTTGCTGCGGTGGCCCCCACCCTCCGCGGGCTCATACTCGCTGCCGCGGGACCGAGCGCACTGCTACCATAACGCTACCTGTTCATCAATCTTACGGAACTAACTGTTGTGTGCATATTTTATTTCCTAGTTACGACATGGTACCGTGCTGCGGTGACGTCAGCTGACGATCCGTTAACGCGGGGCACCGCGATCCCGAAGCTATGCCCAAATGTATCAAAGTGTCGAGGGTGAATGCCGCGTTGGATGCCGCGCGGCGCTGATTGAGTATGCGGGGCACCGCGATCCCGAAGCGATGCCCAGATGAATAGAAGTGTCGAGGGTGAATGCCACGTTGGACGCCGCGCGGCGCTGATGGAGTATGCGGGGGCACCGTGATACCAGAGCTATGCCTGATTTGTTGGAGTTTTGTAGATAGTTGATCAGACAACCAACAACTACAATTAAGGCACTCTTAACAAGCAACTAAACTTCGTACACGACCAGGTGGCTTCGCGTGTAGTACGACGACACTGTGGAGAAGCAGGATCCAAGAAATTGGGGCGAAGGGTGATCGGCTGATTGATGGATCCAGACTTCGTCGCGGATCCACCAGACTGGCGGATCAGGCCCCGTACCTGGTGTTAGCAGTCGCAACAGAAGACACTACGGGTGCGACCAGACGTCGCGAATGTGTACCCAAGCGATGTCATGCCTCGAGACCCAAGATCCGAGAGATGCAGCTGTCAAGTGGACTTGGCTACATCCCGATCCAGATCTGATTCTGAGTCCGACTCAGATGGATCGGTGCGGTCCCTGGATCGAAGAAGCGGACGATGGATCGGGGGTCACGGTACGGCGGGAGCAATCAGGCGACATGCAAGGAAGGTAACCAAGCTCCATAGAGTCAGTAGGTACAGATGGGATGATCGGATCCATAGGAGATAGGACTTTGGGATGGGATTGGACTTAAGCATAAATCAGACTCGAATTTGCCTTATACATCGCAAGTGCCTTCGCTTTCGCCTGGAATCGGGAACGTACATTGCCTCTACGGCGTAGCAAGGTTTGGGTAGTGGAGCTAGCGTTGGTTAAGACTGGATAATACATTGGCCAGTTCTACAACCTTCCTAGTGACCTACTTGCAAGTGCAGATCCCCGATCCACCCGGAGTTACTACTTGGCCGGGTGCATCCTCGACTCTCAACATCTACGGATCCCGCTATAGGAAGCGGCAAGTACGGCAAAGGAAGACCTGCGAAGGCATCGGAAAGGAACAACAAGCCCCCAAAGGCAATCCCAAGGCCGGATCCAGATCCAGGCCGCCCGATCCCAGTCGACTACCACTGGATCGGAAGTAACATCCGCGAGCAGAGTGAAGATTTCCGCGCTGCTCCACCCACATCCCCGCGTCTCGCCCAGACTGTTCTGTCTTCAAGGCTCGGACACTTCAGCAGACACCAGAGGAGCAGATCCAGCCCTACCGACGGGTACACAAGGTGACCAGTTCAGCACACAGATCACGGATCATCGGGGACCCTCCGTAAGTCGGTGTTCGGGCGCAGTTGGTAAGTTGGATTGGCAATCTCGCAGATTTTGCTGATCCCGCTACGCCACAATGGTGCGCGTGCCCGGATCTTCTGGTGACTCGGGATTTCACCGTGAGTCCCAAGAAGAAGTTCGAGTGAAGAAGGAACAAGGGGATCAAGCGTCATCGGAGTCGGGATCGACGACGACGCTGCTGAATGAACCAAGATCCACGGATCGACAGAGTGCAAGGAGGACCTCTGTCGGCAGAACCGAGGTGGATCCAGACATGGATCCAGAAGAGAAGCCTCAACCTCCTCCACAGGTCCCTTCGGGGACCCCGGTGGATCGCGACGCGAGTCAAGATCCACCAACAAAACAAACTAAAGCTGGCAAGGATCGGTATGCATTTGCTGATTCCCCAGTTAAACCGGATGCCTACTTCTTCTCCTCTCGATCCAACCAAGTCGGTAACACGAGCGAAGATGAAGGCCCCGGATCTGGATGACGAAGATCCAAAGGTGTCATCCCACGAAGAATCCGAGGTGGCAGGATGGAGACGCTACCACAAGAAGCAGCTTCGTGACTTCCTGGATTGGGATCCGATGATGCGGCTACTTGGCGTTAAGCAGATCGGAGACCTGCAAGGGCCTGTGACACTTCCAGCGCCCGCCAAGCGCGAAGGATCCTGGCTGAGATGGAGCGACTCATGCGATTGCTGAAAGAGGCCGGCCTCGTAGCTGGAGCCTTCGACGCGAGAGCGATCTACGACGTCGATCCAATCCAGATCCACGCGACGACGGACATGCTGTTCAACAGGCTGAAGGCGCTGGTAGGTGAGATCCAGCCGCAGCTGGATCCAGCAGCCCCGGATCCAAGTTCACCTCAAGCTGGATCCACAGGATGCCGAACGTCGTCACCGTACGTGTCCGCTGCGGAGCTTGGATCGGATACATCTTCGGAGCCGCGGCGTATGTCTCTTGAACCCTCGGGGCCTCGATGCTACGCGCTCGAGCCCAGATCCAGCGTGAAGCGAGCTCCCAGCCCCGATCCCAGCCTCGATCCAAGAAGCTGTCGGCCCCTTCGATAGATCCAACAGCTACAGCCTCAGGATCGGACATGTCGACTGGCAGGCTTGAGTCATTCTTCCAGGCAGCCATGGGCAGGTTCTTGAAGGAGCACGGCATGTTGACTCCGACCCAGACGCCGGAGGCGATGCAGAACCCCGGATCCCAGGATGTGGAGATGGAGTCCACTGGTTCGTCCGATCCAGAGCAACACTGGGAGTACGATCCAGATGACATCGACTTCCCGATCCCAGCCCGCGCTACAGTGGCCACCACCGCGACCGGATCCACAGGTTCAGCCCTGATCCAACGAGTCCGGATCTCCGCGGTCTCGGATCTAAAGGAGTTCTCAGGAAAGGACCAGGATGAGGATCGGGCGAGAGCATGGATCAGTAAGGTGAAGTCAGCATTCCTCCGTGACCAAGCCCCAGACGAGGAGAAGTGCTTGACCTTTGCGGACCTTCTGTCCGGATCCGCGAGGAACTGGTATCGACAGCTACCTCGATCCACACGCAACAAGTGGCCGGATCTGCTCCGCAGTTTCCAAACCCAGTACTGTGGATTGGGGATCTCCGTTGCTCGTCAGTATTACCACGCGCGCAAGCGATCCGACGAGTCTCCGTTGGATTATCTCTACCGACTCAACGTCGCTGGGCTTCGCGCTCGACTCAAGATCAAGGATGGTGGATCCAAGGAGAAGCGAGAGCATGTGGACCATTTCATTGAGACCTTGGGCGACCAGGACCTGGCGGATCGGCTGACCCTGCTGCGACTGCCGGATGCTGACGAGCTGGAAGAAGTCCTCCGCGCACTGGATCGGGCGAAGAACCGGCAGAGGAAGTCTGCGTATGGATCCAGCAAGTACCGCCAGAAGGCCCCGCGACGCCTGCATCGGCCGCTCCAGCTAAACATGTTCGCGCGATCCAGATCCAACCTGACTCGGAATCCGAGTCCGGATCCAGCGATGGATCGGACTCCGAATGTGACGATTACCGCAGGATCTACCTCGCGGCAGCCCAAGATCACGCAAAGCCGGCAGAGGAGGAGCGGAAGGCTCTGGATCGAAACCCACCAGACCGTCCGCAGCAAGACCCGGCGTCCCGCGATGCCCGATCCAGGACGCATGTGGATGGACCTGAACGTAGTCGCTGCACGCACTGTGGATCGAAACGGCACTCACATCTCGGCTGCTGGAAACGCTTGACGTGTGAGAAGTGCGGCAAGAAGGGTCATCCAGGTGACCACTGCCTCTTCGTGTGCCGTGGATGTGGGGAACTCCATGACGTGGGCCGATGCCCGATGGAAGAGTTCTACAACCAGATCCGCCAGTGGTTCGATCCAGCCAAGCATGCGGGGATGCTGCCAGAGATGGCTGAGAAGATGTTAAACTAGGACGCTCGCCGGGTTGGAATCCGGTACGAGCCGAGCGTTCTAGATATTGCATCTATGCATTTGTGAACAAGACATCGACAGATCCAGTTAGCCAACGACAGGATCTACGCGGTAATACATGTGATCTTCATGGGAAACGTACTGCTGTGGTCTCAAGTCTCCGACAAGCTGATGACTACTCCAGATCCAACACGACAGTGGCAATGGATTTGGATCCGGATGCGCGTCAGGGGTACTGGAAGCAGCAGGATCCAGACCAGTGGTTTAAGCCTGCCGAAGGTGAAGATACTACTGGATCCGGATTCGGGCGTGTAGCTGCGAACCGGCGGACCGCGGATCCAGAGTCTTCGTATCTCCTGCCTGGAGAATCCCGAGGATACTGGAAACAGCATTCGCCAGGGAAATGGTTCCGTCAGGCCAAGATCCACGGCAAGATCAACAATGAGAAAGCGATCTTACTCCTAGATACAGGTGCCGAGGTGTCCATTGTGGATACCGCCTTTGCTCGTAAGGTTGGGTGCTACATCGACAGGAGTCAGAGCCAAGAGTGCGTTGGGATCGGAGACAACGTGTATACAACGGAAGGAAGAACTCGGATCAAGATTACCTTGGGTGGATACCTGGTATATTTCTTCGACATTTGGGTGGGAGACCTATCGGGACAGGAAGCCATCCTCGGCATGGACTACATGGTCCCGGCCGGGATCCGGCTGGATCTGGCTGACGGGACCCTCTGCCTGCCCGACGAAGTCCGGATCCAGCTGAGCGGGCGCCGTCCACTCTACAGCGACAAAGCGCAGTCGGTGAAGCTGGATCGGTACTTGCAACTTGGGATCGGAGAGTCCGCGGAGCTGCCCATGCGCCTACGAGGATCGGAGCATGACAAGTTGTGGGTTACCCGAGGGGATCGATGGGTGCCAACGGTGATCAGGGCCCAGGCAGGGTACAGTACCTCCAGATCACGAACATCGGCGAGAAGGAACTGGTGTTGCGTCAAAACCACCAGGTCGGGATGTGGCTGGCCGGAGATCGAGTTCCGCGGATCCAAGGCTATGTGTCCGTCGGATCCCGCCGTTACATGGAGTGGCAGAACCTCGCGCTGCAGGCCACGACCGACGCCGGATCTGGGGAGGCAGAGCCTCCGGAGACCCCACCAGGGCCGATGGTGGAGCGCCCCGAGTACCCGACGCCGCGTGCAATACTGAGGAGGCAGCATCCAGCTCAAGTTCGACATGTAGAGTCCAGATCCAAGGATGGTGAGGACACTGAGGATGGGCAGGGCAGCTCGCCGTCGGATCCACCCGACCAGACTACCGAAGGATACGCGGCCGGGATGACAGGGATACTGCTGCTCCAGGCTTCAACCGCGGCTCACGTTACGGATTCAGAGCCGGAAGCGTTACGCGAGTGTCTGCCAAGTCTGGATCCGGCAGCCGAAGGCCCACCGAACTTCGATCCAAGGGATGAAGACTCATTGGGAAGGGGCGTGCTGACCGCTCCGACTGTGACATCGACGGAGTGCGACAAGGAGGTCGTATTCGGTGACGAGGCGTTGCGACGGGTGTCGATCCTAAGCGCATCCCCCAGATCCGATCCCAGGATCCTGGGTGTGGACAGGGCGATCAGGCTGTTGACGATCCACCGGGGTCAGATCCGACGTCAGAAGCAGACGACGAAGCGATACAGCTGAGGATGCCTCGATTAGCGTCCACCCAGATGCAGCAAGCTCCAGACCGCTGCGCCTGATGATACGCCCGCTCCAGATCTTGATGAAGCTCCGAGGAACGTACGCTCGACCTGGATCCGGTGCCGAGCCCGATGTTGGAGATTCACAAGGACCAGGCGATGAACGACAGGCGCTGGATCCAGCTGACGTGGAGCAGGCGGTCCAACCCGTTGTCACATCGGGTGGTAATCACGAAGAGACAGGGGGCGGATCCGCAGATTCAACAGATGGTGCTACGGGACAGGCCATGGATCCAGTGGAACGTCAAGCCGCAGATGGCGAGATGGGACGGGGTGCAAATCCAGGCGGAGAGAAGAGACAGGAATCAGGTCCGACGTCAGATCCAATGATCAGCTCCGATCCAGCGACCACCGAAAATCCGCGATGCAACGACTCGGAGGCGGATGACCAAGTCTGCTACCATGTGAGTGGGGATCTGCACGCAGAAGATGTTGAAGCTGAGATGGCCGTACTGCCGGAAGTTACTCCGGCCACGGAAGAAGTAACGATCGAAGACATCCAGGTGGGGGATCCGGATGTTAATACGGCGGAAGAGATCGATCGACTTCGGCAGAGGATCTGGAGGCGCCGACACCTGCTGATTGAAAGGGTAATGCGCTGCCACCTGCAGCACGAGGTGTCGTGTGTGACATCGATGTTGGTGATGCGAAGCCTATTGCCCAACGGGTGCGCAAGGTAGCCCCGCAGTACCAAGAGAAGCTGTCGGATCTGATCAAGGGGTTGCTCGGAGCCAAGATCATCCAGATTTCGACTTCACCCTGGGCATCGCCGATCGTGGTCATCATCAAGAAGAACGGGTGGATATAAGGCTCTGTATCGACTACCGACTGGTTAACAGCCTGACTAGACTGATGATCTACCCGATGCCCTTGATCAACGACTTACTGGAGGATCTGGACAAAGTGCTATGGTATTGCTCGTTGGATATGGCCAGTGGATTCTGGGTGGTGACTATGACGGATCGGGCTCGCGCGATTTCCGCCTTCATCACCCCGTTCGGATTGTTCGAGTGGAATCGGATGCCCTTCGGATTGAAGAACGCCCCTCAGATCTACCAAAGGATGCTGGACAACGCGCTGTATGGATTCACCCGGATCCCACAAATCGAAGGTGGATCGGGATCGAACAGCGGATCAAAGGTCACACGTGGGATGGGATCGAAGTCACTGGATCTGGATCTGACGTCGGGAGAACCTGAGGATTCTGGTAAACCGTCAGTACTTGGACGCCGATCCTACATTGACGACATCTTGGTGACCGCTGGATCCTGGGACCATTTGTGCGATCGGGTGGATGCGCTGCTGGATGCATGCGATAAGTGGAACCTCTCAATCAGTGTGGTGAAGAGCTTCTGGGGTAAGCGCAAAGTGGAGTATCTCGGCCATCGAGTGTCCCATGCTGGATTGGAGGCGAATCCTAAGGACCTATCAGCTCTGACGGATCTACCCTTCCCAGGGTCACTCCGATCCATGCAGTCGTTTCTCGGCAGCCTAAACTATTACAGTCGCTTCCTGGAGGACTATGCGATCTACGCTGCCGTTCTATACGAGCTGCGAGAAGTGGACTTCGCCGCGATGAGTAAGCCGGACAACCAAAAGCGCATCCAAGTTTCCCTGGGCGTGGTGACCTCGGATCCAATGGATCGGGGCTCGTCTGATCCATTAGGGCTGAAGACGATGGATCTACAACTTCGATCCATTGAAACTCCCGACCTGGGGGCGAAGGATCCTGTCGGCGTGAGAACTTTGGATCCGGAGGCGCGCGGTCCAGACAATGTGGATCTGCGTTGGATTCGGGCTCATCGGGCCTTTGCGACACTGAAGGAGAAGATGGCGAAGACTCCGATCCTCCGACACTTCGATGTGGATCGGCTGCCCGTGGTGGTAGTATATGCTAGTGAGTGGGCTATTTCGGCCGCTTTGATGCAGGAGTATGACGGGATCCATTACCCAATCACCTTCACCAGCCGAACTCTGAAGTCGAACGAGCTCAATTACGGTGTCGTTGAAAAGGAGGTACTAGCCCTGCTCCGGATGTTGGATCTGAGCTACAACATGTTGGTGGGTCGCCAGATCCGGGTCCTGACTCGACACTCGACGCTGGCCTGGCTGTTCAGATCCACTGGTCTGCAAGGACGGTTGGGGCAATGGGCCGCACTCCTTTCGCCGTGGACTCTCGAGATTATGAAGTGCGCGAAGGGCGAGGACGAGATCCTAGGAACTCAGGCTGCCAGTATCACACCCCGATCCAAGGTGGATCAGGCCCTGATCGACATCGCGCCTAAGAAGGAGCCACGACGCAAGATCCAAGCTCCGATCCCGACAGTACAACCGGATGAAGAACTCTATGTGGTCAGCTTTGATGGATCGGCACGTGTCAAGCGAGGTGGAGGCGCCTACAGCGCGATCCTTTGGAAACTGCCTGAGTGGATCGTGGTGAAGGCTAGATCCGGGTATGCCGAAGGTCTCACCGTCAATGAGGCGGAATATCACGGACTTCTGCTGTGCTTGGATCTGCTCGAAGGCGAAGCGCAGCGACGACTTGTGATCTGTGGTGACTCCAATCTGGTGGTCCGGCAAGTCCGAGGTGAGATCGACTGTAAGGCACCTGGATTGACGCTGTTAAAGCAGAAGGCGTTGGATCGACTGCGTGTTTGGCCCAATCATGAGCTGGTGCATGTCAAGCGCGACTGGAATGGAAGTGCCGACAGCCTTGCCAGCGCGGCGCTTCAACGCCAAGCCGGGATCATGGTTGAGGATGAAGCGGATATGCAGGATCTGGTCACCCTAAACCGCCTGGATGAGATTCTGGTCGTGAAGGTCAATGAGGATGCTCCCATCGCTCGTATGTCACCCGTGACAACCCGAGCCGGTGCAAGATCCCGATCCAACTCCCAGCCTACATCCAATCCACGGGTCCTACAGGAAGAAGTGGTGAGGGATCTCCGGATCGCGAGAATCCGCCAAGCACAGGACGAGGAGGCGTGGATCTCCGGCTTGAAGAAGTATCTGGCCGGCGATATCCAAGGTCTGACGCAGGAGGAGGCCCGATCCTATGGTGTTGTGGCGATGGACTACGAAGTGGATCGGAATGGCCTGCTGTTCTATTGCCCTCCGACGAAGAAGGTGGAGGCGGATCGCGATGGATTGATGAGGCTGGTGCTTCCAGAGACCCTGCAGCAAGACGTCCTCCATCATTACCATGTCAGCTTGGAAGGCGGCCACCAAGGGATCGGTCGTACCTACCAGCGGATCCGCGATCACTTCCACTGGCGAGGTTTGTATCGGAGCGTCCAGCGGTATGTTGGTGAGTGCGTGGATTGTGAAACTGGTAAAGGACGACCCACGATCCAAGGCGAGTCGCCGGGTAACATCCAAGCTACGTACCCATTCCAGATCATAGCGATGGATCACATACCGTCGCTGCCCCGATCCAATAAGGGTAATACCGAGTTGTTGATTTGGGTGGATCTGTTTACTGGATACGTGATTGCGAAAGCCAGCGACTCTCGAACAGCGCAGACTATTGCGGAATCCTACGAAGAGTGCGTTTTCAGGAGATTTGGTGCCAGTGAGGTGATTCGACACGACCGTGAGCCGGGGTTCATGGCGGACTTCTTCCGATCCTTCAACCGGATCCTAGGTCAACGGCAACGCGCAACGATGGCGTATCGGCCGCAGGCTAACGGGACGGCAGAACGCATGGTACAGACCGCCACGCGAGCTCTCAAGATGTATGTGCAGGATCTGGATCAACGCGACTGGGACGATTACGCAGAGCGACTCACCTTCGCACTCAACACAGCACAGGATCGGATCCGAGGAGAGACACCTTTTTATTTGGTGCATGGATGGGATCCTAGATCCACTCTCGAAGCGACGATCCCAGTGGGCAGCACTCGCCGTCAGGATCGAGATCCAAGGCGATGGCGGTACCAGATCCAACGCTACTACCAACAGGCGCGAGCAGAGGTCAACATACGATTGCAGGAGGCGATTGCGGATCGAGCGGATCGGCACAACGAGGAAATCCATCCACATCAGATCGAAGTTGGATCCCGTGTTTGGCTATTCTTGGATCGGGTCAAGGAAGGATACGCTCGCAAGCTGGCGCACATGTGGCACGGGCCATTCCGTGTTGCGGAGAAGATCGGCGAATATGCAGTGCGGATTGAGACTCCTGGCACTGAATACAGGTTGTTCCCCGTTGTGCACGTGTCCAAGCTGAAGTTGGTTCGAAGTTTTCCGGATCGGCCTCGGATCCAGCTGACCGAAGGCACTACAGATCGGTACGACTTCGATGAGGCGCTGTTGCCCGAGGACAGTTGGATCCAGGATCTGGAGGAGGATGAATACGAAGTGGACAAGATTACAGACATGAGGACAGGGAAACGAACACGTTACGGACGGATCCATCGCGAATTCTTGGTGCACTGGCGAGGTTACGAGGAGCCATCTTGGGTGGATGAGGCGGATCTCAACTGTGGTGCCATACTGCACGAGTTTCTGCGGGATCGCACTAACCGAAACCGGTTCGGTGTGATGCAGTCTCACGAGGAGTAGTGAGACTGGGATCCACTAGAGCGAGCTGGTCGCTCTGTGGAGAAGCTGAGATGATGGATCTGCAAGGTGGTTGCAGATCGGTGGATTGGGATTTTGCGTACATGCATGTATGGATTGGACGCGGATGGCGTCTGAACAAGGCAGAAAAAGATGGATTGGGTGTTAACGGAAGCTCCTAACATTGGATCCAACGCTGTGGATGGTAGTTCTGGACGAAGTTGAGTGGACGCCTCGCGGACATGGATCTCATGGATCTGGATCGGAGCATTTGGATCGGACCGACTTGATAGCAATGGATCGAAGAAGACAAGCTGTCAGGTACGCTACGGACGAGTGGATTGGGGAAGAAGATGTTCCCCCGAGTCCGGATCCACCATCTCCGCCCATGATAGCTTTGTCTACGGCGGATCGGAACAAGTGAAGTGGATTATGGCGGATGTGAGCAGACGAATTGCGGTACAAACAAACACGGTTGAAACGAATGAGAACGCAACAGGGGAGTGAAGATCGAGATCGATTAGGACACAACATCGGGGTTTATTGGCGATCGACCAACGCTTCTTGCGCACGTTCCAAGCAGTGTTCAGCGAGCCTGCGGTCATCCTCAGCGTTTCCGCGATCTCGTTCATGATTGGCGCAATGGGCTTTGTGGATCTGAAAGTGAGGACACGTGTCTGCAGTGATGCCGCTGGTCGGCAACAACTACAGACAGGAGGCGATTGTGGAGAAGCAGGATCCAAGAAATTGGGGCGAAGGGTGATCGGCTGATTGATGGATCCAGACTTCGTCGCGGATCCACCAGACTGGCGGATCGGGCCCCGTACCTGGTGTTAGCAGTCGCAACAGAAGACACTACGGGTGCGACCAGACGTCGCGAATGTGTACCCAAGCGATGTCATGCCTCGAGACCCAAGATCCAAGAGATGCAGCTGTCAAGTGGACTTGGCTACATCCCGATCCAGATCTGATTCTGAGTCCGACTCAGATGGATCGGTGCGGTCCCTGGATCGAAGAAGCGGACGATGGATCGGGGGTCACGGTACGGCGGGAGCAATCAGGCGACATGCAAGGAAGGTAACCAAGCTCCATAGAGTCAGTAGGTACAGATGGGATGATAGGATCCATAGGGAGATAGGACTTTGGGATGGGATTGGACTTAAGCATAAATCAGACTCGAATTTGCCTTATACATCGCAAGTGCCTTCGCTTTCGCCTGGAATCGGGAACGTACATTGGCCCTACGGCGTAGCAAGGTTTGGGTAGTGGAGCTAGCGTTGGTTAAGACTGGATAATACATTGGCCAGTTCTACAACCTTCCTAGTGACCTACTTGCAAGTGCAGATCCCCGATCCACCCGGAGTTACTACTTGGCCGGGTGCATCCTCGACTCTCAACATCTACGGATCCCGCTATAGGAAGCGGCAAGTACGGCAAAGGAAGACCTGCGAAGGCATCGGAAAGGAACAACAAGCCCCCAAAGGCAATCCCAAGGCCGGATCCAGATCCAGGCCGCCCGATCCCAGTCGACTACCACTGGATCGGAAGTAACATCCGCGAGCAGAGTGAAGATTTCCGCGCTGCTCCACCCACATCCCCGCGTCTCGCCCAGACTGTTCTGTCTTCAAGGCTCGGACACTTCAGCAGACACCAGAGGAGCAGATCCAGCCCTACCGACGGGTACACAAGGTGACCAGTTCAGCACACAGATCACGGATCATCGGGGGACCCCCTCCGTAAGTCGGTGTTCGGGCGCAGTTGGTAAGTTGGATTGGCAATCTCGCAGATTTTGCTGATCCCGCTACGCCACAACACCACTATAGATCTTGATGGTAGAGCACGAATAGGCCTTCGTAAGGTACACGTACGTAAGCATTCGATTTACATTCAAGCCCATAGTCTAACATCGGATACGTACGGTATACGTCTCACGTATTGTACCATAGAAATCACTGAAATAAGGTAAGATATCATTTAAGCCTCCATCCTGTAATAATTTGTAATAAAACTTGTGTAAATCAGTCGATTTGTGTTTTTGATGAACAATATTAGATTTATAAGACCATTACACTTGAAAATTGTATTGGTTCAGTACCTACTTTTTGTGTGGACCACATATTCCACGTCTCGAATTAATCCCTATTGGGCTTCTCGTACTACAAAGTAGCACTACCAGGATTAAGCTAATATCTGCTGGAATCGGGTACACTCGACTAGAGGGTTGGGCTGGTAGCGCTTATTGCAAACTCAATTGTACTGCCGAGCCAATTAGTTGAAGAGGTAGCACAAATACAAACGACAAACGCGACCCGCGCGCGCGACTTAGGCACGCCGCATTTGCGGCGCACCAGTCGCCTGCGCATTGCGTTTTGAACAACAAAACTAACAGTCTGCAACAAGAGGGATGCAAAGTATATGATAACTAAAAAATCCGGTGCCTATCACAGGCACGTATCCTAGAGATCTAGCGAGATGACCGGAGGTGCAGCAGTACGCGTCTCTGGGGTAGATATCCAACTAAACCGCAAAAAATCAAAATCAAATTCAAATTAAAAAAGTATGCTCATATTCAACTGTCACCGTGAAAGTATTAAAATGGATTATTCCCAGAAAAAGGTTGAGAAGAGTTCTGAAACAACTTGACTTGGCGCCGCGTCTCGAGCCATGCTACGATTCTTCTCACTTTTCAGTTCGTGCTCGACTGCTGCAGTGGCCCCCACCCTCCGCGGGCTCATACTCGCTGCTGTAGCACCGAGCGCGCTGCTGTCAAGAACACTACATGTATCTACCAATCTACCGATCTATCAATTTTACCACGCAACCTATCAACGCGGCTTGCTCGGTCGCTGCGGTGGCCCCCACCCTCCGCGGGCTCATACTAGCTGCCGTGGCACCGAGCGCGCTGCTACGAAGAACTCATCAACTCTACTGTATAATATGCCAAACATTTTTGTGCGTGTAGCCCCTCAAGCTGTCCACTGGTACTACAGCAGCATCTGATACTGCTGTGGACGTCTGATTGGGCAACCGCAGCGAGCGGCATGAAGATCACGGGGGACGACGATGACGGCGTCACCGAAGGAAGTCTGCTCCATTCAGCTCAAGCGCTGAAGGCTGTGCAAACTAGTGGGCTGAGAGACTCTACTAGGCCGGCGTTGAAGATTAAATATGCGGGGCACCGCGATCCCAGAGCTATGCTCAATTGATTAGAGGTTTTAACTAATCAAGACATTTTCAATTCAAAACAGCTTCTATAGACGTTGAAGTAGTTGGTCCCATCCATACTGTAAACGATCACTTTCCTCGCCGATACTTTTCTCAAGTAATGTATCCTGTACATCCTAACACAATAAACCAGATAACATCCAAAACGTTAACGTAAGCTATCATTTGAGACGGTTTCAAACGAAAAGATGCTTCCGAACCTAAGTACGAATCGCGATTTAGGCACACCGTTGACAAGAGCAGCATCTCCTCTTTCCATTGACGTCTTCAGATTCTCTGAAAGTCCAATGTAGGAGAAGTTGTGGCCGCTTGAACAAGGCGCCTCCCTCAGAATTGAAATTTTTGCAAAAAATGTTATGGTGTAGTTAGACGCCGTTTTACGAGAGGAATCGATTGCAAGTACTCCCAGCTCCTAATTCAGTCTCCATCATGGTTAAATTTCCATGTAAAAAGGCGATGCCCGATTTTACAGGGGTATATTTTGAACATTTTGGGTATCCTATACTTAAATTTTGGGTTTTTGGGTTAATGGATCGAAGGATCATTTCGAATTGTTGCTAACATTTCGAGGAACACTACACCTACTGATCCTTCTTAGCTCGCTTCCGAAGCTGCGTATTGCGCTTAGCGTCAGAAGACAAAGTGTCCACATCCATTTGGTGCTCGGTTTCGTCTGGTCCTGGTATCACCTCTGCTCGCTTAGCTTCGGCAGCATCCTTTTTCTTCTTTGCTGCAGCTCTGCGGCGCTCTTGAACAGCTACCTTTGCGCTATTTTCCTCTTCTTCGTTCGGGGCATCGTAGATCGGGTCGTCACGAAATTCATCCGGTACGTACGGCCGTACCTTCCTGTACATTTGCCGCTTCTTTTCGAAGTTTGGTGTGGGAGGCTCCAGCTTGTCGAGGTGGACCTGAAACAACTCATGCAGTTTTGTGGCGTCTGTGGTAATGCCGTCATAGCTGCGCCGCAAGTCTTGTTCAACAACCGTGTGGGAGGGACCCACACGACAGCTCACGACGCCGGGCTTCGATTCTTCCATGGCGAAGATCTGGTAGCTCTGTAGACCCTTCCAGGTCCTTGTAGGCTTTCTTTCCCGCTGCACGGAATACCTTCATTATTGCGTTGTCACGGGAATGTGAACCAGAGCTGAGTTCACTGAAGCCGAGTTGACTACCTCCAGCAATTGAGCTGTAGTCCATACGTCTTCTTTAGCAAATTTCTTTCGAACGTGACCAAAGCCACGATCCACAGCATTCTTCGTGTGGCCTTTCACGAAAAACTTCAACTCCACCGCCTCTAGGTCGCCCATCTGAGCCATCGCCAGCAGCATCTTCACGTTTTGCAGCTCGGCCGCCTTGCCTTCAAGGCACTTATCGTCACAGGCGTCCTCGTTGATCAGCTGAACAACGCGCTCACGTAGCTCCTCGTCATTCAAAATGATCCTTCCGTCCATGGGTACCTCCTCGCCCGAATCCGACTCCGACAGCTCATCCGCGTGTGGATCTGCTGCCGGATCGTCATCAGAAGGCGGCAGAGTCCGTCCCACGAGCTGTCCTCCGATGCTTCGCTCGCGTCGTCTTCTGGGTCAGGCTGGAGGGAGCCGAGAAGCTTGCGCTGCCTGCCGCCCCCGCTCGCAGTGACAGACTCGATGCTGGCGCTCGAACTTCTGGTGGAGGACAGGAGACTGCTGTCGCTGGTTCCGGGGCGCTCCTTCGGGCTACGCGCTTGAGCGTTGCCAGCGGTGCGTCCGGTGCTGCAGGTTGGGCCGCTGCTGGGGGCTTGATCACTGCTGGGAGCTGCGGTAGCTGCGTCTTGGTTCATTGTTCTCTTCGATCTTTTAGAAACTGAAAGATCCCCCCTCGATACACCTGCAAAAAATGGGTACGGCCGGGAAAAGGCTCTCCCTGAAAAGTTTCGTTTAAGTTCGAATTGTAATGGCCAATCTTTGAGGCCGTTTTTCTCGATAAAACCAAATGGCGCCTAAGCGTCATTTCGTTTGAAACCGTCTCATTTAAGCTTCCACCTGCTATATTTCGTATTAAAACCTGTGTAATTAAGTCGATTTTGGTTTTGGATACAAAATATTAGATTTATAAGACCCTTACACTTGGAATTTGTATTGATTCAGTACCTACTTTTTCTGTGGACCACATATTTAAAGCCTCGAATTAATCCCTATTGGGCTTCTCGTACTACATACGTAGCACTACCAGGATAAATGCTAAGATTTATGCACAGTATTTACCAATTGTTGATACTAATCGTTTATTATTTACCAAAACTTGCATTCAAACACTTAGGCTTCGATGAAAGCGTGTCAATTTGCGCGACCAAGCTTAGCTGAAGATGACCAACATGACTTGTCTAGGTGCAGGCTGCATTCTTACATGTGAATTGGCTCAATACCCAATCACTCTTAGCCGAAGATCCCCAACCTCGTGTCTGTCGCCAAATCAATCAGCTCAACTCGACAGTGACACGAGCATCGTTCGTTTGAATAAGACTTTTTCGTGCGTTGAAGAACACACTTCCAATGAATTGGCCCATTGTCGTATTGCTCATCCCGCAATTTACCCCCCCCCCCCAAGCCCTCAAGTTAACCTTTCCTTCATCATTCCGGCCATGGGGGTCAAAGAGAACAGTCCATTCACAATGTTTAGCCGAGGACTCGTAGAGTTCGAGGGGCGTAAGCTAGTCGTAGCGTCGGCCCGAGAGATGAAGCGTAGAGGCCAGTACTGGGAGTGGCGTGGCGGGTTACGAGCGAGGCCGCGGCGGAGGATGCCAAGCGGTCCGCTGAACCTGATCGTTATGCCGCCGAAGAGCAACCTCGGAATGGCTGTCCCCACTATCCTGCCTAGCGTTGGGAAAATTTACCCGCCCGGGGACTGCATGCTACAGCCCCGTATGCTGGGTAAGAAACCAACATATACAAACATAAATGTAGCCGCTCGGCGAGGACGATGTCTGATCCCGTTGTCGAAGTTGATCTTCACGTTCTGGGATGACCTCCAATCAGCGGAAAACATTATATCTTACCTGCAAAAGGAATGAAATAGCTCTCTCGTTGCTAGCACCAACGCAGCCAGTGGACGCTGATTAGAGTGTTATGCCACCGATGTCCTCACCAGACCAGGCAACCTCAATTGGTGACTTTCGGTTCCTGAGAACCCACCACGATAAAGAAGAGCGGTGCTTGCTGGTTACCAGCCTCACAAAGGTTTGGCTGAAACATCATTTCCGTATCTTCGGCGTGCGCAACTTTTTGTTCAATTACGCATTCTCGGGTAGATGCTGCGGCTGCGAAGCAGGCGCAGTAGATGCCTAGTGGGCATCGTTAGAATCAACTACAGAGAGTTGGGCTGGTAGTGCTTTTCAGGCTTAAACATACAACATCTTTGGGATTTACGTAAGTATTATCCGTTATCATCCGTCCATGAAACTATACGTCGACCTGTGTACCCTCCTGGAGCAACGCTCCGGGTTGCCTATAAGCATGAGCGGACTTTGTTACATGTATTAATACATGTAATTCACCACACGTGTACTGGATGGGGCTTCGTCGCCATTGCTTAGTGTATGAAGGACAGGGTTCAGTGGCGTCACGCTACCAGCACGTACAGTGTTAATACCAAGACTCGACTGGCATTTCGTTAAAGCGGGGCAAATCGGTCCTCGAAAGCGTACTCACACCTACAGGCCACGCGACTAGCCTGGCGTGGATCAGCTAATGCCATTCTTCATTGTGGCGCCCAACTGAAAAAAGATTAATTATGAGTGGGCTTGGACGAATCCTAAGTGGCTACACTACGATGGCATACTTCTGAGCGGGGGAGGAATCATGAGCGGGGCAAGGGGAGGAATTGCGAGTGGAGGATGAATCCTTTGTCTGTACCAATTGTACTTGAGACCTCTACATTTATCGAGTGGCAGCAAACAGGCGATATCAACAATATCCAACCGCAACACATCATGCAGAGAGCAAATGGTATCATTTTGCGGATCATTGTTCGACCCTAACGTGGCCGTGACCCGCCGTAGCTGTAGCGCTTTGGCCTTGCTGGTACAGCCAACAGAGTTGTAGCGCTGTCGTTGTACAAGCGCACGCCGTGCGTGCATTGTGAGTACGTGCAGCGCCAGTCAACACCGTGGCGCGCGCAGCGTCCTGGTTTTTGGCTGCAGATGCTGGCTTGCCGCCTAGCAATGCGAATTCAAAAGTGCCAAAATGAAATTATTAGTGCGTTAGCTTCTGCTGTAGGATAAGACACGCACACACGCACATACTCCGAGGTGTCGTCTTCAGCCACCTAGCGCTTTGTTTTCCTTCAAACTACTCGCTTAGCGTCTAAGTACGCCGTAGGTGCGCACTCAAAATTAATCCTCCGCTCATAAATCATCCTGGGTAAAAACGTGTACGCTCAGGATTCTACTTTGTATAAAAGATCCAGGAGTGTCATCCTTTTCGTGTAGCCACTCGGGATTCGTCTTCTATGCACTCAGGATTAATCCACACCCCGCCCAACTCACAAACACACCTCTACTGTACATTATTCCACGGATGAAGGTTCAAGCTGCACTCGCCGGTGTGCTATCGCTGGCCGGAGTGTTCTCCTCAGCCTCTGCGGCCGACCCGTCCTGGCATGACCTCGCCATCACTGCCCCCGTACGGACGATACCTCAAGCGCACCGCCTCCGACGAGCCCTTCTTCTGGCAAGCCGACACGGCCTGGGAGCTCGTCCACCGCCTCAACAAGACGTCCATCGACTTCTACCTCAAGACCCGCGCCGAGCAGGGCTACAGCGTCGTCCAGACCGTCCTGGTCTCGGAGCTGAACGGCACGGCGCGCTCCAACTTCTACGACGATCTGCCGTTCAACAACTCGGACCCGTCCAAGCCGAACGAGGCGTACTTCGAGCTGGTGGACTGGACCGTGGACCTGGCCGCCAGCTACGGCATCCTCGTCGCCCTCGTCCCGACGTGGGGCATGTACGTGAACGGCGGCTGGCACAGCACCGAACGCATCTTCAACGAGTCGAACGCGTACGAGTGGGGCCAGTACATTGGCAGCCGATACCCCGGCCTTCCGAAGATCCTTGGCGGCGATTCGAACGCGCTGTGGTCGTGGAACATGTCGGAGGTCCAGACAGCGTACGCCGAAGATCCTGACCAGGACCTACCGTCGCTCCTTGCTCCTGTTGAAGACACGTCTACTGTGTGGGCGTGTATGCGTCGAGGCCTGAAGGACTCGGAGCGAGAAGTGGGCTACGACTCCATGATCCTCTTCCACCCTACCAATAGCTGGGTTGTCAAGCCCGAGGTCACGCCGCTGCCGTACGGCCACATCATGCTGCCCAACGAGGAGGACCGCGTGTCGATTGATGCTGTTCAGTCCGGCCCACGCCACGCCTGACCCAACCTCCAGGTTCACGCCACTGGCAGGCTGGGACTCGACCAAGAACTACGAGTGCATCGCAGAGATGCGCGACAAGTTCACGGGCCCTGTGCTCGACCTCGAGAACCACTACGAAGGCGCCCACGACAGCTTCGACCTCACGGGCCTCTACCACGGCGTCTACAGCGGCGGGTCGGGCTTCACCTACGGCGCCAACAGCGTCTGGCAGATGTGCAAGCCTCGAGCAGACATGCTACGCGACAGCGACTACTACCCGGCCCAGATCAACCAGAACACTTCTGGCTCGTGGCGCCATGACATCTTCTTTGAGGGCGCGACCCAGATCCAGCACGTCACCAAGCCGCTGCAGAATCTGACTACCTCCATCCTCGAGACTCTCGAGCCTGCGCGGGAGCTTCTGTCCAGCCCCAGCGGACATACCGGCAAGTCTGTCAACACGTACGAGGGCACGCGCTACATTTCCGTCCTCGCCTCTCAGACCCGCGACCGATACTTCGTTTACACTGGCCACGGCGACTCCTTCAGTCTGCAGCTCGACAACGGATCGGGCGCTCGTACGGGAAGTGCCCGCTGGTTCTCTCCTCGCGACGGCCAGTACACGGGCAACTCGACGGTGAGCGTCCCTGTGAGCGGTAACGGTAAGCGCGTGGACTTCATCCCTCCCTCCACTGGTGGCATTGACCACGACAGGCTATTGGTGCTCGAGTTCTAGAGTAGCAATACGCGTTGACACAGGTCCCACCAATTCCCTTGAAACTCGATGTGTAGGTGCATACCTAGTAGTGATAAACTGCGACTCCCTCACGGGAATAACGCTGTCTTGAACCTTTTCGGTCTTCAGCCCACAGATCGCAAACATGGTGGACTCGACCAAGGGCCCTCCTTGTGAAAACGCACTTTTACATCACGTCAAGCTCTCCAGCGTAGCCATAACCTCAAGCAGCGACGCACGAATAGACTCGTCACACGAATCAACCTGCGTGCACATCCGGAGTACACTGCACGTCTCTTTAGTCTGCTCCTGGATCGAGGATTTCGCCGACTGCAACTCGCCAACCTTCTCCAGCAGTTGGTTGCATTTTGCTTCGGCGGCTGAAGAGTATCGCTGGACGAACATTTGCAGCGCTTCCTTTTCCGCAACTTGGACTACGAGCGCAGCGCTGCTGACACGACTGTAGTTGCCTCCCTCAATAGACGGCTGTCCGACACTTTGGTTCTCCATCTTGACCTGCTGCTCTTTCAAAGCCTCGTTCTGCGCCTTCAGAGCCGCGAGCTCGGCCTGCAGCTTGCTCGCCAATTCCTTATGCTGAGACCCGAGCTCTCTGAGCTCCGCGCACTGCTTCTGCACATTGAGCAGCTCCTCGTTGACGGATTCTTCGCGCTGTTGAGCCGCTGACAGACCGGCCACTTGCTCTTGAAGCTCTGCGACTTGCTTTTCAAGCTTTTTGTTTTGAGACTCGACACCACGCGCGCTGCTCTTTAGATCTTGAAGCTCTTGCTCCAGCTCCTTATTCCGAGCTTCAATCGCACGCGCGTTGTTCTTGGCGTCTTCGAGCTTCTGCCCGAGCTCCTCCAGTCGCATCGTCTTCTCAGACACTGAGTCCATCGCCGAGCTGAACTTGGCGTACAATATCTTGAGCTCACCCTTCCGCTTCTTGACCTTCTCGATCTCCCTCTTGGCGGCGGTCACTGCCGCCTCCATCTTCTCCTCTCTCGTCTTGGCAGCCTGCAGCTGCGCCTGCAACTTCTTGATTTCCTCGTCCTGCGTCATACTGAGCTGGACGCCTTCGAACTCGCTCGTCTCCTGCTTCTCGCGCAGCTGGCGCGTCTTCTCCAGCAGCTTCTGGTTGTGCTGCTTCAAGCTCGTGCGCTCGTCCTCCGTGCGCGCCATCTCCTCGCCTTGAGTCCTTAACTTGTCCTTCAGCTGCTTCAACTGCAGCTCCATGGCCGTCTTCTGCTCCAGCAGCGCTTCAAACTCGTCGTTCGGCACCACGTGACTCGAGTGCAGCAGCTCCTCCTGGCCCGCCCTGAGCGACGACAGCTCCATCTCCTTCTCGCGCTCGACCGCGCGCTTCTGCGCCAGCTGCGTCTCCAGCTCCACCACGCGGTCGACCATGAGCTGCTTCTCCATGGCCTCGAACACCTCCGTCTCGCGCGAGCAGCTGTGCAACTGCTTGAGGCAGCTCGCGGCGTCCGTCTGCATCCAGCGCGCCCACTGCAGCTGCTCCTGCCGGTCCTGCAGCTCGTCCTGCAGCGTATCGACCTCCACGCCGCCCACCAAGGCCGCCATCACGTGCTGCACCTCCTGCGTCTCCATTTTACGAGCTTTGGCGGCTAATTCCGCGTCTAACGCCGCCAATTTGCGCTGCCAGAGCTCACAGCTGGCCAAGAATCTGTCCATCTCCTGCGTGGTCTGCTGCGAGTGCAGCGCCGTAGACGCCTGTATCTCGGCAGGCTTAGGACCGGCCTGCAGCTTCTGCTCGAACGCGCGCCGCTGCGCCTCCAGCTCCTGCTGCTTCTGGCGGTACACGCGCGCCACGTCCTCCTCCAGGTCGCGCAGGCTGCGCTGGCTGCGCGCGAGCCGCTCGCTGAGCGCGCGCTTGTCCTGCTCGAGCGCCTCGCGCTCCTGCTGCAGCTGCCGGTTCTCGTCCCGCAGCGTCTGCGTCACGATGCGCAGCGTGGCGTCGCGCGGAGAGGACGGGGAGGACGACGCGCGGCGCTTCTTGTCGCTGCTGGCGTCGTCGCTGAGGCGGCGCTTCCTGGGCGTGCGCGGGGCGGCGGCGCCGCCGCCGCGTCTTGCTGGCGCTCCATATTGGCGGTGCCTGGGAAGCCGTATAATACGGTACGTTCTGACCCGGGTAACGTTAGTGGGTAGCATGGAGGGGGCCTTGTGTTGAGGTTCTCACTAACTTGACGATTTGCGACAACAGAATGAAAAGCATGAAGTTGAAGCAACAGGAGGTTCATATTCATGGCAAATGGGTTTCATACTAATAGCACACACTAAACATCTGCATACGTTGCCAAAGCTCTGATCGTTGGTGTCGATGCTGCTCAGAACTCGAGCACCAAGAGCCAGTTGTCGCCCACGCCGGTGGGGTGAAGTATCCACGAGTGCCGTTACCGCTCTCCGGGACGCTCACCGTCGAATTGGCCGAGTACTGGCCGTCACGAGGACAGAACCAGCGCGCAGTGCCCGAACGAGCGCCCGATCCGTTGCCGAGCTCGAGGCTGAACGAGTCGCCGTGGCCGATGTAAACGAAGTAGCGGTCGCGAGCGTGCGAATCCAAAACCGAAATGTACCGCATGTCTTCGTCGGTGTGTCCACTACCGGTAGGACTGGCAAGAAGCTCCCGCGCAGGCTCAAAAGTCTCGAGGATGGAGGTGGTCAGATTCTGCAGCGGCTTGGTGACGTTATTGATCCAAGGTTTTAACCACGGTACCGCAGTCATTGACAAAACCTTGGGCGCGCTATGGGGCTACCGGCAAACTTACCCACAGCACTCTACTCCCTGCAATTAGGATTCCATCAGCATTCCATTGAATGCCATTGCATCTTCGTACAAGTACTTGGTACTTGACTCCATGCAAATGTTCAGAACAGTAGAAGCACCACAGGCGCCAGCAAGCAGGAGTCATATTTGAACGGTGGAAATATAAGGGATGAAGCGCTACCCTCCGAGCTGTACACGTTGCAGCACTCAGGTCGCTTTTCAATAGCGTTCGCGCTCTTTGTCGCTGTCTACAGCCGCGAGCGAAGGTACTACACATGAGTGAGAAGCTTAGCAATCAGCTTCAAATCGCTCGAGCGACTCCAGTCGGCTTCAATGTGCGGTAGGCGTGACGCCAACCGATGCCAGGACCTCCTCGTAGCTCTTGCCGGCTTCAAGTTCCTTCTCGAGCTCAATGAGCTTGCCCACGCCGTCGATCATCGTCTGTACCAGCTCGACCTCGGACTTGCCGATGCGCGCCTTGTTGGAGATGTCCCACATGCCCCCGACAGCGGCCGAGTGCTCACCAGCCGAGCCACGAGGCTGCAAGCCAAGCGGAGCGCAGACCGCCTCAAGTGCGTGAGGGTCCGCGCCCAGCTTCTCCAACTTGACGAACATACTCGCGCGCAGTCCCGTGCCAAGGTTCGAGGGGCACGTGCCGATGAAGCCCAGGTGGTCGTTGTGCATGAAGCCGTAGCCGTTGGCCTTGATGCTCTCCTCCACAGCGCCGACAGCCTTGACCCAGCGCGCGAACACCTCGACGATGTTTCCGTCGCTCTGCATCGAAATGACGCGCATGTGGTCTTCCTCGTTGCACCAGACCAGGAACGTCTTCTGGTCGTTGTGGAAGATGCCGCGTCCACTCGGCCAGTCGCGCGCAGCTCCAGCACCGGTTAGGAGAGTGCCGCCTCCAGGCTTCTGGAAGAGGAAGTGGTCCTTCTGGAGCTGGTCCTCCTCCTCCTTCGTCATGTTGCTCAGCGGGTAGTACTTCCCCTTGAGCTCCTCCGTAAGAGTGGCTAACCCCGTTGCAATCAAGTTCTCCACCTCCAGTCGCTCAGCACGCGTCGTTCCAGGCGGCAGACTGAGTCCGCGGATGTTGCGTCCAGCACGCACGCGCGTCGACTGCACGTAGGCGTTGTCGATCTTCTCGGCGTTCACCAGCTTGGACACGTCCATGTCGGTGTGGTGCTTGTCGTCGGGCTTGAAACCGTGCCAGCCCTCGATCACCGGGTCGTACAGCTCTTTGAACACCTCATAGCACTCTTCGTCGCCAGCGACAACACCGACACCCAGGTGGGCATTATCGATGCCCGTCTGGATGGCCATGTCCAGCGTGTAACCCTTGCTGGAGTGCTTGTCCTTCAGCTTGTCGTACAACTCCTTGGTCAAATGCTTGGCCATCAAACTGCGGTGCTTGGGCGTGAACACGGGGTAGTTGTCCTCCTCCGACGGCAGCACGGCAGTACTGGTTGAGGATGCGACAAGCGGGGCGCCGGCGTCAATCACCACGGGGGCTGCAGGTTCCGTGGGGATCAGCGCGTCAATAGACTCGCCCGCCACGAGCTTCTGTTCCATTGAAATGAGCAGCGTGATGCCGTTCACCATGGTCTGCACCAACTCGGCCTCCGAGTGGCCGATGCGTTGCTTGTTGCTCACGTCGTACACTCCTCCAACGGAGGCCGAGTGCTCACCGGCCGTTCCTCTGGGCTGCAGGTGCAGCAGCGAGCAAATCTTCTCGAAGCGAGCCACGTCCTCCGTCAGCTTGGGCAGCTTGACCATGACGCTGGCCCTCAGCCCCGTGCCCAAGTTGGACGGGCACGTGCCGATAAAGCCCAGGTGCTCATTGTACATGAACTCCTTGCCCTTGGCCTTGATGCTCTCCTCCACGCTCTTGATGGCACGGCAGAAGCGCTCGAACACGGCGCCGACGTCACCTCCGTCCTGCATGGAGATGACGCGCATGTGGTCCTCCTCGTTGCACCAGACCAAGAAGGTCTTGTCGTTGTTGTGGAAGATGCCACGCGCCGCGGGCCAGTCGCGCGCGGCGCCTGCAGCTTCCAGCAGCGTGCCACCGCCGGGCTTCTGGAAGAGAAAGTGGTCCGTGATGAGCTGCTGCTCGTCCTCGGGCGACATCTCCGACAGCTTGTAGAACTTGCCAGCTAGGTCCCCACTCATGTCCCCGAGCGCGGACTGCAGTAGATTCATGACGTCTTTCCGGTGCGCGCGGGAAGTGGCGGGCGGCAGCGGCATCCCGCGGATGTTGCGGCCCGCGCGGATGCGCGTGGAGATGATGAACTCGTCCGGCAGCTTGGCGTTCGTCACGTGGGACGGCTCCATGTCGCACTTGTGCTTGTCGTCGGGCTTGTAGCCGTGCCAGCCCTCGATCACGGGGTCGAACAGCGGCTTGAACAGCTCGTAGCACTCCTCGTCGCCGGCGGTCACGCCCACGCCCAGGTGCGGGTTGTCCACGCCCGTCTGGATGGCGCGGTCCAGCGTGTAGCCCGTGGACGTCTTGAGCTCCTTGAGCTGCGCGTAGACCTCGCGCGTCAGGTGCTGGACATGAGCGAGCGGTGCGCCGGCGTGAACTGCGGGAAGCCCGTGATCTTGGCGTCCGTGAGCTGCGCCGACGAGAGCTTCTGCGCCAGTTTGTTGGGCGACAAGGCGGGCGGCGCAGCGGCGGCGGCGTCTTCGGCCATGATTGCAGCGAGCGCAGAGGCTTCAGGAGGTGGAAAGAGAGAGGAGGAAGGGGGCGGCGGCGTGCGGCTTGGGGCTCCGACTGCGGAATGAACGGCGCTTCCTGCTGGGCTGGGGGTTTTGCTGGAAGATCGCAACGCTCAACGTGCGTCTCGCAATGATTGCCGCGAAGTATACTGAACGCAAGTCAACCTTGGATAGGCTCTGCAGGACGTGAAGGGCCGCGGCCGTTCAGGATTTCTATAGATGGCTACATCTGGTGTGCCCTACATCTGCCTTCACGTTTGAGGCTATAGATGGCATTGAGTTTACCTGGTGCTGGCGTCAGGATAATAAGGCTGCGTTTTCCTGTCTGGCGCGGTGCACGCCACTCTGGATAGCAGCAGATGGAGCCAATTTCAGCTTAGCACTGCAGAGTTGGAGAGCACGTGGACGCCTAAAATAATTGTCCTGCAAGTATAATAGCGAATGCCCTCGAAGTCTGAGCTGTGCGGTGTTCAATGGTGAGTGAGCAGACTTTGGTTTGACCCCAATCTGCAGACACGCGAGTGCCGTGTCATATCATAAGTTTAAAGTGCTATTTTTCGTTACCGTTAACGTTAGTTAGTCCTATACCTGGGCACTTCCACTGCGCAGTTGTGTTGCCTGGTGTTGAGTAAAGATCTGTGTAGGGTAGCAGACTGGCTTGAAGTGCCAATAATGCTACACGAGATCCGAGTACGTGCGCTGGAGCCCCCGGTGCGCGCTGCCGGTGGCCGAGTTCAAGCGAGGACGGCCCCTCCAGAGTTCCGAGACGACCGGGAGCGTACGAACGAGTACGGGTTGCTGCCTTGAGGTGACGGGAAGACGCCCAAGCGAGGCGAACGCTGCACGAACTGCGCGTTGAAGACCGTCTCGTCGTTTGCATCGGGCTCATCTTGTACCACAAAGTGCTCGTAGGCCGACATGCCATCGCCACGTCTCGCGAACGGGTCGAATCCAGCTGCCGAGGTACCGAACATGGACACACGCGACGGAGGCGGCGGCATCGGGAGGTTTTCGGCCGCGAGGGCCTCGGCCAGGCGGTCGTAGTTGACGGAGTGGTGGTTGACGACACTCCGGCCCAGTGCCAGACGACGACCTTCGAGACGCATCTCGGACAGCGAGTGAATCGAGTCGCGGTTCATGAAGTACGCGGCGGTGGCGAAGTCGCTCGTGGTGCTGATCTCCTGTGAGAGGGACTCGGCCAGCTTCTGGTCCAGCAGCGCCATGCGCGTCGCGATGTTGGCCAGCGCAATGGCCGGCTGGATAATTAGGACGCCTAGTTCCTTCAGGTCCTTGCTGAAAGTGCAGTCCGGAATGACAGCGATCATGCGCGGGTGTTCTTCTCCTAACAGGGCCTTCATTGTGCGGACATGCTCAAGCGTACGCATGCCGTCTCCAGTGAAGATCAATACATCAGCCGACGACATTCCCTGCACGTGCTCGCCGTTCTCGCGTTCTCGCACCTTGTTCTTGTACTGGATCAGCTCGCCCTTGGCGGACCGTGACAAAATGGTCTCGTTGATCGTGTGCCACTTGTCTGCTTGCTCCTTGTCCAGCAGCGGAACGTTGACTTGAGCTCCATACAGTGACATTTCCAGCGCAATCTCAAACGCCACCTCGTCCTCTCCAATGACCACAGCACTCTTGACCTTGTAGAATGGCAGCAGCGCACGTGGGTCACCGTTACCTTGGGTGATATTGCTGCTAGACAGCCGACTTCTTGTTCGATGGAGACTTCGGCCGCCATTGACGCTGCTCTCGCTGTCCGAAACATCGGCTCCGTCTTCAATAGGCTGAGGCTCAGCCACTCGGTCGTACATACTCTCACCGGCGCGACTGAGTCCAATAGCGCAGAGTACCGGGCCGACGATCTGGTTCACCACCACTGCAGCCACGATAGTCGCTGCAAACTCACCCGCCCACGGGTCCGTACTCAGCGCCTTGACCTCGTTGGCCAGACCCAGAGCCACACCGGCCTGCGGGGTCATGGTCAGCCAGAGATTGTTGTACTGCCTCGGCGTCAGCTTCAGCAGGAACCGTCCGCCCAAGTAACAGGCGATGAAGATTGCCACGAACCGCAGACAGACATACAAGCTCATGAGCGGGATGGCGTCCACCACCTTGTCCAGCTTCAGAGCCGCTCCGGTCATCACGAAGAAAGGCAGGAACATGTAGGGCGCCACAGTATCCAAGATCACGTGCATGTCGTGGCGGATGAGGGAATAGTGACCGGCGAGGCACGAAGCGACCATCAGTACGAGCAGCGGTTCGAACTTGACCTCCCATGACACTCCATAAGACGCCACAGCCGCCTCGCTGATGGTCGTAGTCGAGATGTAGAACACGTAGCCCAGCGTGAGCCAGAGGAAGCCCTTGACGTACAGCGACATCCTCGTGGTCCAGAAGGCAGGTCTTCTCGGGCGTCTCCGTTCGTGGTCCGTCTCCTCCACGTACGCATTGTGCGGGTGCGGCATCCTGTCCGGGTCTTGAGAGCCTTCCAGGTCGAGTTTCTGACTGTAGTTCGACGCGGTGATTGACTCGGGGTCATGCAGATCCAGGTGCTCTTCGGCCGCGCTGCCGGGGATCTGGAAGATGAGGATGATGACCAGGCCGATGATCGCCCCCAGTACGAGGTTCGAGACGACGATCGACAGCGTGAAGAGCAGATTCCCCATTGAAACCTCCAGGTCCGCGCAGTAGATGGAGCACACGATCCGGGAGATGGAGAAGGACACGAGCACCACGAACTCCGCCGTCATCGTGGCCCCCAGCATCAAGTTCGTGAACGGCCCGACGCTGTTGAGCTCGATCTTGATGGCCATGACGGTGGCCGGCGACCCGAGCACCGAGATGGAGCCGAACATGAGCGCGATCCCGAGCTGGCAGTAGGTGGTGAAGTCGGCGTAGAAGAAGGCGTTGTTGGCCAGCAGGTGCACCGTGGTGAGGATCACCATGGCCGTCACGTACAGCACGCTCAGCAGCGTGAAGATCTGCTTAAGCTGCGGTCTCAGCTCCGGCAGGTAGATCTCCTGGCCGGCTTGGAACGAGATGAAGGACAGCGCCAGCGCGCTCACGTAGCTGGACAGCATGTCCACGAGCGCCTTGGGCAGCAGGTTGGCCACGAACGGCCCGGCGATGATGCCGATGACCAAGTAGCCCGTGATCAGCGGCAGCTTGAAGAGCCTCGGGAAGAAGAGGCCGAGCGGGTGCGCGGCCACGAGCACCACGATGAAGGCCAGCGCGTACTGCAGCGTGTCCACCGTGTTGTTCCACGAGTTGAAGGGCACCGTGGCGTCATCGTCGCTGGCCGCAGCGGCTTCCGCCAGCAGCAGCAGCACTATTGGTGGTAGATGCCGCAGCAACGACGGCATGGCTGGCTGGACGTGTGCGAAACGACCGGCACGCAGTCAACCGACTGCCCTCGACGTTGACTTGACTTGGTCTGGGCTAATTCAGAATTGCGAGACCTCATTCAGAACGAGGCCGCTGATGAGTCGGCAGAGAGGAGCATCTTTCTGCTCAGAAACGCAGGTGCTGCTACACATCCTGAAATTGAAGTAACGCTCGTCGTGTCGTTCGTTGGTGGCACCGCCGTAAAGTCTCAATTAAAGCCCCTGGCCGCCACGAAAAAACCTGGCGATAACAATCTGCAGTGGGTCTGACTGAACGCCAGGGTGTGTTGCATCCCTGGCGGCATTTAGTTATGGGTAGCTAGCTGGCTCTGCATTGGAGTGCCATTTGGCGTCTGGATTTTGATGGTGGCGGTCGAGCCCGGGTCGGCGTCTTTGCTGCTGAATGAGGAAGATGGACGTCCTTCAAATGTCCATCTCCGAGCAGGCAAAGGGCCCTTCCGACTCTTTCTGTTTAGCTGACATCGCAGGTGCTGGTGCAGTGCGCACTGCCCGCCATGCGCAGAGCTCTATGCGCGATGCACCGCCGAGTTAATCGCGCGCTTCAACTGATTAATGCAAAGCGTGCATGATAAGAGGAACTCACAGCCGGCGTTGCGGTGCATTACCTTCATCTGTCATACGTCATGCGGCCGATGGAAGATCGCCGACAGGAATTGTTCAGGGGTACAAAAACTTCAGTGGTCGCACTCCCAGGGTGGAGATCAGTCTGAATCAATACGTAGCTTTGCAGATCGACGACGACGACGAGCTCATTCCTGAAGTTTCACGCGCAGACACCCAACGGATTCGCCTACATACCTCCTGCCTCCTGTCGACCCACGCAGAGCTGGCGCAAACTGGCGATGTCGGGACATGGATCCGCTCAGTCCTTGCGTGTGGGTCGGTCCTGCATATCGCGCAGTCTCCGCTTCCTCGCCCGTTCGAGCCGCTCTTCCTGGCTCAGAGGCTTCCGAGGACCTACAGGAACAATGTTCTTCTTCTTGCCGTCCTTCTTGCCCTTCTTGGCGGCCGCCACCGCCTTGCGCCGCGCTCGCTCGTCGTCCGAGTCGCTGTCGCTGTCCTCCGGCTGCTCGTCGTCGATGATGTAGAGCCGTCGGCGGCACGGGCAGCACGTGTAGTACATGCAGCCCATGCGGATGCGGATGGCCTGCTCCTGGCGCTTGAGCTTGGCCACGCGCTCCATCTCCGCCTTCTTGGCCTTCAGGGCCTCGTCGGTCAGGTCCTCGACGTTCTTGGCTGCTGCCTGCTGCGCGAGTTTGTCCTGGAGCTCCGTCACCAGCTCCTCGATCTTGCGCTCCCACCACTTCTCGCCCAGCGTGAAGATTTTCATGTTCTGCTGGATGCGGAAGGCCGGGTACAGCAGACTCGGGAACTGCGTGTTGAGCTGCTTGAACTCGGCAAAGTCGATCTTGCCGTCCCCGTTGAAGTCGAAGGACTTGAGCGCGTGCTTCATGTTGCTGGTCTGCTCGTCCGCGTGCAGGATCTCGAGCAGGTGCGTCAGCTCCTCGCCTTCGATCGTGCCGTTCCTGTCGTCGTCGAACACGTTGAAGCAGACTGCAGGGCGCTGAGTGTCCATGGTTAGTGATCCAATTGAGTGTTCGGAGCGTACATTTGAGCATGTCTTCCTTGTTCAGCAGACAGAACTTGCCCAGAGCTTCCACATACTCGCTGAAGTCAAGGACGCCGCTGTTGTCCTCGTCTGTTGCAACCAACGAAAGAAATTCATGAGAAACTTCGAGCTGCCAAAGTAATGAGTTGCGGTTGTGGGGATGACACACCGATGAGGGCGAAGATTGCATCGCCGAACTCCGAGTGTTTCTCGTCGATCGAGGCGTAGAACTCGCTGCGATCAATCGTGCCGCTCTTGCTGCGTCACGGCAACAAACGTATAAATCCTGTCAGACCTCACTGCGACCACGATCCCGTCTCTTTTTGCCGTTAAGAACGCCGTAACTGGACAATTGGAAGCACAACGGAGCTGAGTTAGGCGTGAGTACGATAACAAATACCACGCGAACAAGCTCGTTACCTCTTTGTCGTATCGAGAAAATCTGCCGTAGAGCACGCGGAGGTCCTTGGCTGTCACTGCAACGAACAAATGCATCGTCAGTAACACAATAACAACCACCCTAAATGTCAATCCTAACGTACGCTTCAGCTTGGTGATCATGTGCTGCATGCGCTCGTCGGGCACAGGCACCTGGCTGCTCATCATGCCACCCATGGCTCAAGCAATAAACACTCGGGCGAGTAGTACAAAGTAGTAAAATAGCTAACAATATGGAGCCGTTACGATCGTGTTTTCAGTGCTAACCTCGCTGGAAAGCGCACCACTGAATCAAGGTGCTCAAACGTTCATGCCTCCTAACACTTCACTCGCGCAGCAGCTCGGTACGCTCAATTGATGCACCAGCAACTCACTTTCCGCTCTTCCTGTGCCAGCGAGGGACGGCCATGATGCGAGCCATGCCGCGGTGAACCTGTGCCTCAAGGTACGGGCCTTCAACCACTTCGCCGTCCACGCACATAAGGTCCGTGGACCGCTCCGGCACCAGCTTGAAGGCTCGCGTGCGTACCTGCTGCACTCCCTTCTTGTCCATGTGATCTCCAGTCTCGATGGCCAGCATCATCGCCAGCAGATCCTTGCGGGGGTGGGCGCCATCCATGAAGGTGATGTAGTTGTATCCGTCATCAAACTCGGCGCCGGGGGCGATGAGGGCGTCCGAAGCCGCGTGCGATACGTTCATTACCCAGACAATACGGAAGTGTCCGCCCAGTTCCTTCCACTTGCCACCGTTGGCTACTTGCTTCTCAGCCGCTTCGGCTTGTTCGTCCTTCTTGTCCTCTGGGTTAGCCGCCTCAGGAGGTCCTTGACCGTCGCCGTCGAACAGGTCCATCTTCGGACGTTCCGTGGAGTTCGGGTCGTGAGTGTTGAAGTAGTGCGGAGGCTCCTCGTTCTCTCCTTCATCGAGGTACCAGATCTTGCCGGGGTATTCGGGTCGTTGGAACACCAACTGGTTCACGAACGCCACGGTAAATCGCAGTCCGCCCAACATCCGCAGCTTCTCCGAGCCAATGTCAACGTCAGCGATGGAGGCCCACTCCAGCGACAAGAACGAGTACGTCGTCTCCTTCCCGTTGCGCACCGACGTGATGTCCAGGTTGTGCGGCATTCCCTTGGCCAGGATGAACGCGGCGTTCACAGGCTTGCCCTTCTCCTCGCTCTGATGCGCAATGGAGTGCGCCAGCCCATTGCCCGACCCACCTGGGATGATGCCAATAGGCTGTCGGATCGCCAAGTTCCAGTCTGGCCGCTTCATCAAGCCCTGCACGACTGTAAGCACAACGTGTAAGTTTCACATCCACACCCATAGCGACCATACAGTCCGCACGTACTCTCATAAAGACTTCCATCTCCACCCACGGCGACGACGCAGTCGTAGACACCCAGCGGGATCTCCATGACAATCTCCATGGCGTGGTTCGCATGGTCCATGACCCTCAACTCCGTCTCCACATTGGCAAACCGGAGCACGGGCGCGACCTTGTTCTCGTAAATCTGCAGCGCTCGTCCTGGCCCGCTGACAGGGTTCACCAGCACCAGAAACTTGCGCTGCGGTCTGTCGACGACTTCCAGAGCGTCCAGACTCTCGAGCTTCTCCACCGTCGCCTGGTTCCTCGGGTCCGCCACGAAATTGATGATCTTCTGCAGCTTGAGCACCAGCGCCACCTGCTTCCCGCTGAACCGGAAGAAGAACTCGCTGAGCCTCCGCTTCTTCATCGTGTTGGGCTTGTGGTTCTTGCACACGCAGGCGAAGATTCCCAGCAGGAACTGGGCGTCGTCTTGCACGGCGTCAACGTCCATCGGCGTCTGGACGTGCTCACCATCGCCCGTGAGAAGGTGCGCGCCCAGCACGTCGCTCCACTGCAGGTTGAGCGTCTGCTGCTTGCTCTCCAGCGCTTGCGCCGTGCAATGGGTCAGCGTGAGCTGGAACTTGACGGGCTCGTGGCTGCTGCTGCGCCACAGGGTCTTGAACACTTGCTCGAGCTGTAACTCGGCCAATACCGATGCTAGAGACGCGGGACTTTCAGGGGACGTAGAGGACGCATCGACCTTGTGGTCGGTGTCTTGCTGCGCGCTGGCAGCAGGCGCGGACGCAGCGGGGGCCTCCGTCGCGGACATAGTGCCAGGTGACCCGTGGAATTTCTCAAACTGACGGTGTGGAGGTGAGTCGCATTAAGTCGGCAGAGTTTAACTTGAAGTTTGTATGCCGGTGATTACGATCGCTGTGGGCTAATCAAATGCACGACAACGCGAGATAAAATTCCCCCCAGAAAATAGTTGACTGTGCGCAGTCGGTAGACAAATCGTGACCTCTAAAACAGCAACTACCGTTAAATCCGATGACAAAAATAGTGTTTTGATGCCAAAGTGAGCCGTAACAAAACGTAAGGAAAAGAGGCGGCTTCAAGTTGGGTTCATCGCGCCTTTTGGAGGATCTCGACAATAACGGCGTGCACTGCACCGGACTTGCCTTTTACCCACCGCGCGCAGGATTGAACCTGCCTTCACATCAGAGGAAGCGTTGCGTTGCTGCTCCTATCTACTGAACATCCAAAGTGGAGCCTATCCTTGTCGAGCGAACGGCCTCGGAGAGCATTTTTACTCAGTCTGCGTCTCTGGAAATTGGCGGGCTATCACTGTGTCTGTGCACCAGCAACCTGAGCACCATGCGAGCGTTCTGAGGTGGCGGAAGACCATTGTCAAGCGGCAGCCAATGGGCCTCCGGAGTGTGCCGCACACATAGTCTAAAATCCACGCAACGCACTGCTTATACTGCGAGCTCATGTGCACGGAGCACTGCAATCGATGGCGACAGATCGCTAGGAGGTTCGGAGAGACCATAATTCTACACCACAGCTTCACCCTGTGGAGAGCTCGGGTGAGCATGCGCTCCTAGGATTTGCCTCTGAAGCCGCGACAGTTCGGTTGCAGGGTCAAGTTGCGCTGAAGTGCATAGGCGCGCAGGACGAGAAGTTGAAGTGTCATGCTTTCTTCTCGTACGGCTGCAGCCCCGCACTACTGCTTCAGGATCCAAGGTTACATACTTTGCTGCTCGTAGCAACAGCCCAACACGTTGCAGAGCAGGCCTGGAGAGAAGACCTCCCTTCCACCCAGCTGATTTCTATTTTGGCGCTATGCTGATCGCCCTCAATGCCACGACGCAGGTGAATTGAGTTGGGTCGCAACGTGATAAGCTATCAATCAACCCGGCATACATTCGTACGCAGTGCGAATGCATGCCGCCCTCACGCACCAGCGCACAGGCTGCAAATCCCCGCGCAAACCGACCACCAGGTCGACTGCAGAGCCATTCCGCCTTATCCACCTTAACACAGGCAACAACCCACCATATAACTGTAGAGATCACTCCAAATGCTTACCAAGCTGCAGCTCCATCGAAAAGAAAGCAACAAACACCCTCGGCCACAGCAGACAGGAGAGTGCTCGACCACAATCACACGTCTGTCCTGCGCACCATCGACTTCTAATTCACTCGCCCCGAGTATCGCGTACATAAACGGGACGTTCTACCATCATTCCGACAGCAACGCCGCTAACACTACGCCGCATTCACCTTCCTTCCTCGCAGAGCAGAGCAGAAGACGCTGGACTCGCAGAACGCGCCCACTGCTAATAAGGCGAAGCATCCCTCTCACTCGCCATCTCGCTGCGTCCCGTGAATACCAGCGGCAGCCAGACCCGTAAATTACACACAGCCATGCCCCGACCAGTCGACTCGGCCGCTCCGTCTTCTCCGTCAGCCGCGCCCTCGCCCCTGTGCGAGCGCATCCAGCAGTTCCGCGAGCGCATGCGCAGTCGCTGCCTCGGCGCGGCGTCAGGCTCGGACGCGACAGAAAACAGCGCCATCCCGTGCCTGCTGCAGTCGTGGCGCAAGCGCATCGAGGCCATGGACGACGAGCCGCAGCAACAGACCCACAGCAGACACCACCGAGGCCACCGCCACTTCGGCCACCACCACCGAAGACCGTGCCACGCAGCAGCAGCAGAGTCGAGCGCCACGGAGAGCGACGCGTCGTCGTCGCCATCACCTTCGCCGCCTCCGACGTGCGGCGGGTTCCCGTTCCGAGGAGGCCCGCGGATGCTGCACCCGCGGCTGGAGCGACAGCATGCCGTGTGCTCGCTCTCGGGCATCTGGAGCGGCTTCACGTCATCTTCGTCGTCATTGTCACCGCCGCCGTCGCCCGAGATCTACGCCAAGCCGAGACATCGCCGACACCCGTACGCGCGGTGCTTCGGCCGTGTCAACCAGGACTCAGATGCTGATGACCACAGGAAGTCGTCGTCGTCGGAGGAGGAGTAGAGCCTACAACGTGGGCTTGTAGATGACAAGAGCGGTGAAATAAATAGCGACAGATATTTATCCCCCACAACGTGGACTTGGAAAAAGCTTCTTCGCTCAGGTTTCATCAGACTTTTGACGTTCCACTTTCCGACTCTGCTGCACGGCGGTCAGTTTGTGGCTTTGGACTCTGAAATGGAGATGCTGCCATGCAGAACCTCACCGAAGATTGGTCGGAGTGACGGTCAAGGGAACCCCGAGGTTTCTCGCAGCAACGCAGGAAATGACTGCACCTTTCGGACGCTTTGCTTGGCTGACATGTGAGTTGAAAGGTACGTCTCGTACAAGCAGAGAAGAATGCAACTGCACGACTTCTCGTACGATGAAGAGGCCGAGTTCTCGATCCGCTGGGGCCAACTTTTACGGTTGAACGAGACTGTGACCGAAAGGTTTTTATGGACACAAGATGGTCGAGGTTTATGAAGATCATGTCAGAGAGATCAACAACCATTTACTTCTTCAACCTGCCATGAAGTCGTTGGTGTGCGCGGTCATCGGGGATGGCAAATTGTTTGTCGTGCGAATCGAGGGCTTCATGAAAGCTGGAGATCTCGCAAGTGCGATTAAGGAGCAACGCGCATCGGTCATCTCGTGCGAAGCTGCAGACATGACGCTATTTCTCGCCAAGAAGGGCCCCACCTGGCTGAAGGAAAGCGACGCCGATGCGAAGATGTTGCTGGCGGGCCATTTCCGCCGGAAATCCTTAGACCCACGCAGCACGAAGAGAATAACATGAGCCCAGCTCGTCGTATCGGCCATACCGCGTTCGGCTTTCCCAACGAAGACGATGAAGATGCCGAAGACGACGTCATCCACGTGCTCGTGGCTATCGCACGGATCAAAATGCGAGATACCCCCATGGGATCACATCCAGCTCGCAAGCGAAGATGGGACCAACTCAATGAGGTTTTCGACAGCAACAAGAGGGAGAAGCAGACGGAGACAGGCGACTCAAGTTTGCCTGTGGATGAGATTCACCGAGTTCTCGGGGTCAAATCCTACGAACAGCCGTCAAAGTCAATTCCTGACGAAAAGCTTACTGTTCTGCACGAATACCTGAGTCTACTGGCCAAAGCGTACGGGTTTTCAGTCGATGTGGAGCTAGTGCACTTCACGTTTCCGGTGCTTGTCTGTGCCTGTTCTCTCTTCGACGATGTCCGAATCCGCACTAATGTACGTGTTGGTGGGGGCCAAGTTTCGTGGAATGGCACCTTCGACTTCGTGCTTGAGCGCGGTGGCAAGTTCGTGTGTGTTGTGGATGCCAAGTACAACCTCCGTCAGGGTCTCGGTCGAGCGTACGTTGGGAGTGAGGCCTTCGCGGAGTCTAAGGGCTTGGCGAAAGTCTACAGCATCGTCACGTGCTTCAGGCAATGATTCTTTCTGAAAAGTCTGAACGGCAAGACGGAGCGAAGCCATGTGGTGTCGATTGCCGTGGAGGATGATATTCCATCGCGCGAATCTGTAAAGGATGTCATCGGAAAGATTTACGCCATGCTGTCGGAAGACGACTAGTAACATTTGGAGCAAAACTCGCGTTGAAGTGATCAAGCGATGAGTTTTCATTACATTCAGGGCAACATAACTAACAGAATGAACGAAGGAAAGAATGAACGGGCACTTCTCTCCATTACAATAGCTCCCCACCTTGTCATCATCAGGTGCAACCTCGGCGATTCTTCGTACCGCGCATTGTACGTAGTCGTCCGGCGGGACAGGCTCGAGCACGTTTGGAGTGAAGCGGGCGTTGGTTTGCGTCGAGCTGACCCTGGAGCACCTTGACCGTGGTCTTCGCTTTCTTGTTCTTGTGCTTGGGCTTTTTTGCTGCTTTTTGGGCGGTCAGGAGCTGATCCTTGTGCTGGAGTTCTAACTCACGACCTTGCTTGATGTACGGCAAAAACCGAGCAGAACCATGGTTCTAGTGCATAACTTCAACTGAGCAAATCACAAGTACAAACGATTTCTATTGGTTCATCAGGTTGAAGCTACATTGCGTGGTTCACATATCGCTCTCACTGTTCGTTGCTGTAACCTGTTGAATGCGTTGAATGGGCATCTCAACAATGGAAGAACCAGCAAACAGCAACCAGTGTGTGGAATACTCTAGCCCAAGCTCTGTTGCTACCGTTTAGCTGCGCGTTCAGTTCTACTGGTGTTATCTCCGGAAATGCACAAAGAAGACGGCAAGCCGCCTGCCTGAGTTCCAGGCATTTGGGGCTGCAAAGAACATGAGTGTGGCGATATATTTGCTCACGATCCTCGCCACCACAGCGCCTTCGAAGTGTAAAGGAAACGTTCCAGCGTCCGCTTGAGGCGCTACGGCCTGGCCAGAATGATCACGAGAGCAAGAGCTCAGTTTGTAAAGACCCCTCTTCGACAGAACGCGCTCACTCAGGCTCAGCACTAGAGCAATGCGCCAGCTCGCGGAGTTGGCCTTGGCTATCATCGCCCTCACATCAACCAACAAGTTACAGGTGACAGCGACAACGTACTCCGTGACGACCCATTACGCCGACTCGGACACATCGTGTGGGGGAACACCATACAGGATCGAAGTCAACGAAGATTCCGAGTGCAGCGAAGCCGATTGCACCGCGTCTGTCAATGGGCTGTACGACGGCGTTGCCTCCACTGTCTGCACCAAGGACTACCAGAATGAAGTGTGGAAGCGATTCGGCAGCAGCGTCTACCTCATGCAAGCCGTGTACCATGACGATGTGTGCTCCAACTTCGCGTACGCCCGCGCGTACATTGCGAACGGCAAGTGCGAGGTGGGATCCACTACCAGTTGGATCACCGCTCGCATCGAGGCCAACGGATCCGCGACATTAGACCATTTCACCACCGAGTCGTGCTCTGAGGACGACCTCTTCCTAAGCACAGAGCGCGTAAGCCAAGCGGACCTCGACAGCAACGCGTGCGACGCCAACTACGAGCTCCAGTGGTTCACAAATAAAGGCAACACTGCGACCCCACTAGCTACTACGGCCACTACTACCACAGGGAGCAGCAGCAGCGGGGAGGGCATTTCCACCGACACGACCGATTCCAGCAGTGCCGCAGCTACAGATACCACATCAGACACAACGAGCACTTACGACTCGGCCACCAGTCCAGGCACGGCAACAACGGATAAAACGAGCACGTCGTCTTCTTCCTCGGGGGAGGGCGATTCAGGACTCAGCATTGGAGCGATCGCTGGCATCGTGATCGCCGGAGTCGTGGCGATCGCAACCGTGTACGCGATCATTTTCCACAGAGACCGACCCATCGCGATCACCTGCTTCTCCGCCTCTGTTGCATGAACTAAATGGAGTTAAGTTGTACGATTCGATCGGCTTGTGCGTTATTTGCTAACACTGCTGATGACCAGGCCGACGTGGGTCGATCAACTTAGCAAGAGACCGTTTTGACTGGAGGTGTTATATAAAGAGGCTCACCAAGCCGAACGCAGTTCTTCGGCGCATCGCGACGCCTATGCAACAGGTCTCTGTGTCCGAGTACCTACTACTTAGTAGTATATCGCTTTGCTGTTCGACTGCGTTGGACAAGAAGGTCGCCGTTATTGTCAGTAGCAGCGACTCCATCCAGTCTCTCGTGCACAATGCAGTGCAATAGTCATGCTGCCTCACGACTTTACGAGCTTCTAGCAACTACCTATGGATAACCTGCCACGCACAACAGCAGCGGCATCCGCCCGGAATGGTCTAGAGCGCTTGGTTGGTGGTGGCGGGCTGTCACGACAAGTAACGTCACTCTAGAAGCAGGAGCCCGTGTGTGATCGCTCGAAACGGACTGCTGCCGACATGGCAGCAGTAGCAGACTTATCTTACTCTCGTAGAAGGGGATCGTGCAACGCCCGGGACTTGTGACGTGCTGCGCGCCTTTGCGGCCTGCTAGCCAGCAGCTTGCTCACGAGGGTACGTACGTGGCAACCTTACCACACGGTCGCAAAGGGTCTTCCTTTCGATTTCCGGCGGTCGGTTTCAGTATCCATTAGGCGAGGCATCGTCCTCGCTGCGTCCGGTACAACTGACCCACGGTACGTACAAGTATGTTTCTGCTTTGGGGCGGTTTCCCGGACAGTGCTGCGTTCTATTTTAGAAATTGTATGAAGTCTCACAGGATAAAATGGCTACAAGCTACTCCCAAGCAGAAATGCTTCAGTTCTGCCTGCTACAAGTCGCAGTTGATCGCGAGCCACTCCCCAATTTACCTCCTTCGCCGTCGTTCGAGTCTGCCTGCCATGTCACCGCCTCAAACGCAGCAGCGCTCGCTCGCCGAGCTGCTGGAGCATTTGCACCTTGAAAGCAGTCAGCCGCCGGACGAGCGATTCGCATGGCTACACCGACGCTCGCAGCACACGCAGCACCCGTTGGTGCAGTTCGAGTTCTCCAAGACGCACCTCACGCTTCGCATTGTGCCCAAGAGGCTGCGAAGGCGAGGAGATCGAGGTCGCAAGTCGGCCAGCCACGAGAAAGCGCCGTCGACAGGGAGCAGCAGCAGCAGCACCGAGGAGGGCGACAAACCCAAAGACCCGATCTTCATGAAGCTCAAGTGGGACGAGGTGCTGGGCGCGCACCTGCAGACGGCATGCGGACAGCCACTGTGTCGACGGTCCATCGTACCGCGCCGAGTCTACATGCTGGCGCTGTACGCGTGTCCTCCGGAAGGATTGGTGGTCGATGGGCGGCAACACCATCACCACCTGCACCACCACAAGGACGATCTCCCCACTAAGCGTCGGCTGCGAGAATGGACCTTCAGGTTCTACGGCGACGAGATCGAGCGCGTGACTCAACTGCACCACGCGTTGAACAAGTGGGCCGACCCGCGCCACGATTCTCTCGAGGATATCCACAGTCAAGCTCTCTTCAAGCCGGACGAGGCCATTTCAGGTCCACTGCGGAAGTTCCGCGTGCTCATCGACCCCAGCGAGGGAGCGGGATGCACTCTCCGCAAGTACGAGCAGTTCGTGGCGCCCATGCTCCGCGTGGCTAACATCGACTCGAGTCTGGAGATCACGGCAGATGCTGAGCGCATCCGCGAGATCGCCAAGCAGCTCCCACTCAACCACTTTGAGAGCGTCGCGATAGCAGGCGCCGACAGCTTTTTGCATGAGTGTAAGCGCTTGGAATCTTGGTCTTGATGGGTTTTGTATGATGCTCACTTTAATTAATGTGCGTTCTTGTAGTTATCCAAGGACTCATGGCCCGACCTGACTGGAAGCAGGCGATTCGCCAGCCGTTGGGGATTCTGCCGATCGACAGTGGCTCAGCAAACGGACTCGCAGCCTCTGTCGCCCACCACGGCCACGAAAACTTGGACTTGGTGAATGCAGCCTTCACTTTAGTCAAGGGCCGACCGCAAGACCTCGACATCACGTCCGTCAGCAATGGGAACGAGACCCGCTACTCGTTTCTCAAGCTCGAGTGGGCAGTCTCGAAGGAGGATCAGCCCATTCCGGAGCACATGGCAAGCGGCATTGTCGGAGACCTGCGCTACTCCATGTCGCTACGGAAGCAGATCGCTCGCACCCCAGCGTTCTCGGGTAGAATATGGTATCTCCGCGAAGACGCTGAAGTTTCCCAGCCAGCGAAATATTTCCAACAGCACTCAGACGACGATGAAGGCGCCCCAGGCCAGGATCTCTTCACTGAGCTGGGCCGCGGCAAGTGGACGGAGCTGCAGGGCCCGTTCCGCAGTGCGTGGGTCACGAACGCGAGCCACGCCACACCGTCCGCGTTTGTCGCCCCTGGGGCACAGCTTGATGACGGGTACACGTACATCACAGTCATCGACGGCACCCACCCGCGCAGCGAGGTCTGGCGTATGCTGTTCTCGCTAGAGACCGGTAGACATCTCAAGCGTCCAGCCGTCCAGCAGATCGGAACGAGAGCTCTGAAGCTGCAACCAGCTCGTGCTTCAGACCGATTGTGCGTTGACGGACACCCAATGACCGGCCCGTCGTTAGTTGCACAGGTACATCGGGGGCTGGCCCGAGTCGTTGCGCTGCCACGCCAGCGACAGAGCAAGACGGCTTGAAGTGTTGGCGAAAGCATACCTGTAGCCACTAATAGAGAAATCGTACGTGTGAAAGCGCTCGTGTAAATTCCACTTTATGAGCAACCTGTTCAAGTGCATCCGGGTCATCCTTACCTCCGAGTATTTTATTCCGCGGATTTTCGGTAGCGAAAAGTGTTCTAATAGGGGTAGTCGAACCTCAAAAATGACGACAAAAATATCAGCAGAGAAGGGACCGAATAATCATCAACTCTCTGCACCAAAAAGGATATTTATCACTACTGACCTTGATTTCGTCGTATTTTATCGCTACTGACCTTGATTTCAGAAGACGACTGCTGATTGGCCAAGCGTCACTGCTGTCTTATCTGCTGTCCTTCCGAAGCACTGCTTCGTCGCTCAGACACCAGTTGCCACATCTAGCTGCTGCTTAGCTACCGCCAAGCTAGCCGTTCCTGCGCAGGTTAGTGCCTTTACAGCCTAGTCACTTCGTGACAGCGTTCTATTGTTCTTTCCATCCCTCTCATTTATATGTTTCTTGATGTTTCCTAGCAATGCGCTGTCATGAAGCGTTTTGGGCTTTTGTGGCTGAGCACGGTTCGACACACGCCAAGGGGTTCGTGAATAGGCGCCATGAAGACTTGAAGAAGACGAATCTGTGGCTAATACAGGGAAAGCAAGGGCAGAAGCTTCGGGCTGAATGGATGGCTCTCCCAATCGATGAAAGGAAGGCCTTAATGTCAGCTACTCCGGATCCAACCTTTCCTGCTGAAACGGATAGCGTTATCGACGAGCGCTTCGCGAACATTGGCGCATCAGTGGAGCACGTGGTCGAGCCCGAAGTCTTGCGTGCGTCTGAGCCTGCAGTCGATAACTTAATTGGAAGAAACGATGATCCTGAATTTGAGAAGCTGTGGTTGGGTTATCGTACTGCAAAACGACAGTATCTGCGCGCAATTCGGTACGACTGCTTGGCAAAACTAATCCAAGCACGCCGTAGTGGCGGCGCCGAAGTGGTTGAAACCCTAGTATTACAACTGGTTGACTGTGCCGTGGCTGAATTGTTGCCCTCGTTGGGAGGTGAGCAGTGTGGTGTGGTCTCTCGCGTGTTCAGGGATTGTGTGACTGGGATTAAATCCACGAGAACTATGGCTTTGCTCCACACGCGTGAGGAAGAGGATAAAATTGCAGAGCATACAAATTATGATCTCCAGCTAGCTAAAGAGGCGTACGATCGAGCCAAGACCCAGGCATCTACGACCACGCAATTTGAGGAGGTGCTGACTGCTGCCGCAGTTGATTATCGGGGAGATGGTATTTTTCGTAGCAGGGACTGGGTCGGACGGGTAGAAGGAATGCGTATCCCTGCCCGGGCGTGTGTCGATGATCAAGTAATTGAAGGAGTTGTTATTGACAGCCACATGCATCCTGCTCCACTTGCCCAAAAGCCTAAGCGGCGCAGCAAGCGCAAAAAACAACGATCTGCCACGAGCATTGCATCAAAGAAGGTGTTGAGGGAAGTGCCAAAACCAAGCGAATAGAGGTTGAGGGACGAGATGGTTAAGAGCAATTTGGTTTTTATATTTTGCTGTCGTGTTTTGTAGATCATTAAATGCTGCTGTTCTCGATGTGCATTAGCCACAAGTGTTTAGTTAGCTCCATCTTCTTGGCCAACGTAGAGCAGGACTCATCCCAAAGGTACCCCGCAAGCCAAGTACGGACAACCTCCTACTGTATAGATACCTGGTGTGAACTGCTCGTTGGGTTCCTCGCATTCTTGTGCACAGTTGGGGCAACGTCTTGCGTTGTGATGAGTCGATTTACACACAGTGCAGTTGTAGTCGCTGCGTGCTATCGGTTCGGCAGCAGTGATAGAGGAGGATAGCACTGCTATCATTTCAGAAGCACTTTCATGGTTGACCACTTGAACTTGTGATGCGCTGACCTTGTGACTTTCGCCATTACTCTTTATCCGTTTGGGATGTTTCGGCCGGTCTTTAATGGCACGCCGTGCTCCAATAGAACCTCCAGCTTGAAAATATTTTGGTGGAGCCTTCATTGGCGTGCATCGGTCGAGGTCTGCTTCGATTGGTATAGCCATGCTGAAATTTGAGAAAGCGCTATGGAATGTGCCGCATGTGTACGCAGGGTGGAAGCACTGCTCAACGGAGTTTCCGATTTTGGTTCCGTCATTCTTTTGCCTTGTGTATAGTGCCGAAAGTATGTGCCTGCAGGGGATCCTCAGCATTTGAGCTGTTGCACAACGATGGCATTCCCTTGTAGCCAAATCTACCGGATTTTGGTGCCGCTACATTGTTCAGCGGACCCGACAAATGCTCAACAGCGTAATATCGATCTGGTGAGGATTTCGTGCAGTCCACCGTTGGTGACAATTGGTTCTCGCTGTCGAACAAGGCTTTAGAGCGCGGGGTCACCGAGTGCCCGTTCCCAATCCAGTTCGAGGCTGTCACCTCTCTCTCTGGCTAGCTTAAGCACTCGAATACAAAACAACCTGAACGCTTCCGGCACAGTCGTACTGCGCACACCCTCTAGCAACAAAGCGTTGTTCTCTCCTTCTGCCCCACTTGTAGTTCTGTATCCGAAGAGGGGTTTGGGCGAACTGTACGTGTCTTCGACTTTCCAATGATCATTCAAATATTGCTGTTCTTCGTCACCCAACTGAGAATTACCAAACCGAGTCCAGCAGGTTGGGTGGATATCGTGAAGATAATCAGCTACGTATTTTTCTTCTTTTCTATTTGGCTTCACTGGCACAGGGAACTCCTCACGTATTTCTCCTAGCACGGCCTCATATGCACGGCGCGAAGTACATGCCTGTAGCTTGTACACGAAAGGTTTGACACGCTGAATATCGTCGTCGACACCCTTGAAGTAGTGACAAACGTTGAAAACGATGTGCAAACTACAGAATTTGATATGGATTGAGATACCCAGCTTGGCCAAAAGCTTCTGTGCCTTTAATTGCTTCCCGCGATCGGAAAACAGAGCCGAATCTCCAAGCCGAATACCGGAAGCCACACAGTTGGCGAAGAACCAAGCGAAATTCCATTTGGTCTCTTTGTGGACAAACCCAATTGCCAGCGGGACGTTGTTGCCATCCCCATCTTTGTCAATCAGTATTAGACAAATACCATTGTACAGTTTGTGTTTCATGCGGGTTCCATCCACTTTAAACACCGGCAGAAAATTATCCTGCTTCTGGACCAGCATTCCCACAGACAAAAAGCCTCTATAGAAGCGCTCTTTAGAATCGAGCTGGCAGCACGTGCGAGACCCAGGATTCTGCTGCGCGAATAGTTGCAGGAAGCTTGATAGCTCTTCATAGTCTATCTGGGGGGCAAATTCGGCTTCACGCCTGCGGATTTCCTGAGATATTGCTCGGTACACTAAAGCAATCTTACCAGACACGTCCATATTATGAGTGATGCGAATAGACTCTACGACGCGCTTGAAAGAAGTCTCGCAACCATCAACCAAAGCAGCTTGGAAGCCGGGGAGGGTTTTTAGCTGATCCGAAGTCACATCCGGCAATGAATCACACAAATCGGCATGCTGAAGCGTACAGCTCAGAATATACCACTTGTTGCTGGGAATGTGAGAGAGTTTGGTCTTGTAAATGTTATGGCCCTGCTTCTTAGACAATACGACATTCCATGGGCAGCTGGTTGTCGAACTGCACTTCCATACCTTGCGACACCCGCTACTAGTGCTCTGTTCAATCGATTTTCCCTCGTTCAAGGCGTAGTCTTTTAGAAACTTTCGGCAATCATTCCCCTTCATGAAATAATCTTCTTCGACAATACTTGCTCTCCCATGCCGAGCCAGGAGATCAATCCGCTCCATCAAGGCGGAATCGTGAGGGGTGACAACGACAGCGGCGAACTTGGAGTCAAATAGCAGGTCACTTGAAGTCAAACACAGGGTACTATGTTGGAGTTCTGGTAATGCGATGTTTTTTAAAATCATGTATTCTTGAAACTACCCGACTTATTACATCTAATTTTAGTGTAAGATCCCGCGCCCTTTAAATATCAGCCTACTAGATCTTGTAAGCACATAATTTTATACTATCTTGTTCTATTTGTAGTTCATATTTATTTCCACACATTTTGATGTGTAATTTGTCCCGAGTGGGAACGGTGGTCACCGTCTCGGGTACGGTCACGACCGTCCTCTGGCTGTCCGCCAATCGACTCGAGAGTTGTTGCTGGAGGAACAGCTGGTCGAGGATGAGCTGGCCGAGCAGTCATCGGACTTTGGCGAGGATTAGCTGGCGGCGGGCCAGTTGCGAGAGTGAAGAGTCGCGGTGGAAGCAGTGGCGTGTTCCGCGAGAGGGCGGTGACGTGAAGGCGAAGGGCGGAGGTCACGGACGCTGCGTGGCTCGGAGCGTGAGCCTCGACGCGAGCCAAGGGCGAGGGGTGACAAGGAGCGACAGTGGGTGCAAGAGCGGCGGAGTGACGATGCTCAAGTTGAAGAGAAGGAAGAGAGCGCGGAGCGAGGTGCTCCGTGCCGGGTAAGTAGGTCAGTCGTGAATTCGCCTCGGGAACAACAAGTTGAATCTTTGCATTTAGCTCTGTTGTATTCCTTGTTATCACTAATCCGTACCGTCCTACTTCGTTTCTCGCAGCGGCAGCCGTCCCTCCCGGGGCAGCGCGCGACACGTGGTGGAGAAGCAGGGTACTGGCTTCGCTGTGAAGTGGGCTTCGGATAGTGCTGGTCGCGTTCGTGTCGTACGTCAAGGGCCGCAGCGCGTTGGAATCGTGATCGAGAGCCTGCCCGTGGTCTTCTAGGAGTCTCGACAACCGTCTCGAACTTGTGAAAGTTGGTCTGAAATTGGAATTGGTCTACGGCACGCTGAAGTGCCCCTGAAGTTGGTCAACGGCACGCGGAAGTGCCCCTGAAGTTATTGGTCCGGTTGTACGGCTCGCTCAGAGCCCCTGAAGGTTATTGGTCTGGTTGAACGGCTCGCTCGGAGCCCTGAAGTTTGGAGAAGATGTCTGGAGTTGGAGAAGGTGAAGGGTCCGCGGAGCAGCGGACCGTGCAAGAGGAGGTGGCACGCCTGGAGGCGGAACGGCTTCGCAGAGCAAGTGAGGCTGGTGGGTCGGCGTCGGCGACGTCGTCGACTGGCGACGCGACGGGGACGGGCACGGCGGCCAAGGTGACGAGTGCGGCCGGTCGTAAGTCCCTACGCAAGGAGATGATGGGAGATCTGTGGGCGGATGAAGAAGAAGACGAGTTCAAGGACGCTGATGAAGAGCGTGACGAGGACGGTGCTCAAGAGGAGCACGAGGAGGAAGATAAGGGACCGGTGCCCGACCCTGGAGAGCAAGGGGACGGTGACGCCGATGAGGAGTCGGGACCTGCGTACTACTGGTCAAGCGGCTTCGGGTACGATGACCCCGTGCTGATCCGAGGAACGCCCCCGCGACCCCGCTACGAGGCCTTCGTGAAGGAGGAACCTGAGGAAGTGCCCACGAGGAGTCCGAGTGGGTTCATCCCCATGTACACTGGGACGGAGAAGCGGTTGCCGAATCCGCCCATGTACGGCTGGCGCGTCGGTGCGCAACCTGGAAACTACGGTGGCAGGGCTGCGACTGTGAAGACCGAGCCCAAGGTGAAGCGTGAAGTGAAGACGACTACGGTAGCCAGCGTCAAGAATAAGGCTTCCCCAGCTGGGACTACTGTGAAGAAGCCGTCGGCAGCTGCTAGTCACGGTGCAGACCGTGTCAGGACGGCCCGCTCGCTGGCTAGGACCGCGTACGACCTGTCGTCGATGGTGTCCAACGTGATGAAGGTGCTGCCGGTGTTCTACTCGGACACGGCGACTATGGAGAAGGCTCGTGACTTCTGGGAGCTGTTCGAAGCTCACACCGCTCACCTGCCTGATCAATCACGGCTGTTAGTATTTCGTCAGAAGATCAAAGGGAGACCTGCGGAACGGTGGTGGAACAATTCTACCATTAAGACGTTTGCTACACTGAAAGTACGGTTCCACAACCAATTCCTAAGCAGAACGGCGGATGAGCTCTGGGAACGGCTGCAGACTACGAAGCGTGAACGCGGAGAGTCCGTGGAGGAGTGGGGCGACCGTGTCTCCGACCTCTGCGACTCGCTGGACTATCCGAACCCGCAGATGAGGTATCAATTGTTCAGGCGCGGGCTGCGCAACAAGCGTATGCTTGCCACGCTCGATTCGGGTCCGGCGCGCGATATTCCGGAAGCTTGTGAGTGGCTGCTGGCCAAGGAAATGTCCCGTCCCATAGAGGAGGACGACGAGTTCCTCGATGAGAAGAAGTCGGCGGGCGCGAGCTCGAGCCCGGCGGCTGTGGCTCCCTCGGAGACGTCGGCGAAGCTGGACAAGCTGACGGAGGCGATGACCGCGTACATGGCCCAGCAGCAGCAGTGGCAGCAGCAGCAGATGATGAGGAACCAGTACCAGCCTCCGCGGTCCCCGAGGAACCGCATGCCGAATGTGTCGACGACGACTGCCAGCCCCAGCCAGGGTGGGAACGCTTCGATGGGGAACGGTCGTCCCCGAGGGATACGCATGGGAGCAGATTCACGGACGCAAGAAGGAACGCCCGTGTGCGGACGGTGTGGCTACGTGGGTCACTCGCGTGAAACCTGCAGGCGTCAAGTGATGAGGTGCAACCAGTGCGGTGAGGTGGGTCACATCGCCTTGGAGTGCGAGGACAGTCCCCGTCGTACGAGCAGTCAAGCCCCTATGGCCAGGAACGGTGGTCGTGGATCCCAGAGGTGCAGTTTCTGCAAGGAGGAGGGCCATGCGATCGGTGACTGCCCCGACCTCGAAACTCTTCGTGGCCTGGTGGTGAGCTTGCGGCAAGGAGCGGCGCATGCAGCTTCTACTCCGTGACGAGGGCGGGAGGAAGGGGAGGAGAGAGTCACTCCTTCCTCTTGTCTATTAAATGGCTCGGAGGGTGAGGGTTGCGACCGTGACGATGTGAAGAAGACGGTCCCGGAGGTGAATGTTTGCATGGGTGTATCGGCGGAGCAGGACGGAACGGTGCCTGCCATTGATGAAGTTTCGTATGAAGAAGACAAGAACAAGATCGAGAAAAAGAAAGCAGAGTTTATTGTGGTTAGTACGGATGACGAGGGAGAGGACCTCGCGGTGAGAATCGACGACTTGGAGTATGAGAGGGTCTACGAGGACTTGGTGGTCTCAGCCACCGACGAGGACGAGAACATCGTGTCGGAGGACTCGGTCGCCTCGGCGGCCGACGTGGAGACGAGTGACTTGAAGAAGGAGGAGCCGGTCGAGTCGAAGACCGAGCTGGCGGAGGAGAACGCGTGCGAGATGCCGCGCGAGGAGGAGGATCCGGAGGGAAAGCCGGAGGAGGTGTTGCTGGTGGAGCTCGCGGACGAAACGAGCAAGGGCTCCACGCCCGAAGACGAGGACTTGGAAGAGGAGGCGCCGTCGCCGTTCGCGGACACGCCCCCGCCGTATGAGGGGAAGGTCGAGGAGGTGAGTAGGGAGGAGGCGCCGTCGCCGTTCGCGGACGCGCCGCCGCCGTATGCATGGGACCCCGAAGACGAGAGTATGGAGGACGCGCCGACGCCGTTCGCTGACGCGCCGCCCCCGTACGGGTGGGAAGATGACTATGACTTGGCGGACTGCCTGTTCTCGACTTGGACGGAGGAAGGCATGCCCTCCGAGGCTACGACGGAGGACGGTACGGTCCTGCCAGAGGTGGTGTCCGTCCCTGACCACAAGCGTCTGTTCTCGGACGGAGAACTTGCTGCAATGGAGAACGGTGAACCTGGCCAGGAGGCTTCCATCCTCGCTGGTACGGACATCGTCCCCGAGCCCGAGGAGTACAACGAGGAGCTCGAGGACCGACTGTACCCACTGGACGAGGTGGAACTCCTGAAGCGTGTTGCTACGAATGCTGAGGCTCAGGTCGAGCCGTCGTCGGAAGAGTTGGCGCGCATACTCGGAATTTCGCTGGAAGTGGTGGAACGGACGCGCCAGGCGTCCTCTGACTCGCACGGTTCGCCTGAGTATTGGCAGGGCTGGTTCGAGGACATGCTCGACAAGTCAGAGGAGGCCAGGCGTGCGAACCGCAACTTCCGGAGCTCCGTGGTCAGCGTGGTCTACGGCTCGCCGTCTGAGGCGGTGGTCGTCTCGACGGACGTGTCGTTGGCGGGCAGCGTCGCGAGCAAGGACGTCGTCGAGTCCGTGCCGTCGAGCGAGGAGGAGGAGTTCGCCTCCGAGCCGCGAGTGGTCGGTGAGTCTGTCATGGCCGAGAACGTCGTGCTTCCTCAGGACGATCCGGGAGGAGCGGTCGCCGTGGCTGAAGCGGTGCCCATTCTGAGTGAGGTGCGAGTCGTAGATCCGAAGATTGCGCGTGCTGTGGCGCGGCAGGCGGTGTTCCGCTTCCTGAAGGAAGCTAGAGGCTATGGAGGACGTGAGCGTGAGGCGCAAGAGCCTCCGGACGGTGAAGAAGGGACGGTGGAGGTCCCTCCACTTCGGGACAAGGTTCCTGAGTACGATGAAGAGCGGCTTCTGTGGCACGTTGACCGTGTCAAGGAGTTGATGAGCGTGAAAGCTCGCGCTGGTGAGCGCCTGTGTTCGGGGATGAGGAAGTATTTTGGAGACAATTCTCAGAGGATCTGGTTAGAACTATGGGATCGTACGGGGCGGTCGGAGACGCCGAGTGCAAAGCGTCGCCGTCGTCGCCGCTCGGGCAAGGTGGTCGCTTTTGACTGTTCGTCGCTTTATCGGCCGTACGCCGAGGTGATTGGTGATATGGAGCTTTTCCCTGAGCGTGACGAGGACGCTTCGCACTACGTTGAGGTGGTGAGGTGTGACCGTCCCGCCCGGACTCCTCTGCCGAAGACCGGTCTGGTGGACGTTGTCACGGTGAACCTGCCGAATGGTTTTGGTGTTTATGATGATGATGAGGACGAAGCCAGTGTGTACCGGGTCGTGGAAGATGGTCGAAGGGTGGTGTGTGCGGTTGGCAACTTTGAAGCGCTTTCAAGTGGTTATATTGATTGCCTACCGTCCCAAATGTTGGCCGACACCGGCGCTACCCTAAGTCTTGTTGATCGTTGCGTGCTGAAGAGATTGGGACGGTCTTCCGAGCCGCTGGAGCCTTACGAAGGCCTGGTGAGGAGCTCGTCGGGGCACAAGTTGAGGATCCGCGGCTGGATCACGCTGTCGTTCCGTCTTGGGTCCGTGGAGGTCTCGCTAAGCGTGTTAGTAGCGGACAAGCTGCATGTCGACGCGATCTTGGGCGTGGACGCCTTGGGCGCGTTCGGTGCCGTCATTGATGTGGCGGAGCGGTCTCTGACGCTGAAGAGCTCCGGCGAGGTGCTGCCTCTGGGTTTCACGATGGTGCAGGAGTCTTACATGACGACGATGGCGACGTCGGTGCGACTCCCGCCCGCGGTCAAGCTCTCGTGAAGACCCGAGTAGTAGGTGAAGTGGCCAACAAGGCCATCGTGCTGGTCGAAGGTTCGCTGGGCCTGCCTCCTACGCTGTGCGTAGCTCGCACGCTGTGTACGGTGGAGGACGGCCGCGTGGTTGTCGAAGTGTGCAACGCGTCCACAGACGAGTATTGGATTCGCAAGGGGACGGTCGTGGCGAGCACGTCCGTGATCCCCGAGACCGCGTTCGAGCCTGTACCGGCGACTCCTGGGAGCACCGTACCGACCGAAGCCGATGAGATGGGAGGGGCGAGTGCGATGTCCGTGTCAGAAGAGCGTGAGGAAGGTGTAGGCGAGAAGGTGAAGGCCACGAAGCCTGACGTCCCGCCCGACAAGGAGAACGGCATGAAGGCCGACTTCTCCGAGTCCAAGTTGTCCGAAGAACAGAAGAAGCTGTTCCAGACCGAGCTGGACGGCTTCCACTCGATGTTCGTGGAGTCATCGAAGGCGCCAGGACGTACGGACCTGCTGCAGTTTAAGATTGACACCGGCGCTGCAGCGCGCCGATAAAGCAGCCGCCGTACCGTGTCTCGTTAGCGGAAGGGGAAAACATGGAGGCCGAAATCCAACAATACCTGGAGTTGAACTTGATCCGTCCGTCGAATAGTCCGTGGGCGAGCCCAGTCCTGATGATCCGGAAGCCGGACGGCGGGATACGGTTCTGTATCGATTACCGTAAGTTGAATTCGGTCACGGTGAAGGACTGCTATCCCATGCCGTTGATTGATGACATTCTGGACGTGTTGGGGGACGCTCAGCTGTTCTCGACGATCGATATCGCCTCGGGCTACTGGAACGTGCCCATGCATCCGGACAGCGTGTCCAAGACGGCGTTTACATGCAAGTACGGTCTGTATGAGTGGCTGGTGATGCCTTTCGGGCTCTGTAACGCTGTTCCGGCGTTTGAACGGTTGATGGAGACCGTGCTAGTGGATCTGAAGTGGCGTATTTGCCTTGTCTATCTGGACGACTGTGTGATCTTCAGCAAAGACTTTCCTACACATCTGGTGCGTGTGCGTCAAGTGCTGACTCGCTTTCAACAAGCGGGGTTCAAACTAAAGATGAAGAAGTGCCATTGGGGAAGGAGTCAAGTTGCATTTTTGGGTCATATCGTCACGCCTACGGGTATTCTACCTAATCCTGAGAAGGTGAAGGCGGTTCTGAACGTGAAGCGTCCGGTGGACGTTCACGGCATCCGGTCGTTCCTGGGTTTGACGAGCTACTTCCGTCGCTACATTCCGGGGTACGCCTCGATCTCGGCGCCCCTGGAACGCTTGAAGGTCAAGGACGCTCCGTTCGAGTGGAACGAGGATTGTGAAGGCGCCTTCCGGCAGCTGAAGCGGGCCCTCATGAAGCCACCGATCCTGGTTTATCCAGACGGTAAGAAGCGGTTCAAGTTGTACGTTGACTCGTCGCGGTATGCGGTTGGAGCGTGCCTCATGCAGGAAGTAGACGGCCGCGACCGCGTTGTGGCCTATGCGAGCAAGTTGTTGACTGGGTCCCAGAAGAACTGGATCACGAAGCAAGACGGTATCTCGGAGATTGAGTGCTGGGGTGTCGTGTGGGCGACTCGGAAGTTCCGGTGCTACCTCGACAAGCGTGAGTTCGACCTGTACACGGATCACCAAGCGCTGACGTGGGTGTTCAGTCCTGGGAACCGTACTACGAATGCCAAGTTGGCACGGTGGGCTATGGAACTCTCTAATTTGCAGTTTAAGGTGCACCACAAGCCTGGTACTTCTATGGGGCATGTGGACGGTCTGTCTAGGCTACCTATGGACACGGTGGCTGCTCTCTCGATGCGTGACCTGCTGAATCCGGAAGACACGGTCGATGACGTGCTGCCGACTTCAGTCGGGGAGCAGGCTGAGGTGGACGATGACCGAGGTGGAGGAGGTGAGCGTGCCGACGGACATGTCGACGACGAGTGTCCTGACCAGCCTAATGAAGTTGCGAGTGGTGACCTCTCGGAGAGCGCCCCTCTGACTCCTGTGGACCGGTTCGGTCTCGACTACGACCAGTTCATGGAGGCGCAGCAGGAGGTTCCTTGGGTCAAGGCGCTGGTGGCGTTCCTGTTGGACGGTGCGCTGCCCTTGGATCCGTTCCTCCGGGCTACGATCGTGAAGATGAGGTCCCGCTATGTTGTAGAGAATGGTTTGCTAATGAGGAAGGTGCACTTGCCTGCTCGGGTCGGACCTGCGCGGTCCTTGACCGTCCCGGTAGTGCCTTTGCCGTACGTGGAGACCGTCCTACACTACTGTCACGCTGACGTGCTGTCTTCGCACTTGGGGTTGACCAAGACGCTCGAGAAGGTGAGGAGGCACGCTTTCTGGCCTGGCTGGAGGAAATACGTCACGGAGTACGTCCGCGAGTGTACACGGTGTGGCAGTGGGAAGGGCTCGAGACCGTGGCAGGCCGGACAAATGCAGCGAATGCCTGTGGCGGACCTCTCAGGTCCATTCTCGATGCTAGTAGTGGACGCTGTGGGTCCGTTACCTGTGACAGAGCGAGGGAACAAGTACGTTCTGGTGTTTGTCGACTACTTTACGAGGTGGGCGGAGGCGTTCGCGGTGCTTCGCCTGGACTCGGTGACTTTTGTGGAGGTAATGGTGAATGGTGTCGTGGCGCGTCACGGTGTTCCGTCACGGTTGTTGAGCGACAATGGTCGAAACTTTACATCGGAGATTGCGAAGTCCTTCTATCAGACGCTGGGGATCAAGAAGCTGTATGGATCAGCGTACCATCCGCAGACTCAAGGACTGGTCGAGCGCTTTAATGGGACGCTCATGGGCATGCTGAAAATGCATGTGAGCGAGGCTCAGACGGATTGGGACCTGTATTTGCCGAGAGTGTTATTTGCCTACAGGACGTCCTACCATGAAGCTTTGGGCGACTCGCCCTTCTTCTCTCTCTACGGACACGATCCGGTGCTGCCGCTAGACGTCGCGTTCCTGAACCTGGGCAAGAAATGGAAGAGTAATGAGGTGGCAGCGTACCGTCGAGAGCTGTACCGCACCTTGCGTGACTCGCGTCAGCTCCTGAAGGCGCAGGACCGACACGAGCAGCGGCTGGGTGATCGCGTGGCAGTGCAGTACGAGATTGGGGATCCTGTTTGGGTCTATCAGCTCTTCAGGAAGAAGAGAGGTGAAGCGAGGACGAAGAAGTTGGCCTTCGCGTGGCACGGCCCGTACCGTGTCGTGGGCAAGGTGGGCGAGAACGCCTACCGAATCGATATTCCGACGCACCCTGACAAGATCGTCACGGTGAACGTCAACCGGTTGAAGAAGTTCCGTGGTCGGTGGACGCGGCCCTACATGGATGAAATACCTGAGGGGATTGTAGAAGACGGAGAAGGAGTTGAAGACGGTCCGCTGGAAGAAGAAGATTTGCCGGCGTCCAGCTTCACGGAGCGGGTGACCATAGGTCGTGGAGATACGGCCCTCACGGGGTTAATTCGCCGCTGCTGGAAGTCGTTGCGAAACGAGTGGTTGGCCGTACCGTGGAGTACATGGTGCTCACGGCGAATTTTGAAAGTCATTGGGTGCCTCGGGCCGATGTGATGCCCGAGTACAGTGATTTGGTGACGGCTTTTGAGCAAGCCGACAGGAAGAAACGGCGCCTGCCAGAGCTACGGCGGAGTTCGCGCCTGGAGGAGGCCAATGAAGAAGTGGAGGACGAAGACCTGCTCATGGCTTAGCAGTGTCGATGGGGGTGTTGTTCGAGGTCCGAAGGACGGTCGTGTGTGATGATGGTACGGTCATTTGGAACTCAAGAACGGAACGGTGGAAATGGAGTTATGTGTTTGAATTTGAATTGAATTAATGGAGGGACGCTAGCAGTATTGGAGAAAGAAAAACGAACGGCTAAGTAAAGCGTCACTAAGAAGACGACTGGAGCTTACTTGGACTTGGAAGAGGTCGCCGAAGCGCCCTTCTTCTTGGAGGTGGTGTCGTCGCCCTCGTCGCCGGCGCTGCTCTTCTTGTCGTCGTCCGTGGGCTCGGTGTTGGCGCCTGAGCTGCGTTCTTCATCGTCCTCGGGGTCGTCCTGCTCCTGCCCGGCGTCCTCCTCTTGGTCTTGGTCGACCTCGGCTTCGGGCAGCTTCTCGTCAAGCTCCTCGGGCTCGCCGTCGTCCTCCTCGTCCAGGTGCGGCGTCGGGGGCAGCACCGTGAACATGTCTTCGTCGTCTTCAAAGTCGGAGTAGTCGTCGCACTGCTCCTTGTCCTCGTTGTACGGCTTCTGGGCCGGGAACGGTTGCTTGCCCTTCTTCACGAGCGGCGCGAGCTTCTTGGCGAGGGCTCGGATGCGGGCGTCGCCCAGCAGGATCTTCCACGTGCCGGCGCTCTTGTTGCCGACCCACGAAGGGTTGGGCGGGTTGCCGCTGGTCACGTCGATGACGACGCGGGCGAGAGCCTCGTCACTGAGTCGGAGGTGCGCGGCCTTGGTCGGGTTCAGCGCGTCGGTCTGCTCGAGGAGGTCGGAGAGGGACTGGTAGCCGTCCTCGTCCACACGGTACGGATCGAGGGCTCGGGCGATGATGGCGTCGTAGCGGCCACGCTCGTTGCGGAACAGCGTACCGAGGTCCGTCGCCACGGTCGAGGCGGAGCCCTTCGCCTTCGCCGCGGTCGACCGCCTTGCCGCCTTGCCGCCGAGCCACATGAGGTTGTCGTGGGTCGCGTTCTCGAAGACGTCGAGGAAGCCGTAGAAGCCGAGGTCGATGATGTTGAGGCTGACGAAGACGAGCCGAGCTTGACCGGCGTTCGACTTCTTCTTGCGGCGGGCGGTGCACTCGTCGGAGGGCGCGTACAGCGCGCATGCGAAGAAGACGTCGCGCCAGTGCATCCAGAAGCGCCAGTGCGCTAAGTGCAACTCGGGGTGCTCCTGCGGGTCGTACCAGGCGCGCTGACCTACCCACGGGTACGCCATGCGTGGAGGGTCTTGCCCTGAGCGTCCGCCTGCTTGATGATCTTATTGATGTCGCGGCGGATGGTGGCCGGACACGAGGCGGGCAACGGAAACTCGTACGTCTCCGCGCCGTCGTCGTCATCGTCAGCGTCCTCGTCGTCTGCGTCGTCGTCGTGCGCCGCAGCCTTGGACTTGCGTTGCTTCTTTGACGGAGGAGGCTTGGAAGCGCCCCGAGTGGTGGGCCGTTTGCCAGACGAGCGTGCCGGAGGCGTGGGCACGGTGAACAGGTCGTGCGGGGGCGCGGCGACGACGTGCAGCGTGTCGGGCAGAGGCAACAGGGTCACCGTCTCGAGCAACTCGACGGGGAGGAGCGCGTCGTTAGCGAGGACGGCGGCGGCGACGGAGTCTACGGCGTCCACGTTCGTCGAGCCACTGTTGGCGAAGAGCGCTGCACGCATGCGGACGTAGAAGTCAACCTGGGCACGGAGCTGGGCGTCTGCCTCAGCGTCCGCACCCCGGGACCGGCGATCGAGGCGCGCGCGGAGCCGGCGCATGACGGCCTCCTTGGTGGCGTCGCGGGACTTGGCCATGGTGTTGGAGCGGCGGGGGTGGGAGCTTGCGGGTGTCTTGACCTCTTCTCGGCGAAAGCGGAAATGAGGGCGAGACGGCAAGCTGCCGTTGCTGCTGCTGATGCGCCGTGACCTGGCGGTTGCCTTAATCGATTTCCTGGAAATGAGAAGGGTACGGTCGGCGTGAGACGGTCGACTGATGGACCAGGTTGATTGACGAGGAGTTGCGGTGGGTTGGTTGTCAGCGGGCGGATACGTACGAGGATGGAGGGGGACGCCGAGCGCTGCCGACAACCGTGAACGGGGCATGAAGCCGAGGACATTTCGCATTTGGCGCCATGCTGAACTTGGAGACGGTGACTGAAGTCGTTGAGTGGTGCCTGTGGCACTCGCTTTTCCTGTGGAAACTCGTGTGGTGGCTGCTGCGCAACCACTGGCCGGCCGTGTTGCTATTGCTGATTGGTGCGGTGGGAGGCGTGATCACGAGGCCTCTGTGGCGTATTGCTGTTCGATTGATCGGAGCCGTGGTCGGCTTCTCGGTCAAGTGGCTGTCGCTACTGCAAGTGTGCGTACGGAGGTACCGCCGATTTGTGAACGGGTCGTCGGTGCGAGGAAGGCCGGCAGCTGAGCGTCGGTGGAAAGCTTTCGAGGCCATTTGGGCCACGCCTATGGTGGTGCTCAAGGCCCGTGGTGAACATGAAGATGGCTTAGGCCGACTGGTGTACAAGTGGTTGGAAGCGTACCACGCTCTGTGGTGCGTGTTCCTGCCCGACGTGCTAGAACTGGCCTGCAAATCTACCGTGAAGTACTGGCGAGGCTCGAGGGCCGAGTGTCGACGCACGGTCGACCGTGCTAACTGCGTGGGTCGAGGACTTTGGGCGTTTCTGTCGCTGTTGACGTACGCGGTGTTCTACACCGTCGTCTACGTCTATGACTTTGTTGAGAAGCTGTGCCAAGGAGCAGTGGGAGTTGGCGTGCTACTCCTGACTATGAACTACATGCTAGCTGACGGTGGACTGACCGCCGAAGGTGGGCTGAGTCCCGATGCGATCGTGATGCAGTGGAGCTGCGTGGTGGCATCGACTGGAGTCGCCAGCCATCTCCTGAAATGCTACGAGGAAGCGTCCGGGGGACGGTCGCCTACGAAGATGGCGAAGGACAGCTATGCGGACTGGCTCCAGGGAGTCGAGGAACTACAGCAGGCCGAGCGCCTGAGTGAGGCCTTTTGGCGAGCTGACGGCTGTGTCGGTGAGAAGAAGCCTGTGCGGACTCTGAGTGGGCTGCGTGCTGAGCAGCGAGCTCTTCGATCCAAGATGAGGACGAGCAAGGAGGAATTGGCCGCTCGACGAGGACGTCGAGTTTCAGTCGGGGAGGATGTCCCGAGTGGGAACGGTGGTCACCGTCTCGGGTACGGTCACGACCGTCCTCTGGCTGTCCGCCAATCGACTCGAGAGTTGTTGCTGGAGGAACAGCTGGTCGAGGATGAGCTGGCCGAGCAGTCATCGGACTTTGGCGAGGATTAGCTGGCGGCGGGCCAGTTGCGAGAGTGAAGAGTCGCGGTGGAAGCAGTGGCGTGTTCCGCGAGAGGGCGGTGACGTGAAGGCGAAGGGCGGAGGTCACGGACGCTGCGTGGCTCGGAGCGTGAGCCTCGACGCGAGCCAAGGGCGAGGGTGACAAGGAGCGACAGTGGGTGCAAGAGCGGCGGAGTGACGATGCTCAAGTTGAAGAGAAGGAAGAGAGAGCGCGGAGCGAGGTGCTCCGTGCCGGGTAAGTAGGTCAGTCGTGAATTCGCCTCGGGAACAACAAGTTGAATCTTTGCATTTAGCTCTGTTGTATTCCTTGTTATCACTATCCGTACCGTCCTACTTCGTTTCTCGCAGCGGCAGCCGTCCCTCCCGGGGCAGCGCGCGACAAATTTATCCTGGTAGTGCTACGGCAGTAGTACTTACAGCCCAATAGGGATTAATTCCCGGACCCGAATATGTTAGTCCACACAAAAGGTAGGTATCGATTCAATACAAATTTCAAGTGCAACCTCCTTATATTTTTTTGTTTTTAGCGTAGGCATCGCAGATTTTCCATGTATTGCAGGTATTATACGACTTTGTACTAAAATTATAAAACTATACAGGGACACATGAACGCAGAAGATGATAACTTGTGATATCGATTTGGGGAGGGGGGGGTGATCTATGGCTTCTATAGCTTGCCTTTTGCTTTGCTTTCTCATGCATGCACCATTGTTATACTTTCAGCAACCATCTAGGCAGTCGTCGCACAACATGGTAGGTAGCCAAGGTACAACATGATAGAAATATCGCCGCACAACATGGTAGGCAGCCTTCGCACAACATGGTAGGTGGCCAAGGCACAACATGGTAGGCAGCTGAGGTACAACATGGTAGGGAGCCATCGCACAACATGGTATTTTTCAGTCACAACATGGTAGGCAACCATCGCACAACATGGTAGAAATCTCGCCGCACAACATGGTAGGAAGCCGAGGTACAACATGGTAGGCAGCCGTCGCACAACATGGTAGAAAACTCACCGCACAACATGGTAGGCAGCCGAGGTACAACATGGTAGTTTTCTGTCACAACATGGTAGGCAGCCATCGGACAACATGGTAGGCAGCCATCGTACAACAAGGTAGGCAGCTCTAGCATAATATGGTGCACACCTTTTGGAATACATTAGAGACAACGGCAACAAAAATGTTACTTATCAACCATTTAGAGTTATCGAGATAATCGCCTTAAAAGAAGCCAGGTTCAAAATCGTAACTAAACGAAGTCGTGAGAAAACGAGGAGTTTTGATTTTCAAAAATTTGAAGGGGGTGTATCGGCACGGATACCATTTCGAAAAGCCACTCGGACCACTACCTTCAGCCATGCAGACACCGCCCACGACGCCGACAGCACCGACCTCACGCGCTGCAGCGCCAACTGCGCAGCCTGCGCAACCTCCAGCGCTGCCTCTCTCAGCCTCGCCACCGGCCACCTCGGCGCCAAGCCCGCCAGCCACGACATCGCCCTCCCAGGCACTGACTCCGCCGGCCGCAACGCCCCCTCCACGGCGCTGACTCTGTCGGCCACGGCACCTCTTGCTGCTCGGCGTCGCGAAGCAGACGAAGTGCCTGATTCTGCCGACGCTTCTGTCTGTGGTGTCGACCCTACTGCTACCAGCGAGAGTGAGGTGAACGAGGACAGCAGCGACGACGACTTTACGCCTGATTCGGAGGCGTCGCCCAGCGATGACGAGGAGCCGCTCACAGCAGAGAGCGCGAGCAGTGAAGCCGAAGATGAAGAGGATATTAGTATCTTTTTGAATGACGCGAGTCCTCGAGCGCGTGTGACTGAGGTGATTCATGCCGACGCGTGTGAGAACGAGTGTGTCAAGGGCAAGGCTCGAGAGTTGGAGTTCCTGCTGTGCTCGCTGGACCAGATGACGAAGCAAGAGCGCACCACGAGCTTGTACACGCTCTTGGCTGTGTTGATGCAGACCCCCACGGTTGAGCGTAAGAGAGAACGGGGTGACCGTGAGAAGTTTCCGTACATCCTCCCCTACGTAGGCCATGTGTGCCGAGCCACTTTCGCGCTCTGCTATGGAGTAGTCCCCATTACCTTGCAGCGCTACAAGATGCGCATCCGAGACGGTAACATGTCGATCAAGGCGCATGGTAACCGGCTCAACACGCATGCAGCTCAAGTGAACGTTGTTTGGCTGGTGAAATGGTTTCAGTCGTTTGCCGAGGAGGTCGGCGAGGTGGTGCCGGTTCGAGTGCGGATGCAGAAGAAGAAAGACGGAACTATGCAGAAATACTACAGCAGCGAGATGTACACGCTACTACCGGCGCACTTCACCTGGGATACCATCTACGACGAAATGCACAAGTTTGTTGAGGCGGGCTTGCGCGTCCGTGAACCCGCTCGGTCGACGATGAGGAAGCTTTTGACGCTTCACTGTCCAACCATTCGAATTCGGTCGCCGCGTAGTAACGTGTGCGACGTCTGCTCCATTTACCACACTGGAATGCGCGGCGGCGTAACCACTGACAAGACGGAGGCGCTGGGGCGGCACACGGAATCGGCGCGTCGAATGCGGTAAGTTTTGTATACGGACATAAGTAACATTTTGATTTACTCGGCAGATTTACCTGGATGTTAGTAACATTTTGTTTGATGGCTGACAGGAGGGAGTACAAGACGGATCATTATGATACTTATTTCCACTGTTCGTTCAAAATGTTACTTATATCCAGATATCAAATTTTCTAAAAAAAATCAAAAATATACCCCTGGTGATTTGAAGTGACGGCACAAAAGTGAGATTCTAACACTGTTAGGCATCGAATTAGCTAAAACGGACGACAGTGTCGGATTCAGTGACTAATTTTACACCAGTTCATCAAAAAAACAATTCCCTTTCGGGGTTGAAGTCGGACATATATTTTTTGACGGTCTCGTTCTCGGTCGTTTCTTCATACCGAAGCCGGTGAAGGGCTTGACGCGGGCGATGGGGTCGAAGTAATGGCGCGAGGCATGTTGCTGAATCAGGAGCAGGCTAATTGCGAAATGAGCTGGACTTGCTCACTGAAAAACCCAACGAGTTTGCGCGATGCGAAAGCGCACTCACAGACTCGGCTCTTTGGCATTCCAAGGGAACTGATAGATAGATACGCAGTAGATATGTACCCGTGTTTTTACCAAAAATCGCCACGTACATCTGTGTCACAGGGGTGTCTTTGTTTCTTGACCTGTATTCGACCGGGCGGGTACCATCTAACGAAGAGGTCTATTGATTTGTACTGTGTACAGTGGTTTTCTTCTTTCTGGGTTTTATATGCTCATTGTGGAAACTTGGCCTCACCTTTTGGTAGAAATACAATTTGTTAGAGCACGTTTTGACAATCTATGATTACATAATCGTTACTTTCGCTCAGCTCTCTCTCATTGGTCAAAACTCAAAATTAAGGTCAGTAGCGGTAAAGTACGACGAAATCAAGGTCAGTAGTGATAAATATCCCACCAAAAATTAACAAAGCAAAATGAGGTAGCCATGCGAAGCTTTTGCATTTAGCTGCGAAATACCACAAAGTTGCCACTTTTAGTCCCGCAAGCGCGCGTAAGCTCGAGATAAATGCGCACATCTCTTCCTACAGTCCGCCTCTGTTTCAGTGGTGGACGTCGTCAGCGAAGCGCTGTCTAGAAACTCACAACGGCTCCATCAGCGCGAGTTGAAATCCTAAAACTTGCTTACAGTACTACATGTATTGTGCCTTTCTGTAACGGGGTACAATCAAGTGTACCCATTACATGAAGAGTGACGGGTGTCACTCTCCCGAGTACATGGTACATGGTACCAGTAGCTCCGCAAGCCAACCATTTAAGTTTGTGTGGGCTTTTGTATAGTTAACTTGTAATTTGTATTACGACCAAGTTAACCCCTACCAAAATACAGTCAGTCTTATAACCTACTCCTTTGTAGCAAGTCAAGTCGTCCCCTTAAGGCCAGGGACACGTGAACGGCAGTTCACTTGGAGTTCGTATACTCCTGCTTCCTCTGTCAAGAAGTGCTGTGTGCCCCGTCACACTTGGTAGCACTAGTAGTCAATCCTACGCCTACGCGGGTAGATTGGTCTACCTGAATCCTCGGTGGCTCAGGTCTGCGAGCCACGATGGACCAAAGTGAGTTTTGTCGTGTAGGAAAACACGATTTAACGAGTTCTCGTCCCTCTAGCCAAGGCCTTTGGGACGAGCCCCTACCAACAACACGCTTCCCTCCTAAAAGGTCGGCGCTTATTGTTGGGATAAAATCTGAAGACCATATCCGATCCCTTGCACCGGGCTGGAATGTGCCTTATGCGAGTCGTCGGTCAGGTAGGTAGAGCCCGTAAATCAAATATAAGAGCACCCTTAGCCACGAGCAACGGCTAGGATGCAATGTACACACGCGCTTTCACACGTAACCCACTGTGGTCCCTCAGAAGGAAGGGTACCAGGCCAATCGAGGCCTCGGACAGGGGCGCCGAGACGAAGTCTCGGCTGGAAGTCAAATATACTGGGGGGCCTCGCCACACACCCAGACAAGCGTACAAACGTACAGGGAGGTCTCTAATACCTCCAACACTCGGCCACTACTCACTCTTGGCCTTTCCGGGGATGAACACTCGGTCAATGTACCTTATGCTCACCGGCAGACATACCCCGTGTCGGCCGAGCGTATCCAGACTCTACAGCTAAGCGAAGACTTACCGTAGACGGACTTGACCCTTGTGTGGCTTCGGGGGGAATTTCTGCTCTGATTTAGTGATTAGAGGCTGTGAGGCCTTCCCTATCGCTAATCCCTATCGTCTATACAAAAGTCAAGTATCAACCGAGCCTTCGAGCTGATCCGACGACTCGACGACTCCTCGGCTAGATCCGAATTCCTAATGAGAGGCAAATCTTGTACCCACTATGAATACTTGGAGGGCTCGGTGGGGATTTATTATGGCCCACCGTGCTTTGCCACTAAATGGCGTCCATCCGTCACTCTAACGCGGTAAATGAGAGCGACCAATCAGAGAGCTCGGATGGCTTCCTCTCACAAGTTCAAGACCGTTAGGCCTCGGCAAGCGCGGCCATTTCCGACATCACAGCAGCCCTCACCACGGCCCGACCCAGCCGAACTGGAGAGTGCCGAGGTGCACGTCATCTCCGTATTCCATGCCGCGCTCCCTGGGTGCTCTGGAAGAGGCGCAAGCTGCTGCCCTCCGAGCTGTCAGCCTCGATCCCACGGTAAGCTCGAATGCTCGCCGAAGTCTCTGTCTGCCATGACTCCGTAGCTTCGGTCGCTAATCTCCATCCTTGCTTCGTCTCGTGCTTTCTGCCATTGCGTGTAGCCGCCATCATCCCCTCTACCGTCCTCAGCTGGAAGCAGCGATCCGCCTGCTCCACCACCCGAAGACTCGGTTCCTTCCTCCGAGGGCTCGGCGATGCCAACTTCCGCTTCTGCTTCGGCAGGCGGGGTATCCCGGGCCACGCCTGCGGCTGCTAAAGCGCCCTGCGCTCTTGATGCGTCTCCGTCGCCAACTCCCGCTGCAGCTGGTGCTGGCGGGGCGTCGGTAGAGCACCAAGACTCGGTTGAGGCCGTCTCGGTCCGGGTTTCTCGCAACTCCTTCAACCAGGATTGCTTGACGTCGAGCCCTCGGGGTCGGCCGACCCCAACTCCCACCTGCTCAATGGAAGGTCAGCGTGGGGGTCGGCTCCCCGCAGGACAAGCTCCGTCTCCTCCTTCATCTCCGGCGAGCGTGCGGTCGGATGACTCGGTTGACCTTGAATCAGGTCCAGCCAGGTTCTGCCATCCGATTGCTCCTACTGCCAGCGGTCCAGTCCGATCCGAGTCTCCGAGCCCGGGCCTCAGCAGTACTCCTGAGCCCTCGGTCGTGCCAGTTTCTTGGCCACTTTCTGCTGCGGTGGAGGACTTGATCGACGGTAGCGTCACTCAGACAGTCCTCCGCTCCGAGTCTCGTCTGGAGGAGCATGTGGATCGCCAGCTGGCAAGCCTCGCTCAGCTCATGGTTGGCCTCGTCCGCTTCCCACCTCTTCGGGTCAATTGCGACCTCGACCAAGACCTGGCCAACGCCCGAAGCCTCGCGGACGTCGTTCAAGCGGTGTCTCCCGACGTTCCGTCGCGCCCGCTCGGTTGGGACGAAGAGATTGACGCCCTTCGTCAAGAGATCCGCAGACTCGAAGAAGCGGCAGCCCTCAGCGAGCGCCGGCTCAATGACGAGAACGACATCCACCTCCGCACCGAGCAGCTGTGCGCGCAAGCTTCGGCTGAGCGGGAGGAGTTGACTCTCGTCGCCAAGGCACTTAGGACGAGCGATACTCAATCAGCCGACAGCTCGCCGTCGCCAACCGAGCCCTCGCCCAGAGCGTCGAGATTATCGACCACCTGAAGGGGCAGATCTCGAGACGAGACGCGTCGTTGGCGAGTCTTCATTCCGTCATCAAGAAGGACCGGCAAAGCTATCGTGACGGGTTGTCTCGCTACTCGGACACCTTGAAGAAGTTCCACGCGTACCTTCAGCAGTTGAACGAGCAACGTTTCGTCGTGGCGAACTTGGATTTGGGCGACGACTCGCTGCTGCCTCCGGTCCTCCAAGATTTTCTCCGAGACTTCGCTGCTATGGAGTTCGAGCTCTCGGCTGCGACGTCTCCGCTTGAAAAGCGACCGCGCGAGGGCTCGGCTCCTGCTGGTACTTCTCAGGGCCCGAAGGCTAAGGCTCGGGACCAAACCAGTCACGACTTTGATCCCGGCGAAGAGCTCGGCAGCTCCGGCTCTGAGGACTCGGATGACTCGAGACCTATTATCCCGTCCTCGAAGCGTCGGAAGACGTCGGCCACTCCTCTATTCACCGGCGCGGCGTCGTCAGTTGCTCCCAAGAGGTCGTCCTTGCGGAAATCAAGGTCTCGGTTGGGTCGACGCTCGAACCTTCCGGTGAAGAGTACAGTGTCTCCGGGCCAATCCTCACCGGACATCCCCAGAGCCCAGCTTCAACGTCCACCCGTTGTTCTTGCGTCGTCGGCCAGCCGAGCGGACGCATCGAGCCAAGCGGTTGACGTACCAGCGGCTGTGGTTGAGGCATCGGTTCCTCACCTCCCAGCAGCGCCTCCGTCCCCACATTCGTCGGATGCATCCACATCGTCCATGCCCAGGTCGCCCGCTGGCTCTCTGAGTTCCTCGGTGCTGCCCGCTGACGGCGACGATGAGGATACGGGTGCGGCTAGTCCGCCGGTGCTGAACTTCGGCTCTCCTTACGAAGCATCGGTCGTCATCCAGCCCCGCAAGGACGGACGGCCAGTGCGTTCGGCTTCCACCATGGCCTCTCTCCAGTCCAAGGTGGCGGTGGAAAGCGAGAACGCCCCTGACGATGTGGTCCTGGGCCTTGAGGAGCCATCGGTTCGTCGCCCTGTGGAGGTGGATCTGACTCAGGACCCTCAGGACTCTGATCAAGATGTCCCGACTCCGGCGTCGTCACGTGGCGGGCTGGGTCGCACCCCCAAGAAGGTGTCGGCCAAGGCGGCCAAGATGCAACTGCGCCAGCGCACTATGGTGCAATCGCCATCAGCTGCCCCAGCCACACCGACTCGTCGTCCGAGGGCTGGACCTGCACAGCCGAAGACTGGTCTCGTTCCCGCCCGCCAGACGAAATCTCAAGTGCGATGCACTGAGGCTTCGTCTCGTCAGGCCTCGGTACCTGCTCGTCGGGATCCGACCCCTCGCCGCGGGCATTACGACAGTTCGCTCTTGTCGCCCCCGTTTGCGAGTCCTGGGGCCGAAGAGTGCTGGCGGGAGATTCTGGAAGTACGGACCGCGCCTCCAGTCCCGGCGTCTGCTCAGGTCGAGTGCTCGGTCGAAGGGATTGAAGCCTTCCGCGACTGGACGGACCCGGCCCATCCTTTCTGGCAATTTGTCCAAAGCCTCCCAGCCGAGCCTTGCCTGTTCGACGTCTCCGACTTCATGCCAGACGCTCCGATCTCGATCCGCGCAACCGGCGTCGCGTTGCTCACCAAGCTCTGGCGCCAATTCTGTTGCCGAGCTGTCGGCACCACGGAGAGCCACGACTTGTCGTTTGCGCTGTTCGAGCGGGCTCACTGGGTTTCTCCTGCTGCGGTCGAGCGATGGCTCGATAACCTCAGTCGTCGGCTTGGGGAGGACTCGGATGAATTCAAGGCAGTCAAGGCTGCGTGGCTCAAGTACTCGGCTGAACGCAACGCTCGGTCGGATCGCCTCCGGATCCAAATCAAGCGCTGGTGGGCCCAATTGCTTCCTGACGCTGATGGAAAGTTCGGCTATACTCCGGAGGTGCTGTTCGAGCCCTCGGTCCTCCACTACTCACTCGAGACCCTCTCCTGGCTCCCCTCTTCCGCTAACTGGGTGGATGCTCTGATCGAGATCGATGGGCACGAGCCCTGGCGCAACTGCTGGATCGCCGTGCCCAGTCTGCACCCATACAACACCAAGTTCGCGCCGTGCAACCCGGGGCAATGTTGTTCATTCCCCGTGGTTTCACCCTCCAGCAAGTGGCGTCCGCAATTGTGGTTGACCCGTCACTTGACCGGAGCAAGGTCTCGGCTCAATGGGTGCGGGAGTACACCAATTACTATGGCCCTCGGACTCTGGCTGGAAGTCCTGATGGAGGTTCGGTTCCGACTACTCCTCCAGGATCTGAAGTCGCGCCTGGAACGGTGCGACCCGCTGAGCGCTCGGTTGGCACGGATATCCTCGGGTCGGATAGCGTCGTGACTCCTTCTGCCACTTCTGGGGAGATGACGTCGCAGGCTCCGCTGACGAGGACAACCACGAGGAAGACTCGGTTGAGGAAGCGACGGTTCAGTCCGACTCCCGAGTCCCTCCGCCGGTTCGGATTCACTCCAAGTCCTGGCTCGTGCTGCGTCGGCTTCACAGCTGTGAGCTTCTTGCAGTGGGGTCGTCATTTTCGTTTCTTTTCTTCACTGCCCAGGCTGGTTATAGTCTCTCGTCGTAGTCTAGCGTAACACCAGTGTGCAGGCCTAATTAATCTCCAATTCAATCACTTCCACTCGAAATCTCCATCTCTACTTGAGCAACTTGATAAATCCACTCGAAAATACATGCAACATGCAAACATGCAGTAATGTTGGTGCAGTAGTTTTTTTCATCTGCTGAGGCGGGCTGCATCGCCCCGCCGGCAGTTCATCATTGCACCGGTCGCGTCTAGTTCTCGTCTGCGACTTGGACCATCTGCAACCGGCTGTCGCTGCGCTTCGCGCGCAAGTAATCGTACAGCAGTCCACCACACGATAAGTTGGACGCGGGTTCCCATGTAGGCTCATCGTAGCCGACCCACTTTACTTTGAACTCTCTGACTGCTCGCTCAGTGCTCGTCGAGAGTGGCGTTCGGTCATCCAAGATGGCTTCAACCTCATACTCACCCGCAAGATGGTCGGGTTCGAAGCTGTCTTCGGGTAGCAGCTCTTCATCGAAATCAAGCCTCGTTTCATCCGTGATGTCAGCCGTAAGTCGAGCCCTCGGTCGATCGCCGAACTCATTCACCGCTTTCAACCGCGAAACATGAACCACAGGATAAAACCTGTAACCGCTTCGATCCGGCAAGGCTAGCTCGTACGCCTATTCGTCCTCTTTCCTCTTGACCCGGAAGGGGCCATGCCAGCGGTGTGCCAGCTTCTTCGTCAGCCCCGGTTTCACACGCTCCATGTAGAGCCAGACGCGGTCACCCGGCATGAAGAGCGACCTCGAGGCTTCGGCTGATGAACTGCCGGTTGAGCTTCTCGCCCCGAGCCCTCGCCCGAATGTTCGGTTCGGTCAGACGTCGGCATAGTCTCTCGTTCGCGCCGACTTAGAGTCTCGTTGTGCTTCTCGGCCCGTTTGGCTTTTTCCGTCGCTTGATACTCTTTGGCCATTTCTAGGGCGATCTCCTGCTGTCGATTGACCTCTCGTCTCCAAGCCAAGGCGTCGGTTTGCCGACCGTGGCCTCGTCTCAGTGACGAAGACATAGCCCGAAGTGTTGTCCGCGCGTCCCAGCCGTGTACAAGGTAGAACGGTGTGTCCTTGCGCGTGGCGTCCTGCGAGTTGTTGATCGCGAAGATCAGTTTTTCCACAATCTCATCCCAGTCCTGTTGCAGAGGATCTTCGGCGTACACTCGGACGGACTGTATCACAGTCTTAACCGAGCGCTCCTGCTGACCGTTGGCTTGTGGCCGATAGCTCAGAGTGGCCCGAGACCTCGATTGCATCATTTCCGCGAACGCTTGGAAGACTTCGCCCATAAAGCGAGGGTCTCTGTCGTGTCGGATGAGGGTAGGGGCACCGAATCGTCGGTAGACGCACTCTTCGAAGGCTTGCGCTACACACAGGGCCGAAGTGTCGGCCATAGCCTTTCCCATTACAAACCCCGTGAAAGCGCACTGGAACAGCAGTAACGCCGTATTCCCCCGCCGAGTCTTCGGCAACGGGATGACTAAGTCCATCGAGACAATCTGTAACGGTCTTTCGGCTAAGATGTTCCCGGGGGAGTATCCTCGAAGTTGCGGGCGACTCTTACTCGAGCTGCAGTCTGGGCACGAGCGTACATGCCGCTCCACATCGGCGAACAGTCCAATCCAGTAGTAGTCGGCCTTCACACGATGGTAGGTCCGGACGATACCTTGGTGTCCTCCCTCCAGCGAGTCATGGCAGCTTTGCAGCACTTCCTGGACCATTGTCGTCGGGATCACCAAACGTAGTGTCGACTCTTCGGACCGATCACGACCGAACCGACGGTTCGAACCGAGGAAGTACAAAAGTCCATCCTCACTCAGCACGAACTTGTCAGACATCTTCCAAGCTTCTCGCGCGGCTTTGTAACCAAGTTTCGCCTCATCTCCATTCAGTACTGCTTTGAGATTTGCCCACCGGAGTTCTTCATCCTGCGCCGCACCAATGCGTCGGCGTCGTTCCTGTTGCACCACCACGGGATCAATGTCTTCAGCGCTCGGTTCATGAACCACCGTCGCGTCAGGTCTCGGTTGTGATGGCTGGTCCGAGGGTTCAGTAGTGTCAGTCGTCGGTTGGTTCGAGAGTCTGGTATCGTCGTTTCGGTCGGACTCCGTGCCACGACTACTGTCTTCTTGAGGTATCGTCTGTTCCTCATCTACAAAACGGACTCGTCTCTCGCGTTCCCTCGCCTGTCGTCTGGTCACTGCTGATACCTGTAGCGGTTCCCGAACGAAATCGAAAAAATTCTTGCGACGGGTGGTGTCCGATGTGTCTAGTATCCGGATTGAGCCTACGGCACGCACGGTCACCTCCTGTGACTTCTCGGTTGACGAAGCGTCGGTTGGTGCCGAAGCCTCTGCTGACGGTTCATAGATAACTTCGTGGATGCGGTTCAGCTGCACTAGCTCTTCAGTCCGAGTCTTGTCGTCCACAGTCACCGATACCTTCTTCTCCAACGTCTCGCTCGCCAACGAATCTGCTGCGGCGTTGAATTCGCGGATAACATGCAGGTACTTCACCGACCGAAACCTCGATCTCAGTTCCTTGTGTCGATTGAGTTGCGCCATCAGTGTTTCCTTACGACATGCGATCACCCCTAGGGATTGCTGGATTGCGAGTCTCGAGTCTCCGACAATCACCAACTCGTCAGCCCCAGTTTCTAAGGCTGCGGTCAAACCATTGTTCATGCCCGAGTACTCGGCCAGGTTCACAGTCGTAGCCTCGAGACAAGCACTCGCAGCGATCACTATCGTCCATTCCGGTAGTTTCCACAGAATCCATGCGCAACTTCCATAACCCCCGTGCTTCTCAGTCTTGGCAGAACCGTCGAAGGAGAGCACATAGCCACAGTAATCACGGGGTAGTCGAGCATACAGCAAATGAGGGTCCATCCGAACACTCGGTGAGCCACGTGTCGGTGGGGTTACAGGTGCCAACGAGTCCTCAAGGTCGACGAAACTTGTGATCGACGACTGGAGGAGTTGGGCGAAGGCACAATCCTTCTCCTTTACGCGCGTGACCACCAAGTGCCACGGAGACAGCAGCACCGCAAACTGGGTTGCGCGTCCGAACAGAGACTTCGACCTGTGAACCCAATCGAGCGTCGAAAACCGCGTATAGACGTGGATGGTCCGACCTGCAAGCTGTGTGTAACACACCTTCAACAACTGTAGCAGGGCCAGGACCTCCTTCTCCGCTGGGTGATAGTTCATCTCGGCGTCCTTGAGGACTCGGCCGCAAAATCGGACGGGATGCATCGTGCCGTCGTGTTCCTGCATGAGCGTTGTGCTCAGCGCCCACTCATTTGCGAAAAGCATCACATGAACATCTCTGTCGCGATCGAAGTGTCGAAGGATCGGTGCGTCAGCAACCTTCTGTTGTAGCGCGGCGAAGCTTCGTCTGGCTGCAGAGAGGTCACCCCCGTCTCCGAAGTCTTCGTCTTTGAGCTGATAGAGCGCGGCACCATACACTGCAAAGTCCTGGATGAAACGGCTGTAATAGTTCCGCGATCCGAGGAATGCTTGCACTCCCTTCTTGGACCGCGGAAACGAGAGCTCGGTCAGAGCCTTCAGTTTCTTCGGGTCTGCTTGGATACCATTCCGCGTCACCACGTGGGACAGGAAGTCCACCTTGGGTTGCACGAAGATGCGCTTGGTGAAACTCACGCTGATACGGCACTCTTCGAACCGTGCTAAGAGTCGGTCCAGTGTGGCCAAGCAGCCATCGAACGACTCGCCCCCGAAACAGATATCGTCGACGAAAGACCGTCGTTCGAATACGGGTACTAACGAGGATTCGTCAGGATCTCCATGGGCGAACATATCGGCGACAGGGCTGTTGATCAGTTCAGACACCGCCGTTCCGGGACCACCAGAACTGTTTCCTGCTTCGAACTTGGTCGGCGAAGACTCAGTACGAGGCGTCGGTTGGGCCGACGGCTCGGTCTGTCCTTGATTTGCTTCCCGATCACGCGATTCAGCTTCTTCCATCAGCAACGCATAGAGTTTCCATCCACCCTTCGGTTGCACGAAGCCCCACAGAGCGTTGTCGATCATCCTCTGATAGATCATGGGCGCATTTTTGAGCCCAAAGGGCATTCGAAGCCACTCAAAGTGGCCCAACGCGCACACGAACGCCGAGATCTGACGAGCCCTCTGTGTCATCATAATAGCCCAGAATCCACTCGCAGCGTCAAGCGAGCAGTACCACAGATACTTCTCTAGATCGGTAAGCAAGTCATCGACCAGAGGCATCGCATACTCTATGATTGCGGTGACGGCGTTCACCATCTTGTAATCAATGCACAATCTGATGTCGACTCCATTCTTCTTTAACACAATGACGATCGGTGAAGACCACGGGCTGTTTGAGAACGCAATCAGCCCCGCCTTCAGCAGCCCTCGGAGTAGCTCGTAGAGCTTCTTGAGATGTCGGAGGGGTATCCGCCGAGCCCTCTGTTTGATGGGTGCGTGTCCTTGGACATCGATATCACACACCACCCCATAGGCTGGCGGAGGTAATGCATTGCCGCTGGAGATCAGAATCTTCTCGTGCTTCCGGAGCACCTTCACCACGCGGTCTTGCCGGCTGCAACTCAGGTCCGGGTGCCGCACGTTACCAGCCGAGTAGTCCAACTCTGTAACCGAGGCTTCGGTCAGGTCGGGTAGGAAGGCTAGTTCGTGAGCGTAATCCTCCAGGTTAATGTCATTCGCTCGATGCTCGGATGTAACCTCCTTCGCGTCGCTGCTATCTCCCTCAGCTGTTTCCGCAGTTGCCACTGAGACGTGGGTGCGCTCCAGTACCGTCATCGGGTCGTCGTCTCCAGCCGAGTCCTCACTTTGGCGCGAGTGCTCCGATCCATCATCATGACAACCATTGTCGTCATTACTCAGCATGTCGTCCGAGGCCAGGCTGGACGCTTTATCAGATCCCCCAACACTGTCTGGGGAAATTGGCTCCGCTGCCGCCCCAGCCGAGGCCTCGGTTCGCACCTGTTCAAGTTCCGTAGGTTGAGAAGGGAGCGCCGCTGGATCATCACCCACTGGTGAGCCGTCAGCAGCGAGTTGCTCTCTCTCTTCCCTCTTCACGAGTTCACGTTCCCATTGTTCAGCGCAGCTTAGCCGGGGTCGCCGATCAGGCGAGTCCTCGGCTGGTCGAACCATCACTCCCGTTGGCGGAGTGTAAGTCGGCCGATCTACAGCCGGTGGTTGCGTGGCCAGCCACTTCGAATACGCCTCACACTCGCGCGCGAACGCGACTTCATCTCGGCTGCCTTCGAAGGCAAGCTTCTGCCAGTCTTCATATCGTGCTGACGTCAGCCGCACATAGCCATCGTTTCGTGGAAGATCGCCAATCGGTACCCACAGGAGCACCGGAGTGTGTGCATGACACGTCGTTGGGTGGTCAGACACGTTAGTCAACCGCACCCACTCGACCTTGCCCCGCCGAAACTTCGTCACTGTCGGCAGCAGAGACTTCGTGCGGCTTACCCACACTTCATGTGTATCCGGGTGTGGTTGGCGTCGCTGCACTCGGTACTCCACGCACTCACGACTCTGAACGGGCAAGTCCTCGGATGGTCCACCATTAACATGTGGACTGAAGCCTCGGTCGTCTGGCGCGCCCAGAGTCTTGATGAGAGGAATGCTGACCTCGTCCGGCAACCTCGCCGTCGCGTGGAACAGGTCTAAACGTACTCCAGCGGGTATCATGAAGTCCGTGCCGAGGACTACGTCCACCCCAGGGCCATGGTCCATGATCCACAGCTCAAACTCGTACACACGCGCCCAGCCGAGGGTTATCTTGACGAGGGCTCGTCTCTCGGTAGCCATGGTTCCTTTCGTGAAACCCTGGATTTCCATGCAGCGGCCATGCCCTGAATGTCACGCAGCCGCAACTGCTTCGCAAACTTCTCCGAAATCACACTTACGTTCGGTCCCGTATCCAACAGAAGCCTCGTGCTCGAGTCGTTGACCGCACCCTTGACCAGAGCTCTCATCCGAGCCCCTTGTCGAACTTCTGCGCAGACCACCACCCCAGCCTCTCGCCTGGGAGTAACTTAGTCACCCCACTGGGCGTTCGGCCAGGCTGTCCACTCTGCACCGCACTTGAGACCCAAGCCTCGTTCACATCCCCATCTTCGTCGCTTTCATTTTCTTCACAATTATCACCTCCACCGAGGGTTTCCCTCTCTCCTTTTCAATTTCAATCCATTTCACAATTTCCTTGTCCTTGTCGTTCGGCCGTTTGCTTGTTCCCACAAACGCGTAGACGCAGTCTGCATCAATCGCGGGAGCAGCTAACTGTGGCAGCCCGATTGGGACCAACCCAGTTTCAGTTGGCGGGCTGCCTGGTTTAAATTGCCACCGAAGACTAGGCTTTGGAGCTCGGGAGAGAGGTCCTTCTTCTCGACCTTCGTCCGAAGGTACGTGGTGAGGGCCTGGAGTGCTTCACACTTGCCGATGTCGTGGACCTGCTGACACAGTCTGCAGCGTCGGTAACAGTAGTGAGCCGAGTGCCCGGCGCCACCACACGCTGCGCAGGGTCCGTACTGACGCGGGCGACCATCGCGGTTGTCTCGGCTGAAGTGTCGGTTGGACCGGTCGAAGTTTCGGCCGGGTTCGCTACCCCTGCGTTGACGCTGGTCGGACCGGGCTTACGTCCCTTCTGCCGCAGCACGTCTTTCTTGTTCGTTCGCCGCCGCGACATGGCCTCCTTCTTCATCCGAGGTGTCAAAGTCACTGTAGTCACTAAAGTCTCGGTTGTCGTCGAAGTATCGGCTGCCACTGGAGTCACTACCACTGTCGTCGCGCGACTGCTCACGGGGCTCTGGGCGGCCAGATCGACCACTCTTCGTCCCACGGACCTGCAATTCGGCCATCAAATCGGACAGCGACGCTTCAGCCAGCGACACCCTCGGAGCATAGCGCGAATCCTCGTGTCTGCGTCCGAAGTCTCGGTCTCGGCGTTCATAACGTTCACGGCGGTTATTGTCGCGCGCTTGTTCGCTCCGGCGCTCGTCCCGTCTGCGAGAGTGCTCGCGTCCACGCGACTGGTGAGACGAGGCGTCTCTGCTCTGTCCGCGCTCCTCCGACTTGAGGATGTCATTAATCATGTCCTCAAGCTCATGAATGTCCGAGACTCCGGACGTGGCAAAGCCGCCGCTCGAGTCCTCGGTCACCGCACGTCTCGAGGAAGCGCTGCACGCGTCGCGACCGCCCTTCTCGAACTGAAGACCAGCGTTGCGAGCTTAGCCATTCAGCCGATTTAGGTAGTCGCACAGATGTTCCGAACCGTCACGTCGCGCCGAATAGTAGCGAGCCTTCGCAGACTGGCTGAACTGCGTACAGTAATACTTGATGAAAGCATCACTGAGCAACTTCCACCGACGCTTCGTCTTCTTGGGGAGCTGACGGTACCAGTGCAAGGCACCGTCCCGAAGGCTCAGTTCGAAAGCCATGCACCACTCGTTGGGCGGAGTGTGCGTCCCCTTCATCTCGTAGACAAACGCCCGGAGCCACTGCATAGAGTTTTCACTCTTGGTGCGGGCTCCGGAGAAGTTCTTGATCGGAGCGAGGGGTCGGTGAGTCGCAATCTCCAGTCGAGGGGTCGAGTTCAGCCGCTCCATCTCGCTCACTTCGCGCACCTGGCGGGCCAGCTCGTCGCTGGGACTGTCAAAGCCGTCGTCGTAGTCGGGCGTGTCGTCGCCATCGTCATCCGACGAAGAGTCATCACGCGGGGTGAAACGACGGTTCGAACGCCTCGGGAAGCTTCGGTTGGTGCTCCGTCCAGGTCGCGTTCCTTCGGTTTCGCGGGCAATGCGCTCGGTTCGACTAGTCGACCGAGGGGTCACCATATGCGAATCCTGGAAATACGGTGTGCCCTCCGTTTTGGCAGAGAACACTCCGCCCGTCGTCTGGCGTCGGCTCGAGCGCTCGGTCGTCTTCTTCGGAGTCTGCGGCAGCGGAACTTTCGAGGGATCGGTCGGCTCTCTCGCAGGGCGGGCGCTCGGCGGGCGTCCCAGCGTAAGATCCGTCTCCCCGAAGCTCAAACGCAGTTTCCTCTTCCACTTGTGCAGCTCCTTGCCGGCCAGCTCCGGTGTCCAACTCTTGACCAGAAACCTCGGACGGGCGAGTCATCGGTTCACACCCCATCGCTCGGAGGAGCGCCACCGTGTCTTCGGCCATTTGGGTGACTGAAGTCGGCTCCACCGGGTGCTGCAACTCTTCCTTCAACTCGACCCACGTCGCTTGGCGCGCCATCTCCGGGCTGAACTGTCGGATCCACTCACTCGACTCAAGCATCTGCTCAAGCATTCGGCCGAGCACCTTGTTCGCAGCTGGGGTGCTGCTGTTCATCGACGGCCGAACTCCGCGGGATTCTTGAGGATCCTTAGTAACCTGCACCAGAGCCTTCGAGGTGAAGGCCTCGGTGCCATCCTCCGAGTCATCGTCCGCAAAGTCCGGCCGCGCCACTTCATCAAATTCGGAGACGAGGTTTCGGCTGAGGAGCGTGAGCCCCACTGCGTCCAGCCAACACCATCGCCGCCTCCTGGTCTTCGTACTCCTGCACGGGTGCGGGAGTCTTCTCTTCCAGGTCATCGTAGTTCATCATCATGTCATCCTTGGCGTCCGAATCCTCGTCAACCGACTCTTCGAAACTGACCGACCTTTCGGAGATCGTCGACAGCCGAGACGTCAAGTCACTCGCGATCGTCGACACGCCGTCGGTTGGCCCTCGTCCCGATTTCGCCGGCGTAGCTGGCACCGCTGACTTGGAGCCTTTCGCCATCTTGTTCTTGTTCTTCTTGTTTCTTCTTCTTCTCTTCTTCTCTTCTTCTTCTTCTTCTCCTCTCAATGCTCGTTTGGGACAATACCTACACAGACCACAACACACAGTTCGGTCACACCAGTCCCGGGTCGCGGCACCAGTTGTCGTGTAGGAAAACACGATTTAACGAGTTCTCGTCCCTCTAGCCAAGGCCTTTGGGACGAGCCCCTACCAACAACACGCTTCCCTCCTAAAAGGTCGGCGCTTATTGTTGGGATAAAATCTGAAGACCAGATCCGATCCCTTGCACCGGGCTGGAATGTGCCTTATGCGAGTCGTCGGTCAGGTAGGTAGAGCCCGTAAATCAAATATAAGAGCACCCTTAGCCACGAGCAACGGCTAGGATGCAATGTACACACGCGCTTTCACACGTAACCCACTGTGGTCCCTCAGAAGGAAGGGTACCAGGCCAATCGAGGCCTCGGACAGGGCGCCGAGACGAAGTCTCGGCTGGAAGTCAAATATACTGGGGGCCTCGCCACACACCCAGACAAGCGTACAAACGTACAGGGAGGTCTCTAATACCTCCAACACTCGGCCACTACTCACTCTTGGCCTTTCCGGGGATGGACACTCGGTCAATGTACCTTATGCTCACCGGCAGACATACCCCGTGTCGGCCGAGCGTATCCAGACTCTACAGCTAAGCGAAGACTTACCGTAGACGGACTTGACCCTTGTGTGGCTTCGGGGGGAATTTCTGCTCTGATTTAGTGATTAGAGGCTGTGAGGCCTTCCCTATCGCTAATCCCTATCGTCTATACAAAAGTCAAGTATCAACCGAGCCTTCGAGCTGATCCGACGACTCGACGACTCCTCGGCTAGATCCGAATTCCTAATGAGAGGCAAATCTTGTACCCACTATGAATACTTGGAGGGCTCGGTGGGGATTTATTATGGCCCACCGTGCTTTGCCACTAAATGGCGTCCATCCGTCACTCTAACGCGGTAAATGAGAGCGACCAATCAGAGAGCTCGGATGGCTTCCTCTCACAAGTTCAAGACCGTTAGGCCTCGGCAAGCGCGGCCATTTCCGACATCACAGTTTCCTCACTTGACTGACTCGCAGTTCGAGTCAGTGCGGAAGATGGCGGGCATCTTCGGAAGTGATGCCCTCCGGAGCTTGGCGGCGGCGACGCCAGCCGAGCAGGTCGAGTGGGTGAGCGCGTTTGACGAGTACGAACGCGGGGTCATCGCTCATGTGCAGGGAAACCTGCTGGCTCAGATGAGTGAGTCCAGACGGGTGCAGCCTAAGCCTTTGAGGCTAGCTGTGCCTCCGTCCGAAGGGAAGGAAGGTGAGAACCTTCACTTCTGGATTCGGGAGACCGAGATCGCAATGAGCGCAGGTCTCATCTCGGCTGAGAACCTTCGAGTCGCCTTTGCGCTCTCCAATCTTGGCGGACTTGCCAAGACTTGGGCGTATACGCGCGAAGCGATGTCGCCTGGATGTTTCACATCCTGGGCTCAGCTGTGTGAGCAGCTTCGAGCCGCTTTCCTCCCGGCGAACAACGAGTTCCGCCAGCGCTCGCGCTTCCTTGCCTGCAAACAAGGGGAGCGCGAGCTGTACGCGTACGTACAGGAGATGCGCACGTTGGCAGCCTCGCTGGTGGGGAACCCACTGTCGGAAGATGTCAAGACGACAGTCTTCGTGGACGGCCTGAAGGTCGGTCCTGCGCGCACGCAGTTGTTCCGTGTGCGCACCGCCACTATGGAAGAGGTGATCCAAGTCGCCCTCCAGGAGGAGTACAGCCACAAGCAGGCTGGTGCTCTGGCTGTTGTACAGCCTGTGGTCACTGAGAGCGAACCAGAACCCATGGATCTGAGTTCGGCTGAACAGTATTGTGTCCGCCGCTATGGCTGCGGCGGACTGGGACACTATCAGCGTGTCTGCCCATCACCAGGGTCTGGGAAGAAGACCTACCCGAAGACCAGAGGGTCAAGGGGGCGCCGGCGCCATGCACCGTCAGGTGCTCAAGGGGGACACAACCACCAGTAAGGACAAGGGCCTTGCTGGGGTTGGCCCGATTCTTTGTCATGGGTGTACGGAAGGCGTACACCACAGAGACCCGGGGTCCCTTGAGAGCACTGATGCTAGCATTGGTGAAGGACAACGGTGGGTTGTCGGTAGTACACGTGAGTGTACGGGGGTAATGGTATCCCTTGACATGATTGAGTCTGGGACGTCGCGCGTGTTCGCACGTCGCCAGATGTGTCGGTTGGAATAACGACACAAGTGCCGAGGATCTGCGAGAGTCGAAGCACAAGGGCAGGTTTCATTGACTGAGGCCGGGCCGAAGAAGAACCTTGGGGTCCGTTGTGACCCCTTGCTGCCGCACGTGACGACGCGGGCAGCGATGGAACCGCGCATGTTCCCGGACATGGACCCGTACATGGTCCCGGACATGGTGCCGAAGATGGCCCTGGGCATGGAACCGTATATGCCCTCGGCCTGGACAAGTATGGCTTGGCCCTGAGTGCGCTGTGCAAGCTGCACGGGCTCTCGGTCGAGCAGCGCGACAATACCTTTAAGGCTCCTCTGTGTCAGAGCATTGGTGAGTCATGTTCCCACCTCTGGCCAGACACAAGGGCGTCCGAAGGGACCGCCAGGGCGCTGAATGCGTCCGACAAGATGATGAAGAAGAAGGGAGGCATCACTGAGATGATGTCCTCCATGACGATGGTGCAGTGTATCTGCAACCGAGGGCTGTTGCGCCTGGTATGTGGAGCTGCCTCAAGAAGCAACTCCAGTGCTGAGAGTCGTTGCTCGGTATGAGCATTGACAAGGGTGGTGTTCGGTGACGCCACCAGGTGGGTAACCAAGGACCACTGACTAGCGGGTAACTTAGTTCCGCACAAGAGCATGTAATGCTGAGGAGGCCACTCAAGGCATCTCCGGCGTGGGTAACCAAGTACCACGGACGGTCGGCCAGACCTTAACTGAAGAAGAACGCGCTGCACGCGCTTCCTGTGTGGGTAACCAAGTACCACACCAGGTCACTCAGACCTAAACTGATGAGGAAGGCGCTGCACGCGCTTCCTGTGTGGGTAACATAGTTCCACACACGTCACTCAGACGGAAACAGATTGTGAAGTCGCATGATGCGCTTCTTGTGTGGGTAACGTAGTTCCACACGATGCGGTAAGGCTCTGCATGAGCCTGAAGGAGTCACTCGAAGCGTCTCCCTGCGTGGGTAACTTAGTGCCACACACTGTCCGTATGACCAAGACTTGTGATCAGGTCACTGGAGTCTCCTCGCATGTGGCGACTGGCCACACGGAGTTTAAGAGGCTCGTGACACCGTCACGATGTCATAGCCGCACGACCCTCTTGGAGGCTCCGCGCGGCTCTGATTTTAAGTGGGGGAGGAGTGCTCGGAAGCACTTCCTTCCTCCAAGGGCTTTGCCCCCGGTTATCATGGATGACGTTCAACTGGGTGTCGATGCGCACAGTAGACGTGGCTTGGGTACATGTCGTACCTGCGGTGATGCATGTTGCGTCGCCGCTGACTCGGCGAGCTTGGTCGATCACGACTGGAGTGTGTCTGCCGGAGGGCGACACCTCAATTGACCACATGCAGGAGCATGCTCAGTCTGACTGCGAAGGCCGCGGTCACTGCGGGTGATCGTTGGTGCGATCTGGCGCGGCTAACACTGTGCGGCGTTGGGGCAACAAGTGTCCATGACTCGGTGCCGAGACGGCTGAGTCTGAGTATGCGTGCACGCGATGCAGCTACTCTGAACACAGGACAAGCCATACGCTGTCATGGGTGCCTCCGCCCTGTGACGTGGGTAACAGAGTACCACGTCAAGTCACGCAGACTCAAACTGCATACAGGCTGGTACACACCAAGCCTTGGTCGACGAAACTGACCTGGAGCCCAAGCAAGGAAACTGCCCGCGCCACTGGAGTCTGCTGGTATAGCGACTCGGCACTGCAGGGCGGCGCGAGGTTAGGCAGTCGGCTGCTGCCTGACCCACCGGGGTTCTAATCGTAAGTGGGGGAGGGGATCGGAAGTGCCCTTCCTCCCGAGGTCTCTGGCACGAGACTTGCTTTTTCACAGAAGCCGGTGTAGTGGTTGCATGGTGCAACCACTTACGAAGCATTGCACGAAGGTGCTGGACCTGATGCGTCGCTGCTTAGGTCCCATGGTCTTGGTGACCGATGGCCAGCAACGTTGGCAGTGGTCACTGCCGCTGCTGGGCCGAAGGTGGCCGCACATTCGCTGCGGAAAGGCTGCATCTGTCGGGCGAGGACATGGCAGCCAGTCTGCGGCTTGGGCCGCGGACGAAGGCATGTGCGCGTACGCATCACCATGCCGTAGCTTGATGCTGTTGCTACTCTGGACGCGGTACGTCTACCGGTCAGTTAGCTATCAGCATCGTGCTGAAGCACAAGGCTGTGGTTACGCTGGGCGCGGCACGTCTGCCGGCCAGGTTGCCATTAGCCTCGAGCATGGGTAAAGTCCACCAGGACGAAGCCGAGGAGCAGCTCTATGCTGTTGCTACGCTGTGCGCGACACGTCTGCCGGCCAGGTAGTCAACGGCAAGGAGCTTGGGTGTTGCCCACGAAGGGTGAGCCCGAACGTGTTGCCTTTGCGGGCATTCACACTTAGCGCGGTGTATACCGTGCATGTAAGGCGCGAAGCCATACGAGTGCACGTGGCACCTGACGCTCACTGTGCGTGGGGCACTTGAGTACGCGAGGTACTCGCAGTGCACGCGGCACTTGTCGTGCACGTGGCACTTGATGTGTGCGAGGCACTAAGGCAGCCGTGGTTCATGTGATACACGACATGCCTTTGGTGTATGGGGTGGTGCCCCGTACACCGTGCGGTCCGGTATGGACTGTGTGCCATGCGGCCTTGCTTGCACACCGACCTGGTGTTGATCGCCGCGACGCATGATGCGATCGCTGGTGACGGAGGCCAGTGTACATCGCACCATGATGAAGTATCATCGCGGTACCTTGTGTCGGTGGAAGACACCTCAGCGTCGGCGGCACGATGGTCGTGACGCGGGGCAGGACTTTGAACAAGTTTGCCGCGTTGCTCTGAACGATGAGCTGGCTGCGAGTAGCAGCCGTGGTCCCCGGGACTATGACGACGATGAAGCCGGATGCTTCTTGGCTTTGGTCAAAGTTTGACCTCAGCCCATGGGTCGTGCCGATGAACTCGGACGACAGACACACTGCGCTGTGACGAAGCGGGGTCCTGTCGGACCGCTGTCATGGCCGGAGATGAGCCGCACAGCTCTCTATGGTTACGCTACGCGCTGACCGGACAGGTGCCGTCCCTTGCGGGAGGTACCGCCGCACGAACGTGCCAGTAGGGCCCAAGGGCCATGCGACGCCAACTGCTGGTGGTCTGCGAGAGGAACCGCAAGTTTGGAGGCATATGCATCCCGTGCCGAGCCACTCTGCGCCTGCTAGCGCTGTGGATACGGCCACTAGAGGCGGTGGCTTTGCGGCCAACATCGCCGAGGGCAGGGGGTGCCGCGCGGGGTGCCCACTGTGGACACAAGTCACTGTGGGTGTGACAATGAGGCGCGCCAGCCTCGCGGCGGCGGCGCCCGAGAATCCGACCTTTGGGTGTTCGGATTCTCTCGAAGCTGATTGGAGAATCAGGTGTGATTCTCAGATAAGTGGGGGAGGATGTAACGGGGTACAATCAAGTGTACCCATTACATGAAGAGTGACGGGTGTCACTCTCCCGAGTACATGGTACATGGTACCAGTAGCTCCGCAAGCCAACCATTTAAGTTTGTGTGGGCTTTTGTATAGTTAACTTGTAATTTGTATTACGACCAAGTTAACCCCTACCTACCAAAATACAGTCAGTCTTATAACCTACTCCTTTGTAGCAAGTCAAGTCGTCCCCTTAAGGCCAGGGACACGTGAACGGCAGTTCACTTGGAGTTCGTATACTCCTGCTTCCTCTGTCAAGAAGTGCTGTGTGCCCCGTCACACTTTCCGTCATTTTGCCGAGTCCTACGTAGGACTTTGGAGGTCAGTTAATCTGAGGTTGATGGTCTCTAAATCTGAGATGCAAATCTTGGACGAGTCCGATGGGCTCCCGCTCAATGGTCTCCGGTTAGAGTCCAAGCCAAACAAGCTGTGTTTGGTGAAGCAAGCCGTGCTGGAACCCGCGAAGGCGAAGGGCAGCGACTGGAGTGTTCAACATATCGAGTGCATCGTGCATCCTAAATTTATTCTGCGTTTGACATACACCGTATTAGAGTCAGCTCGTATGAAAGTCCTGCCACAAGACTTGGCAAGAGTCCTTCGTAAGGCCTCGAGCCCCGAATGCCGTGAAATGGGCGACATTCGGGCTTTCGGCTGTTTGTAGGACCTGCGCCGAGGGACCTGCTAATCTGCTCCGATAACCTAGCCCCATCTTAGTAGGTAGCTGATTTACGCCAAAACAACTGAAAAGCACAATATATGTATGTAGCCGGTACTTAGTGTTGTGGTTTTCAACAATTTTGCGGAGCCCTCGAGCAGATCGGGCCCGATATATCGGATCTCGGACCACCCGATTTGCCAAAACTGATGAAAGCCACAATAATTACTAAGTTATACACGAGGGCGAGCGCGAGGCTGACTCGATGCATTCTGAGGGGTTTGGAAGGCGCCCAGTGTATACAGTACTGTATTCCACCGCACACTTGTATTTACCGGTACGTACGCAAGGTGTGGTGTTGCTGTCATCATAAGATTTGCCCCGACTCGGGGCAAGCTCGGGGCCCCCGAGCGTTGGCCTCTCCTCCGACATTCTGTCACTTCTCGATTCGCGGCTCAACCCCGAAAGTGGGGGTGGCAAACTCGAACCGGGCAGTGGCACGTGACGCCCCGCGACCTCTCCAAAATGGCGTGTTAGCCACGAGATTCTTGCGCCGATAATATCGGAGCAGATGAAGAAGCGAGAGGCTTCAACTTCAACATTCCCGGCTTGGAGATCCTCACGAACCCTTTGACGTCGACAAGTCGAAAGCAGTTTAAGGAGTTGGTCAAACGCGGCCGAAGCACTGACGACGCCTTCCCGTTTCTCAAGCTCGACGCCGCCGGAGACCAGATTCTTACTACTCCCGCCTTCAAGGTGTGGGCGAAGTACGTCTCCAAAAAGAACTACAAGTGGGAAGCAGACAGCGTCATGGTCACAAAACTCCAGAAGCAGTTCGGAGATCCTGAAAGCCCGTCTTCTTGTTAAGCGGGCATACTACAACTACCTGCTGGACTTCCTTCGCAAGCATTGAAAGCTGTCGGCTCTGAAGCACGGGTACTGCTGACCCAAATATTTTACAAATAATGCCGATAAACAATACGCTCCTCTCTAATCATGCATAGTTAACAGTCCAGGCGGCTGGGCGTTCTCTTCCAAGTCTTCCACTAACAGATTCTGGAAGGATCGACGCCTCGGTTCGTCCTTCAAGTGCTTCAACTGCTTCACAGGTCGCGGCGAGATGTGCTGGACGAGGTCTTCGTGCTTGTCCAGTTTGGGTTTGTCCATGGCCAGCATCTTGACGGCAGCTTCGATCGTGCTTAGAGCAACTCCGTTTTGGAGCTTCTTGACGTGTCTCCGAGCCCCAGTTCGACACTTGATGATGAGGTCTTTGGCCTCCAGGGGGTCCACCTCATGCAAACGCGCAAGCATCTCCATGGCCGAGAGGAACACGTAGGACCTCGGCACTTCCGCCTCCACACGGTTGGCTTCTTCTTCAGCTGCGATAGCCCGCATGTTGATGGGGACGATGGCGTTCGGCCCCTGCTTCTTCATCGCTAGCACCGACTTCTCCAGCACTTGGCGGTCGAACGAAGTGGACGCGGCTGTACTCCACGCCAGTTTGTTTCGGACACGGTACTCTGGGAAGTCCACGAGTACGCGCTCATACGGCTCGTGGTCAAGACGGTAGAGCTCGGCCACAGTCATGGCCACGCAGGTCTCGAGTCTAGAGACACCGTAGAGCAGTGACAGCTCTCCAAAAAACTGTCCTCGGCCCCGCGGAGTGTCTGTGTCCCCAATCTGCACGCGGATCCTACCGGTGGCAATGAAGTACATACTGCGATCCACGTCTCCAGCGACCACGACGTCCTCCCCTTGGGAGCACACGACGTACTGCAGACACACCAGTAAAGCTCGAAGGAAGGGCTCGTCCAGAGCTCGGAACACTTCAACGCGAACTGCGAAGTCTTGTAGTGTGGCTACTACCACATCTTCGCGAAGGGATCGGGAGGTGCCTTCGATCACGGCGAAGTCCTTGTCGCCGTGCGAGCGGTGCCAGATGTGCGCGTAGTAGGCTTTGATGTGGCGCTTGAGGATCTTGGGCACGTCGTTCTGTACCAGATACAGCTGAAGTTCCGCTAGGTTCTGCTCGAAGCTGGCTTCACGTCTGGCACTCGAGTCCAGCAGCTCCCCCTGAGCTCCTACCAGCGCTCCGTAGATGTAGATGGCCCACAACGTAATGGCGATCTCCACCATCAGTTCCAACCGGTTCATTGAGAGAATGTCGCCGTAGAAGAGCGTAGTGATGCACTCCATCGAGAAGTGGAGAGAGCGTAGATACTTCCGTCCAAGGGGGACGTGGTCGAGGAATTCGTCCGACGTAGTGGCTGACAGAGCGCGATGGGAGGGCCCAGTAGCAACCGGCGCAATGTACGTGAGCATACCGGACGTGGAGAGCCACGACGTCCCGTACTGATGCAGTCCGTAGTCGCTCGTAGCGAACCAAATGCAGGCCAGGAAGTGCGCCATAGTGAGGTACGACGCTAGCGCCCGTAAGAAGGAGATGAACGCCTCGCTGACGTCCACGTCGCAGTCGTAGATGAGATACTGCAGAATCCCCTCCGAGAGCGGCTCGATGCGCCACGCGAAGAGCATTCGGTTCATCCTCAGGATCCAGCGGGTCGTCCACCAGTTCAAGTCCACTTCGCCTGCCACTTCGTCCTCCAGAGATACGCGGACACTCCCCGCCAATAACAGTAACTCTAAAGGCAAGACAGCGGCGATATCCACCACCAGACTCGAATTCGCCTCGAGTACGTGTCGAAGTCTCAGCCGCTTGGACTTTGTCACCTTTGTTCCAGAGCTGTGGCTCGCAAACGAAGCCTCGTTCACCTTGTGAGCCACGTCCAGCAGGCACAACAAGTCCAGGAAGATCTCAAAGCCCGCCCACGCGCGCAGAGTCCCCGCGTCGAGCTCCGTAAGTTCGTGCGGGAAGCACAGCTTGAAGGGCGTGATCATGACGTGGTAGACCGCCACCAAGAGCATGACGGCGTCCCAGACTTTGCCCACACGTTTGACCAACTGGATGAACTCCTTGGTCTTCCTGTCGGTGGCTTCAGCGCGGAGCGAGCGCTGGAAGATCAGCTGTGCGTCGACTTGGTCGGTGTTGTCGAATCTCCCGCTGATGCGGCGCAAGCTGTTGGTCACTTGGAGGTGCAGGCGCAGTGACGTCCTCCTCGAGTGTCGTCGGTTGGCTTTGCAGCCTTTACTCGAGGCCTTCCGCTGATCGTGGACTGCTGCGGGCGTCTCCACTCCGTCCAGCCCCTTCCACATGCGGTACTGATGGTACAGGCGCAACTGAGACTCGTACTGCGGACGCTGGCACCGCTTGATCGTCTCAAAGTCAATGTCCGCGCCCACCGTCCACACGTCTTCGACCATGAGTCGATTGGCCTCCTCCTCCCGGACGCTCTCGAAGAATTTATTGCCGAAACTCGGCAGCGACTTACAGCGCCGCATCCGCTCGAGCGTGGCTCGGACTTGCTCGCTTTGGCCATTCTTCGTGGGGCTCCACACTGCGCCAGGACGTCCGTGACGGAGATGCTTGATGCCCGTCGTAAACCTCCGCGCGTTGGCGCCAGCGTTCTTCCCAAACAGCGCCCCATTCTGAGACGTTGGTTTCTTTGCCGCGGCATTCTCAAGTCGTCGGTGCCTGGCCCGCGATTGCTTGGCCAGGAGCTCCGCCCCTTCCTGTGGATCTCGAGCTCGTCCATGTGAGCCGAGTGCAGTTTCTCGAGCTGCCTCGAACGTTTACGCGACGGGTTCTGGATCACTTGCGCGTGAGCTCCTGGCGCTTTGGTCGCGCTTCGGTTGTAGGACCGCGTGAGGTCGTGCTCGGGCGGGATGAGCGTCTCCAGCAAGTCTCGCGCGCAGTGCTGCATGGCTGCGATGAGCTTGAACCTGCGCCAGCACTCGTCCTCGAGACGCTGGATGGTCTCGTCACTCAGCGCCGTCTTGAGGTGCTTGTTGATGGGGTTCAGGTCCACGATGAACTGGTTCTGGATGATCTTGTGCGCGGAGGAGTTGGCCCCTTTGCGGTGTCGTGGAGGGCTGCCGCCTCGCTTACTTCGTGCGGCTCTGATGGGGAGACTCGCGCCTTGACTGCTGCGGTACAACGGGGCGTGCGTAGGACGAATGGGCCCGAGGTTCCGCTTCGTCGTCATCCCCAGAGCACGCTCCGCCTCGCGTTCCTCATTGTCATGGCGCGTAGCAGCGTCCTGGTGGACATCCCGTTGGATGTCATGGTCGGGCGTCGGGTCTGCATCGCCGCGATGGCCGGACGCACCAACTGCGCGTACTTGTCCGTCTTCTCCAGCAGATACTTGGCCTTCTTGTGCAGTTGCTGGAGCTCTGGAGAGAGGAACGACTTCATCGGCGTCAGTCGAGGCGGCTGAGGCAGCGGGTTCCGAGGGATCGAGAGCATGGAGGAGCCCGACATGGTCAGCAGGTTCGTGCTGCTGCGACGGAACTGCGAGATGCTGAGGCGCGACTTCCTCTTGCCGGGCGCCGCCAGGACATGAGGCTCGAGAGTCCCTCACGCACTGCCAGTTCATTTTTCGCCTTCCGAGCCACGTGGACGCAGCGTCGTTGGTAGCGGTGCAGGCGGTTGCTGACCCAGTCCAGGATCGAGTGCAGCTCGTACTTCTGCACCTTGTAGTCCGATTGGTCTCCGGTCGGGGCCCAGAGCTCCTCCCAGTCGTGGCGGGAGATGTACAGCACCTCGCACGTCGTGGTGGCGCGCACCGTCACCAGTCGACGTTGATCCGGGAGGAAGAAGGCCGCTTCTCCGAACAGAGCGCCCTCCATGATCACGGCGACGCTCGAGACGGATTTCGTCCAGAACGCGGCCGCTAGCCCCTTCCTCAGAGTACACAAGTGGTTGCCCAATGTCCCCTCAACTAGAATGTTATCCCCGGGGATGTAGAGCTCGGACTGGAGCCGCAACGCCATGTTGTTGATCTGCGCGGACGACAGGAAGTGGGTTATTGGGAGTCGAGCGAGCGACCCGCCGTAGATCTCGAGCATCAGTCGGAGCCTCAAATTCGCCGACAATTTGTGCACCGTGTGGTCCAGATCGTGGCCGTGCGTGTTCTCGAACTGCACGCGGAAGAAGAAGCCCACGCGCTCCCTCAAACTCTCAGGAAGTTCGTTGGCCTGCGCGAAACTCTCAAAATTTGCGATGCGGTTCTTGTACTTCTTGGTCTCTTTGCCCAAATCCAGGATCAGCTCCGAGATCTCGCCCACAATGTACCCCATGGCGAAGGTGCAGCCCAGACACGTGATCAGCGTCCAGATTGTGCCGAGGATGTCTCTAGGGACCATCTCGCGGGAACCTACAAGTAATAACGTCGTGATGGCCCAGTAAAAAGTCTTGGAATATAGCACAGGCAGCGCGTGGTGATACTCGTGCAGCAGGTGGTCGTGCGCCATCCAGCAGTTCTCGTAGTACTCGCACTCGTGCTCGGAGATCCACAGGAAGATGCACCCCACGAAGTGCGCGACCAGCACGAGCACGATCAGTAACTTGACTGGACCCAGATACGCCGACACATTGCGCGATGCGAAGTGCTGCTGCACCTGCACGATGACCTCGTCCAAGTAAACCCACAGATCGAGGCAACGAATTAGACGCGGCAGGCGACAAACGCTAACGATTAGAGAATCACTCGAGAACGGGACGTAAAGCGGCAGCGAGGCCACGAGGTCCCATTTGAACGCCGTACTGCGACGATAGGCGCGGTCGACCCATTTCCGACTCAGGAGGTTATTCACCGAGACTTCGGTGCAGCCGAAGAAATACAAGTGGAGATAAACATCCAGGGCGAAGTAACTATCTCCGCACAAATCCACGAACCACACGAGCAGGTTCAATTCACTGGAAAAGTGCAGATGCGAGTGGAAACCGACCCGGAAAATCACGAAGAAGGCGTTGTACACGTTCCAGAGCGTGACGCCAGCGTTCCACGCGTGGATGAACGTCGTGCGCGTCGCGTACGTGTCTCGAATCGCCACACTGCCGCCACTTTTCCGGCTGCTGCTACTGCTGCTAGTGGTAGTAGGGGTGCTGTCAACGACAGTGTCCGGTTGGTAGAATAAACTGGGCGTCTGGAGCACGTGCGGCTTCAGCTTGAGCCGCTCGAGGTTCCGCACGACGCGTCGAAGGCAGGTCTGCTGCTCGTCCCAAAGCGTCTGCGCCTCGAGCTTCAAATTGCGCACGTCCTCGTCGAATTTCCGCTGGATAACGTCAAATTCCACGCGAGTCATGACGGACGCGTGCACTGTAGACGCCGCTGTCAACGTTGCGGCGTGGGCCCGTCTAAGTAAAAATTCATGAACTCCGTAACAATCTCCTTCCTGAAGCGCGCGCGCTGGCACTTTACGGGTGCGGAAGAAGACGTTGACTTTACTGCCGCGTAGTAACACGATAAACTCGCGGCAGACGTCGCCTTCGAGGAAAATGGTCTCGCCGTTCTCGTACGTGCGATGGCGGAATTTGCCCGTAATCTGCTGGAGGAATTTCCTGCTAGCGATATCAAAGAGCCGCACGCTCTTCACGGCCTCAGCGTGCAGCAGCGACGAGAGTTGGTAGCACAGTTGGTCCGGTAGATGGGACAAAAGCTGCGACTCGTAGGCCACTTTGCGGCCCGTGAAGTGGTGGATGTAGAACCGGCGGATCTCGGCGCTGAGCTTCTCCGAGATGGACAGTCGCCCCATGATGCTGTTGAGCGTGTTGAGCAGCTCGAGGTGGTGGTGACGCGCTGCCATGGCGTTGGCGATAGTGCTGGACATCGCGCCGACCACGCCGAAGTTGATAATTCCACCGATAAATATCCATATCGCGGCAAAGTAGCTCTCCGTAGTGGAGAACGCGACGATGTCTCCATACCCGACCGCAGTTAGAGTGATCACGGACCAATACACTGCGCGGACATAAGCAAACGTGCCCTCGTAGGTAGACGCACTGTCCTCAACAGGGAACACTTCTCCGACGTTGCCGTAGCAGTCGAACTTGATCCACGAACAGTTGCCAAACAGTGTGGCTTGGCGAAGACACTCGGGTCGAGTGAGGTCGTGCATTGCAGCCATGTTCTCGCTGCTGAAAGACTGCGTCTCTCGTGGGATCCACGCCGTCTCGAACCAGCCGCAGCCGACGACGTGCAGCAGCAGCGTCACGCTCAGCAACAGCGAGACGAAGAGGTGAATCTTGGAGCTCAAGCTGTACACGTCGGTCAGCTCTCGCAGCAAGTACGGGAGCAAACGCAACCGAGTCAAACGTAGCAACCGTAAGAGCCACGCGTAGTCCGCGCCACTCGGCATAGCCTCCAGTATGAGCCCGACAGGCAGCCACGCCAGTAAATCCGGGTAGAAGCCATTTTCACGATACGCGGCGAAGATCAGCGACGGGTTCTCGACGTTCAGCATCGCGACAGGGTCCAGATACGCCAGAAACCGAGCTTGCAGCACGATATCCACCCCGAAGAAGACCTCGATCAGTAGCGTGCAGACGTACCGAAGCGTGATGAACGACGTGTCCACGAACATGTTCTCCCCATCGGCCATCGAGACGAACACGGCGTAGTACGGCACCTCGAACGCGACGTAAATGACGCCCAGAAGCCGCAGCGTATCCCAGATCATGCGGAAGTTCGAGTCAGGGAAGTTCCAGTTGACGTTCTTCGGTCCGACTCCTGGGATGTACACGTCGCTCATGCGCCGGTTAGTCATGTGCAGACTGCTACGATCGCGGCCGTCGTTGCCGAGCACTTTCTGCGTCTTGCGCTGCTGCGTCGTATACCGATCGAAGGATTCCGTCATCTGAGCCAGCACTGCTGACTCATTGCCGCGGTAAAAGTGAGTCACCACGTCGTCGAACTTGGCCTTGGCCAGCACGTAGAGCTCGCAGAAGGTCCTGGCCACGGCCTTTTCCATGTATTGCTCGGGGAAGAGCAGGCAGACCTCGGCAAAGTAATCACCATTAAAACACTCCCTCGGGTTGCCGTTGATTGGCGTGATCATGACGTTGCCTCGGATCACGAAGAACATGTGCGCGGTCGTCCGCGGCTCGATGATTCGGTCGGTGGGCGAGTAGATGCGTCTTTCCAGCGCAAGAGCGAGTAAGTTGATGAACTCGACGCTCTCCTTGGCCAGGAAACTCACTTGTCGGATGCGACTCGCCTTCAGTGTGGCCACCACTTTGGACTGGAGATGCTTGGGCATGAGATGCAGAGCTTCTTCGCTGTCGAGACCGTGGTGCGTGTCCCAAGTGTAGGCGAAATACGCCATCACCTTGTGTCGAATCACGCGCGGGATGTTATTCGAGTGCATGTACTCGCGCGCGTTGTCCACGTGGGCCGAGTACGCCGCGTAGCGCGCGTTGCGGAAGCGGAAAATAAACAGGAACGTGGCCAGCATGGACGAGCTGAAGAGCGCGCCGACCAGCTGAACAAAAATGCCGTAGATCGTCTCTCCATTCGACACGGGGGTCACGTCGTCGTACCCGAGTAGAACCATCGTCCTCGACGCCCAGTAGAGCGTGCGTCCGTATTTTCTAGACACTGTAGCTCCGTGCAGTCGGTCGCGTACTACCCAGCTCGTCTCGGTCTCCGGGTCACAGTGATGCAGAGAGACTCCGCATTGGGCGTGTGCGATGAACATGTATCCGCACGCCACCCAATGACACGCCGCAGCGCAGTACCCGATAGTGCGAACGAGGCTTCGGATGCCCGTAGACGAGAGGTGCTGCACCCAGGGGCGGTCCGAGTAAATCTTGCTCAGTCGTGCGAAACAGCGGCGTACTTTGTAGAACCGACAGAGCTTGTTCAGCCGCGCGACGTGGATTGCGTCGTATACCCCCAGCGCGAGCGGGATCAGCTCGAAGGGCATCAGCGCGAAGATTTCCAGCGCCAACTCCCATTTCCTCGCCGCGCGGGACTGTTTCTCCATCAGTAAATCGTCCGACGTGCTGTCGTAGAGCGTCGTAGTCCGTCCGATGTTTGCCAGCGTCCACTTGGCCTTCCCCTGCCGTAACCCCACGGACGACCTAGCACGCAGCAAGACGTTGGTGTTCCGTAGTCGCTTGGAGATCCCGCGCATGAGCTTGACGTCTTTATCGAAGTTCGTCTCCTCCTCCTTGTGCGTGAGCGCGTTCCTCCATAACCGGTAGAAGTTCACGAACTCCAAGACTCCGATCAAGTCGGTGACCACGTCCATGGGCGTGAACACCGCGAGCTCCCACGTCCATCGCCGTCGCTCTTCGTCTGTTGCATCGAACGGGTTGTAGAGGAATCCGATCCGGAACGGGACCGACACGAACGCGTACAGCACTGCAAACAGGCTGATGGCCACGCTGATCGTCTGCCGCGTACTCCATGAGAGTTTGTTGTACTCTTTGAGTAGATTGTGCTGTAATCGACGGTGGAATGGCTCCTTAGGCTTCCGAGAGGCGGATTTTACCGATAATTTCTTGAGTAATGGGGGTCGGGAGCTGGATGGAGTGCCGTCTTCTGTGGATGCCAGCGTCACGCCGTCCTCGTCGTCTGCGGCGGCTGCGTACACTTTGTTAAGGACCATGAGCTGGAAGGAGGGCCCAACCGCATCCGCGCACGAAGGAGCTGGCAGGTACTTGGTCCTCCGCTAGACCCGCAAACTCGTCGTGTCTGTATAGCTGGAGCGACCGCGAGGGGTTTCAAGCATCGACAAATCTATCCTATTTTGAAGCATGTGACGAGCACGGATAAAAGCGAACACGCTGGAAATAGCGTGCTTGTGACGATGTAAGCCACGGACTACCGAACACTAACGTGATTGGATTGGGGGTGTTGGCATTCCAATGAGAATTTTACGTCGTACTTAAGTACCGGCGCTCAAGCGCAATCGATGCCTTTCAACCTTTCATTCGCGGTCTTGAACTGTGCCGGCTAACTTAAGTATAATACACGTATTGGTAAGGAAAACGTTAGTGGCGGGTGAGCGTATCTTGAGCTATATTGCGCTGGGTCTACTTTTTTGGTTTATCACAATGAAATGGTATTTATGTTAGGTGTCGATCAAAGTTTTTTTTTTCAAGACGCTTCGTCTTGTATCTAATAATCCTAGACATTAGTAGGCATGAGAGAAGGCATCGATCGACCTTGTCGAAGGTCAGCAGGTTGATTCAAAGTTGAGGTACACAGCAGAAGTTTGCTTTGCTTAGCAGGGAAGAAACAGGGTTTACTACAGTACTTAGTAGTCGAGAATTTCAGATCAACAACTTCCGACGCAAGTACATGTACACAGTCGAGTTGGTGCAGCCTACCAGGTATATCTCCGAGAGCTAGTGTTCTCCCTATACACTAACTGTAGAGTCGGCTGTACGTGTAAATAACAGTTAGTTAGTGTCTAGTAGATTTTGCTAACATGTATTTGCCGAACGAGCATCACTAAGTTTTGCACAAAAACTGGAAATTACTGAAGAGTTTTAAGCTTACACTTCATTAACTTTATCTACGCAGCTCCGATCTTCTTGTCTGTATTTTAAGAGATAGAGACGCTTTCAATTCCATATTATGGCACACATTGTCCGAAGTCAGCAGCATTGCCGCTTTAAATGCTACCAAGTCTACTCTAGTTGACACGTGCAATGTCAGAGCCGTAGATACTAGAAGTTCCAGTCTAGAGGGGAGTCCCATCCGATACACTTTTTTTTTCATTTTACCGGTATGGCACTCCCCTTCATTACACTTTTTTCTCTTCTGGATGGCCGACTCCCGCCAACTACCGGTAGCTCTCATAAGGTAAACTGCAATCAGCTTTAAGGTTACTATCATGATTAGTCTCTTGCTACTAACTCGTCTACTTACAGTCAGCAAACGTACAGCTAACAGTGAGTTAGTGTCTAGTAAATTTCACTAACAGCAAAACGCCCTACACTACCGAGAGCACGTCGACATGGGTGGAAAGTGCAATCACGGTCGGTCGGGTGCGGCCGCGGGTGCAAGCATATCGTACAGTGTATTGCGAAGCTGGATGACCCCGCACAAGCTGCGTGTCGGCGTCGAGTGAGGATCTTGGCCGGGGCATGTAGTGCAGTCGTCAGCGGCGCCAGCTCCGCCCAACCAGTTACCTGGTTACGGACGCGGCCAACAAACAGTGATAAGGGCCGGCCGGTCGACCCCCTGATGTTTCCGTCTCGAGGGGCCGAGCTGTATTGTATGCATGCACTGCATGCATACCGCAGCTTACAGAGGTCAATGCTGACGGGGGAAGAGGCCACAGTGCGCGGTCCTCTTGTTCCATGCAGATCCGCACACTTCAAAGTGAGGCTCAGCTCCTCTGCGCACTCTATCAATCCATGCAGCTGGTCCTATCACACTACTCCGGGCGAAGACACGAAGGAATCTACCGATCGATCTAATCCCAGTCAGAAAATTAACGCTGGGCGCAATGTCGAGCAATCGAGGAGGCCTGCTCCCTCGAGAGAGCAGCCGAAGAAGGAGATCTTCCAGTATGTTGAGTAGAGCCCACATGGTCGACGTACATGGATACAACGAGGATAAGCTCAACGAGATGTGAAAATTTTTCAACGCGAGGGCCCTCCTGCAAAGTGCAGCCACTGCTTCTTTTCCCGTCAGAATCCCCCCCACCCGTGCTAGACGATTTCTCTAGCAGTGCAGATGTAGACGATTCCTAGGCCGGAACATCCGAGAGTCAAACACGCGTCCGTTTCAGACTCCGTCCGTTATTGTCCGTAGTTGCTGTCAAGTGGCTGCGTCCGTTATCAGCGCTATGCTCTTGGCCGCCTGCTTGCTTCAGACGTGGGCAAGTCGCAATTGCGCGCGGCGCGCTGGCCCGTCGGCAAATTTACGCGGTCCCACTCCGAGCTGGCAAACACGGCAAATCTTTCTTGGGGGCGGAACTGACACCGCCGGACGATCCGACGACGGACGACAAGTTCACGGACATGCTCCTTCCAGCCGAGAACAACAGCACGCCAACTCGCAGTCCGCGCGCGTAGGATCGTCCACCGCAGCTAAAGACAAGAGCACGAGCTGTACGTTCACTCAACCGCGGCTGCAACTGCAAGCACGTCGGCTCAACCGCTGCTTCCCTTCGTGTTGTGCGGAGGATGCCCCCTACCAGCTGGCCTTTTTGCTTGGCTTGGTTTGCTGAGCTAGGGAGGCATCCTCTTGACGGGACAGGCTCAGCCGAGCAAGCAAGCGAAGCGAGGCGGTGGCCGCCTCAAGACTGCTCTCCCATCGAGAGGATAAGTTTCGCTTAGATAGTCGCTCAGCCGGCAAGCAGCCGGGCGACATCACCCTCGAGACGTTGAAACCAACACGAGAGGAGGTACAACATGGTCTACCCACAGCCAGACCTAGACGAACGTCCCTCAAGGTCGAGGCCACCGTCTCTAGCTCTGCTAAGCGCTGCGCGAGATCGCTCTCGCTCAGGTCACTTTCAATTTTGCTCCTTGAACACCACCTCCACCCCCACGAAGTCACCGCCCACCCGACGACTTGACCGCCATTCCACAATGGTGCTGCACAATTCTCTGTTCCAAGCTGCCGTAGTGGCGACGATGCTGAGTCTCTCGGCGGCTGAGACCGTCGAGAAGGACGCCAAGTGGCTCTGGGAGAACGAGGAAGACGCGGCGTACGCTGCCGACACGGGCTTCTTCGCGGACTTCCGACCCAATGACGAGAACCAGACGTGCTCCAGTGACCTGCACGCCACGCCCTTCGACAAGCAAGTGCGCGGCGCCAACCTCGGCGGTTGGCTCGTGCTGGAGCCTTGGATCACTCCTTCGCTCTTCTACCAGTTCTTGGGCACCCAGGAACGCTACGGCGACAAGGCTCCGGAGAAGACGGCGATGGATACGCACTCCTTCTGCACTGCGTTGGGCAAGGAGGAGGCGAACCGACAGCTACGGATCCACTACGCCAACTGGGTCACGGAGGCCGACATCAAGGAGATGGCGGAGGCGGGCGTTAATTCGCTCCGCGTGCCGGTGGGCGACTGGATGTTCCAGCCCTACGAGCCCTACGTCGGCTGCACGGACGGCGCTGTCGAGGAGCTCGACCGCGTGGCCGACCTGGCGGCCAAGTACAACATCGACCTGCTGCTCGACATCCACGGGCTCAGGGCTCGCAGAACGGCTTCGACAACAGCGGCAAGAGCTCCACAGTCAAGTGGACTTCGACTATGAGTACGCAGCCTGTCGGCGCCACGATGTTCGAGCACTGGCCCGTTCGATCAGCCGAGTGGGTCGGCAGCTTCGACGCTGAATCGGCCACGTACACGTCCGTCAACTACAACCACATGGTGCACTCGCTCGACACGGTCGTCGCTATCGTCGAACGATACGCCTCGCACCCGGCCATCGTCGGCCTCGAGCCGGCCAATGAGCCCTGGAGCTCACCCCCATGGATCTGCTCAAGGAATACTACTGGCGCTCGTACAAGCGCGTGAAGGCGCGCGCCCCGCACTGGAAGTTCGTCATCCACGACTCGTTCCGCTTCGGCGTGCAGTACTGGTCGCAGTTCATGGTCGGATGCCCGGACATCGCCCTGGACACGCACATCTACCAGGCGTGGAATGCTCCGGGTACGCGCTCCGACTATTACGCCAACGCCTGCCAGCAGAAGTACACGATCGCCGACATGGAGAACGCCGTCATGCCGGTGATTGTCGGCGAGTGGTCGTTGGGCACCGACAACTGCGCCATGTGGCTCAACGGCTTCAACGACAACCTGCCGGGCTTCCCCAACACGCAGTGCCGCATGGTGGACTGCCCCGTGCACAGCACCTACCTGGGCGAGGGCTTCCCGGCACGCCGCTCGACATCACCAAGCCCATTCAGGGCCCATACGGCACCGGCCAGTCGGGTCCGGCATTCGGCAAGTGCCCCGTGACCAGCAACACCGCCTTCGAGCAGGACGACGACGTCGAGTTCGCTCGCAATCTGAACCTCAAGAAGCTCAACGCGTTCGCGCTGGGCCACGGCTGGTACTTCTGGAACTTCAAGACGGAGCTCGGCTCGCGCTGGAACTTCCTCGAGCTGGTGCGGCAGGGCGCGTTCCCCAAGAACGTCTCGCACTACCACGACAGCGAGGACGTCTTCTCGGCCTGCGAGAAGGAGGACCGCGGCGAGTTCCTGTGCGCCGCCAAGCGCGGCGTGCACCCGGACGACCTCGAGCGCGGCCTGGACTACGCGTGCAGTGGCGATCACGTCGACTGCTCGGAGATCGAATCCAAGTTCCTCACGCTCGAGGAGCGCGCCGACTGGGCGTTCAACGAGTTCTGGCATGCGCACCGCCACTCTGGCGCCACATGCGACTTTGGTGGCGCCGCGCACCTGCTGAGCACGAACAAGGCGGCCTCGACCCCGAGTCTGGAGCAGCAGCAGCGACTGCACCGCGACATGGAGCCGTCGTCGCCCGTGATGGTCATCTTTTGGAGCTTCGTGGGTGTGGCAGTCGGGGTTATCGTTGTGGTGGTCGCCGGCGTGCGCATCATGGCGCGCCACAAGCGGCGGCATGAGTACTCGCCGCTCATGTCGGTGAACGTGTAAGATAGAAGAGCGCAATACGATACCCCGAATGACAGTACAAGTGTACATTTTATCGGTATTATAATTGTGTTGCAACGAGCTCGTGTAGGGACACATGTAGACTGAAGGTAGACTTCCTACAGGATCTTGCCAGCACCCAGCACCTAGCTAATAGCTAAGCTAAGCTAAGCTATGTTGTCATGAGCTTGAAGGCCTGAAGAAGTTGTCCAGGAGTCCCATACCGACTTTTTTAAGGCAAAGTGCCAATTTAGTAGATTGAGCCAATTTAGTAGCTCCGCTCCTTTTGGCCAATAGAAAAAATGTAGCCATTAAATACGCGCTTTCATTTGACAAAAAGGAACCAGCTGCTTTTGAGTGAAAACCTGAAGGACTTGATATCGGCGCTGATTCCGCCCTCCGCATTTCCAAGTCACCAAGTCACCACCTCCACTCCACGGAAGTCGCGGAAGCCAACGAGGGTGTGGCTGCACCACGGGGACGAGATGACGGAGGCAAGATTGCAGCGACGATCTTGAAGGTCTCGACTACAGCGTGAAAGTGCACAGAAACCCCAAGCGACGCAGCCCAAAGCCCGCGCTACTCCAGGTAGCGCGCGGCATCGTAAGAGGGCGTTGTGCATCCGACAGCGCATAACGAGCCGTACTGTATTGCTACTGGGGAGCTGGTTGCGCGCAGGCTGAATCATGGCTCGGTATCCGTGCTGCAACACGCTCATAGTACATGTAGGGCATGTCCCCGAGTCATTACATGTGCAGTTTAGTATGCATACAATACAAGTGCTGTTTCAGTCGTCACCAAGCTACGTACGATAACCGCACAGCAAACTGACATCTACAGCTTCACTTAGCTACGTATGATAGCCGCACAGCAAACTAACATCTACAGCTTCATCGAGCTATGGCGCGCCGTACAGACTGCGGCTGAAAGCATCGCAGCCACCGTTGAGCACTCGTTGAACTCTTCACCGCCGACTCGCCAAACCTACCATTGTGGTGCCGACGATAAACGTCCACCGTGCTCCTTCTAGCGACCGCGCTGGTCTGCTACAGTATGAATCGCCTCCGGTTGCAGTGTGCCCGCATCGCCGGCGCTCACGCGTACGAGGTCGCCATGAGATATTTGATAACCGTCCCTTTTGGATGGTGTAAGCCATGTCAAGATGTGCTGTAGGGTACTGTTCATTACACTATCGACCCCGCTCTACCCCGGCTGAAAGTCCTGCCCCCTGGGGGACTCGAACCCTCAACCTCCCGGTCCCCGATGTGCGGCCCTTACCACTATACCGAATGGGATCGGTTTGTCAACCATCCAAGGGGTTCCTACATTATTTAATAAACTAGACTTTATCATGAGATGCGCTGAACATGACGTTTGAAAGGATTGCATCCACCTAACCCTAAAGTGATTTGGAGCTGCGCTGTCTTGTAGCCCTTCATACTAAAGCCAAGTGTAATAGGGCCACTAAACTGGCACCGCCGCGAAATCGATGCTGCGCGTTGCCGGTTAGCTAGAAGTCGCGTACGCACCTGGTTGAAGCCACAAAAAATCACAAAAATCCGCTGGTGTCTCCTCTTTACGATGGTACCAGGAACATGTCAATCTGAGCATTCCTTCCCGAGTTATCGCCACTTTTGTGCCGGTACTCCGCCGTGGCCACTAAATTGGCACTTTGCCTTACATGTAGTTATAATGGGTTTGCCAAAAAAGGAGCGATTTTGGAGACGGGCAGAGTCTTTATCTAAAATTTTGTATGGAGTGATTGATGACCACAGTAAGAAAGTACTCATTCCCATTTCGTACCACCCCATTATTGGGCGAAGCCCCAATACTGTGAGTTTGCATGCGGAGTTTCCGGCGTCCTTCTCTTTACTTGCTTTGCGTTCACCAACCTGAAGTTTTTGCTTTTCTTTTGTTCCACAACACTGGCATGGGACTAGGTCAGGCCGCTAACCAGAGGGGGCTGGGACAGGTGTTGGCCTTGGTGTCCCTCATGGGGGTGACTTTAGGAACATTCGCAAGTAAGGTGTTAGCTTGGCAAAACGGTATTTCATACGTGTCCTTACTTCGCGTTGCTCTTAAATACCCCCCAATCTGGGATGGGAAGTATATTTAGGGCTAGCTTGGATCGAAGCTACAGGATACGCTGATAATGGCGGCAGCGGAGTTTCTCGAATGCCAGCGACTTATAAGTCACGGCGCTATATAGTTTTTCTTTTGAAAAGTTTACTACGCACTACTTGGCCGTTGAAGTCCACGAAGCGTGTAGCACGAGGCTAGCAGCGACAGGTAGGTCGAGACCCAGCAGCGGCGGGTAGCTCGTGGCCGAGCAGAACTTATCGACCAGTATCCCCACGCAGCCTGCCGAGCAACGAGCATACTTGACTCGACAACTTTTCTTCGCATGGTATTGTATTCGTCTCGATTTAGTTAAGCGGAAGTGTTAATCGTATTATTACATTATCGTACGAATCCGGGGCAGGGGGCGAGTCCTATACTGTGCTACGCACAGTTAGGACAGCCCCTCTCCAGTAGGCATTGATGGACTCTAGTAACTAAAAAAAGTCGGTATGGTTGGGAAAACCATTTTGCTTGGGAAACAAACAGCTGTAAACCACTTTGGTTGAAAATGCCCCTTTTCGTCGCAGTATTATGTTGCGCGAGATCTTCCCGCACTGTGGTTGGGAAGACAACCATTTTGGCATTGGGTTTCATACATGTGTAGTCATTCCCCAAAATTCGTACGACAATGTTGGCCACATTTTGATTTGCGTTCGACAAAGCGTCTGACATTTTCTAAAAACCTTGATTCGCTTCTCTATTGTTTTGTATGGAATCGCTAGCACATCGTGATTCGCACAGAATAAGGCCGTGTTCGAGATGGCACCCAAATAGCTGCTTCGAGCACATTTGGCACACAAAATAGCTGCTTTGAGCTTTTTGAGCTTTTAAACCTCAGTTTTTAGTAAAACCTCAACTACCTCGAAATCACTGCTTTTGAAATTCATAGTAGGGCTGTTTTCCACGAAGCAGCTATTTCGCTCAGAGCTGTTAAAAAAGGCAGATTATTCGAAATGGCTGGTTTTAGCGAAATAGCTCGAAATACGCTATTTCAACTCGAACACTGAACTCAATATACCTTACTTCCAAAACAAAACAAAAATCACGGATAATAGTAGCCTGAAAGTCACTAGAACATCTAATTTCTTAAACGAGCTTCAAATATGAAAAGAATATATTCAAGTCATACGACCCGAATATAATCCAGGATTTTGGGGGCCCAAAAATGGAGATATTTTATCGGACACTGAGTCCTCACCACTTTCAAGCGGTCAATAGCTTTCCACCTTTTGTAAAAAAAGTAAAAAGACACGCCAATTGATTGACGCAGTTAAATCGCGATTCGTACTTCGGTTGATTAGTAACCCCGTGTTCTAGCAGCACTGGGCGATTCTAAACGAGTCAGTTTTCGAATCCCCCACCTGGAAGCCACACGATGAACCTGCTGCCACTCCTCTCGTCGGCCATTGCCGCCGCTCTGCTCTGCTCTGTGGGAGCCGTTAGCATCGACTTCGACAGGGTGCGTCCGTTTGCTCAGCCCAAACCGGTGACTGTATCCGAGAAAGCTGCCATCAAGTTCCAACCGAGTCTCGCGTATGGTAACGGCACTGAAGGATACGGGCGGACAGTGCCGTGCCGCCCGTACCCTGCTGTCAACGCTGCTGGAGAAACCAGCGGAGGGCTGGACTATGACTTAAGTAAACCTGAAGCCTGTCAGGGATCGAGTCTGGGCTCGCAAGTGTATGGCCGTGCTGCTTGGTACAACGACCTCTGGGGCATCATGTACGCGTGGTATTTCCCCATGGATTCCAGTCGTGTGGAAGGTGATCGACACAAGTGGACTGCTGCAGTTGTGTGGCTCGACAACCCTGCCATCGAAAACCCCAAGATTGTCGCTGTGTCGGCTATTGGCGCTTTGGGAGAGTACGAAGTCGTGAAGAGTGGTCCAGCACCAAAACAGTGTGACGAGGACGTGTGTCACTCCTTGGAGGAGCAAATCAACGGGACTACCCCCCTTCTCCACATCGATGCCTGGTGGTCCTCCAGTGGGTTGGCATTGAGTCCGCAACTCAACGTGGGTGAATTCCAGGATCTCATCATGTGGGAGCAGATGACTGAGGAGGCGCGTCAAGGTCTCAGCGAAGCGAGCTTTGGAGCCCCCATTATCGACGAAGCCTTCAAGGCAAACCTCAAGTCGGCTAGCCCGCACTAAAGAGAGAAACGCCTTGAAACGATATCTGCTGCGTCCAGCATAAGCAAATAGGGCTCATACTGGTCTAAGCATTCCAAATTTCAAAGGGATTGAAATTACCTTTTTTCTCGCTCATACTACGTAGTACTTTGTTAGGTATTGAAAAGGATACTTTGTCAGTTCGCACAGACACTCATGTATCCACATTATGTGTTGGCTAGGGTTGGTTGGAGTAGCCTGAAAGTCACTAGAACATCTAATTTCTTAAACGAGCTTCAAATATGAAAAGAATATATTCAAGTCATACGACCCGAATATAATCCAGGATTTTGGGGGCCCAAAAATGGAGATATTTTATCGGACACTGAGTCCTCACCACTTTCAAGCGGTCAATAGCTTTCCACCTTTTGTAAAAAAAAGTAAAAAGACACGCCAATTGATTGACGCAGTTAAATCGCGATTCGTACTTCGGTTGATTAGTAACCCCGTGTTCTAGCAGCACTGGGCGATTCTAAACGAGTCAGTTTTCGAATCCCCCACCTGGAAGCCACACGATGAACCTGCTGCCACTCCTCTCGTCGGCCATTGCCGCCGCTCTGCTCTGCTCTGTGGGAGCCGTTAGCATCGACTTCGACAGGGTGCGTCCGTTTGCTCAGCCCAAACCGGTGACTGTATCCGAGAAAGCTGCCATCAAGTTCCAACCGAGTCTCGCGTATGGTAACGGCACTGAAGGATACGGGCGGACAGTGCCGTGCCGCCCGTACCCTGCTGTCAACGCTGCTGGAGAAACCAGCGGAGGGCTGGACTATGACTTAAGTAAACCTGAAGCCTGTCAGGGATCGAGTCTGGGCTCGCAAGTGTATGGCCGTGCTGCTTGGTACAACGACCTCTGGGGCATCATGTACGCGTGGTATTTCCCCATGGATTCCAGTCGTGTGGAAGGTGATCGACACAAGTGGACTGCTGCAGTTGTGTGGCTCGACAACCCTGCCATCGAAAACCCCAAGATTGTCGCTGTGTCGGCTATTGGCGCTTTGGGAGAGTACGAAGTCGTGAAGAGTGGTCCAGCACCAAAACAGTGTGACGAGGACGTGTGTCACTCCTTGGAGGAGCAAATCAACGGGACTACCCCCCTTCTCCACATCGATGCCTGGTGGTCCTCCAGTGGGTTGGCATTGAGTCCGCAACTCAACGTGGGTGAATTCCAGGATCTCATCATGTGGGAGCAGATGACTGAGGAGGCGCGTCAAGGTCTCAGCGAAGCGAGCTTTGGAGCCCCCATTATCGACGAAGCCTTCAAGGCAAACCTCAAGTCGGCTAGCCCGCACTAAAGAGAGAAACGCCTTGAAACGATATCTGCTGCGTCCAGCATAAGCAAATAGGGCTCATACTGGTCTAAGCATTCCAAATTTCAAAGGGATTGAAATTACCTTTTTTCTCGCTCATACTACGTAGTACTTTGTTAGGTATTGAAAAGGATACTTTGTCAGTTCGCACAGACACTCATGTATCCACATTATGTGTTGGCTAGGGTTGGTTGGACTGCTCGCCCAGCTGCACGTTGACGCGCTTTTGATGGATTCGAAACGAAATATTCCGAACACAGTAAACCACTCTTTTTTCTTAAAAAAAAACACTGCCAGACATCTACAAGTTGGAGTCGGGTGCGGATTAAAATCTAGTGTGAAAGGGCTGAAGTCCTAGCGTGGACCTTCAAACGGTGGACTTCCGTGTTTTTTTTATGAAGAGGGATGACTTGATTAGTGCTTTTTACGTGTATTTTATTGAACGCGTAGTGATGAAGCCAAATGGGCCTTAGGACACACGGAATGCAAGCGAATGTCATCGTGTTTTCTTCTAATACACTAATTGCCTTTTCAGGAGAGCTGCCTCTAGCTGGTTCCAGAGTCTAGCTCGATAATTACGTCCTATGAAATTCCACAGGTGAAAGCCTCCTAGGGAGGCTACCACCGTGATAAATGGCTTCGCTGGAAGCCCTGCGGCTCACAATGAAGTCTTACACAAGGGGCAAGCAAAATGTCATCCAAAGCCTTGGTATTAGTGAGCGCAGCTTGCCTGTATGGACGCACACGAGATATTCATCCTTTGATTGATTTGCACAAGACTCCCATCCGTTTCTGTATCATACACGGTCGTCATCCCTTTTACACTAGCTTTTAATCTTTTCTCGTTGGAGTCAACTTGAAACTTTTAAGAACATGATGTTTGTATACCGTTGGGCCGGAACTTGTCAGCTCCGATTCGCTCGTCTATTATATGCACTGATGCACGAGGTGATGCCACCCCAGGAGTAATGAATTGACTTGAGAAAACGTAAGTCCCTGTCGCCGACGCTTAAATGGAGCTCTCTGATTGGCTAAAATTTCCTGGGCTTATGACATGTGCTACATGATGGAGGACACGTCGGATGCACTTGCGGCCACTTGAGTCGTTCGGAACGACCCCAAGTGCAGTGTATATCTAGGCGGAAAAGTTGTTAGCGTGCGCATTACAGATAAAATAGGTGTTTGGGCTGCGGCAACCGAAACAACATGAAAAGCTGAATCCGTACTACTACTAGTACGACATAGCTTGGCGCATCCGGAAAGGGTGAGTTAAACACGAACACGGCTATACGTTCGACGTTTGAACAAAAAGCGCCGGTCGTCGCGGCTCACCGGTGCGTGCTGCTTGATCACTGTCGCGCAGTGCGCTCGGTTTCAGTGGTGCGCGCACCTTTCGCTGTATGCGCCGTGGCGACCAGCCTTCGGGTCTATGGCTACTCCTGCCGATGAGACTCCACCAGGCGGTGGAGCCCTCCTCTCATTTATGTGACTTGCCGCTATGGACTGCATCTTGGCCATGAGTGTCACCCACGCCAATGTCGACTCGACCGAGACGATGGAGACGGTGACGGTGACGGTCAAGGTGGTGAACGCGGCGACCGACAAGGCTGAGCGATGACGTTCACCCGTTGCATGACTGAGCGCTGCGGTTACGCTGCGACGTCCATCTGGACAAGCGGCACTAACGCGACCCAGCAGTCTACGGAGACCACCGAAAGACGGAGGCATTTTGATGTAGAACATGCTTACCCAAAATACGGGCTGCCTCGACCCGCTTAATCCAATGAAATTGTACTCTAATTTGCGCTGGTTTTGGTACAAATAAACATGCAGTGGACCTGGGCTCGAGGGTCCTCGGGAAGTAATTCAACCACAATGGAACCTGGAGCCCGTCCAGGAATCGCATCGTTGAACTCTGTGCGCATACACTGTACTTAGGTAGACTTAGGTAGACATATTTTGACCAATAGGAGTATCCACTTATCGTCGGCTACCGCCGCTTACGCTTTCCAGGAAGGATGCGATCCCAACTGCCCTATAGTGGACCTCAGTCAATGTGTCATACTCCAAGGGGTGGGAATACACCAATTCCGGAAATCATAAGCCAATCCGCCTACGTTTTGGCGGGAAATCCCATATGTAAGAGCATCTCCACCGGCAAAGCGTAAAACTAAAAGCAAAATACGCAAAACTCGAGCTGTCGACATCACAACACTGTGAAAGACGGGGCAGTGCTGCACCGGTGTCCAGCCATACAATTGAGTAAAACTAAAGCTCATACCCTCCTTCCTATCTTGCCAGCCATGGAGACAGACAGCAGCACACTCAGACTCTTCCATCTCTTCGACGACGTCCTCGGTGACACAAAGTCGCTAGTAGCGACTCTCTACTCGCATCTTCTTGACAGGGACGTGTCTGGCGAGGCCGCAGTGGAGGATGGAATGAGAAGGCAGGCATGGCAGCGTAGACATCAACGGTAGCTGGGGGTGTGGGCGAAAGGGGCATTTGCCACCTGGGCGAGACTGATAGGAGTCGAGGGCGGTACTCCATTGCGACGCAGCTAGAGTTGGGTTTTGTGTACCAGGAGAGTGAAAGAGGCTGGCTGCGATTTGCTCATGGATTTACGCAAAGTGCTCTCCTTGAGCAAGTTTGCTCAAATCGGCGGTCCACTTAAATTTTTGAGCAAATCTCGCGTAATTTACTCAAACCGGTGGAGTACACAAAACTAAACTTAAATGTAAATCCTATCATAAAAAGAACAATTTTTAGTTTTACTCGCCAGTGGAGATGCTCTAACTTACGTAAATACGAGAATGGGGGATGTCCCACCACCGATTTGCACCGGATCGGACCTAATGTGACCGTCTGCCACCGAATGTGTCCCGCTTCAGTGTCCCGGTTCCCCTTCAACGCGGTGACGCTGCTGTAGCACGCTTTGGGCGGCTCAAAGCTTCTTGGCAGCCTTTGTAGGGTGCTCTCGATCTACACGAAGCATGGTATGTACATTAGAAACCCTAGTTTAGTGTGCGAGTTATTATTACATAGTGCAGTTTCAATCCAGCGAATAACTGCGTTAAGGACTCTGTTGCAGGGGGCCTACGGCTTCAATTTAGTGTCAGGAGGATGGTTTTCGTGCTCCTTCAGCTATTCTAACTATGTATTACGGAAGAATGCATTGCGTAGCGGTCCTATAGGACGTGCAGCTAGCGCTATCACGCGGCAGTCGCTTTGCGTTCACATGCATCTCTCCTTGTTTGCATCTAGAACATCTGATAGCGCAGACTTCATTCCTACATCAGGTAGATACTACTAGCCAAAGAGCCTGGACGTATACGCCGCTCGCACTGTGAAGATGGCGTGTCGAGATCCGCCAGCTTACAGCACTTTGAAGTTCAAGGGCTCCTGCGTCTAGTCCCTGTGTACTTTGTATGCGACTGTCAGTTTTCTGCATTACTGTATAACTGTAGAGGGGGTTGTCACCTCTTCAATCCCATTCTTTCTCCGTGGCAAGCAAGTGTCTTTCGTTGTTCCTCTCCGCTCGTGCGCGGCCACTCGCTCTATATCTGCCAACAACTTAACACGCACTCATCGTTCAGGCCCTCGGAGACATCAATGAACCTGAACATCCAAGCCTACTTTGCGTTCACGATACCTCGCAAGTAATACATTTGTGCAGATATTCCTAACTAACTGTTACATCAAATTACAGTCTGATAGTGTCCTGATAGCCCTTCCACGTGATTCCGCCTGCGGCGGAGATTGTCGGAGTTCGGGTGCAAATGTCGGAGATGTCGGGGCCTGGCGCCGCCAGACCCCGACATCCGCCAGTGCCGGCCCCAGCATCACCGATAAGTCCAGTACGACGTACTGGACTATTTCCGTGCTGGCACTATGGGATTGGTACTCATCTCATCGCTAGATATGAGCTGGAAATTGTGCGTACAGTTACTGCAAGTACAGTTTTACAAAAGCACCTACATGTATTCATACATATATAGTGACATCAAGTGCTATACATGTATCCGGAAAAACATACCCCATGTATTGCAAGAGGATAGGTACTCATCTCATCTCATCGGTAGATGTGGTAAGCTATCACAATACAGTATACCGGTATGTAAGCTTACAAAGCTTACATAGGCACTTAACACCTTGGTTCCGAACGTCGTAAGTTACGACATCTTGCTTTTTTAATGTCGTAAGTTACGACATTGAGCAATTTATACAAGAAAATTGTATATACACGATTTTCCCATACTTTAATCAAGTGTTTTTCAAGCGTCTGCAGCATATAAGGTGCGAGAGGTCTCTGCGACAAGTTCACAAAACCGGGTCAGAGGATGGGCCCGGGATACCAGTCTGGTCCAGACCACTCATTCGAGAATTTGAGGGCCGACGAGCATGCGGTCCAGTCGCCGCGAGAAAACCACTGCCCCCGCCGCACAAGCACACGACGTTGACTTCAGGCACTTTTGGCGGCAGCTCAGGGCAGCGGGATGGACGTCCAAGCGTCCGACAGGTATCCAGAAGGAGTGGACGTATATTAGTCCAAAGCGCGCGATCGTGTTGGTTGGTGAAAGTGCTGTGGTAGAATACGCCTTCCAGTCGGGCTTGCTGGTCGAGGACGAGGATGGGTCACCCGAGGCAGTAGATGATGGCGAAGATGAGCATGTTGAAGGCGAACGCGGTCGAGCTGGTGCTGGAGAGAGTGGCGGCGAAGAGGAGCATGTCGGAGACGAAGGTAACCGTGACGGAGACGTCATTAGACCCTCTCAGATCGACACAAGCGTCCAGCTGTCGCAGAACACTATCGAGAAGATGTTTGGCGCCTCCGATGAATCGGAGCCTGAACTATCGCAGAGTGCTGTAGCGAGAGCATTCAATCTCTCCCCGAGGGACCTGGAAGCTGATGAAGAGCAGCGAGACGCAGCAGCCAGCTTGCGCCTGCTGTCGGATGCGTCGGGGCTGGAGAGTGAAGGGGAGGACGATCGTGCTGCTACTTTCTCCACTGCTCCCCCACGGCGAACGCGGATCCTGCCCAAGCTCGACGCCGATGTGAACGTGTTGCAGGACGGAGAGAGCAGCAGTGAGTACGAGGACCTCAGCTCTGGTGAGAGCGATGGCGTTGGCATCTGCGATGACGACCTCGACTCTGGAGGCGGCGGGTTCGATGAGGATGATGACGAAGTCTCTGATAGTGACGCCGGGGAAATGGATCAGGCTTTCCTCGCGTCACTGCATGTTGACGGCGACGTTGAACTGAGCAAAGCCGCTCTCAAGGAGCGAACGGCGGCTCTGCGTGCGATGCAATGGACCCAGGTCTCGACAGAGTTCGAGACCGACACTCCTTCATACCCTGGGTTGGGTACGGAAGCAGCAAGACCTGTCGGCGAGCTGCTGGATGTGTGGCGGTCGCCACTCCTGACTCTATTCTGCTTTGTCCCGAAAACCCTGTGGGTCTCGATCGCAAGTCAGACTAACCTCTACTGCTTGCAGCAAGTGGAGAGGCGAGCAGAAAGGATGGCAGCGCGGCAGACTGGACGGCATCGTGAGACCGCCGCACAAATTCGCCAGCGATTGAGAGCTGCGTCTGAGTACGGCGTTCACGAGATTCTTCATGTCGTTGGCCTTCTCGTGGCGCGCATGCTGTGTCCCCAGAAGAGGAGCTTCGCTGCGCACTGGTCCATGGTCGAGGACGGCGCGATACCAGCCGGCTTGTTTGGTCGATACATGACGCGCGACCGCTGCCAAAATATCCTGCGTGACCTTCACTTCGTCGACAACACCGCAGACCACGGCCGCGATAAGCTGTGGAAGCTGCGTCCTGTGGTGGACAAGATCCAAGAGCGCTTCTTGGCAGGATGGTCTCTTCCCGCCGTCTTCTCATTCGATGAAGGAGTACTTCCTGCCACGTCGAAGCGCAACACCACTCGCATGTTCATGTCGGACAAGCCGCACCGATACGGCTCTAAACTGTTTATGCTGTGTGACGCAAAGACCGCCTACTGCCACAGGTATGCTTATTCTTTATTCAAGTCGTAACAGACGGCTTCCGACGGATACTAACTTTTGTTTGTGTCGTAACTATTCTAGATTTGAAGTTTATGTAGGCAAGCGTAACAGCGTCGATGGAGGTGATGCTGGAATGGACGTCAAGACCGGAGCAGCGGCCGTCTTGCGGAACCTAAAGGCTACGTTCACTCCTCAATCGCGCCACAACTGGCATGCTGTCGTCATCGACCGATACTACTCGTCAGTGCTTCTTGCCGTGGAGCTGCTGAAGATGAACGTTTACGTGGTTGGAACGATCGCCACCAACCGCTTGGGATTCGACAAGCGCATCAAGTCAGACAGCAAGACCCGCCCGGCAACCATTCCGCGTGGTTCGTGTGTCTTCTCGCGCTCCGTCGCGGTCCCCTCCATGATCTCGTGCCTCTGGTGGGATCGCAAGCCTGTCTACTACCTCTGCACCGGCTCCGCCATGACGTCGTCCACGATCGAGAGGAAGGTCAAGCGGGTGGGCGCGATTCGAGTGGGGTGTCCTCAAGCTGTGAACGATTACCAGAACTGGATGGGGGGAGTTGATCGCCACGATCAACTTCGTCTACAGAGTTACTCCCTTCAAATGTCCACGCGATTCACCAAGTACTACAAAGGCTTGTTTTTGGGGTTCCTCGACCTGGCGTTGGTGAACGCGTACCTGAGTCACAAAGAGGCGGCCAAAATCATGGGAGCAGCCCCCATGAAACGCTCAGAGTGGTTTGCAGTCATCCAGAACCAGCTCCTGCAACTGAAGCCCGAGGACTTTGCTGGGGAAGCTACGCCTCCTCCGTCGCGACAGAAGCGTAGGCGTACACCTGTCCGCCTGGCACACGCACTGCAGCACTCTGAAGACTGGGTCACCGTCAGCGGCGTCCGGAAGCGCCGCCAGAGATCGTGCAACGTCTGTGCGCTCTTGCGCACAGAGAAGAAGAAGTCATTCGCGACGACTTACTTTTGCGAGCGCTGTTCCGTCGACGACGCTAAGTGCTGGCTGTGTAACAAGATCCGGCGCAACTACAAGGGCGTTGCCAAGACTTGTTTTGAGATCTGGCACGACGACTTCGGCGCCGGGCAGAACATTCCGGCCAACCTGGGAAAGCGCGTCCAGCTGCGCCGGCCGGGCAAGAATGTAGGAAAGCGGAAGAAGGCACGACGCGAACTGCAGCTTCCTCCCGAGGAAGTAAGCGATGGCGGCGAGGCTGACAATGATGAGTGAGCGTGCAGGTTGCGTTTCAGTTAGTGAGTCGTGTGGTTGAATGCACATTGTGTTGAGCCAATGTACCTTCTTTTGTGTGTTTTCTGAAATGAGTTGCAGAACAGTGCACGTCCTCAGCCACCTGTTGATTGCCAATGGAGTCTGTTACGACATTGATCGGCGATTACTATATCCCAATGCTGTATCACTTACGACATCGGCGTGGAAACCTGCTAACAATTTATACACCTATCCCGATGTGAACCACATGGCTCATACAAATATTGAGTGATACTGTAAGTCGTAACTTACGACATGCGCTTACGCGTCTGAGGCGAGTACCGTTCGGAGACAAGGTGTTAAAGTATCAGTATTATAATACGTCTAAGTTACGGACAGGCATGTTTACATTAGTAAGCAGGAATCGGCAATTCGGACCGAGTTCAGTTTCGAATTTCCCGCCTGGCACCCAGACCATGAACCTGTCGCCGCTCCTCTCGTCGGCTTTTGCCGCCGCTCTGCTCTGCTCTGTGAGAGCTTTTGACATTCAGTACGACAACGTCCATCCGTTTGCTGAGCCCAAACCAGCCACCATATCCGAGAAGGCTGCGATCAAGTTCAAACCGAGTCTCGAGTTTGACGACGACACGTGCCGCCCGTACCCTGCTGTCAATGCCGCTGGAGACACCAGCCGAGGGTTGGAATATGGCGACACGGGGGTTGAAAGCTGCCAGGGCTCAAGTCTGGGCTCGCAATTGTATGGCCGGGCTGCTTGGCACAACGACCTCTGGGCCATCATGTACGCGTGGTACTTCCCCAAGGACTCTGGTCTGACGGACAGTCGACACAAGTGGACTGCTGCAGTTGTGTGGCTTGACAACCCTGCTATCGAGAAGCCCAAGATCGTCGCCGTGTCGACCATTGGACTTGGGGGAGTGTACGAATTCGCGACGAGTGGCTCCGACACTTTCGAGGATAAACTCAACGGAACGCACCCCATGCTCCTCTTCACAAGCACCTATACAGCTAGCGGGGTGGAGCTGTATTCCGACGGCAAAGGGGGTGAGTTCCAGGACCTCATCATGTGGGAGCAGATGACTGAGGAGGCGCGTGAAGGCCTCAGTGAGGTCCATTCTCAACCGGCTCATGCGGCCGTATGCGTCGAAATACGGACGTGTGATTGGCTAACTTGCCGTGCGGCCGCATGCGTCGGGGAGCAAAAAAAGACGCTCATGCGTCCATTTCGACGCATGCGGCCAAGTTGCCGCACAGCGAGGGTGGGGGACGCATGAGGACCCACCAATCAGAGCACACTATCTGGTGTAGCTTCAATGTCTGATTCACCACTCCAGGTGACTCCGAGTCCAAGAATGAGACTTTCAGACCGCAAGTGAAGACATCGCCAACAACCCCGCCTCCGAGAATGAACCAAACCATTGCAATCAGTCACGTCAGTGAAGAAGATGAGTTCTGTGGAGTTATCTTACCGGTCGTTGCCGCAGTCCTCACCGTTGTGGAGCACCACGATTCTAGCTGTATGCAAGTTGTTCGCCGGCGTATCGACTGGGATACGCACGCCGAGCGTCTTCTACTGGAAGGAGAGTTTAAGCAGTACTACAGGATGAGTTACGCTGGATTCGAGAGATTGTTGACTTTGGTTGGTGCTGATCTGGCCGTAGGCCCTCTTCAATCTGCGCGTCGAGCGCTTGGAGAACCCCCCGTTTCCCCCGCGGGCATGCTTCAGACGTGCATAAGTTGGCTTGCTGGCGGCAGCTATCATCACATTCGAGTAATTACTGGAACCAGTCGAGCAGGGTTCTATCGCATCGTGCACGCTGTGCTAGCCGCTATCAACAATTGCAGGTCTTTGGCAATTCTGTTTCCTCTAACTAATGACGAAATGGAATTAGCGGCGGCTGGATTTCGGTCGATAAGCACGGATGGCGCAATTCCGGGCTGTATTGGGGCTATCGATGGATGGTTGTGCCCAATTCGTGTACCTCGGAGCTCTGAGTGTGGTCGCGTTGTTTCGTTTTTCTCGGGGCATTATCAGCGATACGGCCTAAATGTACAGGCTTGTGCGGATCACCTGTGTCGCTTCACTGCGATGGCATGCCGTGCGCCTGGGGGGAGGAACGACTCTGTAGCGTTTTTGCAGTGGTCGCTCAGCGATGTGCTGTCTAAAATTCAGGGTCCGTATTTTGTTGTCGCCGACAATGCGTATACACAAAGCAGAACGGTGTTGACCCCCTTCAACCAGGCCCAGCTGAACAATAGACCAGACCGAGACAGCTACAACTTCTATCTGAGCCAATGTCGTATCAGAATCGAGATGGCGTTTGGTCTACTAGTCAACAAGTGGAGGATCCTGAAGCGACCACTATGTGTTTTACTCAAGCACGCACCGGTTGTGATCCACGCGTGTATACGGTTGCACAATTTCTGCGTGGATCAGCGCATTATGGAGAGTCCAGCCAGCGCGCGCTCAACTGCCAAATCAATGCGCAAGGAACTTCGAACATGGAATCAGTGCAGAGACCTCTCTTACACCCATACAGAATTCGAGGCTGAGGGCGGTGAGGTGATCCAGTTGCTGGATGAAGCCACGCAAACTATTATAGTGCAACATATTGCCGCAAAAGATCTGCACCGGCCATCGTATAATATTGCTAGGAAGGCAAAAGATAAAAACTAATAGATATTGCATTAGTTTTTCTGTCATGCAAATGTTTTGGTATATAGTGAGTTGAGAACTCTGAGTCGGAGACTCTAAGTTTGGGGTTCAGCCGTTTACAGGCCGCAGCTTCTCCATCCACGACTCTCGCTCCTGTAGCAAGAGGTTTCGATCTTCTAAGAGACGTGCGGTTGCTTCCTCGTTACCATGCGAGGCGACAATAGCTCTATCAATGTCGCCCAGTTGTTTCCTGATATCCCCAAGCATACTTAGTACTTGGGACCGCTGGCTCAAAGCACTTGCTGCTGAATCACGGACACGCTCAGCTTGCAGCGGGGCTGCCGTAGCTTTAGCGTCAGAGGAAGACGTAACAGACTCACAGAGTCGCGGCTAAAGATAGCCCGTTCTAATACCAGAACGCACGAGTCCGTACTCCCTACGGACTCCAAGAGTCAACCCTTAACTCTTAGCTGTGAATCTTCAAACTGAATGTATTTCTCTTATCGCGGCAGAGCCGCCTTCGGTGTAAATGTATCTGGTTCACTATCTAGCATAGTGAACCCTAGTCATATGCATAATCTGTGGCTCTGAAGCCATGTACTGATTCTCCTACTGAAATAGGTTAGACAGTGTGCACCACACAAGCCTGTGTGTGCCACACTTCGTAACCCTTCGGGTAACATTCGTGTAACCCCGTTACACCCTCCCCCACCAAACCGTGGACACGGGTGTTCACGCTTAACGGTCAACGACCGGGTCTTGTTCCGTCAAGCCTCCTTCTCGAACGAGTCAATCCACATCGTGTGGACGTCTCTGAGAACTTCTCGGCGCAACGCGCCCTCACATGACTTCAAGTCATAACGCCTTTTGGTCTTTCGACCGCAGAAACCCTCTCGCGAGGTCCGCCTCGGAGCCTCGCTCCTCTCGCACTTCGGCACCTCGTGCCTGCGAACTCCCAAGCCCCCCCGCGCAGGTGTGCACACCGACCGCGCCTCCCAGGCTCTCGGTCTCCCAGTACTTCGCGGCGCAACGCCTCAAGCAACGCTCGCGGCGAGCACGCCCCAGCTCCCCTCGAGCACTAGCCCATCAGACCATGGACCTCAAAGATCTCTTCGGAGATGAGGAGGAGGGCGAGGTGGACTACAGCGAGTCCGATGCCGGCTCTCCGAGCCATGAGGGTGAGGCAGCGTCCCCACAACGCTCCCGGAACCGCCGCGACGCTTCGCCCACGCCGCCGGCACAACGCGAAGGTGGCACGTCGGCCACAGTTGGCTCGTCGAGCTCCCGCGACCAAGAGCGCCGCGCGCGAACTTCTCCTGCGCGCTCGTCGAGCCATCTCTCTACTGAGCGCACTGCGCCGTTGAGGGAGGAGCCGCGGCCACCGCTGCGCACTCCAAATCCGTTCCTGAACGCTCCTCAGGGCTCCGCGAGCTGCGCGAGCTCACTGAGTCACGGTACTCGCCGCCTCGTGCGGGGAAGCGCCCTTGGGCCCCGTCATCTCCAACCCTTTGGACGAGGTTCAATCCGAGCAGGTTGCGGCGCAGCTGGCCTCCATGCGCTCCCAGCGCCCCGAGTTGCGGCCCCTGCTGAACCCCAGCACCGCCGAGTACGGCTTCCGACCTCGTGACCCCGCGGAGGCATGCCGTCAGGCGTTCCAGCCGACGCTGGCTCAGCATGTCATTGGGCCTGCGGCCCGTACTCCGGAGGAGATCGCTCTTCGAACGTCTCTACGACAGCGACTCTTGACTCCACAGTCTACGACTGTCTCCGAGTACCGCGAGCGGTTGCGCCTGCAAGGCAAGGGGTTGTCCGTGCCCGCCATGCGGACGTACCCTGTGGTGCTCAGCCCGGGCGAAAGCCTGATTGAACACGAGGCTCAGTTCGAGCTCTGGGCTGAGAAGAAGAAGAAGCTTAGCTCCATGGATGCTCTTCGAGCTAGCTTCAGCGAAGTGGATGTTCGTATCGAACGCAAGCTCCGCTTCGACTTTGCGAAGATCCGAGCCAAACGCAGCCTCTCGGCTAACGCTCAGCCGCAGACCCATTCTAGCGCTGCGCGCTTCGCTCCTTTGAGCCCTCCAGTCGCTCCTACCCGTGAGGGCGTGAGCGCTGTGGCTCAGGGCCAACCCCGGAGCAATGTGGCTGACCCAGCAGCTCCCCAGCCTATTGCCGGGAAGCGCGGGACGGCCGGCATGCCGGCCTCGAGCCCACGGGGCGCTGGTGATCAAGCTGATCAAAAGCGTCCACGACGTCTGGGCAGTCTTGGCGAAGGGGCACCTCAAACTCCCATGAGTTCTCTGAGTGTGGGTACCCTCGCCACTTTACCAGATACTGGTTTTGACCCCGGCACCGCCGCTTCGCCAGCAGGCGCTCCACATGGTAGTGAAGGTTCCCTTGCTCATCGAGCAGCGCCGGTGGAGGACGCACCAAGCCGCCTCGCGACGTTTGACGAGCTGTTCGAGGTTCAGCAACAGACGACTCGCCTTCGGGACCATGTCCAGGATGTCGATGCGCGTCTCGCGCGTACTGCCACGGAGCTCGAAGAGCTTGTTCGGGACTTGAGCTGGGTCCAAGTGCCTCGCGAGGTCTGGGACCGGCTCCGACACTTGGAGAGCTGGGTGCAGTATTATGGCGATCGCGACGATCGTCGTAGCCAGGAGCTCTCCGAGCTTCGGCGTCAGCAGGCTGCATTGCAGGGTCAGATTGACCTTCTGGCCCGCATGCAGGGCCCGCCCGCTGCGCCTCCTGCGCCGGTGGCCCCCAGCCTGCGGCACCTCCGACTCCGACTCTGCCCTCAGGGCTCGCGGCACCGCCGATGCCGAGCCTTCCGCCTGTGCCTGCAGTGCCTGCGATGATGGTCGCGTCTGTGACGCCTGCGACTGCGTCCTCGACGCTCGCGACCTCGTCGCCCTCGGTGCCTCCATGTGCACCTGCGTCGGGTCATGGTACGGCTTGAGCAAGCCCACGTAGAAGACGGGGTGCGTCCGCATCTTCTTCGGAAGATTGAGCGTGTACGCAAGGCCCTTCCTGGCCACGACCTTGAAAGGTCCGATGAAGCGCGGGCGCAACTTCGTCTTGAAGACAGCGGACACTGCATGTGTAGGTAGGTTCTTAGCATTTAGCAATACCAGGTCCCCGACCTCATAACTGTCAACATTGCCTCTGCCTTTAGCATCCGCATGTTCCTTTTGCTTTTCTTGGCTCTCAGCCATTGCGTCACGCACGTGTCGTAAGACACTCAAGCGCGTCGACAAGAAAGTGTCAACCTGTTTACGAACAGTAGCCGGGCTGACATCAGCTAGCCGATCAGCTAAATCGGCTTCCTCTCCCCACCAAGCCCGAGGCCACCACGTGGCGGCGTCAGCGGGACGCGGGGATGAGACAAGCTGTTCACGTAGAACGGCGTGTAGCCGGTCGAGGCATGCACGGCGTTATTCAACGCAAACTCAACGAGTGGCAGCATAGCGCTCCAACGCTTCGGCGTCTCAGCGCAAATGCTGCGGAGCACGTCTTCGACGACGCGATTCACTCGCTCCGTCTGACCATCGGTCTGCGGGTGATCCGCCGTGGACATGTCCAGCTTGGTGCCAAGCACCACAAAGACCGCGCTCCAGAAGTTGCCCGTGAAGCGGGGTCTCGGTCCGAGACAATCGACTCCGGGAGTCCGTGTTGTCGAAGCACTCGGTCCAAGAACAGCGTTGCTGTACCCTTACCATCGATGGTATCCGGCACAGCCGCAATGTGAGCCATCTTGCTCAGTCGGTCTACAAAGACCACGACTTCCAGTGTTGCCCGCCGCATCCGCCGGCAGGCCAAACACAAAGTCCATACTCATGGATTGCCAACAGCCCGAAGGGACAGGCAAGCTTGCCAACGGGGCTGCAGCATGGGGTGACGACTTCACTCGCTGACACGTCTCGCACGTGCGCACATAAGTGCTCGTCCACTTGTACATCTTCGGCCACCAGTAGTGGGTGCTCACCGAGCTGTAGGTCTTCTCACGGCCAAGATGGCCAGCCACCGGCGTGTCGTGGGCCTCATAGAGGATACGATACTTCAGGTCCTCATCATGAGGGATGACCACGCGTGGCGTGTCCTCGGAGCCAGTGATGTAGAACAGCAGGCCACCATCGAGGGTGTAGCGATGCAAACGCGCGCGCACTCGCGCCGACAATTCAATGTCCGAGTCTTGAAACTCCTTGCTCCCGAGAGCCTTCAGCAACGCGACACAAGTGTCATCCTTGGCATAAGCCGTTCGGATCAGATCCGGTAATGACGAAGTCACGGTCGTTACATGAGCCAGCTCATAATCCGGCCTGCGCGACAGCGCGTCCGCGAGGACATTCTGCCTGCCAGGCTTGTACTTCACCTCGAAGTTGTACTCCGCGAAGAAGGACAGCCAACGGGCCATCCTTTGCGAGAGATGAGGCGACTGAGTCGCAGTGCGTAACGACGCGTGATCCGTGTAAATCACGAACGGCTGAGAGCCCAACAGGTGAACCCTGAACTTGACGAGCGCATACTTCATCGCAAGTAGCTCTTTGTCATGGACAGGATAGTTCTTCTCAGCAGCCTTCAGCTGACGAGATTCGAACGCCACCACGCGCTCGCGCCCCTCGGCGTCTGCTTGTTGCAGGTCACAGCCGATGGCAAAGTCCGAGGCGTCACAGACGACACTAAACGGACGAGCGGGTTCTGGCAAAGCCAGAATAGGCGCATGAAGGAGACTATCCTTAATTGCCGCAAACGCATCTTGATGCTCGGTGTTCCAACACCACTCCGCGTCCTTCTTCAGGAGATTGGAGAGTGGCCGAGCCATCTCAGCGTAATTCTCGCTGTACTTGTGCAAGTAATTGGCCAAGCCAAGCCACTTGCGAAGATCCTTCTGGTTCTGGGGAACCGGCCAGTCAACAATGGCCTTGACCTTGACCGGGTCGGCCCTCAGGCCACGCTTCCCGATGAAGCACCCTAAGAAGGGAATCTCTTCTGCTCCGAAGATGCATTTGTCAATGTTGGTATACAACTTGTTTTGACGCATGCACTCGAGCACAGCACGCAGGTGCTCGACATGGTTCTCCATATCAGTCTTCCCGTGCTCCGCACGACTGTGGACAAAGATGTCATCGAAGTACGTCTGCGCGTACGCCCGATGGGGCCGGAAGAGCTGCGTCACAAGACGATTGAATGTCGCTGGCGCGTTCGAAAGCCCTTGGGGCATCACCAACCACTCCCAGAGCATGCCGCTCGGAGTACTCACCGCAGTGAGAGGGATGTCGCTCGTTCTCATGAGCAATTGGTAGTAGCCATCGACCAAGTCGAGCGCACTGTACATCGTACATCCTGCCATGTTGTTCTGAAGAGCGTCCTTCCGAGGAATCGGCGTCTGCGCCGGAATGGTGGCGGCATTCAGCTTGTTGAAAGCATGCACAATACGCCACTTACCATTCGGCTTTCTGACACAGAACGTCGGCGTGGAGTGAGGAGACTTACTCTCACGCACCATGCCCGCCTCGTGCTTCGCACGGAAGAACGCGTCAATGACGTCACACTGCTCCTTCGGCAGAGGCCACTGCCTCGTCACGCAGTACTTCGTTCCCGGAACGAGATCAATCTCATGCCGGACACCTCGATCCGGAGGTAGCCCCGAGGGCGGTTCCTTCGAGACCACGTCTTGATAATCCTTCACCACGTGATACATGGGATCCGACGGATCCTTCAGGATCGCCGATCCGCTTCGCGCATTCAGCGCCTTCTTAGTGTCCTCCAGGACAGCTTCATCCAGAAGCGAGGACGAGTTCAACTCTTCTTCAGGTCGTATGACCACCACCTCCGCCAAGTCTCCAGCCTTCAAGGCGTCGCCCAACTCGGCCAAGGATATCTCGTCCAGCTCCAGGAGAGCAGATAGTAAGGGCAAGTCGGTGAGACTGACGTCTCCGTCGACGTCGCCCGTCACTCCATTCACGAGTGTGTAGAGCTGCTCGCTCTTGTGTAGAGCCCCACCGCTCGGCACACCCTTCTCGACTCGTGAGACCGCAGACGCCTTGCGTCGCGCCGCCAGCGCTTTGCGGCGCTGCCGCCTCTTCATGGACACTGTCCGCCCAGAAGAGCTCCGTTATTTCGCGTGCTTCTTGACGCCAGGTGTCACCACCTCATTCAGCTCCAGAGGAGCACCAGTGTCTTGATCGACACTCAGCGAAGGACTGCACGACCCGCAGCCTCCACTCAGTGGATTACGTGCCACTCCACGATCTTCATCCGGGCAGAGCCCCTTGTCCCTCGGCATCGTGCCGACCGCGCCGTCGCTGGCACGCAGCAGGGCGTCGCCCTCAGACGCACACCCGCTCAGCGGAATTAGTGCCGCTCCACATCCTTGATCCGGGCAACGCCCACCTTCACTCGACTTCTCGTCGACCGCGCCTTCACTGGCACGCAGCAGGGCGTCGCCCTCAGACGCACACCCGCTCAGCGGAATTAGTGCCGCTCCACATCTTTCATCAGCCGGGCCTCGCCCATGGCTCCTCGGCTCCATGCCGACCTTGTCCTCACTTGTGAACAGCGGGGCGTTGCCCTCAGGCGCACACCCGCTCAGCGGAATTCGTGCCGCTCCACCTGCCGTCCACGAGCCACGCTCGGAACGCTCGTTCTCGACACACGCAGTGTCCACCAACTCGGAAACTCCGATGTTCAGCACATTGACCGACTCGGTCCAGTGCTCGCGCCAGAAGCGCTTCTGCTTCCTAGCAGAGGTGGGTTCATGACTCGCCAATGCTCCGCCAGGAGAGAAGTGCGTAGCACCAAGGGTCTTCGACCTCCAATCTATCCAAGGCTCATGGCGTTCCATCCACGCCATACCAAGGATGAGATCATATCTCGAATCGAGGTCTAAGACCAGACAGCGTTCCACGCTATCAAAATCTAAAAACTTCACGCCCAAGTCCACAGGGACTTTAGGCACCGTGACACGAGTGCCCGTCGCGAGACGAACAGTGGCGATGTCACTCCCACGCGCTACCAGCGCCTCAGCATAAAGCTGACTTCCGTCCATCGTGGAACGCCGGGCGTAATTACCCGACGCTCCCGAATCGATCAAAATCGTCCATGGCTTTGTGAAGCCCTTCACCCAAGCCTGGACAACTAGCAAGCCCGGCTTGCACACACGTTCCGTGATATAGAGTACAGCTCTCTTCGGGGCTAAGTCCTGTCGACCTCCACCTCGCCGAGGTTCAATAGAACTTAGTTCCTCCCCAGTAGGCCGCCCCGCGCCTACTGGGTTTTCTCATTCCCGAGACGAACCAGAGCCCTGGCTCGAACCCGAAGAGCGGCTTGACGAAGCCTGGCGCTGCAAGCGCAGCGGACATCCGGCGCGCAAGTGACGCGTGTCACCGCAGATGAAGCATCGGCGGATGCCGCGCCGCTGCTCAGCAGCCCGAAGCTCGGCTTCTTCGTCTTCAGCATAGCTGAGGTCCATAGGCTCCGGACCGTTCGACGAACTGGTGTGAGGAGCGTTCCACCCAAGTCTTGACGACTTAAAGTTGTGCTCCGCGTTCAACGCGATGCTCACAGCCTCTTCAAAAGAACTTGGGTGAGTGCGGAAGACTTCCGTCCTGGCCACGCCAGTGCGAAGTCCTTCCATAAACACCGTGACGATGACTACCTCAGCCAGAGGCTCGGCAGACATGCCCGCAATGAGAGTTCTCAACTCCTGGACATAGTCCACCAAATCCTTCTTGCCTTGCCGGGTAGCCAGGAAGCGTGAGCGCACGCGATACGCCTCGTTAGGCGGAGCGTACACTCGGGACAGTTGCTGCTTCAGCTGGTCCCACGTCGGGAAGGCCGTGTCGACCGACGTCCCTGACGTTAGTGCCCACTCTCTCGCTCGCCCACCAAGCTTCGAGATAGCTAGCGCCACGCGCTGCGACTCCGTCCGGAGTAGAGCTGAGCTCATAGCCATCTCGACTTCACGGGTCCAAAGCATTAAGCTTTCCCCTTCCTTGCCTTCGAAGGTCTTCACGCTCAACATGAGCGGCTTGGGTCTTGTTCCCGCGTCGGATGACGTAGCGGGCGCTTGCGGCGCCACGGCCGTCGCCATCCTCTGCTGGAGGTGCTCCAACAGAGCATTCTCGTAGCTGGAGAACGCCTCGAGGCGCGCATTCACCGCGTCGGGGCCTTGTTGCGCCAGTTGCGTCACGCCCTCCGGGCCCAGCAAGGACATAAGCTTTTTAAGCGCATCCTGCTGGTTCGGGGCAAGTGAGCGAACTGCTCCATTCTCCACAGAGGGTCAGTCTATCCAGACTCAGGTGTCGGATTGACTACAAGTGCTACCAAGTGCAGCGGGGCTGCCGTAGCTTTAGCGTCAGAGGAAGACGTAACAGACTCACAGAGTCGCGGCTAAAGATAGCCCGTTCTAATACCAGAACGCACGAGTCCGTACTCCCTACGGACTCCAAGAGTCAACCCTTAACTCTTAGCTGTGAATCTTCAAACTGAATGTATTTCTCTTATCGCGGCAGAGCCGCCTTCGGTGTAAATGTATCTGGTTCACTATCTAGCATAGTGAACCCTAGTCATATGCATAATCTGTGGCTCTGAAGCCATGTACTGATTCTCCTACTGAAATAGGTTAGACAGTGTGCACCACACAAGCCTGTGTGTGCCACACTTCGTAACCCTTCGGGTAACATTCGTGTAACCCCGTTACACAGCTTCGTCCCGCCGGTCGGTCACGTACATCAGCAACGCCGATGCAACTTCCTTCAGAGCTTCAACCCCTTCTCTCTGCTTGTATCGGTAGTTCGGCGATTTGGCTACCACAGTACCCGACAGTGTAGATGTTGTGAGGTCCAAAGTATCGAGCTCGTCCTCCTCAAAAAGGCCCCCTTTCACAAAATTTATGAGCTCTGGTTTCAACTACATACGATACACAACAAAGTGAACTTAGTAAAATAGAAGTCTGAGCAATGAGAGTACGGAGACATACCTTCAGCCACATCCGCAGATAGAGCACAGCGCCCTGGTTGTTGACGAACTTGTGAAACTCGTTCTCGTGCTGGCCCGATTTCGTAAAACGCTGCTCAGCGGTGAAGTACTTTTGCAGTAGCTCCTTTGCCATGCCGAATAACTTTTCCGCCGAGTGGGGCTTCGTCACAGAAGGGTTAATCCCAGTAAAGAGCTCGTGTTCAAACATGAGCAAATTCCGCTCGTGCGTTTTCGGTAGTGTCTCGATGTAACCCGCACGGAATTCCTGCCAAAGTGCTCTTTGCGTTGACGCTTTTGCTATCGACATCAGCGCGCGGAGCGGTATCACCTACAACGAGTAAATCAGGTCAACACATTGCAGAATTTATGCAAAAAAAACAAGATAAAGATATTACCCGTTTGGCTGTAGCGCGTAGCAAACTCGTCCGAGAACAAGAAGTTGATCATTCTATACATGCAGTGCTTTGTCCGCCTAGACACAGCGTTCTCACCGGTGGGAAGCCCTGCATCACTGAGCATAACGTCGTCCATTGCTGCATGTGCTGCATCGTACCGGTGCAACACTGCGATGCGCTCGTCCTTCTTCATCGTCGACTTCAGTTTCAACTACCTGCGGGTACACTCTTTTCTAATCTGATCAGCTGACCAACTCTCGTAATCCACTGCTGGTGTAGGTAGTGGGTCTATGTCGGTGTCATCGGAACTTTCCACGCCTTCGGCATCGCAATTCGGGGTGGCTTGCATCTGCCCCAGTTCTACCTGCAAATTACGTGGCTGAATAGGACTGCTTTCCTGGCCATAGGAAGGCATAACCCACTGGGCAGGTGTCGCTGGAGCTGAAAGTTGTGTAGAGCCGATTGGAGCAGGACTCATGCCCATGAATCTGCCTGACGGGCTTTCCCGTCTTTGCTGCGGAAGCCCATACTTCTGCGCTCCTCCCTGCGATGGCTGCAACCACACAAGTAGCATGCATATTAGCTTCTTCGAGTTCGTCGCAGCATAACGATAGAGAACGCACCGTAGGGTTACTCTGCATACTCCAATGTGTGCGCGGGGATCCGCGATGGTGTCGAAGAAGGCCGTTGCGGACTGCGCTCTCCAGCGTTTGGCTTGCTACACGCTGTGAGTTTCCAATGGTGAGCTTTATTAAGATCGTCATACTCGCATCTTTTGGTCGGGTTGGGGTGACGTCCTCCCGGTAGACGGCCTCGGGCTGAGCCTCGGCGCCGCTCTGCGGGCGCTGCCTTCGGGCAGCGTCTAGTCCACTGCGGGACATGTGGGGATGTCTTCGTGGGCAAGGCGGTGAGGTGATGGCACGCTGTGGCCAGGACTCGCCGCGCAGAAGGCTTCGCTGCGCGCTATGACCGGGCTCGCCGTAGCGGGTGGGCTGCTAACGGCATGGCCCAGGAAGATGAACTGGACGCGCGACAAGACCATGGCGTAGGGCGGACTCCCGACCGGGACTCGACACTCAACACGACGGCGGGCGCAGGATTCAGCGAGGGGAGCGCACGGCACACGAACAGATACTACAGATCAAGGCGCAAGGCTACGCTGGACAGGCTACGGACCGATGAGCAAGACGTGCAAGGAGCAGAACAGATACTACAGATCAAGGCGCGGACGGCTGAGGACATCGATCGGCGGCAGGACCTACAACTACCAGACGTTGATGAAGAGACCCGTGAAGGAGAGCGACGCAGCGAGCCTCCACTTTCGCCAAGGACGAGGAGGAGGGAGGGGGAGCACGGAGAGCCTCACATTTCCTGGCGTATGCGGAAAAAGGTACAAACCGGAACTGTACCCAGTTGTGGGTACAGTAGCGGTTTGCCTCGCCTGATTTTTTGCACCTAACCTAGCTAGACAGAGTCTGGGCAGGAGTAATAAGGCTACGCGAACACGTAACTCATTTCATACTCGCATCTGTTGGGGATAGGGTGGTTGCCTCAAATGCGGCCGCAAATTCGTTCTCAACCGATGCGGCCGCATGGTACAAAACTGTGCGATGCGGTGCGGCCGCATGCGGCCGGTTGAGAATGGACCTGAAGCAGAGTTTGCAGCCCCCATCATCGACGAAGCCTTCAAACCGAACCTCAAGTCAGCCTTTCCGTTCTGAAAAGAGAGAAGCGTGACGCAACGATCGCTGACGGAAAAGCAAAGAGTGAAGAAACGGCTTTAGAATTTGCAGTAACTGCAAATTCATGATCACAGAGTTGGAATCGATTCGAAATGACTTTTTCTCGTTTTTCCTTTGGGTACTTTAGGTTGGGTTGGAATACTACTACTACTACTAGTGGTTGGTTTGGAATACTACTACTACTATTACTACTACTACTACTAGTAGTAGTAGTAGTTATTAAATTCAACCATTTCACCGGCTTGAATTTTAGTTAAACCATAACATCTAGCAATACCATCACTCATTGAAAGAACAATACCTGTTTCTTGTAAACTTTTTTCATCTTTATATTTTTTAATTTGAGCAGAAGAACCAACACGACTTACAGATAAACCAACACTAATAGCTGGTCTTTGACCTTCATTAAATAATTCAGTTTCTAAGAAAATTTGTCCAATATCATATAATAAGATAAAGGGAATATTATTTAGCATATTTGAAGTAAATCCTATTAAGATAAAACCTACATGACTTATTGAACTATACGCTAATAATCTTTTTTTTAGCCGGTGAAATGGTTGAATTTAATTACTAGTAGTAGTAGTAGTAGTAGTAGTAGTAGTAGTAGTAGTAGTAGTAGTAGTAGTAGTAGTAGTAGTAGTAGTAGTAGTAGTAGTAGTAGTAGTAGTAGTAGTAGTAGTAGTTCAACATGCAACCAAATGCTGCTAGCTAGATGTGGCGAGTATTCGGGCCAGGCAAGCAGCACGTAACATAGCCAAGTTAATTAATAGTGTACAGTGTGTATTGGCAAAACACTTTTTATATATAACGTTAGTAAGCAATTGCAATCGGCAGAAGGTACTTCAGTAAATTGTTTTGATAAAGGCACACAAGGGCGGTTGAATGAAGAAATATATCGTAAACTATTTCAAGAATAGGATTATCGTCGTGTGAAGGATTCGATGTATTGAGCGCCACATCGAAGTTGGGAAGACCTCTGTGGCAATCTCTCATTACCTCTTGAGGTGGCTCACGTACTTGAAAGTGAGATATATGGCCACCTGTAGCACAACCCAGATCACCATCAGGCCGACCATGAAGTTGTACTTGCTGTTTGGGCGGAAGTCGTACGTCTTCTCGATGTAGTGCGCCACTGTCATGTTGCTCGTGATGTTGCCCGACGTGACCGTGATAATGTCCTGGTTGTCGCCAAACTGCACGCCCACCAAAGCCGCCAGAGAATAACTTGACGGCATGAGGTACTGAAACCACTTGTAGCCATGCTTCATGGCCGTGCGAGGCAGCAGGTAGCCCGAGAATAGGTTGAACAGGCACGACAGCGCACCCACGGCCACATTCGCCACCTTCTCGTTCGGCATTAGAGCCGACATCCACTGGCCCACGAACGTACACGCCGAAGTGTACAGGTAGAACACGAACATGAAGAAGAAGTAGTCACCCGGACTTGTCGCTCCAACCCACCAGCCAGTACTCGATCGTCACGAACAGGATGATCACCACGATCAGATACGGCACCTCTGCGAACCACAGCGACAGACTGTACGGAAGCGGGCCGTAGTAGTTCGACATGCGCTCACGGTAGAACACGGCGCGCTCGGCGCACGTCACTTCCAGCACAGTCATCAGGTTGATGACACCGATGAAGTCCATGCTGTTGTAGATCAAACCGATGTGCGAGTTGATCTTCTTGACACTTGCTGCCGATAGCTGGTAGAATGTCGTGCCAAAAATGACGGCGAACAGCGGGAACAGGAACATGCGCATGAAGTTGTACTGCGGGTTGCGCCAGTACGTGAGCTGCTGCTTCTTCGTCAACGCACACAACTGGTTCCAAAATCCGGTTGCAATCGGCTTGTAGTTGAGCGTTGAGTGGCACACGAAGTCGTCCGACACTTCAGCCAGCTTCAGCGTACGCTCGCGGTTCGACTTGTGCAGCTCGCTGTTCTTGTACTCCACCGAGTAGTCCTTCACGTCGCGGCTGATACCAGCGCCAATCACCTCGAGCATGTACGTGGCCGGGTTGTACTGCGGACGGATCTCCATCGTGCCGGGGATCGAGGCGAAATACTCGAGCATCTTCACCGAGTCTACACCGAGTTCGCCGAAGTAGGCCGTGTAGCCACCCTTCTGCAGCAAGAGCAGGCCGTCGAACAGCTCGAAGATGGAGATACTCGGCTGGTGGATCGTGCACAGCACCGTACGGCCCGTCCGAGCAATGGACTGCACGCCACGCATCACGATCAAGGCCGAACGCGCGTCCAGGCCACTCGTAGGCTCGTCCAGGAACAAGATGCTTGGGTTTGACACCACCTCGACACCAATTGTCACGCGCTTCTTCTGCTCCACCGACAAGCGGTCAACCATCTCGCCAGCAATCGGCGACAGCTCCAGTAACTCCAGCGTCTCGCTCACCAGATTCATGCGCTCTTCCTCGGTGAAGTTGGGTGGCAGTCGTAGCTTTGCTGAGAACACCAGCGCTTCATAGATCGTCGCGGCCTCCGAGTGGATGTCCATCTGCTCACAGTAGGCCGTGATGCGGCTGAAGTTGACCGGGTTCTTGGGCTCGCCATTCACAATGATGTCTCCAACGATGCGTCCGCCGGTCTTGCGGCCGGCAATCACGTCCATGAGCGTCGTCTTACCAGCACCGGTGGCACCCATGAGCGCCACCATGCGGCCGGGCTCGAAGTGCGCCGTGATGCCGCGCAGAAGCTGCTTCTCCTCGCCCGACGGCAGCGTCACGAAGTACTCCAGGTCCCTGATGCACAGGTTCGACGGCGTGAACGGCAAACCACCGCCCTTGGCCGACTTGTTGCCCACTACTGCTGCACCCGGAGTCTCCACTTTAACGTAAACATTGTCCTCCTCGCTCGCTTTGTCCGTCATCGCCTTTACGCTCACACCCTTGTACTTCTCGTAGCGGATGAAATGGAGAGCCAAACCGTTGAGTGTCGTGAACATGAAGTAATAGATCACCAGTACGGCAATTCCAAACCAAATGTACTCCGTGCCCTGCTTGATGGAGAAGCTGTCCAGGAACTTCTTGCTCTGCTCGGGCGTGTAGCGGTCGCTCGAGAACTCCGACAGCATGTTGCTGCGCAGCGCCCACGAGATCGGAGAGAACCAGTACATCCATATCCAGTAGTCCGGGATCAGGTCGGACAGGATAATATTACCCGAGAACAACATGAAGAAGCTCACGGAGATCGAAGCCAGGGCCTGGCCCACGGTAATGCTCGGTGACAACGCGCTCAGCATGGTCATGTACGCGCTGATGGCGTGCTGGAAGCACAGCAGCACCAGGTAGAACACGATGTACTTTTCGAACGAGCGCGTCAGGCCGCTCATGAAGTAGAAGAAGGTGCCGAGTACGAAGGACACTGCTACGTTCACGGGGATCTGCACCACACTCTCCGCTATGGCGTATGAGGTTGTCCGAAAGAAGTTGCGGGGGCGCTGCTTGTAGAACACCTTTCGTAGCTGGAACGAGATAGTGATCTGCTGCCAGGCCTGGCGCTGGAACAGCGCGATGCTGAAGAAGATCATGCGCAAGTAGTACGTCGAGCTCACGTTGAAGTAGATCATACCCATGACAAGGCCGACAACGAGCGCCTCGATCAGCTTGCCCCACAGTAGCGGTGGGTCACGCAGCCAGACCAGCTTCTGCCGGTTCAGCAGTAGCAACGTGCTCGGGACGAAGGCCAGGCCGAACTCGGATTTCTGCTTGGAGCGCAACAGATTGCCCACGCTCTTGGCCTTCTGGAAGTCCTCCACGCTCTCAAACTGGTGCTCGTTGAAGCCCTTCCTGATGGCCTCGTGGGTTTCCTTGTAGATGCCGGAGCGACAGAAGGCACTATTGAATTCCTCGGAAGTGACGGGGAGATTTCGGAGCTCGACGCTGCCGTTGGCATATCGATGGCCGCGGCCGGATGACACTTCGATGAGGAAGTCAGCCGGGTCCACACGCGGCGGACAGCTGAAGCCCAACTGCTCGAAGTAGTCCAGGATCTCAGTTCGAGGGCCATGGTACACCATGTGGCCCTCGTTGACCATCAAGATGTCATCAAACTGCTCCACCACCTCGGGCGTCGGCTGCAGCAGCGCGACGATCACCGACCCGCCCAGCGTCTTGCACCACGTACGAAGAGCTTTGATGATGTCAAACGTGGCGGCACTGTCGAGACCCGTCGAGATCTCGTCACACAGGAACAGGCTCTGGCCGCCGACCAGGACCTCACCGACCGTCACGCGCTTGCGCTCACCGCCACTGACACCACGCAGCAGAGCGTCACCGACGACGGTGTCGGCGCAGTTCTCGAGACCCAGAATCTGCAGGAACAGCTCCGTGCGCAGCGCGGCGATGTCGCGCATCTCCTCCGGTTGGTCCTCGGGCCGGCCGTTGACACACATATCAGCGAATTTAAAGGTTTCACGGACGGTAAGAGTTGGGATGTGGTTGTCCGTTTGATCGACGAGACCCACGAGCTTGATGAGGTCGATCTCATCGCCACGAAGACCCGAGTACAGGATCTCGCCGCCGATCTCCGTCTGCTTGTTGTCCTGCAGCTTGCCGGCCAGCGCCTTCAGGAACGTCGACTTGCCGGCGCCGGGGTTGGCCAGGATCAGCGTCATGGAGCCCGGCTTGATAATCCCCGTCATCGAGTGCAGCGCGTGCTTGGTCATCATGGGCACCTTCTGCCACGGCGTGAAGATGGAGGCCAGGTGCGAGCCCACCGTGCCGTAGGCGCCCACCTCGGCCGGCACCTGCACCGAGAAGGACAGGTTCTCGAAGCGCACCTCGGGCGTGGGCAGCTGCAGGTTGATCTTGCGGGACAGGTGGTCGTACTTCTTGTAGAAGCGCTCGAGGCCGCCGTTGAGCATTGTCTCGAGATTGTCGGCGCGGAGGGTGCTGTAGCGACTGGCCATGGTGTCGCTGTGGTGGTACGGGTCCTGCAAGCTGCGGAAGTTGAGCGAGCGGTACACGCCCGGCACTTCTTCGGTGGCACCTCCGTCAGCTTCAGGACGTAAAAGTCCGATCTTGTCTTCCTTCTTCGTCATTTCACTTGAGAGGGTTGCCTTCGGGTGTCTTGCTGGGGGCGAGGGAAGTTGGAAAATGAGATCGTCTTCATGCGGTGTGGAGCTTATGGTCGTTTAAGGTGCGCATCGTGGTGTGTATACACTGTTCAGGCTCGGGAAGACAGGCGTGGGCGTGAGTGCATACACCCTGGGTGGTCCAAAAGCTCAAATGCTCACGCACTGGCCACTCGTAGTTGAGCTCTCCCTATCGTGCAGGCGAGAAAGGGAATACGTGCAGACGCCTCCGGGCTCACACACGCGAGTGCCCGCCCGCCTGTGTTGCGATCCTGAATATTGACTTGAAGAACGAAAGTTTGGGTTTTTCGGCGGTTCACTTCCGGCGTAATACACTTTGTACGTGGAGCACGAAATCCGACAGAACATTCAGATATCTTCAGTATTTCAAGAGATGGACATCAGTGGTGCCTTGACCGCGTCCCACGAGTTGATATTGCTACTCGCGTCGCGGAGATGGGTGTCCCGGTGCGCGGTAAGGCCGAGTCATTCGCCCCACCGCCGCCAGCATCCGCTATAGCAATACAGCACATATGACGATAGACGCTATCAACCCTGTGTAAGCTGGGCCGCCGAATGACGCGATACGACGCTCACGGAGTTCAGCGCTAGAGTTCGTTGGAAAGCGCGGCTGCAGGATGAGTGCGAGATTTGTGCGCTGAAACACCTCCTGAGTGCCCTTGAAGGCGACGCGATTGGGGCCAGCGAGGGGTTAGAGGCGTGGGCCCGCACCGATGCTCGTTCAGATAACTCGTTGATCCAGGCGTTCTGTATCCAGCCACCACGCAGACGTCCAGGTTTGTACCGAGCCCAAGCGCTCCAAACGTTTGCAGTAGTAGAGTTGCTATGCTGTACTGGTCAGCAGAACGCTGGCCCGAAATGAGCTCGTGAGGGAGAGCCCAAAGCAATATCTTTTTGGCTGCTGTTTTGGGCTACGTTGAAGTGCGAGCCAGTTTTGGGCTGGCACCATTTTCAAGTTTGGGTTGATGTTGTTTATGTACAGCCTTTTAGGGCCTGGCGTGTGTCTCGGTCTGGTAAAATAATGAGAAGGGCTAGGTTTTAGTCGCACTCTGATAGGCTCAAATTCATGTTTGGTCGTTCTTGCTCGACTTTTCGTTTAACCTGACGGAGGATCAAGTAAAAGGAAAATGGAGGGGCATCACGCACTCGTACCGATAGTGACACTTGCTTTATGCGGTGCTGCTGTAGTGCTGGCTTTCGCCGGAGCGGCGGCTGCAACAACCAGAAAGGAGGCTGTCAATCGCTTTCACGTTCCTGTACGCATGGACGTGCGCTTAGCTATGGCTGACCCTGCCTGGAACCAGTGGTTCAAACTGAACTTGCGCTGCTCGCAAAGGACGTTTGAGATGCTGTGTAAGTTGCTTGAACCACACTTTGCCGCTACTAACTATTTGCGCTATAATTTCGAAACTAGCGTAGCGTGCACCCTCTATCATCTCGCCTCCTCTGGGGGATACCGCGAGACTGCTGCAGCACGGGGGGTTTCCAAGGCGTGGTGTGTCAAAGGGGTAAACAGGACGCTTCGTGTGCTCTGTCGCCTGAGCACGGAATACGTAAAGATACCAGCCAAAACAGAAGAGTGGGAGGAGATAGAAGAAGGTTTTCGCAGAATAAATGGATTCCCATGGTGCGCTGGAGCTGTCGACGGCACTCTAGTAGAGATTCAAAGACCGCAAAATTGCGATGGTTGGTATAACCGCAAAGGTAAGCTTGCAGAATGTTGTTGCAAATTAATCTCACTCTTTATTAATCGAAAAATTATTTTGTTGTTCGCAATTCTAGGCCGTCCTTCGTTCAATATTCAAGCCGTGTGTGACCATCGCAAGAAGTTTATTTGCTTTGATGTTCGCCCTGGATCATGGAGCGACAAAAAAATTTGGAAGTACTCCAAATTTGGCAAGGGATGCGGAAGTTTTGGTTCCTCGTGGTTATCATATTCTGGGGGATTCAGGTTATGCGCTGCTCCCGGTGCTCATGACACCATTCCCGGATGATGGAGAGCTAAGCGAGAGTTGTCGGATGTACAACTACATTCATTCGTCTACTCGAATGAAAATTGAAGGGGCGTTTGGACTACTTAAAGAGCGGTTTAGAGTCTTCAAAACTGCGTTGCCTGCAAAAACCATCTCCGGGGCTGTGAGGGCAGTGATAGCGTGTATGGTGCTACACAACATCATGATCGACTTCGAGGATGATGGGATCAGCGAATTCTTTTTAGCGGACCAAGTTGAAGATGATGACGGTGACCAAGTAGGCGAAGGCGGGTCGACAGTGAGTGAATTAATTTCGCTTGAAATCGGCAAACAAAAACGAAACGAGATAGCGCAAATGCTAATGAGATTGGCTGGGCGAAGTTAGGGGGCTGCTAGCAGTTAATACAATGCTAGTTAGCATCCTAATGTTGTTCGTCAATTACTCCTTGCGAAGGAGCTCGATCAAACTTGCAAAGTTTTGGTTCTGGACTTGTAGCTGCTCGATGACGATGTTAAGGCGATTCTCCACGAGGTCTTGCGTTTGCTGGGGCTGCGTAGGGAGGCGTTGATTCTGTTGCGACGAAATTGCAGTAGCTACGGCGTGAAACGCCGCTGACATCGCCTTCATGCCGACCTCCAATCCTTCGGCCACAGTCTTGCCTTTCTTCCTATCAGCCGTGCTGCCGGTGTCGTCCTCGCTGTCCGAGTCGATCAGATCACCTACATTGTCGTTGTCAGCAAGGCTATCTCCCTGCATTCCAGTACCCCTACAATCAATTTAGTAAAATGCAGCACACGGTTAATTGTAATAACAATACATGAATTGAATAAAAAAATATACCTGCTCCAATATTCCTCCATCAACCCGACGCAAACCGGTTCCACGATGGGTTTGTCAACATCGTTGCCGGTGGAGCTGATGTCGGAACAGTACTCGGCCCACTTCTTCTTCAGGCTTTTGATCTAGTCAAAATAAAATTAAAATAAAAGACAGTTCAGTACCACAATCATCCATTTATCAAGCGTTACCAACTGCAGCACCTTGTTCTTGCACTGCTCGGAGGAGATGAGCGCCTCGTGCTCCTGCTGAGCTCTCCCGCTAGCAGCAACCAGGCAGCACGGATCATGGCGTTGTTGCGAGCCGATTGAAACTTGCTGCGGAAGATGTCGTACCGTAGTCGCATCAGCGAAGCCGTCATGGGTTCGCTCCATTCGAGCGCCTCAGCTCCCTTAGTTTTGGGCGGTCTTCCTTTCCGTTTCGCCTTCTTTTGCGGCGGCCCCGCAGTCTTCGTAGAAGCTCTCGCTCTTCCCGACGCTACATTACATCGAACAACACCCATATTAATCAACAGTATTTAGAATGAGACGTGAGCAGCTTTTATTTGTACCTTGAGTAGCGCTCGCCTTGGTTACAGAAGCCTTGCCATCATCGCTAGCATCGACTAGCGGGGCAGGAGTAGCAGGAGAAGGCGCAGGAGCAACTTGCCCAGGCGTAGGAGCAGAGAGCGCAGGCGCAGCAGCAGGAGCTTGCGCACTCTCGCCCATGCTTCACTCTTTAGCTTGTTTGCGAATGACACAAACCTGTACGGGGTTCGTCAAGAGAAACCGCGTGCACCACGAACTGGATCCCTACCCCTAAACACGCGGTTGACTTTACCGGACCGCGTAACGCGAACCAGGCCCTCCTTACCTGTCATAAGGGGTCGCTTCGTCTTAAGGGTCAAAGTACTTTTGACCAATCAGATGGTGTGATCAATTGTGATGCTGTGCTTCTTGTCATGAGGGCACATAGTACCGTATATAGAGTATAAAGTACGATGTAATTCTGATTGGCTCAGCAGCATTTTTCAAAATGCCTCGGACCGGGCCCGCTATCCCATCGGCCCTGGGCGCACGTTTGCAGCAAGTGCAAAGGCCCCGACACAGCTTCCTAGCGCATGGGCGTGAAGTATACCCCTTACACTATCGTTTAACCCTTTCGCGATGATTTTTATACTTGGAATTTGTATTGTAGCCTCCCGATACAAAACCGTAAAACATGACTAGATGCATGGTTTTACGCCGAGACCCGCAAACCAAAATCGGACATAAGACTCGATTTTATTCGTACCTAATATAAAACATGCTACTTAGCCATGTTTTAGTACGGTTACCGCCCCGACCCTTACTGGCTAAAATTATCATTCTAAACTCTGATTGGGTCGATTTTGTAAAACATGCTAATTAGCCATGTTTTACACAGAACCATCGCAAAAGGGTTAACCGCACTAGGGCTCCGCGAAGGCTGGGATAGGAGGGTTTTGGAATAAACCCTTTATTTTTAATTTTAATTTTATTAAATATTTTACTTATTAATTCGGTCATCTCCTGCGCCTGCTTCGCAGCCGCAGCATCTGCCCGGACATTTGCCTTAAAGCTGTAAATGCAGTATATCAACAGACAATGCTCAACAAAATTAAGAAGGCGAACCCTGGCTGAGGTCTATTTGCAGCTAGTAGAATCGGCATGCTATTGTACAGTACAGTCCACCTCAATTGTCCCATTACTTCGCTACAGCAATATGTTTATTGATTCATACCAGCGTCATCGGTAGCACACTGGTTCAGGATGCCCACGCATATAAACCTTTTGGAGGGGCCAGTGAGGCACCGCGGCCATACCGGTGCTACAGGTATCGTACCGGTTCAAGCTACCCATGCATATAAACCTTTTGTAGGCGGCACCGTTTCCATACCGGTGTTATGGGTATCGTACCGGTTCAAGCTGCCCATGCATATAAACCTTTTGGAGGCCCAGTGCGGCACCGTTTCCTTACCGGTGTTATGGGTATCATACCGGTTCAGGCTGCCCACGCATATAAACCCTTTGGAGGGCCCAGTGCAAAACCGGAGTCGTACCGGTTTCATAGAGATGTACCAGTTAGATGTCAAGACGGGTCATCTTTTGACTTGACGTACCACGGATATAATCCTATTTGGTCTGCGATAGCAGCACTAACGTTGCTTCCTATCCCAGTAATATATGATGCTACTAGTCCGTGAGTCATACACTAGCCGTGTCCTAACAGTCACAGCTCACCCCAGCCAGCCGCGTACAGAATATATGTTTCTAAGTACGATACATTTTACTTGTGTGTCATCTAATCTGATAACCCTACCCCAGATGCATTTGGGTGAGCCCTTATGACAGGTAAAAGGCGGTATAATACTTAGTATTGTGCTTTGCAAACGTTTTGTCGTTTTGACTTGGAGCTCTCCTCGACTTATAATAAGTCGAGGTCGATTTAATAAAACGAGGTCAAAGAAAGGGACAGATCGATCTATTTAAGCCGGCCAACAAATCGAGCTACGACAAGCCAAATCAGGGCTCTAGGTCGATCTCCTGGCAGATTTGAGCAGAACGAGCAACGGCAAATCGATCGCTTTTGCGTTTTCAAAAGCGCAATTCGAGCCGATCTATAATAAATCGAGATCGTCCATGCTGCCCCCTCTGATTTGTGCCCTGATTTGTGCCCTGATTTGTGGACCGGCCTTCCTCGATCTAGGCCATAAAACGGGGCGACATTTATCTGCAAAGCACAATAAATGATAACTCCAAACACAACTATTTTGTATTCAAGTAATATTAATAACTCCAAACACAACTATTAGTACCCAAGTATGAGTAAGGCTTGATATAAACTGAGCATACCCGGATTTGTGCTGGCGATACAGCGATTAAGCAATCGAAGCGCTATAACAGTGATCGTCCGTTGCGGTTGGGCTTGGTCTTCAGCGACGCTGATCTACTCACGTAGATCAAAGTAAAGTGCAGAATTGATACAGGCGGACACGTCGCGTCGCCGATACCACAATAAACATTGGCGGAACCTGATGCTTCGAGTATATATCCTGTATTAGTTCGGGCACTATGACATAATCAAAATTCAGCTGCTTACCGGTAGTACCCAAGTCTAGCATCTGCGAATGGATTACTATCATTTATTATACTTAAACAACATCAACCCAAACTTGAAAATGGTGCCAGCCCAAAACTGGCTCGCACTTCAACGTAGCCCAAAACAGCAGCCAAAAAGATATTGCTTTGGGCTCTCCCTCACGAGCTCATTTCGGGCCAGCGTTCTGCTGACCAGTACAGCATAGCAACTCTACTACTGCAAACGTTTGGAGCGCTTGGGCTCGGTACAAACCTGGACGTCTGCGTGGTGGCTGGATACAGAACGCCTGGATCAACGAGTTATCTGAACGAGCATCGGTGCGGGCCCACGCCTCTAACCCCTCGCTGGCCCCAATCGCGTCGCCTTCAAGGGCACTCAGGAGGTGTTTCAGCGCACAAATCTCGCACTCATCCTGCAGCCGCGCTTCCAACGAACTCTAGCGCTGAACTCCGTGAGCGTCGTATCGCGTCATTCGGCGGCCCAGCTTACACAGGGTTGATAGCGTCTATCGTCATATGTGCTGTATTGCTATAGCGGATGCTGGCGGCGGTGGGGCGAATGACTCGGCCTTACCGCGCACCGGGACACCCATCTCCGCGACGCGAGTAGCAATATCAACTCGTGGGACGCGGTCAAGGCACCACTGATGTCCATCTCTTGAAATACTGAAGATATCTGAATGTTCTGTCGGATTTCGTGCTCCACGTACAAAGTGTATTACGCCGGAAGTGAACCGCCGAAAAACCCAAACTTTCGTTCTTCAAGTCAATATTCAGGATCGCAACACAGGCGGGCGGGCACTCGCGTGTGTGAGCCCGGAGGCGTCTGCACGTATTCCCTTTCTCGCCTGCACGATAGGGAGAGCTCAACTACGAGTGGCCAGTGCGTGAGCATTTGAGCTTTTGGACCACCCAGGGTGTATGCACTCACGCCCCCAGGGCTGTGCAAAAGACAAATTAGCCTACGCACATTAAACTACTCACAGAGGCCCGTTAGATGTTGTATATTAATGCACTATTATACTGGGATAGGAAGCAACGTTAGTGCTGCTATCGCAGACCAAATAGGATTATATCCGTGGTACGTCAAGTCAAAAGATGACCCCTCTTGACATCTAACTGGTACATCTCTATGAAACCGGTACGACTCCGGTGGCGCATTGGGCCCTCCAAAAGGTTTACTTATAAGTATATGCGTGGGCAGCCTGAACCGGTACGATACCTGTAGAGCCGGTATGTAAACGGTGCCGCACTGGGCCGTTTATATGCGTGGGCAGCCTGAACCGGTATGATATCCATAACACCGGTAAGGAAACGGTGCCGCACTGGGCCTCCAAAAGGTTTATATGCATGGGCAGCTTGAACCGGTACGATACCTGTAGAACCGGTATGGCCGCGGTGCCTCACTGGCCCCTCCAATTTGGACCAGGCTGCCCACGCATATAAACCTTTTGGAGTCCAAAAGGTTTATATGCGTGGGCAGCCTGAACCAGTGTGCTACCGATGACACTGGTATGAATCAATAAATATATTGCTGTAGCGAAGTAAAGGGACAATTGAGGTGGACTGTACTGTACAATAGCATGCCGATTCTACTAGCTGCAAATAGACCTCAGCCAGGGTTCGCCTTCTTAATTTTGTTGAGCATTGTCTGTTGATATATTGCATCTACAGTTTTTTTTTAAACTGTAGACTGTAGATGCCTTAAAAGGCAAATGTCCGGGCAGATGCTGCGGCTGCGAAGCAGGCGCAGGAGATGACCGAATTAATAAGTAAAATAATTAATAAAAATAAAATTAAAAATAAAGGGTTTATTCCAAAATCCTCCTATCCCAGCCTTCGCGGAGCCCTAGTAATACTGATGGTAGTATGTACATGTAGTGGAAAATGGGCGAGTACCGACTTCCTCCGCTTGTAGTGGACAACCTCATATAAGAGCGCCCAATCATATCACAGGATTTGGAAGGCCTTCTCGGCTCCGCTTATAAGTTCCGCACAAATCATTTCGATACGTTTCCACCGGTAGTATATCGGTGCGATGGAGCTTCCATTCATTTAAAGCAGCTGCGGCTGCAGCCTAGAGCTACCTGCATGCGGTTGCTGCCAATACCTACTACCTATGCTAGTGTTAAGCGCTGCTGCGGCGCACGTGTACTATACAGACGTTCGGAGAGTGGTTTGCTTGCATCCTCCCACACCACGTTGTTTCCATCGACCAATGACACATGTTACCGAGTTAAGACTAAAAAGCTATGCATTACCTCAAAAGTGGTCTAAGGGCAAGGCAAAGCATTGCGACGGCACTAGCCTCACGCGGGCGCGTGCCGCTCAAGGCTTTGCAGTTACAGCCTGTTGCCTGCCGTGAGATGTCAAGCGCGACAGGCTCGCTCAGGCGGCTAGCTGCGCTGTGCATGACCAAGCACAAAAAAGTGTCAGCTAATCGACTACTGGTACCCCTACCGGTTACAAGATTCGGCATATCATTTTTGACGGGTGGTACAGTGTACCGGTATATACCCTGTCCACTATAAGCGGAGGAAGTCGGTAAGTGCCTGAAGCACAAGCTGGTGATAGGAAGCGCGGGTGTGCGACGAAAGAGAGACCAAAAAACACTGAATGAAGGTGTAAATGAAACAAGTCTACTTCAAAAGCATATGCACGGCAGCTATCTCTTCGCTGCTAAATCAATCTCACGCTGACTCGCTACATGAGCTCGGCAACGTTTGTCTTCAACGTCGCCGCTTATCTCTTGAGGTGGCTCACGTACTTGAAGGTCAGGTAGATGGCAATCTGCAGCACGGCCCAGATCACGATGAGGCCGGCCATGAAGTTGTACTTGCGGTTCGGGCGGAAGTCGTACGTTTCCGCGATGTAGTCGGCCACCGTCATGTCCGTCGTGACGCCGTTGGCGGTCACAGAGATAACATCCTGGACCTCGCCGAACTGCACGCCGACCAGCGCCGCTAGCGAGTAGCTGGAAGGCATCAGGTACGTGAACCACTTGTAGCCCGCCTTCATGGCAGGGCGCGGCAGCAGGTAGCCCGAGAACAGGTTGAACAGGCACGACAGCGCGCCCACAGCCACGTTCGCCACCTTCTCGTTCGGCATCAGAGCCGACATCCACTGACCCACGAACGTACACGCCGACGTGTACAGGTAGAACACGAACATGAAGAAGATGAAGTCGCCGCCGTTGTCGCTCCAGCCAACCAGCCAGTACTCGATCGTCACGAACAGGATGATCACCACCACCAGATACGGGATCTCGGCAAAGAAGAGCGACAGACTGTACGGAAGCGGGCCGTAGTAGTTCGACATGCGCTCACGGTAGAACACGGCGCGCTCGGCACACGTCACCTCCAGCACCGTCATCAGGTTGATGACACCAATGAAGTCCATGCTGTTGTAGATGAGACCGATGTGCGAGTTGATGCGCTTGACGCTGTCGGCCGAAAGCTGGTAGAACGTCGTGCCGAAAATGATGGCGAACAGCGGGAAGAGGAACATGCGCATGAAGTTGTACGACGGGTTGCGCCAGTACGTGAGCTGCTGCTTCTTGGCCAACTGGCCAAGCTGGTTCCAGAATCCAGTGGCAATCGGCTTGTAGTTGAGCGTCGAGTGGCATGTGAACTCATCCGACACCTCAGCCAGCTTCAGCGTACGCTCGCGGTTCGACTTGTACAGCTCGCTGTTCTTGTACTCCACCGAGTAGTCCTTCACGTCGCGGCCGATACCAGCACCGATCACCTCGAGCATGTACGTGGCCGGGTTGTACTGCGGACGGATCTCCATCGTGCCGGGGATCGACGCGAAGTACTCGAGCATCTTCACCGAGTCTACACCGAGGTCGCCGAAGTAGGCCGTGAAGCCACCGCGCTGCAGCAGAAGCAGGCCGTCAAACAGCTCGAAGATGGAGATACTCGGCTGGTGGATCGTACACAGCACTGTGCGGCCCGTGCGAGCAATCGACTGCACGCCGCGCATAACAATCAGGGCCGAACGCGCGTCCAGGCCACTCGTAGGCTCGTCCAGGAACAGGATGCTCGGGTTAGCGACCACCTCCACACCGATCGTCACGCGCTTCTTCTGCTCCACCGACAAGCTGCCGACCATGGCGCCAGAAATCGACGTCAGCTCAAGCAGGTCCAGGGTTTCGTGCACCAGGTTCATGCGCTGCTCCAAGGTGAAGTGCGGCGGAAGACGAAGGTTGGCCGAGAACACAAGCGCCTCGTAGATGGAAGCAGCCTCCGAGTGGATGTCCATCTGCTCGCAGTAGGCCGTGATGCGGCTGAAGTTGGACGGGTCCTTCGGCTCACCGTTCACGATGATGTCACCAACAATGCGTCCGCCAGTCTTACGGCCAGCAATCACGTCCATGAGCGTCGTCTTACCAGCACCGGTGGCACCCATGAGGGCCACCATGCGGCCAGGCTCGAAGTGAGCGGTGATGCCGTTCAAAAGCTGCTTCTCCTCGCCGGACGGCAGCGTCACGAAGTAGTTCAAGTCCTTGATGCACAGGTTCGACGGCGTGAACGGGAGGCCCGAGCCGTTGCCAGACTTGGCACCATCGGACCCAGCACCAGGGGTGTTCACCTCGACGTAGACGTTGTCCTCGTCGTCAGCCTTGTCGGTCATAGCCTTCACACTCACGCCCTTGTACTTCTCGTAGCGAATGAAGTGCAGCGCCAAACCGTTCAGTGTCGTGAAGAAGAAGTAGTAGGCCAGCAGCACGATGACACCGAACCAAATGTACTCGGTGCCCTGCGAGATCGAGAAGCTGTCAAGCAGCGTCCTGCTCTCAACGGGCGTGTAGCGGTCGCTCGAGAACTCCGACAGCATGTTGCTGCGCAGCGCCCACGAGATCGGAGAGAACCAGTACATCCAGATCCAGTAGTCCGGGATCAGGTCGGCCAGGATGATGTTACCCGAGAACAACAGGAAGAAGCTCACGGAGATCGAAGCCAGGGCCTGGCCAACCGTGATACTGGGCGACAGCGCACTCAGCATCGTCATGTACGCGCTGATGGCGTGCTGGAAGCACACGAGCACCAGGAAGAACACGATGTACTTCTCGAACGTGCGCGTCAGTCCGCTCATGAAGTAGAAGAACGTGCCGAGGATGAACGAGACGATGAGGTTGACTGGGATCTGCACCACACTCTCCGCTATGGCGTACGAGGTCGTGCGGAAGAAGTTGCGCGCGCGCTGCTTGTAGAAAACCTTGCGCAGCTGGAACGAAATCGTGATCTGCTGCCACGCCTGACGCTGGAACAGCGCGATGCTGAAGAAGATCATGCGCAGGTAGTACGTCGAGCTCACGTTGAAGTAGATCATACCCATGACAAGACCGACGATGATGGCCTCAATGACCTTGCCCCACAGAAGCGGGGGGTCACGCAGCCAGATGAGCTTCTGCCGGTTCAACAGCAGCATGGTGCTCGGGAGGAACGCCAGGCCGAACTCCGACTTCTCCTTGGAGCGGGCCAGGTTGGCCACACTCTTGGCCTTCTTAAAGTCCTCGGGGCTCTCGAACTGGTGCTCGTTGAAGCCCTTGCTGATGGCCTCGTGCGTCGCCTTGTAGATGTGCGAATGGCAGAAGAGGTTGTTGAACTCCTCAGACGTCACGGGCAGATCCTTGTTCGGGACCGTTCCGTTCGAGTAGCGGTGGCCGCGGCCCGACGTCACCTCAATCAGAAAGTCGGCTGGGTCCACACGGGGCGGGCACGTGAAGCCAAGGCCCTGGAAGTAGTCCAGGATCTCCGTTCGCGGGCCGTGGTAGACCATGTGGCCCTCGTTGACCATCAGAATGTCGTCGAACATCTCCACGACCTCGGGCGTCGGCTGCAGCAGCGCCACAATGACGGAACCGCCCAGCGTCTTGCACCAGGTGCGCATGGACTTGACGATGTCGAAGGTAGCGGCACTGTCGAGACCCGTCGAGATCTCGTCACATAGGAACAGGCTCTGGCCACCGACCAGCACCTCACCGACAGTGACACGCTTGCGCTCACCACCGCTGACACCACGCAGCAGAGCGTCACCGACGACGGTGTCGGCGCAGTTCTCGAGACCCAGAATCTGCAGAAGCAGCTCCGTGCGGAGAGCGGCGATCTCGCGCATCTCCTCCGGTTGGTCCTCGGGCCGGCCGTTGACGCACATGTCGGCGAACTTGAATGTCTCGCGCACCGTCAGCGTCGGGATGTGGTTGTCCATCTGGTCAACCAGACCGACGAGCTTGATCAGGTCAATCTCGTCACCGCGCAGACCCGAGTACAGGATCTCGCCGCCAATCTCCGTCTGCTTGTTGTCCTGCAACTTGCCGGCCAGCGCCTTCAGGAACGTCGACTTGCCGGCACCCGGGTTGGCCAGGATCAGCGTCATGGAGCCAGGCTTGATGATGCCGCTCATCGGGTGCAGCGCGTGCTTGGTGGTCATGGGCACCTTCTGCCACGGCGTGAAGATGGAGGCCAGGTGCGAGCCCACCGTGCCGTGCGCGCCCACCTCGGCCGGCACCTGCACCGAGAAGGACAGGTTCTCGAAGCGCACCTCGGGCGTGGGGAGCTGCAGGTTGATTTTGCGGGACAGGTGGTCGTACTTCTTGTAGAAGCGCTCGAGGCCGCCGTTGAGCATGGACTCGAGGTTGTCCGTGCGCAGCGTGCTGTAGCGGCTGGCCATGGTGTCGCCGGCGCCGTGCGAGTACGGGTCCTGCAGGCTGCGGAAGTTGAGCGAGCGGTAGACCTCCGGCACCTGCTCGCCGGCGTCGTTGGCCTCCGGCTGGAGGAGGCTGGCCGTGGCCTCGTTCTTCTTGTCCTCCGTGGCCATGGCGTTGGTCGTCTTGGTCGGGACTGGGGGAGGCTCTTCGATTCGGATGGGGGGCGGGCGAAGCTTGGGGCTGGGCGTCCTCCGAGGCAAATTGAAGAGTGAGGAGCCGAGACGAGAGGCGGCAGGCCGAAGACCAAGGCCTTGGTGAAGGTGGTGGTGGATGACAGCGCCGATTGATGGGCGTTCTGATAGGCTGGCTGTATGGAGCGACACGGCAAGTGCGTGGCCGCGGCCACGTCCGCTTCGCGACCCAACGACGAGCCCAGCTGGTGCAAGGGCTGGGGCGGGTCGTGAAGTTGCTGTCTATCGCCACGGTTGACATGGCAAAAGATTCGCTCCTCGTCGGCCGGGAAGGCCCGCGAACACGCCGCCGCCGGCCGACGGACGGCACCGCGACCAGAAAGCGTTTGACACAGCGTTGCTGCAGCGGCAGCAGGAGGCAGATCGGCAGATGGTGAACGCCGTGCTTAGATGAGTAAGACGGACGAAAGCGTTCTCTCTCGGCTCGCTCGCACGCTAATCGGCGAAACAGCCGTCTAGCGTGGCTAGAGACAATGCGGAGGGGCCTTGTTCCGGCCTCGTGATTGAACAGTTCAATCGGCAAAGCGCCGGAGGCAAGGGGTTCCCAGCCTTGTCGGCCTGCACAGACGAAAAGGAGAGAACGACGCCACGCTTGCGGCTTACAGCGGTGGCCGCGAGAGCATGCCATAGTTCTTGTTACATGTACAGTATTTCTGTAGAGCGAGAGCGTTCGGTGTTCGGGGCCAGCCAGCCACAGTGAAAGGGTGAGGAGCGAGCCCAAAACGATATCTTTGTTATTTTGGGAAGGTAGGTAATGCCCCCATACTGAGAACAAGTTAGATCGCATAGCCTGGACGCAAGGGATCGGCTATGTTTATCTTGGGCACCTCACCTGCGAAATATTGGGCAATCCTTTTCGCTCGGACCGGATCTCCTATCCACAGCCGTCGCCGGGCAAAGCCGCGGGCCAAATAGGTTCACGACGCCTTGCTCGGGCTGAAGCGTGAGCAATGCTCACTGAGCATGCATCGCTGGGATCCGCAGCAGCTTGGGCCGGAGAAAGCAGACTGCGGTAGCAACGAGCGCCGAGTAGGTAGCATGACTTTATCTGTTATTTGGCGCCGGTATGATAACTTCAGAAAGCGGCTCACACGCAGGCCCACGTGGGTCATGGGGCCATCTCTGTTGTTGCTCCAAGTGTCGGCGCTCCCGTACATGTAACGTGTATGTAGCCTGCGCTGTTCTGCATCTTGTTCACTTGCTTGCCCGGCGCTTGCCCTCGCGGGGTTCTCGCTTGCGACCGCGACAATGCCTCGATAGTCGGCTCCCGACGGTCTGGACGTAGCGCTGCAAGCTGGTCTCGTGCGCTCGTGCTCGTCAACAGCGCGGGGTCATTTCAGCTGCGGTAACCAAGTCACATGAGGAGGCAGAAGGCGCGATGGCGGCAGTGCTGCACGTATATCGTCGTAGAGGACAAAGCACCTCGGCACGTATTAATCCCGCAAGCGCCATTCCCATCGGCGTTCCCTCGACGACACCAAGAAGCTGCTCACGCGTGAACTTCAACGCAGAGAGCACTGCCGATGGTGGATACCCGACCGGTCAACTTGCAGCGCGTTGCCCGTGGCGCCAGAACGAGCCGCTCGGCGGGCACCAGCTGCATGAAGCTCCAATGCGGGGCAGGCTGACCGTCAGCCGATCGATAGCGCGAGCTCCTTTAGCAAACCGTGGCAAATCGCCCACAGCACCGCGGGCAGCAGACGCTCAGTTGCGCCGATGATTCTGAAAGTGTGTGCTCCCACGACGGCTCCACCAAAAACTGCGGTTACTTGTATTGCCTTTCAGGCATTTCAACGGCCCCCACATACCATAGTTTACGAATTGGTTTTGACAGTCTATGTTATATTAAAGTCAGCTCTTGCTTTTTTAATTAAGTCGAGCTAATTCGTTATCTATTTTTTCAACAGGCTATTAGTTCTTGTAGTTACTATATGCTCGTACTTAGCCGTAATACCTTCCAATTATATTATATGTCTGAGTCAAAAGGTCGCGCATCGCTCACACTTCAACGTGGTCAGCGACTCTTGGGTTGACTATAGAGCGCCACGCTGCCCACGGGCATCCATCTATGCGGCCGAGTTCGACTTCGACTCGGGCTGGCCAGCGACTCTTGACGCCACGCTACCACTTTCGCTTTTGCGCCGCGCCGACCAAGTCGATCCAACAGCGAAGATGGCGACGGACGAGGCCAAGTTGAAGCTGCTGCAGCCCGAGGCGGGCGACGCCGGCGAGCAGGTGCCCGACGTGTACCGCTCGCTCAACTTCCGCAGCCTGCAGGACCCGTACTCGCACGGCGCCGGCGACACCATGGCCAGCCGCTACAGCACGCTGCGCACGGACAACCTCGAGTCCATGCTCAACGGCGGCCTCGAGCGCTTCTACAAGAAGTACAACCACCTGTCCCGCAAGATCAACCTGCAGCTCCCCACGCCCGAGGTGCGCTTCGAGAACCTGTCCTTCTCGGTGCAGGTCCCGGCCGAGGTGGGCGCCTACGGCACGGTGGGCTCGCACCTGGCCTCCATCTTCACGCCGTGGCAGAAGGTGCCCATGACGACCAAGCACGCGCTGCACCCGATGAGCGGCATCATCAAGCCTGGCTCCATGACGCTGATCCTGGCCAACCCGGGTGCCGGCAAGTCGACGTTCCTGAAGGCGCTGGCCGGCAAGCTGCAGGACAACAAGCAGACGGAGATCGGCGGCCAGATCCTGTACTCGGGTCTTCGTGGCGATGAGATCGACCTCATCAAGCTCGTTGGCCTTGTCGATCAGATGGACAACCACATCCCGACGCTGACGGTGCGCGAGACGTTCAAGTTCGCCGACATGTGCGTCAACGGCCAGCCAGAGGACCAACCCGAGGAGATGAGGGACATCGCGGCCCTGAGGACCGAGCTCTTCACCCAGATTTTGGGCCTGGAGGAGTGTGCTGATACTGTGGTGGGCGACGCTCTGCTGCGTGGTGTCAGCGGTGGTGAGCGCAAGCGCGTGACTATTGGCGAAGTGCTGGTGGGTGGCCAGAGTCTGTTCCTGTGTGACGAGATCTCGACGGGTCTAGACAGTGCCGCTACCTTTGACATCGTCAAGTCCATGCGCACGTGGTGCAAGACGCTGGGCGGGTCGGTGGTGATCGCTCTGCTGCAGCCGACGCCTGAAGTCGTGGAGATGTTCGACGACATTCTGATGGTCAACGAGGGATACATGGTCTACCATGGGCCGAGGACGGAGATCTTGAACTACTTCGAGGGCCACGGCTTCACGTGTCCTCCCCGTGTAGACCCTGCCGACTTCCTGATTGAAGTGACCTCGGGCCGCGGTCACCGCTACTCGAACGGAACGATCCCGAACAAGGATCTGCCCGTGACGTCGGAAGACTTCAACAATCTTTTTGCCAGTCGAGCATCTACCGCAAGACGCATGAGGCCATCAGCAAGGGCTTCAACGAGCACCAGTTCGAAAGCGCTGAAGACTTCAAGAAGGCCAAGAGTGTGGCCAACCTGGCCCGCTCCAAGGAGAAGTCCGAGTTCGGCCTGGCGTTTCTCCCGAGCACCATGCTGCTGCTGAACCGGCAGAAGCTCATCTGGCTGCGTGACCCCACGCTTCTGTGGGGCAAGGTCATTGAGGCCATCATCGTGGGCCTAGTGCTTGGCATGATCTACTTCAACGTGAGCTCGACGTACTACCTGCGCATGATCTTCTTCAGCATCTCGCTGTTCCAGCGTCAGGCGTGGCAGCAGATCACGATTTCGTTCCAGCTGCGCAAGGTTTTCTACAAGCAGCGCGCGCGCAACTTCTTCCGCACGACCTCGTACGCCATAGCGGAGAGTGTGGTGCAGATCCCAGTCAACCTCATCGTCTCGTTCATCCTCGGCACGTTCTTCTACTTCATGAGCGGACTGACGCGCACGTTCGAGAAGTACATCGTGTTCTTCCTGGTGCTCGTGTGCTTCCAGCACGCCATCAGCGCGTACATGACGATGCTGAGTGCGCTGTCGCCCAGTATCACGGTTGGCCAGGCCCTGGCTTCGATCTCCGTGAGCTTCTTCCTGTTGTTCTCGGGTAACATCATCCTGGCCGACCTGATCCCGGACTACTGGATCTGGATGTACTGGTTCTCTCCGATCTCGTGGGCGCTGCGCAGCAACATGCTGTCGGAGTTCTCGAGCGACCGCTACACGCCCGTTGAGAGCAGGACGCTGCTCGACAGCTTCTCAATCTCGCAGGGCACCGAGTACATTTGGTTCGGTGTCATTGTGCTGCTGGCCTACTACTTCTTCTTCACGACGCTGAACGGTTTGGCGCTGCACTTCATTCGCTACGAGAAGTACAAGGGCGTCACTCCGAAGGCCATGACCGACACAGCTCCTGAGGAGGATAACGTCTACGTCCAAGTGAAGACCCCAGGTGCAGCTGATCAAGCTTCGGTGGGAGCGAAGGGTGGTGGCCTCCCGTTCACGCCGTCAAACCTGTGCATCAAGGACTTGGACTACTACGTGACACTTTCGTCCGGCGAAGATCGGCAACTACTCCAGAAGATCACGGCACACTTCGAGCCGGGCCGCATGGTGGCGCTCATGGGCGCGACCGGTGCTGGCAAGACGACGCTAATGGATGTGATTGCTGGCCGAAAGACCGGTGGCCGCATCGTGGGCGACATCTACGTGAACGGCGAGCTCAAGGACCCGTCCAACTTCAGCCGCATCACGGCCTACTGCGAGCAGATGGACATCCACTCGGAGGCTGCAACGATCTACGAGGCGCTTGTGTTCTCGGCCAACCTTCGTCTTCCCCCGAACTTCACCTTGGAAGAGCGCATGAACCTGGTGCACGAAACTCTGGATCTACTCGAGTTAACGGCAATCTCCGGTGAAATGGTGGGCCGTTTGTCCGTTGAGCAGAAGAAGCGCGTCACGATTGGCGTTGAGGTGGTGTCAAACCCGAGCATCTTGTTCCTGGATGAGCCTACGAGCGGCCTGGACGCGCGTTCGGCCTTGATCGTGATGCGCGGTGTGCAGTCGATTGCTCGCACGGGCCGCACAGTGCTGTGCACGATCCACCAGCCGAGCATTTCGATCTTCGAGCTGTTTGATGGTCTTCTTTTACTCCAGAAGGGTGGCTACGCGGCGTACTTCGGTGACCTCGGTGTAGACTCGGTGAAGATGCTCGAGTACTTCGCGTCAATTCCTGGCACGGAAGAGATTCGTCCCCAGTCCAACCCGGCCACGTACATGCTCGAGGTGATCGGCGCTGGTATCGGCCGCGACGTCAAGGACTACTCGGTCGAGTACAAGAACAGCGAGTTGTACCGCAAAAACCGCGAGCGCACGCTGGAGCTCTGCGAGGTGTCAAACGAATTCGTGCGCCATTCAACGCTGAACTACCGGCCTATTGCTACGGGCTTCTGGAACCAACTTGGCCAGTTGGCCAAGAAGCAGCAGCTCACGTATTGGCGCAACCCGCAGTACAACTTCATGCGCATGTTCCTGTTTCCGATCTTCGCCGTCATTTTCGGCACGACGTTCTACCAGCTTTCGGCCGACAGCGTCAAGCGCATCAACTCGCACATCGGTCTCATCTACAACAGCATGGACTTCATTGGTGTTGTGAACTTGATGACGGTGCTGGAAGTGACGTGCGCCGAGCGCGCCGTGTTCTACCGTGAACGGATGTCGAACTACTACGGCCCGCTACCGTACAGTCTGTCGCTGTGGTTCGCCGAGATCCCGTACCTGATCGTGGTGATCATCCTGTTCGTGACGATCGAGTACTGGCTGGTGGGCTGGAGCAGCAACGGCGGCGACTTCATCTTCTTCCTGTTCGTCTTCTACCTGTACACGTCGGCCTGCACGTATGTGGGCCAGTGGATGTCGGTGCTAATGCCGAACGAGAAGGTGGCGAACGTGGCTGTGGGTGCGTTGTCTTGCCTGTTCAACCTGTTCTCGGGCTACCTGCTGCCTCGGACGGCGATGCGGCGCGGATACAAGTGGTTCACGTACCTGATGCCTTCCAGCTACTCGCTTGCGGCGCTGGTGGGCGTGCAGTTCGGCGACAACCAGGACATCATCGCCGTGACGTCGGGCAACAAAACCACGGACATGACGGTGGCGCACTACATCGAGATCACGTACGACTTCCGGCCGAACCGCAAGTACAACTTCATGCTCGGCCTCATTGTGATCTGGGTCGTGCTGCAGGTGGCCATCTACTTGACGCTCAAGTACGTGAGCCACCTCAAGAGGTAAGCGAGCGCGGCGTCGAGCGAGAACGAAGTTGTATGGTGGATATCCATGTAGCCTGCATGTTGCACACTTGAATCTTATCGTATGTCTTTTCACCTTCTATGTACTGTACATGTACTGAATTAGTTTCCTTCCTTGCTTCAACTTGTTACGGCGTTGGAGCCCTATGCGCGAGGTTAGGCGGCCGAGCATTCAACCGCATGAAAGGACACCACATGCATGGGGAAACGTGGGGCTACGAGGCGGCCTGCGTGTCGCGCCGATCACAACCTCAAAGGTACAGTAGAGCTTACAAGCATGCACGCATGCGTCCTCGAGAGTAGTGCACATGCAGAGTAGCGCATCGACTTTCACATTCATTCGACTTTCATGCTGCACATGTACATACCAGTTCATCATACAGCACCAAGAAGGCAAGGCAGTGCAGGCAGTGCAGGCTGGAATTGACATGTGAATCTGCAAGCTGATCCACATGAGCGACGCCCAAAATTCCGGACGGAGCCCAACGCTGACTCCTATAGTGAAGCCAAGTGTGCACGTGATCTCGAGGCGCATCACTTTCGCTTGCAGTCAGTATGCTGCCAGATTCGGACCCCTTTCTCTTGCCGGAGGACCCCTGTCGCTTGTGACCACAGCCCAAAACAACGGGAAAAGATATCGTTTTGGGCTGTGCCTGTCGGCTGCGTACGTTTTGAGACCTGCCAGCATCGGCTTCGTCACGAATTCAAGCAATTCTTGCATGCGAACACTCCGTACATGCACTCGAGCAGTCCATCATGGACATGGACTCCATGGTAAAGACAATAGAGTCTGTTGTCTGACCTCGTCGGCTCCTCGAATCTCGTCGATCACCGCCGATGGGTACATCTCAACAATGGCGACCAGGCGTCAAAGTCTTCAAAGCCTATGAGGAATCTACACATTGTATTCCGTGGCGTTGCCGCTGACTCTCCGTGAATCGCTTCTCCTCGCGCATTCATGCAAAGGTATTCTTAGGATAATACGTGAGTAATTTATATCGATCGCTAACGTTGCGCTGTAAAAATACCTCATAAATCCCAACACGTAGTAGAATGTGTTCTACAGTATCATTACTGTACATGTGCTACGGTAGCGCGGAGCTTAATTAGTTCTGGCGACCGAAAGCACTGCCATCTATGGTACACAAAGCTTCCACTGGCAACCGCGTCGGTAGGGGCAAGCTGGCATGGCCGGAGCGAATTATTTTTCTAATAAATAATTCGGCTCACTGTTCAAAGTGTTTGGGCCAAACAGCCTTTCGATCCAGCATTTGCTGCAACGTTGCTGTACGGGCATCTTCCTGGTCGGCAGAGCCGACTCGGTGCCCTCTTGCAGCCGTGGAAACCATCTAAGCAGGGAGACGGCAGACTCTTGTTTAACTTTAGACAACAGCAAACGGAGAGCGGAGGCCCCACTGCAAAGCTGATCAAAAGAACTCAGACTTTGGGCCCAACATTGCCCAACATTGCCCAACATTTTGTACCAATATGAACCCACGCGCTTCCATTCGGACCCCTTTCTCTCGCCGGAGGACCCCTGTCGCTTGCATGAAGCCTTAGATATCGTTTTTGGGCTACACCACCAACTTGGTGACCAAGAGCGACGAGCATCGCAGCGAGGAAAAATGTTCAAACAGACGAAGTCCCGGGGCGATTTGTGAGGCTCTCGGCAGGTTTTGAACAGTCTTGCCGAGAGCCTCACAAAGTTTGCCCTGGGACTTTGTCTGCGCGTCACTCGGCTTTTATCATTCGCCGTTGCTGCTGCCTCAGTCTGAGACCCCAAGAGATCAAGTCGGTCATCACGTCGCGGCCAGGCATGAAGGCGTGTTCGTGAGGTCGCCATGGTCCTTCTTCTTCACGAATCGCTCTCCCTCGCAGCCGCGCGCTCTTCACGCTGGCACTCACGTTCGAGGTCAACGCAGTCAAGTTGCACGTACCACTAAGGGAGATGGGTAAGGCCGGAACATCATAAACTTAAAAAGCCGCAATGCCAGTCTGACATAGTTGATATCGACACCGCCAATTACATTACACTACAGTCTCTGCTAACGGCAGCTGTACGTTGTGCTGCGTTGCACTGCCAGCAACCAACTGCAAAAAAAGCTGAAGCCTCGTCGTCGCACGAGGCACCGGGCAATACTGGAGTGGACTCTAACATCAACCTCGCGCACGCACAGTGCAAGTGCAACCCGAGCGACTTTAAGCGCGCTTATAGTTGACCGGCAAACCATGCTGGGTTAGGCATCGAAAGCCGTTCAAGCATTCAATGCGCAGGCCGAGTGAGTGGAACGGGCGTGAATCTGCCCTGCCGTGCTGACGTGAGGTACCCAAAATTCCTGATGGCGACAGCCCAACGGTAACGCCCATAGTGAAACCAAGTACGAAGGGGGCATCACTTTCACTTGATTTCGGTAAGACCTCCCATTCGGACCCCTTTCTCTTGAAGAAGGACCCCTGTCTCTCGCCTCGATAACCCAAAACAACCGGAAAGATATCATTTTGGGCTGTGTCTCTCCAGGGGGTACATGTACACGAGTGCTGCTGCTGTTGGACGACCCGCCGCCGCTACTTCGTTACCTCCCTGCGCCCAGCTCCACCCCGGGTATCGCAGTCTCACAGGCGCCTGGGCCAGGCCTTAGCCGTGCTTAAAGCCAACCAGAGTCTGCCTCACGATCGCGTGGAGGTCCTTGCGGGTCGGTTCTTGTGTCGAGTGAGCTCTCTACTTCTGCCCTCAGCCGCGCTTCTTCTCTAGACTTTCCGTCTTGTCTTGTGGACACTCGCCTTGGGCAAGGCCGAAACATCTCTGTGAACTTCACAGTTTATTCACGCTGAGAACAATGATTTTTTATAAAAGTACCAAGCGAAAACTACGAACTTGTGGGCCTACGAAAAGAACTTTACATGCATTTGCCCTCGGGAGCTGAGTGCTGAGCACTCACGCGAACGCGGCCCGGGGACGGCACGGCTTTGGCGGAAACGACGCTCTCTTCTCGATCGCGACGATCTCGACGGGCTTGCCCTCGGCCGGGCGCGTGCACGCCACGAGCTCCACGTTGACGCGCGACTGCGGGCCTCGAATGCCTGGGTACTTGAGCGTCCCGCTCAGCCTCTTGGGCGACAGCTCCCCACCTTGTGCCAAGTGCTGAATCTCGTCCAGAGGCAGCACGCCACTGTAGAACCGAAACTCGTCCAGCAGCCCGTGAAAGCCGTACCAACCGACAAAGTCTCCGTGTGGAAGTCGCCCCCGCCGGCCGTGACGTAGCCCGTGCCCACTTGTTCGTGCAGCAAGTGCTGCCACTCGCGATGGAGAGCCCTGTCATCGACCAGACCTTGGCTCCGTCCAAGTAGACGTTCTGTCGCTGATGGTTGAGGTCGTAGGTCAGCACGAGATGGTACCATCGGTCGCACCTCAGATTCTTTGCCGCCGGCGTCCTGACGTCCAGCACCGAGCAGTAGAGGTTGCTGTTCGAGTCCACCATGACGAACTGCTGATGGTACTGCGGCCAGCTTCTGCTGTCCCGCTCCTCCGACTGCAGCCCGAAGATGACCCCGCCCGTGTATTTGGTCTCGTCCTTGGGCAGCAGGGAGAACCACAGGTCGAAGCTGAAGCTCTCCTCGTGCATGGTCTTCAGTGCGAAGTACATCCGTCGGAACTGTCCCCAGTCTGTCGGTGGCGGGTACTCGACACAGGCGTAAGACGCGCGCACGAGCTCGTCGTTGTCGTCGGTGTCTAGGCCGTGGAACATCATAGACCTCGCCTGCAAGTAGCGCCGCTTCCACGTGTGCAGCAAGTGCCGCTGGGTTTCCGGGACGGCACCGTGCACCAGGCGCTCGTGCCAGAGCAGACCGTCCGAGAGCAAGTGAAACCACCAGCTGCTGGTGTGCGATAGTTGGAAGGCGTCAAAGCCCGCCAGGAAGCCGCCGAAAGCATCCAGCACCTCCGCGGGTAGCTCCTCCAGCCGCATGGTTGATCGATGCGAGCGAAACCAAGAATGGCGCGCGCTTATCGCTTCCTTCCTTGTTGAAGTTGAAAGAATGTCAAAACTAATACAGGAAGGCCACTAAAACTAATTACGAAAAAAGAAAGGCGGTCCGTAATTAATCAAGGTGCAACGGTAATTTATGGTAATTTATGGCTAACCGACATACCGACTGTATGTCGGTTAGAGCATCTTTACCAGTACAGTACAGCTATTCTCCAGGCCAAATCAGCCCAAACGTAGTACGTACGTAGTAGTACCAATGAGCAGCTAAACTGAACTGCAGACGTTTATTGTTTAGCTATGCGTGTTTAGCCACTGACATTGTATTGTTGATGTTGCGATTGCCTCCGATAAATTTGGCCATGGAAATAGCCGTCAGATGCTTGTACCATACACATATCACGATACCGCGTTGAGTTTAGCCACGGCCAACCCCGACCATACACAAATATGCACTAACGTTAGTTTTTTTTTCAACTTGGCTTTGAAAATAGAAACTTGAATGTCCGACTGGGGTAAAAGTAAATGCTCAAGCCCAAGTAAACCTCTAAGTGCAGTTTCTCCGCAGTTTGCTTTAGTTTATAAAAAACCGTAAGAAATGCAGCCGATATGCCTTTTTCTGCGCCCGGTATCGCCATTGGTCGAGAATGTATCCCACTTCAAGGAGGACATCCCTCTGGGTAGAGAAGAAACAAGCGTCGACATTGCCCAAGACACCCGCTCAAGTCAAGTCGAGCAACTTGAGCGCGTGGCGCCGCAACTCCAACCGATCCCTCACTTTCCAACTCGCCGTCTGCAGCTCAAGCCGCTTCCAGCTCCACCCAAGCCAACCCAAGCTCCAAGCGATGGCCAAGGACGAGCAGGACAAGATGAAGCTGCTGCAGCCCGAGGCCAGCGCTGACGACGGCGGCCAGGACGTGCCCGAGGTCTACCGGTCGCTCAACTTCCGCAGCTTGCAGGACCCGTACTCGCACGGCGCCGGGGACACCATGGCCAGCCGCTACAGCACGCTGCGGGCCGACAACCTCGAGACGATGCTCAACGGCGGCCTCGAGCGGTTCTACAAGAAGTACGACCACCTGTCCCGCAAGGTCAACATCCAGCTCCCCACGCCTGAGGTGCGCTTCGAGAACCTGTCCTTCTCGGTGCAGGTGCCCGCGTCGGCCGAGGACCACGGCACGGTGGGCTCGCACCTGCGCGGCATCTTCACGCCCTGGAAGCGGCCGGCCATGGTCACCAAGCACGCGCTGCACCCGATGAGCGGCATCATCAAGCCGGGCACGCTGACGCTGATCCTGGCCAACCCGGGCGCTGGCAAGTCGACGTTCCTGAAGGCGCTGGCCGGCAAGCTCAAGAGCTCGGCCAAGACGAAGCTGGGCGGCGAGATCCTGTACTCGGGCCTGAGAGGGGACGAGATCGACCTCATCAAGCTGGCCGGCCTCGTAGACCAGACGGACAACCACATCCCGACGCTGACGGTGCGCGAGACGTTCAAGTTCGCCGACATGTGTGTGAACGGCCTCCCGGAGGACCAACCGGAGGAAATGCGCGACATCGCGGCCCTGAGGACCGAGCTGTTCATCCAGATCTTGGGCATGGAGGAGTGTGCTGATACGGTGGTAGGCGACGCGCTGCTACGTGGTGTGAGTGGCGGTGAGCGCAAGCGCGTGACCATCGGTGAGGTGCTCGTGGGCGGCCAGAGTCTGTTCCTGTGTGATGAGATCTCCACGGGCCTCGACAGTGCCGCCACCTTCGACATCATCAAGTCGCTGCGCACGTGGTGCAAGACGCTGAGAGGGTCGGCGGTGATCGCCCTGCTGCAGCCGACGCCCGAGGTCGTCGAGATGTTCGACGACATTCTCATGATCAACGAGGGCCACATGATGTACCATGGCCCAAGGACGGAGATCCTGGACTACTTTGAGGAGAAGGGCTTCACGTGCCCCCCTCGGGTGGACCCGGCCGACTTCCTCATTGAAGTGACGTCTGGACGTGGCCATCGCTACGCTAATGGCTCCATTCCGGTGAAGGATTTGCCCGTGTCGTCGGAGGACTTCAACAACCTCTTCTGCCAGTCGAGCATCTACAAGAAGACGGACGAGGCCATCAGCAAGGGCTTCAACGAGCACCAGTTCGAGAGCCCCGAGGACTTCAAGAAGGCCAAGAGTGTGGCCAACCTGGCCCGCTCCAAGGAGAAGTCGGAGTTCGGCCTGGCGTTTCTCCCGAGCACCATGCTGCTGTTGAACCGCCAGAAGCTGGTGTGGCTGCGCGATCCTCCGTTACTGTGGGGTAAGCTCATTGAAGCGCTGATCATCGGACTTGTCATGGGTATGCTGTACTTCGACGTCAACTCGACGTACTACCTGCGCATGATCTTCTTCAGCATCGCGCTGTTCCAGCGCCAGGCCTGGCAGCAGATCACCATCTCGTTCCAGCTTCGAAAGGTGTTCTACAAGCAGCGACCCCGCAACTTCTTCCGGACGTCATCCTATGCTATTGCTGAAAGCGTCGTCCAAATTCCAGTGAATATGGCGGTGTCGTTCGTGCTGGGGACCTTCTTCTACTTCATGAGCGGGTTGACGCGCACGTTCGAGAAGTACATCGTCTTCTACCTGGTGCTGCTGTGCTTCCAGCACGCCATCAGCGCGTACATGACGCTGCTCAGCTCCCTGGCACCAAGCATCACCATTGGCCAGGCGTTGGCCGCCATCTCGGTGAGCTTCTTCTTGCTGTTCTCGGGTAACATCATCCTGGCCGACCTGATCCCGGACTACTGGATCTGGATGTACTGGTTCTCTCCGATCTCGTGGGCGCTGCGAGCCAACATGCTGTCGGAGTTCTCGAGCGACCGCTATTCACCCGCTGTAAGCAAGGCCCAGCTGGAGAGCTTCTCGATCAAGCAGGGCACGGGCTACATTTGGTTTGGAGTGGCGGTGCTGATCGTGTACTACTTCGCCTTCACGAGTTTCAACGCGCTGGCGCTGCACTTCATCCGGTACGAGAAGTTCAAGGGTGTAAGTGCGAAGGCCATGAAGCAAGAGGAGGATGCTCACAATGTGTACGTCGAGGTGGCCACCCCGACCACTGCACTGCAGGATGTCGGACCGTCGAAGGTGAAGGGCGGCGGCCTCCCGTTCACGCCGTCAAACCTGTGCATCAAGGACTTGGACTACTACGTGACGCTGCCCTCGGGTGAAGAGCGACAATTGCTCCAGAAGATCACGGCGCACTTCGAGCCTGGCCGCATGGTGGCGCTTATGGGTGCCACCGGTGCTGGTAAGACAACGCTTATGGACGTCATCGCTGGTCGGAAGACTGGGGGACGCATCGTGGGCGATATCTACGTGAATGGTGAGCTCAAGGACCCGGCCAACTTCAGCCGCATCACGGCATACTGCGAGCAGATGGACATCCACTCGGAGGCTGCGACGATCTATGAAGCGCTGGTGTTCTCAGCAAAGCTACGACTGCCGCCCAACTTCACCGAGGAAGAGCGCATGAACCTGGTACACGAGACGCAGGATTTGCTCGAACTGAAGTCGATCGCTAGTGAAATGGTCGGCAGCCTGTCGGTGGAGCAGAAGAAGCGCGTGACAATTGGTGTGGAGGTGGTCGCTAACCCGAGCATCTTGTTCCTGGACGAGCCTACCAGTGGCCTGGACGCGCGTTCGGCTCTGATCGTGATGCGTGGCGTGCAGTCCATTGCTCGCACGGGCCGTACGGTGCTGTGCACGATCCACCAGCCGAGTATTTCCATCTTCGAGCTGTTCGACGGCCTGCTCTTGCTGCAGAAGGGTGGCTACACGGCCTACTTCGGCGACCTTGGTGTGGATTCGGTCAAGATGCTCGAGTACTTCGCTTCAATTCCTGGTACGGAGGAGATTCGTCCGCAGTACAACCCGGCCACGTACATGCTGGAGGTGATTGGCGCTGGTATCGGCCGCGACGTGAAGGACTACTCGGTCGAGTACAAGAACAGCGAGCTGTACAAGTCGAACCGTGAACGAACTCTCGAGCTCTGCGAGGTGTCTGACGAATTCGTTCGGCACTCGACGCTCAACTACCGGCCGATTGCCACGGGTTTCTGGAACCAGTTGGGAGAGCTCACCAAGAAGCAGCGACTCACGTACTGGCGCAACCCGCAGTACAACTTCATGCGCGTGTTCCTGTTCCCGATCTTCGCCATCATCTTCGGCACGACGTTCTACCAGCTTTCGGCCGACAGCGTCAAGCGCATCAACTCGCACATCGGTCTCATCTACAACAGCATGGACTTCATCGGCGTGACGAACCTCATGACGGTGATCGAGGTGACCTGTGCCGAGCGCGCCGTGTACTACCGAGAGCGCATGTCGAACTACTACAGCCCGCTGCCGTACAGTCTGTCGCTGTGGTTCGCCGAGATCCCGTACCTGATTGTGGTGATCATCCTCTTCGTGACGATCGAGTACTGGCTGGTTGGCTGGAGCGACAACGCTGGCGACTTCTTCTTCTTCCTGTTCGTCTTCTACCTATACACGTCGGCCTGCACGTACATCGGCCAGTGGATGTCTGCTCTGATGCCGAACGAGAAGGTGGCGAACGTGGCTGTTGGCGCGTTGTCTTGCCTGTTCAACCTGTTCTCGGGTTACCTGCTGCCACGCACGGCCATGAAGGTGGGTTACAAGTGGTTCACGTACCTGATCCCGTCGAGCTACTCGCTGGCCGCTCTGGTTGGCGTGCAGTTCGGCGACAGCCAGGACATGATCGCTGTGACCTCAGGCAACACGACCACAAGCATGACGGTGGCGGACTACATTGCGAAGACGTACGACTTCCGGCCGGAGCGCAAGTACAACTTCATGGCGGGTCTCATCGTCATCTGGTTGGTGGTGCAGCTCGCCATCTACTTGACGTTCAAGTACGTGAGCCACCTCAAGCGTTAAGCAAGCACGCCGCTGATGTCGCGTGACAAGACCCCCGAGCTGAAGAAGGCCGTGTCGTGTTGCAATCTTTTCGCTGTCTCCTCACTCATACTCATTCATAACCCATGCGTACTCATGAAAAGAAAATAAATCGGCTCCTTCTTACCACCACTCGACTTGACTTGACGCACTTCACGCAGCTAGGGTGACGTCGTTGGGGCGCACCATGAGGCCGTGGCTGGGCGAGCACTCAAAGTATCGCACCCCCTTGATGGAGCCGTCGTTCTTCCCGACCGGAGAGCTCAGCTCCACGCCCACGAATTCGCCCTTCGCGTAGTGAACGTGGCCCGTGAACTTGACCACCTGCAGCCACAGGACGCAACAATCAATTGTTGTTGCCCCAAGAAGAAGAAAAAAATATAAAAAAGCAGCGCACGTACCCCCGCGTACTTGCCGTTGATGCAGACCTTGCTCCCGATCGTCGGAGCAGGCTTGGGGCTCTTCTTGGCGTGGTTCTTCTTGGTCGTGGGGCTCGCTTTCGCCGCGCTGGGCTTCATCTCCTCGTCAGTTTGTGCAGCCTTCTTCTTCTTGGGCTTCTTGTCCTCCCTCGCGGCGAAGCCCATCCCAGAGCGCCCGAAGAAGGCCTCAAACTCGTCCTCCGACCTGCAACAACAGTAACAGGAAAAAGAACCACAAAAAGCAACAGTAAGTCACCAGCGAAACCAAACGACAAGAACTTTAACGTCAAGCTCCATCTTACAGGTCGTCGTCGAACATCATGCCGTGGGCGAACATGTCCATGAACTCCTGCTCCATGTAGGACGGGAAGCCCTGGCCGCGGCCACCTCTGCGGCCGATGTTGACGCGCACGCCTCCCCTTTTCTTGGCCATCCTGCGTCGCTCGCGGCGGTTGGCCGGCGGCGGCGGACCTCCGAAGAGCATGTCGAACATGAAGAGCATCTCCTCCATGGTCGGCATGGGCCCCAACCCGTCGCCAAAGTCGAACTCGTCGTCCTCGTCCTCCTCGTGTTCACTGTGGAACCCAGCGCCGAACAGGTCCTCGAAGCCGTGGGCCCGCGGGCCGCGCTGCAGGTGGTCGTCCACGCGCTTGTAGGCGGCCGAGAGCTGCTGGAACTGGGCGGTGGCCGCCGGGTCCGAGTTCTTGTCCGGGTGGAACTGCAGCGCCAGCTTCCGGTACGCCTTCTTCACCTCCTCGGCCGACGCATCGCGGGTCACCCCCAGCGTGGAGTAGGCCTCCTGGATCGACAGCGTCATGGCGGGCTCAACCAGCAGCTAAATTGAAAAAGTTTGCACTTGAAGCTTTCCCTTTTGGCGACGCTTCAACACGGAGAATTTGCACTAAAGCGAGGCACCCGATATAGTGGCCTTAACAATCAGCCAATCATCACGCCGATAACTAGAATCAGCCAACCATCAGATCGTTCGGGGTCATCTAACTTAACAATTGAGCCAACTCGAATTATTAACCGCGAACTTTCGTGGCAAAAGTTTGCGGTTAATTCGAGTTGGCTCGATTGTCGAAAGCTTCGCGGCAAGTGCGCCGCAGGTTGGAGGCGAATGGCTCACACCGGAGTCGTACCGGTTTCATACAAATGTACCAGTTAGATGATAAGAGAGGACTTGAGCGTACCACGGATATAATCCATTGGTCTGCGATAGCAGCACTAACGTTGCTTCCTATCCCAGTAAAATCCAACCTACATGTATCTATAGTGAGCAGTGCACATTCTGCTACACTTAAGTAAAATACGGCATTCGAACCACAGGTCATGCTAATTTGCAAACAACATTAGCCAAGAAAATGGGGGAACGTGAAAGGGCAGTACTCAGATTCATCGAGTGGACGTCGTCCAAAACTCTGTGGTCAAAATAGTTTTGGGTGTCGGCCCAAGCAACATGAGATGGGGAAGTCTACGCTGCGCAAATTCACAACTGCGAAGTATGCGTATGCCATAACCATAAGTGTACTTAGACACTTTAGCATCCACCTTTTACAGCTAACTGACGCCAAATTCGACCTGACATACATGAAGCGGGTATTGTCCCTTTCACTAATTTTGCCGCTCTACAATGACTTCTTAATCTGACTTAAGGGGTGGTTAGGTTAAGGATAATCTGGGATTATACTGAGATAGCAAGTGTACCGTAGGTATGCTGCTGGCGCAGCCGGCAGGGGATTAATTCGGTGTCGCATGAAGCCGTGCGTGTCGTGCTCGAAAAAAGTGTCGCTTGGTTATGATATTTGTATTGAATACACTTAACTGAGAATCTTGTTTATATATCTTTACTTGCATAAGTACTCTGTATACTTAATGGAAGTGTAAGTGTCGTCTCCGGGCGTCAATCTTCTCAATCCGGATCCGTCATTCTGTAGCCCTGCAGAGGAAATCAGCAATGTTGCTTCTGCCGCGATGGTGCTGGATGAAACGCCGGAGCAGCGTCGCCGTCGTCTTGACGCTGCAAATGCGCGCGCGTGGGGAAGGCGTGCCGCGATAGTGTTGGATGAAACACCGGCTGCGCCAGCAGGGGATAGCAAGTGTACGGTACCGTAAGGTATGCTGCTGGCGCAGCAAACGCATGCGTTAAGTATCCATCGTATATGACATATGATGAAAGTAAACTTAATAGGTAGTCTGAATAATTACCTAGTCAGTCTCTGTCAACGAAGAAGCATCAATCGTATCATTAATTTTCTTTTAATTCGAATCATTTCCAGTTCTCACGTCCACAGACGCAGCAACTCCAGGGTGAACTTACAGCGCCAAGGTAAGAATAGACTTTGGTTGGGAGGGCACCTGCTGCAACTTCTAACTTGCTTGTATTTGGTTATTAACAGCGCGAAGGCAAGAAAACAAATTCATATTATCGTGAGTGTGTTTGAATGCAAGCACAGCGCTGGCGACTGGTGCGCCGCAAGTGCGGCGCGCCTAAGTCGTGTGCGCTGTGCGTTTATCTGTTTTGTTTTATATTTGCGATCTCAGCCCCCGCGAAGCCCTAGTCGATTTTCCAAAACTGACGTCGACTGGATGTATAAAATTAGCCTCGTCGCCTCCTTTGTTCTACCACCGTCATTTTTGGTTGTGGCAGTGCCATGCAAGCACTTCTATCCGAAGACGAAGATGAAGACACTCTACCTACTGTGTTTCACTGTGTTTCGCTGCTGCATGAAAATTAAGAAAGGTGAGCCTTTGAGCAGATGCCGAGACAAGGGGCGAGTGGCTCGGTTCGACTTCACCGTCGCCGACAGGTATGCTGTGCTACGGGCGAAAATCGCGTCTAAGTTTGAATCTACCAAACGCTCCATAATTGCAGCCTTCAGCTCTTCAAAATAAAAGCAGGGGTGAACTTTCAGGTAGTCGTCGACAAAGTCCAGTACTTCCCGTGGCCACCGTGACGAGCGTTGTTTCTCTCGGATCTTCCTATCCACGTTGCCCGTCGACTGGAAATGCTGCAACCACCTCCTCAATGTGCGTTTGTCAATACCGAGCACGTCGGCAACCAGCACAACGGGCACGTCGTACGCATACAGCAGGATTACTGCCCGCCACCTTAAGTCTTCCGAGTAAGTCATTGTAGCCGAGAAAACCCCGAATGACTCTATGCTTAGTGGCATTCGGGACTTTCCGTCTTGTAAAGACTTATGTTCTTCCTTTAAACTGAGTCTAATCGGTAGCACAGGTCAGAACAAAGAAGACGAAGCACCCTAATCGCGCATGTGTTAGTCTGAGTTTAAGAAGTCTACTTGGACAAAATGGGTGAAAGGCACAATATATGTTTACTCAGGTTTAGCTTTGGGTTTAGCTTTACCGGTGCGGACACTCTAAGAGTGTACACGATTTTAGCAACGCACAAAGGTAGAGGTGTTGCCGTAGCCTTTCCCGCTACGCCCTTTCAAATATTGGCACAACTAGGTGCACTTGCAGAACCTGGCGGGCTGCCATCTGCGCCGCTGTACAAATCTTGCTTGAGGAGGCATTTCAAACAAACACGCAATGCTAGCTGAGCGACCAACAAGTAAATAATTGCAAAGCAACTGGAAGTTACCTACGCTGAGCGAGATCAAGGATACACCCACCCTTACGCGAACATCCATTATCTTGTTGTGATTGTGCTGATGCTATTATAATACATGCAGTATGGTGGCTCGAGGACACCTCCTCAGATCTTCGTCACTTGTTACAGTACGCAGACGCTGATACAGGCAGCCCCAGATGGGTATCTTTGGCGGAGCCAAAGATCCGGTTTTCTCAACGCGAGGACAGAGACGACGAACCGACCAGGCTCCCTTCGCGCGACACGTGGACGGTTGGCCAGCTGCCGTAGTACATAGTATAAGAGATGTAGCTCATTCTGGATTCCACTCCGCCGAGAACGAGTAAGCTCCGCTCAAGCCCTTCCTAACCGACATCTACCTGGGACCAATGCATGTTCTCCTAATGCCCGAAGACATCATTGGAACACCCCCGTCCGACGCGCCCGTGTACGGCACGGTTCTCCACACGACAGGTGCCACCGCTACCGTCAAGACGGCCTCAGAGCCATGCACGACCGTAGAAATCCCCGGCAGCCTGGTTCGCGAGCGGTCAGTTCCCGCTCACGAGTACGCCGGTGGAGCGCCGGGCGAGTGGCTTCGCAAGCCTGTGGTCGGGGTCGCCCAAGGAGTGTACGTCTACGGCCAAGTGACCGGCGATCATGGTACCACGGCGGACGTGCGGACTGGACTCGGCCTTATGCAAAGTGACACTTCCGCGCTAGTCGAGATCGCCCCGTCGTCTGCTTCCTTCGGGGCTGGAGCCGCACTTCGGCGACGGAGGTGACGCCGGCGACGCTGAACGACCAGCACCACACGATCCTGGATCGGCTCTTCGGTACGAATGGCGAACGCGCGACGCGAGCAATTTCGAGACTTCTCCGTGGTTTCACGGCGCCGCGGGACCAGCCTCAGCCCACTGACACTCTTCGCTGGGTCAATGCTACCTCGGGTGCTACGCGCAGCGTGAGCGTCCGCCACGCCATTGACTTTGCCTACTACGTCGATGGACAGAGGCGGGCGCCACCTCGCATCAGGTCGACCATCGGCTCACGATTCGACGACGACCCGGAGCACCCGCCCGCTGCCGCAGCATCGGTGGCCAGGCCAGCGGACCTCGCCACCGACGACAGGGAGCTGGAGGCACTTCTCGACTCGATCGACCGCCCAACTCCCCAGGCGGAGCGATCCGAACCTGTCCCCAGCTCTGCTCCGCCGTCGCCCTCCGCGACGAATCACGCCAAGGTGCTCGCGGCGATCGGCGATGACCCGGATCTCATTCGGTTCTACCTGGGTTTGTGCCAAACCAGTTCCAGTAAGCGCCCTGCGAGCGCCTCCGACGCCCGGGATTCCCAGCGGCGGCGCCTCGAGAGCCCCGCGGACTTGATTGATGACGCAGCCGCATCCGCTCGCCGCCCCAAGCACGCCTTCACGCCGACCCAACCGCAACAGCAAGTCAACGCGATGATCGTCTCCGCCCTTTATGAAGGTAAGGATGCTGCTATTCTGGTTGATATTATGATTTCGTCTCGCGCTACCAAGTTCAAGCCCCACCCGGCGATCATTGTCCGCATCTACGCATTCGAGTTCGGAGCCAGGGGGCTATCGATCCTGCATTTCCGCCGGTTTGACTTTGCAGCGCGTCGGTCCTGGTACGCCGAAGGTTCCGTGAATCTCAACAATTTCTCGGCCTCCGTCGCACTCCCCAAGGCACCACGACCGAGCACCATCGACGACATCTCCAGCGCCCTGACGGTCATGCACGTGTTTGTCGAGGAATTCTTCGAGGATATCACGCGCCGGCTGGTCAGCGCCGCGCGGGAGTTTGTTGAAGAGCTCAACAGCTTTTGCCGTTGGACACCGCAAGACGTCGACTCTTTGGTTTTCTGGTTTGATCGTGTCTTCGAGGACTATCGTGCGGCTACCCTCTCGGATGCACGCACGGGCGGCGAATTGAGAGCGGACGTGCAAGCAAAGTTCTCCATCCGGGACCCTGAACTCCAGAGCGTCCTCTACGTGATTCAATCCGAACGCCTGATCTCGCTCTCAAACACCTCTGCGCCGCGCCTCCGGACGACTACTGCACCGACTAATGACGGCGCTCGCGCTCAGCGTCCGCCTCGGAAGACCCCCCGCGAAGTCATCGAGGCCCTACCCACGAAGGAGGGACTATCGGTGTGCATGAAGTACCTCTCTCGGAGAGGATGCAGCTCGAAGTCGGACGACCGTTGCGCGTTCCCCAACCACGCCCACTTCCTGCCGGATGAACTTGCTCCAGTGGTGCGCAACCACATTGAGCGTACCATGGGCGGTCTACGCAGTGAACTCCAACAATGAACCGAAAAGCAGTCATTTCCACCGTGCTCTACCGTCTACCGTTTACCGCTACCGTATTCCGCTTCCGAACCGAAATCCGCCCGCAGACACACCCGTCCTGACCGTCTTGCCCGAGGACATGCGTTCTCGGCACTACCGCCTTCGTCGCAGCCCTCGACAGCGCAGTTTCGCGTGTCCGGTCGTACCGCTGCGATTCTCCAACTTGCGCTGCGCGCTCGGCTCAGCGCCTCAGAGCAAGCACGCCGGACCAACATCGTTCGAGCCCTCCAGTCCGCCGGCGTCACTGTCCCCACGAGTCTTACGTCCACTCGCGGGGAGGCCTCGCCGCGCATCGACTCGGCGCTATGCTCTGCACTCTCGCAGCTAGTGATCAAGTCCAAGCTGACACTCGACGCGACGGTGGCTCTCTGGCGACACGAGACCGAGGCTGACCCTCGCCCGAATAAAGCCCTCGACCCGACATGGCTGGACATTCTCCTGCACGGCTACGAGCACAGAGAACAAGTGGTGTCCGTCGCGTCACACGGCGTCTCCCACACGTTCCATGACCCGCGTCCACCGGACCCCATGCTTCTGGCAAACCACAGCAGTGTCCGTCAGTTTGGCGCAGCAGTGGAGCGCAGCATCGGCGAAGGTCAAGCTAACGGCACCTACCTTGTTCTCGCTGCACCGGTGGCTCTGGCGTGGGCTCAACTCCGCCTCAGTCCTTTCGGCTGCGTACCGAAAAAGGATACTAACATCAGCAAGTCGGGCCGCCTGATTCACGATCTCTCCTACCCCGCGCGCGGTCAACCAACGCCTGTTCGACACAAGCAGATATTCCCGACATTACGTTTGAGAGCGTCTGCCGAGTCGCACGGCGGATTGAACATCTCGCCATAGCCTACCCTGGTCGCACCATCAAGCTCCTCAAGGGCGACGTCAAGAGCGCATTCCGGCGTATCGCTGTCGCTGCTGCCGTATCTGCCCATTTCGCCGGATCGCACGGTGGCGCCATGGTGGTGATCGACTTAGCTTTACCGTTCGGATGGACCGGGTCACCGGCATACTACGGAATCTTCGGTGGGGCGATCTCCTTCCTGATATCACGCGAAAGTCCCCACTCGCTGGACCCCGACGAGACCGACACGGAGCCATTCTTCTCCTACGTCTGGGTAGACGACCACCTCCTCGTCGAGATCGAGCGGGAGAACCGCCTTGGCCTGGCCGAAGCGGCTCTGCGCCTTAGCATGCTTGCGACCCTCGGCCCCGATGCGATCAACGAGCAGAAGTTCTCCCCGTGGTCCACTGTTCTTGTGGTACTCGGCCTGCTCTGGGATACCAATGCGAGAACAGTGTCGATGCCTCCCGACAAGGTTGCCAAGGCGTTATCAAGGCTGCGGGCCGTTGTTGCCGCAGCGCGTGCTAGTCGCCACCAGCTCGAGAAACTCCTGGGCTCTCTGCGCTACGTCAGCCTTTGTTACCGTTCGGCTCGGGCCTTCTTTCAGCGGCTCCAGGCTCTGTGGCGCGTGGCACCCCGCTTTGGTTCGGCCCTCATCTCCCCCAGTGTGCTACACGATCTGCAGTGGGTCGAGTCTCTCTTGCTGCATGACGCCATGAACGGAATACCGACTAGCCTACTCGCGGGGACGTCGGCACCCGACGTCCACCTCTTCATGGACGCAAGCGATTCCGGGCTTGCGGTGCTGTATCCAGCGATTCGCGAATTCTTTCGGGTGCAGTTCGACTCGGATGAAGCTCACGCCCTTCGTGCGACGCCAGAATTCAGCATCAACACGCGTGAGCTGCTCAGCGCCGTGCTAGCTGTCCTGGTCTGGGGACCCGTGTGGAAGGGCGTGCCTTCTGCCATCAGGCGCCCCATTCACGTGCGATGCTGGATCGACAACTTATCTGCTACGGCTTGGGTCAACCGTCATCGCGCTTGTACTACAGCGGGACAAGAACTACTTCGGGTACTCTCGTGTGCGGAAGTCGAGTTCAGGCTGCATGTCTCCGCTGCGCACATACCCGGCTCACGGAATACGCTTGCCGACTTGGGATCTCGAGCTTGGTCAGGCGGGTGCCTTCGTGACTGGACTAACAAGACGTCGTTGTGGTGCGAACAGGCCGTGCCTCCGCACTTCCGCAAGATTTACAACGGGACCTGGTCTTTCTGCAATGGAGGTCGCTCGCCGACACGTCCAGGCGCCACTACCTGGCCACCTGGAAGCGCTGGTGTGCCTTCTGCGCGCGGGCCGGCCTCCCCGCTGGCTATCCCCGACGACCCGAATGGACAATCCCTACAACTCATTATTTTCGCAATTAGCTGCTGGCGCAAGCGCATCGCGGCAGCCCCTCTCCGGTTTGGCACCATACGGGCTCTCCTCAGCCATATCCAATGGTGTCATCAGCTCGCTGTCGGATTCCGTCCAAGACTCCAGCCGCAACACGAACTCGTCCTACAAGGGATGCGCCGGCTCAGCCCACCACGACACCACCGCGGTGCCGTATCCATCGACATGCTCCGAACCATCGCCTCCTGTGCGGACTTCTCCAGCGCCCAGCACCGCGTCATTTGTGGGGCTGCGGTGCTGGGCTTCTACTTTTGTCTCCGCGGGGCAGAATACCTATCGTCGCGAGGAAGAAGACACGGCTACTGCCTGCAAGTTCAAGACATAGTGGTCGCCGACGCTAATGGTACAAGCACATCCAGCTTCGTGGCCGCTACATCGGTGAGCATCATACTGAGGGGCAGCAAAACCGACCAAACAGGGCAATCTACAAAACGGACACTGCTCAAGAACGGCCAAGCGCCGGTGTGTCCAGTATTCGCGGCGCTGCTGTTGCTACGAAATGCTGTCACGCTCAAGCTGCCCAAGGACGCACCTCTATGCTCCGTTAGCCGATACAATACGCTATCCGCCGAGACTATGACTGCCGTACTCCGAAGAGCAGCCAAACGGTGCCACGTGGAACCTCAACACATATCGGCGCACTCGCTACGAGCCGGAGGTGCAACCGCGCTTCATAGTGCTGGGGTTGACACGGACACCATCCGAATGCACGGAAGATGGGCTTCAGACGCGTACCAAGCCTACGTTCACGAAGCACCCGCCGAGCAGCTTCAACTCTCACGACGCATGGGGTCTCAGCGCCACCTGTAGCAATGCATCAATCGGTCAACCAGATTGTTGGGGCAGCAATGGTGCACGCACCAGTGCGGTCGACCGATAATGAATGCAGCTACATGTGACCCCTCAACGATGACGAGATGTGAAGGAAATGGGTATCTTTGGCGGAGCCAAAGATCCGGTTTTCTCAACGCGAGGACAGAGACGACGAACCGACCAGGCTCCCTTCGCGCGACACGTGGACGGTTGGCCAGCTGCCGTAGTACATAGTATAAGAGACGTAGCTCATTCTGGATTCCACTCCGCCGAGAACGACCCGCCACACCACACCCTAGCAATGGTGCACGCACCAGTGCGGTCGACCGATAATGAATGCAGCTACATGTGACCCCTCAACGATGACGAGATGTGAAGGAAATGGCAATTTTTGTTTTCAGTCGAGTGTAATGTGGGAGAAAACCTTAATCGTGAACAACGTTTTCTTAGAAATGAACTGACAACCTTATCGAGCAAACGAAGGGGTAGGCCGCGGATAGGCTCTCTGTACCATTTGGCGAACCCATCTGGAATTGGGTTGGTTCAGAGCATATTCCTCACAAAAATAGAAACTGAAAGCGAACAAGTTCCTGACAGCCCGGCGAAGGTGGCGTGCCACACCTCCCTCGTTAGCCCCGCAGAACACGTGCGGCTAGAGACTCCCAGCAAGTCGAACGCTCGGACACTTACCCAAGGACCTATAGCACGGTGCAGGCAGCGCATCCTTCGGGACGCGATAGTGTGCGGAAGAGGCGCTGCAGTCTCCAACCGCCTACTCCAGCCAAGCGCACACGGCCGTCCTCTGTTGAGCGGGCGAAGAGGTCCAGAGCAGTTCGTGATACAAGTAGTACAAGAGCACACAGTACGCGAGCTTCAGACCCCACTTTAAAAAGCCTCACAGTGTGGCTCGCCACGCACAGTGCCTTAAGGTAAGTTATCGCTCTTTCACGCTTCTATCGTCGAAGTGGGCTAACATTTTATCGAGTGATGCTTGTGCTGTAGCAATAATGAATATCAAGAAGTTACAAACGCTCGTTATGGAGGGAGATCTCGGGTGCCTAGAGTTTGGACGTGAAGCTATCGCTGACAAATTGGAGCAATGCACAGATCTTTACGTCGTTGGCGGTTTCAGCTTCCACGAAGCTGTCAATACGGAGCATCCTCTGCTGGTGTATCGAAAGGCACACAATGCTTTGGTTCCGGGACCAGAATGGAAAGGATGTGCCTTCGACACCGGACCATTTGTACGAGGCTCTACGGACGAGCGACGTTCCGGCGCTTGTACGCACCAGAGTTAACGCAAGTCAATTGCGTCAGGAGCCTGCATATCCAGATCAATGCAATTGGGATTTGAACGTTTACAAGGACGCTTTCCATCTTGACATCACGCAAGGATATCTTTTTAGACGGGAGTGTTGGTTGCAGGCCGGAAATCGACAGAGCCCAGGACATCTTGACCATGGACGTGTTTTATCCTATATTCCTCCGGGCCTGGAGCGGACTTTCAAGATCTGGGTTGCGTTTAGGACTTTCAACGCTGCAAAAGAATTTTCGTTCGGTTCTGATGCCAAGGATTTTGATCGCATGCTGGCCCACGAAGATACTGTCGTTGTAGTCCAGAGACCTGGTGACGTGGTTTACATCTCTCCTCTTATTTACCACTCGGTACTACTGGGATATACAAAAGGAACTCCACCGCCTCAGCGCTGGGGACTAATTGATGGCTACGTGTTTATCCTGAGAAGGGATAAACTGCACGCGTATACCTACGCAACCCAGGCTAATACCGGCAGTCGAAAAGGCTCACACACTGCTTGGGTTCGTGTGCTGGGAGCTTTTTGCGAGATGGAGGGTCGAGTGCTGCAGCATGAGCGGATACAAGATGAAATCGAAGCATTTTCTGCGCAAGTGATGGCGGAAAATCCCGTGTTCGCAAAGAGGAGCAGAGCTGGTGCCTGTAGCAGACATAAGGGTAAGAAGCGCAAAGCAAGTATTGCGCATGCTAGAAGCTTCAAGAAGCGGTCAGCTAAGGATAGTTGATGCAGGAGGGTATTTGATGCCGGAGAAATACTTGTGAATGCACTGCTTATTTACAACAAAGCTTGCATCGGCTTCAATATTGTTTGAAAGAAGTCACTTAATGCTATCTACACCTTAACAAGCAACAACTTCCTGTAACATGACGTACCTTCTCACCTCAAAAGACTTCTATGCCTCGTGGGAGTATACACATGCAAGCAAATACCGTGTAGTGCTAGTCAGTTAAGTAAATCCACATTTCTACGCGGGCGCGATGATTATGCATGATCTATTATGATGTATAAATTACTTTTATCACTCCAACTGGTACCCCGACGTGGGTTTTGATGCTACGGCAGATCTTTGTGCTATGGTTATGTTTGTGCTTTCAAGCTGTTACTCTGTCAAACAATATACAGCAAGATCATCGTCACGTTGGCGCCTTGAACTCGCATCCTGAATTTGATCCAACGGTATCCACGCTTCTGTTAGGTACCCCGACATCAATATCGACACTACAGTAGCTGTGTTGTTGCCAAGACGATGATGTATCAAAGTAAGACAGGTCTACCAAAGGCAATATGGCCATATCGATGAAACTCGCATTACAACGTTTGAATAATATAATTGCGCTCGACCTATTTGAAGTATAATCAAATTCATATTTTCAAGCTTCAGAGGAGTACCTCAGATTGTGCGTGGAATATGAGTTGTGATAGAATCGCTCATAACGTCAACATACCAAACTTCAGGCTTCGTGCAACTCAGACTGTAGATATGACCAGTGTATATTGTAGAAAATGATGAAAGACTAGCGTAAACAAATGAATAACCTACAGCCTCAATTGAAATCCTAATCAAATGAAAGTGCATGGCCAACTATCGCCGGTCGGCCACCGGAGTCCTGAGTTACGACAGCCCCCCCTCGGCCTCCCCGGCCACTACGTCCTCGCTGACTACTACGACCTCCTCGAGCACCGCGTCCACGTCCACCTCTACCAACGCCACGACCTCCTCGTGCACCACCGCCTTGTCCGCCTCGATCGCCTCCAGTGTGACCAGTAGATCCGGCCGTAGACTTAGGAGAAGTTTTGTCGCCCCCGTATGCGAACTTCCTGGTATCTTTCCAACCCGGAATGCTGCGACTTCGTGTTTTTAGTGCCGCAAGCAGATGCACACAGTGTGCATACTTGAAATAAGCTTTACAGGGGCAGAAGCAAGTGGTGACGTTGACAACCCACCCTGAAACTGGCTGTCCCAACCGCTCCATTCGCCTTTCGTTCACTTTGCCCTTCTCCTTCGCATCAGCATAGTCTGCAGAGTCCTTGTAGCTCCTAACCACCAGCAGATCATCCAAACTATCGAGCTGGCCTATCAGAAAGCGTACATCCAGCCGACGCTCGAATACCTGCAATACTGGTGTCTTAAACAGTTTCTTCGCCCGGATCACCAACTCTTTGTTCGGTCGGGGTTTCATCGAGAATGGCTGAACGGTAATAGACTGGTGCTTGCACAGCAACAAGACCTTCTGAACAAGCTCTCCTACTTTAAGGCGGGTGTGCAGGCTGTAGTCACGCTTGATTAGTTTGTTGAAGGTCTCTGCAGGATTGTTGGTCTTGGCGAACCCGGACGGAGTGTGGTAGCATTGCCAGTTCTTGTACCTTGATTCGAGCCATTGAGCTTTGAAGTACGTCACAAAGTTGCTCAAACTGTCGAATTCGGACCACCGTTCTAAGGCACGTGCCTTGATCTGCTCGTACTCTTCCTCGCTGTGCGCATAGTGCATTTCGTAAATGAAGCGGTACGCCATATACACAGCTTGCTCCGGCAAATTCTTCAGTTTGTCTTTCACGTTTTTCACAACATGAAAAAAACACATCAAATAGGACGCCTCCATCACAGAAGAAATCTCCTTGGAAAATCCGTTGTACTGAGCGTCCTCAGCGTCTGCCATGAATGTCTTGATGCGCACAGGTCGCCCTACCACCCTCTGATACTGTTCCGAAATCGCTGCCAATGCTGCCGAATACTGAGCTTCCGTCCGTTGCGAGACAATGAAGAAAGCGACCGGATGAAACGAGCGCGCTTTGTCTGACACACCGCATACGAAGAGAGGAAACTTGCGCTTCGTAAGCTTGAACGTAGCGTCCATGTGAAAAACAAACGTATCTGGATCTCGATCGAGATTTTTCAAGAGCAGTTTGGTTGAAAACGCCAGCACGAAAGGATCCGACTCAGTACCTTCACCCAGAACAGGATTTCCATCTTCGTCTAAACTATAACCGAACGAGAAAGCTACTGACTCATCCATATCGTCAGTGTACCGGGCATCGCGAGCAAGACCTACTACGTCAGCTACAACATCGTTGTGGAAAAGAGCGCTGTTCTTGTAGTTGTACACGAAATTTTGAATTGTCTTCAGCTCAGGTACCGTCGCCGCTGTCAAGTTGAACAGATCTATTAATCGGTTGCGAATTCGCGCAGGTTTCATCGAGGAACCGATCATGGGTCTTACTTCTGCCTTCATTGCTCGAGTAAGCGGCCGCTGTTGGAATGCATATTGTAGGCTGACTTCAACTTGCTGTGACGTTGAAGATCAAAGGCCCTGGGACCCTGCTGACAATGATAAGCGCTGCGACGCTGTGGAGTATAGTGAAACTCGGTATGTAGGGTCTGTGTATGAGAAGCTGCTGAAGCCCGCTTAAGTAGTTGACGGGGGCTGCAGCACTAACAGTCAATTTACTTTCTCTTTCATCTTTCCCCCCCGAGTGTCGGCTGCTGGCCATACGGATCGAGTGCGACTTCTAATAGGGTACTGAGCCCAAGTACCGTGAAGGTCCTGCTGCAACAGAAGTGATCCAAGATGGCAAAGCCTCTCAAGTACACGGCGGAGGGGATCCCCAAGAACTGGGATGGACGAGACTGGCAGACCTACAAGTGGGCGATGAAGACCGTCTTTCAAGAGAAGAAGCTGACCGAGATTGTGGAGGGTTCGATTGTGAGATCGGAGCTCTCGACGGCCGAAAAGCAGGAGGCGTTCGATGAGAAGCAGACGCAGATCATGCGCATGGTGGGGACCTCGGTGCCGCCGGACACGCTGCACCAGATTCGCGACAAGACCACGGGGACTGAGATGTGGGGCGCGCTGTGTGAGCTCTACGAGGGCAAGGCCAACAAGACGGTCATGGCCCATAGAGTTCGCAGCCTCAGGAATGATCTCTGGAGCACGAAGCTGAGCCCTGGTGGAGATGTTAATAAACACCTGAGCAAAATGTTCAATTTACGGACTGAGTTGGCTTCATTGCAGTACACCGTGGAGGATGTTGACATGGTAGAGATGCTGTTGGAGAGTGTGCCGAACCAGCCCGAATTTGAGAATATGAAGGCAGCGATTCGGTACAACCCGAATTTTGGCGCCTTCACCCCGAGTGGAGTCCGTGATATGATTCGTGCAGCTGATTCCAGACAGAAGGAGTTCCGTGGCAAGAATGGCAACGGACAACGAGGAAGTCAGAAGCACGGAGGCAATTTCGGCGGATCCAAGGACAAGATCAGCAAGAGTGATGGTCCGCAGCAAGATGCAGACAAGGACGCTAAGAAGAAGAAGAAGCTCCGGAAATGCTACATCTGCGAGAGTACAGAACATCTCAGAGCTGACTGCCCTGATCGTGCGAAGGTACCTAGCGGTGGCGGAGCTAATGCGGCCGAGCAGAAGCGGAAGCCTCGCGGGAATGTGACCATCCGCAGAGAGGATGACGAGTCACCACAGCCAGACCATGAAGACGCAGATGTTGGAGTGGTGACTGGTGTGCTGGACGCGATGATGATCGATGCCGGTGTGGAGGCAGAGATCAACGATGAGAACCATGAAGCTGCAAGCGATGATGAGCCTCAAGATGTGGATAGGACGGATGATGAAAATGAACTTGCAATTGGTACGAGTGGTGGTTGGTGGTATTTCGATACAGCGGCCAATGTCCATGTCACCGGGAACCGGTCCTATTATGTGGCGTTCACGGAGGACACGAGCCAGTCGGAAACCATTCACGGGGTTACTCCGGCACTCGCATCGCGCATTGCAGGTGTCGGAACGGTAGCGTTAGTGACCGAAGTCGATGGCCTGCGGGTTGCAGTCATCTTGGACGATGTTTTCTACGTGCCTGGAGCTGAGCATGGACTTCTGTCACCTGGACTTGCAGCAGAGCAAGGTTTTCAGTTTGATTATGATCGTGAGACGATGAACTTCCGTGTGATGGATGAAGGACGCACCGTGATTGTGGCTACACCCCAAGAAGCTACATGGGGCTTCTTTGTATCGCATCCGTCTACTGGAGCGATTGTTGGTCCGCAGGACCAACCCCTGTGCAATGTGACTGCTGTCAAGGGAGTTGCGTCGTTAGAGCTCTGGCATGAGCGACTGGGCCACACGTGCCCGCAGTACCTGAAGACTATGGTTGACCAAGGACTCGTGAAAGGCATGTTGCTGACTCAGCGCCAGCAGCAGGGTCCATGTGACGCGTGCCACGTCGGTAAGCAGAAGAAGAAGGCAAGTCGCAAGAAGCTGGACCGTGGCTTGAAGCAGCCAAACCAAGTGGTGTACGTCGACTTGTTAATCCCTAGCAAGGACAATGGAACTCGCTATGAAGCGGTGCTGATAATTATGGATGGGTTTTCTCGTTTCGTGACCATGCATTTGCTGACGAGCAAGGCGAGTGAGGTGATCAACGAGCGCATCAAAGAGTACATTTTATGGGCTGAGCGGCAGGCTGGAAGAAGCAGACGTGGCATGAACCGCATCAAGTACCTGGTCCAGCAGGTGTGGACTGACAAAGGAGGCGAGTTCGTGAATGATGCGATGAACGCCTGGTATAGTGCACATGGCATTGAACACATTCGCGTCGGCCCCAAGAGCTCGCAGCTGAATCTGTGCGAGAGGACGCATCAGTCGATCGTCGAGATGACGAAGGCGTCCATGCACCACGCTGGTTTCCCGAAGAGCTTGTGGCCGGAGGCAATGCGCAATGCTGTGTATGTGAAGAACAGAGTGTACAACAAGGGTACACAAGGGGTACCGTTCGAGATGATGTTCGGTGCTAAGCCTGATCTTCACCACATTCGCAAGTTTGGTGCGCTAGCGTACGTGCACGTTCCTGTCTCGCCTGGACGCCGTAAGCACCACGACAATGCGAAGCTAGGATTTGTTCTGGGCTATGCGGAGGATGTCGTGGGGTGCAAGGTGTATTTCCCGGAGGAGCGGACGGCCAAGTTCGTTGCTGACCTACGAATTGCTGAGGATGTAGTGTATCGTGACCGGCACGAAGTGTCAGTGGAGGATGCAGACCTGGAGTCACTGCATTTCAAGCGCTCTGAAAATGAAAATGAACCAGGTTGCCGCATGAGTTCTGATGAGGAAGCTATCACTGAGCTTGGGCAGCGGGGCACTCCAGTTGCGGCGTTGACTGGATACGAGTCTGCGGGTTTGCAACCAACTGAACTCGAGGGAGGCGAGGATGCTAGTGAGCGTTGTGCTGCCTATGGGCAGCTCCTGAGTGGCGCCTTCGAGGACAATTCTGCTCCGGGCAGGGAGGCGACACAGACAGAGCGGAGCTGCGCAAGCCCTGCAGGAGGCGAAGGTGTTACCACTGCTATCCCGAGCGAAGTTGGGACTGCGGTGGATGACGACATAAATTGCGCGGGTGCTGTCCGCAGCTACGGAGGGCATGTCTGTACCGAACAACACACGGACGCTGCATCGTCACTACTCTCGCGGGGTACTGTGCAGCGGCAAGATGACCAGAGTGAGCCGCCGATGCAGTCGTCACTGGATGAGCGAGATGGCGACATGATTAGTTCTGATGGAGACGTCTCTGTGGCTGGTGTGTGTGGATCAGTTGCAGAGTCACTGTTGTCTGAAAAAGATGATGGTGTGGGTGAGTCTACCGAAGATGAGGCTTGCGAAGTGGAGTCAGAGGAGGCCGGTACTGCTGATGATGACGAGGTTACAGTGGCGAGTACTATAGCATCTGTGGAGGATAATGGACAAGTGGAGTTGGAAGAGTTACCGATTCGACATGAAGTTGTTGATGCACGCCCATTGTTCCCCCAGCAGCAGATTGGGAAACGGATCCACCGTGAGGAGACTCCGTCAGAGGAGTTGCGCGTTGAGCGTGGTGCTGAAAAGCAAGAGCCCAAGAGGACACGCATGGGGCTCCGTGAGTACCACGAGCGACGACGTCCGCGCTACCTCGACGACTACGTCGCGAACGTGGCGCAGAGTACAGCACGCGTTCTGGACAAGAATGGGAAACCGATCCATGCCAGCAGCGTGAAGATCCCAAGGAACAAGCGGGAGATGGAGCGCTCCAAGTACCGTGAGTTCTGGATGCAAGCTGATCTAGAGGAAATTGGTGCCTTGCGAGCGAAGGGTGTCATCATGGAGATACCGAAGGAGGATGTGCCGGAGGGAGCAAAGCCCCTGAACACTCGTTGGGTGCGATCTCTGAAGACGGATCGACAGGGCTATGTCATCCGATTTAAGTCTCGGATTGTGGCGTTTGGCAATCACCAGAGACCGGGCATTGACTTCATGGAGACGTTCGCTCCTGTGGCCCGCATGTCCTCCTTCCGGATGATGGTGGCACTTGCAGCAGTGCTGCACCTACAGTTGTACGGCGGTGACATTAACACTGCATACCTCAATGCACTGCTCGCCATCCACCAATACCTGAAGTCGATCGAGGGCTTTCCGTGTGAGATCAATGGACATGTATACGTGGTTTTGAAAGCTTTGTACGGTTTGAGGCAATCAGGACGAGAGTGGAACTCGGAGTTGAATCGCTGGTTTCTGGACCATGGCTATCAGCGCTCACTGACTGAGCCCTGCCTCTACTACCGCTTTGAGGGTGAGGTGATCATGTTGGTCCTCGTGTATGTGGACGACATCACCGTTGCAACGAACAGTGAAGAGAGCAAGTGTAAGTTGTTTGAGGAGCTCGACAAGGCCTACGGTTTAAAGGACCAGGGACTTCTGAGTGAGTACCTGGGTATCGAGGTGGAGCAGACCCCGGACAGCGTAACACTGCGTCAGAGCAAGTACGCACGTGAAGTGTTGGAGACATTTGGATATGAACATGCACATGCAGTCGGCAATCCAATGGAGACAAATGTGCGGCTGGTGCCTCTGCGCAACGACGAGGAGTCGGACACAAGCTTCGAGTACCGTAAGGCGATAGGCATGCTGATGTATCTGGCCACGGGCATGCGCCCGGACTTGGCTTATGCCGTGGGCCAGCTAAGTCGCTTCGTGAGCGAGTCCTATAACAAGCACGTGGGTGCGTTAAAGCGTGGGCTCCGCTACCCGGTTGGTATTATCGATTATGGTATAACTTACGATCGAACACAAGCTGTGCTGGACTGCGTGAAGCTGGACGGCTACTTTGACAGTGACTGGGCTAATGACCCAGCGTCACGCAAGAACACCAGGATTTGTTTTTTGCTTTGGCTGGTGGTGCTGCGTCGTGGATGTCACGCCGCCAGTAAATCGTGGCTCTCTCAACGGCCGAGTATGTGGCTGCCTTTTAGGCTGCGATGGAAACTGTTGCTGCAAACAACATTCTGCAGGAGGTGCTACCTCAGCGGGGTGTGAAACTCAAGCTTGGTATTGACAACCAGGCTGCCCATGTTTTGGCTACCAACCCTACCTACAGTCGCCGCACCAGACACATTGAGCTTCGATGGCACTTCGTGCGCGAGCAAGTCGAGAAAGGCACTATTGATCTACACAAAGTGAAAGGTGTCGAGAATCCTGCTGATGCTTTTACGAAGCCGTTGGACAAGCAGCGCCTGAAAGATCTACTGTGGCTCGTAGGTATGAGTGGTGCCAAGTGATGAACGAACCCGCCTCGAGAAGTGCATTCCGGGTGTCGAAGCTTGCGCTTCGAAGGAGGCGTGTTGGAATGCATATTGTAGGCTGACTTCAACTTGCTGTGACGTTGAAGATCAAAGGCCCTGGGACCCTGCTGACAATGATAAGCGCTGCGACGCTGTGGAGTATAGTGAAACTCGGTATGTAGGGTCTGTGTATGAGAAGCTGCTGAAGCCCGCTTAAGTAGTTGACGGGGGCTGCAGCACTAACAGTCAATTTACTTTCTCTTTCATCTTTCCCCCCGAGTGTCGGCTGCTGGCCATACGGATCGAGTGCGACTTCTAATAGCCGCTGTCGGGGGGAACTAAGCATACTGCTGTGCTGGCCTTGCTCGAAAAAGTAGTGGGTGTCCAATCGGAAGCAAGAGATCACCTTCAGCCAGTACGAACATTCCTGCGTACTGTCAAAGCAGGTGGAAGACTGGCAAAACCACATTCGGTATTGCATTTTATGGTCGTCGTAGTTGTCCAAGCATGATGTACACCGTCGTAGTTGATTCGTGTACACCTTGAGAGTGCGCAGTGCATCGATTGCACGGTCCGCCGCCGGTGTCCCTTGGACTTGGAGAGTGGACTGCCATTCGTACTCGAATGGCATTGGGAGACGTAGAACGTGGCACGTAGACACCACGGCCTAAGACGCAGGAATGGGAGAAATGGCCAGGGAATGCTGAAAACTGGGCTGTGTGGGCCAAACCGATGCTGGCGACTACAAATATATCTTTGGTAAGTTGTGGTGGTCGAAAGCACACAGTGCACTTTTATTTATAGACTCACCGAAGAAAGGTATCCTGACTTTTTGGATAGTACGGCGACTTCATGCAGGCCCTGACTAGATACACACTGCAAACGTCTAAACCTTGAACAACTTCGTTGTTTTAATATATGCTCTGCTAACGAGGCTCGACATTGTGGTTGAAGTATTTGAATCGCTGTATTCACTGTGAGCGTGGCACTAAGCAGCATGCGGACGGGCTAGGAGTCCCAACCTCACAGTTCACTCGTAGCGTCTTATGATTCAATTGTAAGGCGCTCAGTTCTATTTCGAATAGCTGGGTTCATTGCTCAGTGGCTAAGTTCACTTCCAAGTATTTTCAGTTCAAAACTAAGGCTCTCTCGTAATGTGGCCATCTCCACATTCGGCGCAATCGTAACGCAAAGCTTCTTTCTTGATAGGATTTGCGACTTTTGCTGAGATCGGCCCTCAACTCTATAGCATTTCCGGTTCTTTGTTCTACCCGTGTACTTCAACACTGGAAGACCCATCGTGCAAATGGACTATTATAATTATATGTATCCATTGCCAAACTACGATGAAAGTGCTGAGAGCTATGCATGTTGTAGCCCCCTGTCCGTGGTTCCAGCTGCTACGCCTTCGATTCGCGAGTTGGGCTGCAGGATTCGACACGAGAGCTGGGGCCGAGTCCAAAGTTGCTCCTCCGTACGAAAACTCGGAAACAAAAAAATCCCTGTAGACGGGATCGCCGCTTGGATCTGCTCCCTTGAGTTGGTCGTCCTCCGTAGCAGCAAGCAAGCGTCTCGCTGCGCAACCCCGAAGTTCTCACTTTCAAACTTACCCCCGACTTGTTAAGCACTACCTACATCAGAAGCAAGCTACCCAAGTTTGATTCATCGGATGAAGTTCACTCGATGGACGCACATCGCTGCGACAATCGCCATGGCTGTCGCCTCAGCAGCCACAGCGATCGACCTCTCCCTGCTGGACGACGATGATATCCTCCGCGAGGGCGCCGTGCATGCTCCAAGACAAGAGGAAGAACGTGCGTTTGGTGATTCGTCGCTCTCGCACTCTTCCTCGGGCTCTGCTGCGATTTTTTCAGCTTCTCCCAGCGTTTCGGCTCCAGGGTCCGGCCCAGGTCCGTCGGCTTCTGGCTCTCGTGCTAGCATCTCTACGTCGGGCTCCGATGCTAGTTTTTCCACGTCTGGATCGGACGCTAGCTCTTCGACTTCATCCGACTCCAGTTTCTCGACATCCGGTTCCGACGCTGATAGTTTGTCGGCTTCGGGGTCTGGACCCAGTTCGACCGCGCCTCCGACGACATCTTCTACTGGGTCAGCAGACACAATCCTCACGTCCGGCAAAGGAGGTCTACTTGCACCATTCGCGACCGAGGAACCACCTGAGACTCTGTTCCCCCGCAATGCCCTCGGAGAGATGGCGCCTATCATCAACGTCGCCGAGGGTCTGATGGGGAAGCCCCTCCCGACGAACAAATGGTGGGGGAACCTCATCCACACCACGGCCGAGGAACTCAGCACAAAGGCCAACCCCGGTTGGTCCAACCCGTATGCGGTCAAGCTGCCGAAAGAGGCCCCGTACGACATCCAGGCGTGCTACTCGTACAACTACCGCCAGTTGTCCGCCTTGACCGACGGCGTGGCTGAGTTTTACTTGCACGACTTCGTCAACGACATCACGCTCTCGGCCACGGAGTTCGCCGGAGAGGCCAAGCCCATCTACGAGGTCTACTCGTTCAGCGACTTCGGCATCGAGGTGCGCGCGTGCCTGGAGAACAAACAACAGTGCATGGATTCCGCTCTAGTGCACGGCATGGCCTTCATCACTGCGACGTACGACCGGCTGACGGCCAGCATTGAGTCCGAGTACACCATGAAGATCGTGGACAAGTCTGTGCCGGGCAAGTACATCATCGATCTCGGCGGTAACCAGACGTGGGTCGTCTACGCTGGCAAGGACGGCGGCTTCACCATCAATGAGTCGGGGAAGGCTCTCGTCTCCAGCAAACCCTTCACTGGTACCGTTCGTGTGGCGATTTTGCCCTCGAGTGAAGCCACCGACGTGTACGACAAGTACCGAACATGCCACGTTCGCGGCGGCAATGTCTCCGTGGCATCTCGAACCGAGTATTCACTGCAGTGGGAGACGGTGGGCAAGAGCTGTAAGACCCACGGTCTGCTGCACTTTGCGCTGCCTCATCACTTGCCTGCTCTGAAGGGCGCCATCACGGAAAAGGACCCGGAGGCTATCGTCCTGAATTCCGCTACGCGAGGTAAGATGGTCGCTCAGGTGACAACAACTGGGGAGTGGACGCTGTCGGAGGCTGAAGACGACCTGGAGGTGGACTTTTATCCCGCGGCCAAGCCGTCCGCGGAGATGGTCTCGGAGTTGGGTCTCCTCAAGACTCTGGAGGCCGATATCGCGGACGAGTGGGGCTTGAACAAGACGAGCTGGTACTTCAACGGCAAGCAGTACCAGAAGTACGCGTCGTTGTGCCTCCTGGCCGGCGACGAAGCGATCGTGGGCAAGGACAAGAAGCTGCTCCAGACGTGTCTGTCGAAGCTGGAGACGCTGTTGGAGCCGTTCCTGGACAACACGCTCGCCCCGCCGCTCAACTACGAGACCTCGTACGGCGGCCTCGTCAGCAGCCAGGGCTTCACACTCAATAACGTCGACGCGGACTTCGGCAACTCCGTGTACAACGATCACCACTACCACTACGGCTACTGGGTCGCGGCCTCGTCCATGCTCAAGAGTCTCGACCCCAAGTGGAAGCGCATGAAGGAGCTCGACGCCATGATCTGGATGATGCTGCGCGACGTCGCCAATCCTAGCGCAGAGGACGCCTTCTTCCCAAAGTTCCGGCACTTTTCCTTCTACCTCGGCCACTCGTACTCGCACGGCGTCACCCCCATGGCCGACGGCAAGGACGAGGAGAGCACGTCCGAAGACGTCAACTTCTACTACGGCATGAAGCTCTGGGGCCAGGTGTCCAACAACAAGGCCGTGGAGGACCTGGGCAGCCTCATGCTGCGGCTTAACGCGCGCGCCATCCGCACCTACTTCCTCATGACGTCAGACAACACGATCCACCCCAAGGAGTTCGTGCCCAACCACGTGACGGGCATCTTCTTCGACAACAAGGCGGCGTACGCGACCTGGTTCAGCGCCGAGCGGTACGCGATCCACGGCATCCAGATGATCCCCGTGTCGCCCATCAACGCGCTCGTGCGCACCACCGAGTTCATCCAGCAGGAATGGGACGACATCCTGTCCGAGGAGGCCATCGTCACGCAGGCCAACACGACCAACGCCTGGCTGTCCCTGCTGCTGGTGAACGAGGCCGCCGTCGACCAGGCGGATGCGCTGCCCAAACTGAAGGAGGCCACCATGGACGACGGCCTCACCCGGTCGTGGGCTCTCTATAACGCCGCGGCCCGAAGTCACACCACTAAAAAGCCTATACCCGTGGTGAAGCGGTAGATCTGTTAGACGATTGTACATGTATGTTACATGTTTGTCCCGTCACCATTACCATTACTTGAGTACTTGTGTAATTAGATACACTACAGCACACAACCATTTGACTCAATCGCGATTGCATTGCCCCTATATCGCTTTTCGAACGACGTGCTGTATCAATTTTAGCCTGCAATTTGCAGCCCTAGCAGTAAGGTACTGTATAAACTAACGTATAATATCGAATAGAGTTCCCCTAGCTAATAGAGTGCCCTGTGATTAGAGCACGGTAAAATACCGCGCTCTAAAAAACTAGATTGCCATAAAATAGCAGGGCTGTGGAAAATATAATTGCAATTGTAATATTGCCAATATTGTCATCACAATTATCCTGGTAGTGCAACGGGGTACTCGTTGTACGGACAGCCCAATAGGGATTAATTCGAAATACGTGGACCACCCAAGTCGTAATTAGCGGCTCAATACAATTTCCAAGTATAAGTGCCTTATATTTTGCTAAATACACATTGAAAGTTACGGGTTTACTCGATATAAAGAGATTGAAAGATACAGGTTTAGCGGGGCTGAGGCGCGCGGATAGAACCCCATCGAGGTAAATGCTAGCAACGACCGCACCGCATCGGTTCTGCGCAACAAGCTCATTAGTGCCGCCGTAAGGGGCGCGCGGAACGGGTGCGCGGGGTTTGGCAATACCGTATGCTTGGGCGTATATTACTGTTACCGATCGGTTGGCTCGCAATTCGCGAGTAGGCTGCCATGGCCGTTAACTACGTTGCTGAGGGCGGGCTGTTCGGTGCTCCTGCCGTTCCAACCAGGATGAAGGCACATACGTGCGATGCATTTGGTGAGCAGTGCGGCGGCTGCGCCCCCGGTTCGACCAAAGTGGCTTCGAGTTGCCTGTCTCGAGGTTTGGCCATTCGTCGGGGCTCGGGCCGTCCGCGGACTGCCGCGGTAGTTCGATCCGTTGTTGCGGGCGGGCTGCTCGGCCTGCACTCGGCCAAGATGGAGATTGCAACGGTCGCAACCCGGTTGAATGCTGCCGTTTTTAAGGTGGTGCCCTCGAGTTCCGGGTTTGCCCGGAATGCCATGGCGAGTTGCTGTGTCCGCGCAAGATGCAGATTGCGCTTGTGAAGCGCTCACGCGCGTAGGCCCGCGTGGCACATCATGTGAAGCTGGACATCTTAGGGCTGTTGCGGCGCACTGCGCAAAACAGCATGACAGACGATTACAATTAAGCGAACACGATATCCAGTAGGCAAACAGCTCCATCGAAGTCGCGCGCGGCTTAGGGAGGAGGGCCGTCAAGCACCCCGTGTGGTTACGTCGGTAGCCGCGGCAGCAGAGTACGTCCCTTATAAGGGTGGGGTGGCTGCGCTGCATCCGAGTTCGCCGTGAGGGTGCAAAAGCGGTAATGATCGGCGATTTTCTCTGAGCGCACAAATTTGCCGATTCTTAGAAAAAGGAGCCGAGAAAAAGATGATAGATTGCTTTTGATTAAGCTGCTTGGCTGGTTGTAAACAACAGGTTGTAAGGATGGCGGCCGATGCATGGGCATCGCGGGCTGAAGTGTGGGCTCGGCGATACCCTGACCGTTGTGTGGGTGCGCGGGCTTCTGATGTGGGGTTGTACCATGCGGTAGTGGCGGGTCGAGTTACTGTGTTGAGGTGTATGGCATGGATAACCCCGGACGGGGCAACTGCCTGTATCATGCTGTATGGACCGCGGCGGAGCTTGCAGGAGTACAACGGCCTTTTGGAATGACTGCGTCGAGAAGCGTGTACGAATTACGGGTGGCCGTTGCTGTGAAGGTTAAACAGCTTATCGATGAAGGCAAGATAGAAGACGCGTATCGAGATGGATCTTTGCGTATTGGAGATCTCGTTGCCCAGCCGGACCAGTACGAGCGCTACTCGGGGCCCGTCCCTCTTCTGGCGATGGCGTGTATGTTACAGCGCGAAATTGTGACGTTATGCGCCGACGGATTGTTTGGTGTCACACGTTGTATAGTCTCGACCGACATTGCGATCCGTCAGCCAGTGGTGATTTATCACTGCGCTGCCCGCCGGCCAAAGGATTCTGTACCATTGGATCGTAGGGATCATTACATCGCCCTGTATTTCCGCAATGCGGGCGAGCAACATCATTTTGCCGAGGAGCTTGAGCAGTACAATGCTCGGCAGCGCTCAGGCGCAATATTGAACATTTCGGATGAGAATTTGTCAGCGCCGAAGCAAGTTGCCAATGGCGATAGCAGCGCAACGCGAGCTGCGAAGAAGGCAAAGCGTGCACCCGTGGCAAAAAAGAAAAGAGGTAAGAAGCCAACCAAGATACCGGTAGGTAGTGTCAGTAGCGCTCGTTCCGCGGCGGAGGAAGTGCGGGAAGCTGGATCGCAAATCTGCGAGGATAATGGTGAGCCTGTATCGGGCGAGTTGGCCGTGTTGATCGCTAGAGCAACAACGCTACGGACGTTATTAGACTCGGAGCTGGAATTGCTGCGTGGTAATTTCACTAGACACCCTAGACTGGCATTGCTGTATTTCCATTGCTGTTCGGCGCATCCGGCTGCATATGTGTGCAACGATGAAGTGCTGAATGGTCCCGGGAGTGAGGATGTGGTGCGCAGATTGGAAGATGTGCTTGATGCCCCAATTGGTATTGACAATGTTGAACGATGCCGGGAGCGAGTATCCCAAAGTGACCCGGCAGGCGGTGATTTGTGGGCGTGCGCCTCGTGTTGCGAAATATTAAACACGGCGGAAGACACGGTGCATTTTGTGGCACTTGACAGTTTACACGAGCACTTTAAACTTACGCCGGAAGAAATAGCCGGTGTGGATGCTGTGGCTGTCTCGATTGTGGAGCAGCATTACCAAGTCTTCCGAGCGAATAGTGGGTTGCTGTATCACCTTAACCCCGATCTAGTTTTGGACGAGGCTAGTATTACGTTGTGTCCGTCGTGCGTTTTTGACCCGCGCAAGTCTCCGTTCAGCATTGCGTCCGGGCACGACTATGGGAGACGGGGGAGTCTACCTGAGCTGAACGAGGTCGCAAGCAAATGTATTGCCCCTGTGCGCACGTTTGGCCTGGCAATCGTCGCATCCGGGAAGCATGCTATTGGCCATTCGATTTGCTTTCCTTCGACGGGGCCGGCGGAGTGCTCCAGCGTCCTACCGTGTACCGACATGGATTGTATTCCGAAGGTGACTTTTATTGGTCCTCGCGAGAAGTGGAGAGTGAAAAAGAAATGCTTTAAGGGCCTATACGAGCTACCGGTGGAAAGTATGTATTCTTGGCTGCGCGTTCTATCCTGTATGCATACATACTTTGCGAATGAAGGTATAACTATCGACCAATCTGATCAGTCAGTGGAGGCGCTTTTAAAGCTACAGCAGATTATTGAAGATAATGTGGATATTTCATCTTCCTCCGAGGCTACTACGATTGATGACAGAGCGATCTCCGAACGTTTTGGGGAGGGGTACATGGACGGCAATTTTGATAATCCCGTGGTGGCAAAGTCGGCGGTTCTCAAAGCGATGGATGGTTTGGAATCAGGCGAAACCAACTCTGCCATCGATGCAATGCTCGAAATGTTAGGGCCGGCGAAGGAGTGTCCGGTCCTGCCAATACGTCGCGCGGAGGACCCAACAACAGAATGGGACCAAAATGGAGACATGATAGCGGCGGCGTTTCCTGTCTTTATGCGGGGTGGAAGATCGCTGCCACGCGGTACATGGCCGACTGCGTTTATCCGGCACCTAATGCTCTACTACGATGGCCGGTTCGAAAAGAACACCATGCTTGTAGCGACACTGTTCAATCAGCTTCAGCGCCATACAGCAGTACGTAGGGCGGCTCGCGTTGGTTCTTCGCGTGCGAAAGTATTGGAAAAGCTTGGGCAGCTAGCTAACTCTGAAAGTTTTGTGCAAGTGCTCCAAGGCGAAGGCGAACCCGGAGTCCGCGCAGGCAAAGCGGGTTAACGCTTACTTGCTCAGGATATTATCACTTGTGGGGGGAGCTGTGCCGTTTTCTCCATTTGAGAGGGTGGCGATACGGCCGAAGCTAGGCGCAATGCGAGTTCGGCACGGTATTGCCCAACATTTTGTGACCGTTGCTCCTCCTGAGCATCACAACCTTGAATTGCAGCGGATTGCCATGATTAGGCAAGAGTGCAGTTGGAATCGGGCCGATGATCGATACCACAGCAAAGAGTGTACCTATCGCGATTTGCCCGAGGATGTGAGGTCTGATGCCCGTGGCTTGCTGCGCATATCGAATCAGTACCCTGCGCTGGCTTCGCGGGTATTTGAGCGTTGCGTCCGACGGATACAGGCTGATATCGTCATGTGTAAGTCGGCGACGGATACGAGGTTGTCGCGAGATTACGGGCAGCGCGAAGCAGGAGCGTACGGGACTGTAGCAGCGTTCGCTGGTGTTGTCGAGCCCCAGGTGGACGGCCGGCTACACATCCACATGTCTCTATACAGCTCAACGTATTCGCCGGAACTTTTGTCGAGGGTTGCGTGTTCGGCTCCATTACGGGAGCGTGCTGCGGAGTGGCTTGACTCCGTTTGTTGCACATCATTCACCGACGAGCTGCATGAATGGCGTAACCAACACCTGGAACGTAACGCGTGTTTGCCGAGGGCATATGAAATTGATCTTCCTCAAGACAGAGACTACGGGCGTTTTTGCCAGGCTGCCCAAATGCGTGCTGCGACAACTAATTTTCACACGCACTCGTCGACATGCTTCAAAGGTAAGCGGGGCAAACATAAGTGCCGCTTGTCTCGTCCCGCTGGCGCCCATCAGGATAGCACGCGTCCGCTGGTTATCACGCGGTTAGCTCTTGAGGATGTGAAGCAAGGTATACCTCCGGTTCTGATCGGCAGTGAACCTTCGTCCGACCTAATCGACGCAATTGATCGGGGTTACTCGGTGGAAAAAGGGGAGGCGTTTCGGCCCCACGGTGAAGGTCCTTTGTTATGGGAGCTCCATAGACCAGCGACCGATACGAAGGTAGTCGAAACTAACCTCTTGCTCGCTGCTTTCACCTGCTCGCATACGAATTCGTCGGTGATCAATGGGGAGGACTCGGGTGACATGGTCGACGAATATCAACAGGCTTACATGTCCAAGAATGACGCGCCCTTGAAAGGAGCTGCATCCGCTCTGTACAGCGCGCTAGTGCACAATATCAAGTTTCCCAGCCGGGCCGATAACTCTCAGACCCAGTTGCGGATAGGCCAATACTTGGCTACGAGAACGGTCAACAGTTTCTCGGGGGCTCATGAGTGGTCGCATTCGTTAATGGTTTATGCTATTACAGGCCATCGATCATTCGTGTGCAGCGATACGTTTTGGTATATTTTCCCGGCTACGTTGGCTCAATATGTCAAACAGTTGAAGGCGGGGGAGTTGGATGAAAAAAACGCCTCGCACTGTGCTGATCGTCAAAGAGATAGTCAAGACCCAGAGGCGGATCTGGCAGAACTGGTAGAGCTAGTGAATGTGGAGGACGCTTCGAAGCGCGAATTATCCTCTAGAGTTGCGGGAAGCGGCGTGCGAAGCTTTTCGGTTGGTGAGATGGTTGTCTTTGTGACTCAGGCGGAATCCTATCATCACCGCGGTCCGCATTTTATCGATTTTACGCCCATGGAGTTTGAATGCATTGTCGACGTACTTCCTCTGAAAATCGCTAAAGCGTCAGGGACAAAGCGAAAGAGAGGCCGGCCAGTTCGAACAGGATTTCCGTTCGCGCGGGCGCACCCGCTGTTTGAAACGCACCGCGGGTTCTTGAGGGCTAAAATGATGACGCCTGTTCTAGGAGGGCCGCCGCCACCTACCTGGTCAAATCTAACTTCTGGGTCTAGCAAAAAGCAGGACCAGCTAGCGCGCTACTTGATCAGTGGCTTTACCGTATGGGCGGAAGATGGTCCGATCTGGCCGCTTGATGCTGAAGGGCTGCTATCCTTGTGTGATACATGGGATCGAGCGGGCGCTTCACTGGTCGACCGTCAGCGTTGTCGTTATATTCAAAATATTATGCGGAAAGGGTTTCGGTGCTGCCGCAATGAGCAAGTTGCAACAGACTGGAGAAATCGAGGCGCCGACTATTGGAAAACAGCAAAGCACCATGAGCAGCCAAAGCCGTCACGTGGGCTTGCAGCTGCAGACTCTGAATTTGATGGTAGGCTCCTGCAGGACGCCGATATATATGACCTTCTCTGTCGCGCCGCCGCTGGTTCTCCGACCCGTCGGTGTAGCATCGCATCTATGAAGAAAACATTTGATGGCGCCTTCGCGGGTGCAAACGTTGTTAATGCCAATGGAACCCATACACGAGTGGGGTCAGTGGGGTCCGTGTTTCCTATTGTGCCGAGCACAGGGAGTGCCACCGGTGGGCACCTAGCATCGGTTGCGGCTTTAATTCAAGCGTACGACTCTGGAAACATGTTGTCCGAGGAGGATGGCCCCGGGTCGGGCGTTAGCGGACTCGAATCACGCAATATTTCTGACTGGGGGAGTGCTTGCCTGATTGCTCCGTGTGAGCTGTCGAACGAACAGTTTGCCGTGGTGGTCGAGTTATTGTCGACCATCGGGAAAAATGGTCGCGTTAAACAGGCGTTGACCCTTGTACACGGCGGGGGCGGGACAGGCAAGTCGTTTGTGGTCCGTAAGGTATCTGAGGAGATAAACCGCCGCTACTTTCAAGTTGTCGCAACGTGTACAACTGGAGCTGGAGCGTGCCAATTAGACAAGGGCAGGACGTTTCATTCCGCGTTCAAGTGCGGCAAAAACAGTCGCGCGAGCCTATCGGCCAGTGCTGTTGCCTTTCTAAGACAGCTCTTTGACGACGCTGTTGTTCTCGTGGTTGTGGACGAAATCTCCATGTTAAAGGCTAAATCCTTGGTTCTGCTAGATGAGCGTCTTCGACAACTGTACGACCCTGGTAAACCATTCGGGGGAATGTCAATTCTATTGGTACGCACGGGTCTGCTATTTTGGACCTTATCGTAATCTAATGTTCGTCTTATGTTTCAGACAGGAGACTTTTGGCAGCTCCCGGCTGTAAGGGGGGCGTCGCTCTGCAAGGTCATGTATACGCGCACAGCTGATCCCACCTTGCAAAAGGCGAAACATTTATTCAGCTTATTCAAAGTCTTCAAGTTGCAGCAGCAACAGCGGGCCAGTGAATGTGAAAGACAACAAGTACTTCTGGAAAAATTTCGCGTGTTGCCAGAAAAGTACCCCGTGCAAAACTATTGGAGTAAGGATGATGACGATTTTCGCCCCGTTGATCGCGACATGGTGGATGTGATAACCAGGGAGTTAACGAAGGACGATGTTACAACAGATGGCGGGTGGCTTGATGATTCAACGATACTCGTGACAAGTAACACGGATCGCGCTGTTCTTAATACTTGCATGGCGAAGAGGTTATCGCTCATGCGAGGCCACTTGCTCTTTCGGTGGCGAAAACCGTTGCTGACTCAAGTTCCTGGGCCCATCGAACAAGTGATATACAACGAAGACGAGCACCCCGAGCTATTTGGATACTTTTTCTACAATGCGCCAGGGCAGATATTAGACAACGCCAATGGGAACGACCTGGCTATGGTGCTAACAGTGTGGAAAGCACAAGGTGCAACTTTCGGTCGTGTTATATTGCTGTTGGAAGGCTCTCAAAACGCTCCCGCCTGGAAATTCGAGCACGTGTACGTAGCTGTGTCGCGCGTCAAATCGACGAAAATGCTTCGCTGTTTTCCTCTCTCAGCGGATTTTAAGCGTGGTCCGCTTTATCGTATGCGACCGAACGTCTTCACGATTAAATGGTTCATGGACATCAGCGAGGATGGTATGTGGAGGCCTCACAGCGACGAAAAATAAACGCGCCCGCCTTGTACGTTGTTGGGGCACAATTAACGCGCCTAGAACGAGATAGCTGCAAGCCGTGAGGAACCCTACCGTACTATATAAAGTCGGAGCTACATTTCAACAAACGTTCGTGAGATTCTTCGCGTTTCCTCTTTTTTTCCTGTTCAAAGGCGCAAGGCTTGATTGAAAGGCTCAGACACAGTATGCCCGGTGCTTTGATACACTGTGTCACACCACCATTTGCTTCGGTGGTCCCGTGTCCTTCTGGTAACACCGTTCCGTTCGTCGAACAGGCAATATGATCGATAACGAAAACGCCGCTTTAATGAGTACGCATGCTGGTTTGCGCGCTACCTGGACACGGATGGATGTTGCGGGTGGCATTCCCGAAATTGCTGCACGTATAAATGTTTTCCTTGACCCTCTACCACTTTGGACGTTCGAGCGCGCAGTGCAAAAAGGCTATGGTCGATTGATCGCGCGCGTCGTGAGCCGCGACCGCGAAATGCTCCCGGAGGGGCACCTGTTGGAGGTGTTATATAACGACCGTGTTAACACTGCCGCTCAAACAGGAGACATTAGCACCATTGTTGACCTGATGAACACCTTTCCTAAGCTGATACTAACGCGAGCCCCTGAAGCGGCAGCTGCGCATGGTCATATTCACGTCTTGGATTGGTTACACAACGAGAGAGGGCGTGTTTGTTGGTCCGGTCGCGTCTTCCACCATGCTATCAGGCGCGGTAATCTGGCTGTGTTGCGGTGGCTGGATACTAGGTTTCCAATCCCGGTCGATCCTGACCTGATTATGGTCGCGGTACGCGACCATAATCAGGCGTTGACCCTTGTACACGGCGGGGCGGGACAGGCAAGTCGTTTGTGGTCCGTAAGGTATCTGAGGAGATAAACCGCCGCTACTTTCAAGTTGTCGCAACGTGTACAACTGGAGCTGGAGCGTGCCAATTAGACAAGGGCAGGACGTTTCATTCCGCGTTCAAGTGCGGCAAAAACAGTCGCGCGAGCCTATCGGCCAGTGCTGTTGCCTTTCTAAGACAGCTCTTTGACGACGCTGTTGTTCTCGTGGTTGTGGACGAAATCTCCATGTTAAAGGCTAAATCCTTGGTTCTGCTAGATGAGCGTCTTCGACAACTGTACGACCCTGGTAAACCATTCGGGGGAATGTCAATTCTATTGGTACGCACGGGTCTGCTATTTTGGACCTTATCGTAATCTAATGTTCGTCTTATGTTTCAGACAGGAGACTTTTGGCAGCTCCCGGCTGTAAGGGGGGCGTCGCTCTGCAAGGTCATGTATACGCGCACAGCTGATCCCACCTTGCAAAGGCGAAACATTTATTCAGCTTATTCAAAGTCTTCAAGTTGCAGCAGCAACAGCGGGCCAGTGAATGTGAAAGACAACAAGTACTTCTGGAAAAATTTCGCGTGTTGCCAGAAAAGTACCCCGTGCAAAACTATTGGAGTAAGGATGATGACGATTTTCGCCCCGTTGATCGCGACATGGTGGATGTGATAACCAGGGAGTTAACGAAGGACGATGTTACAACAGATGGCGGGTGGCTTGATGATTCAACGATACTCGTGACAAGTAACACGGATCGCGCTGTTCTTAATACTTGCATGGCGAAGAGGTTATCGCTCATGCGAGGCCACTTGCTCTTTCGGTGGCGAAAACCGTTGCTGACTCAAGTTCCTGGGCCCATCGAACAAGTGATATACAACGAAGACGAGCACCCCGAGCTATTTGGATACTTTTTCTACAATGCGCCAGGGCAGATATTAGACAACGCCAATGGGAACGACCTGGCTATGGTGCTAACAGTGTGGAAAGCACAAGGTGCAACTTTCGGTCGTGTTATATTGCTGTTGGAAGGCTCTCAAAACGCTCCTGCCTGGAAATTCGAGCACGTGTACGTAGCTGTGTCGCGCGTCAAATCGACGAAAATGCTTCGCTGTTTTCCTCTCTCAGCGGATTTTAAGCGTGGTCCGCTTTATCGTATGCGACCGAACGTCTTCACGATTAAATGGTTCATGGACATCAGCGAGGATGGTATGTGGAGGCCTCACAGCGACGAAAAATAAACGCGCCCGCCTTGTACGTTGTTGGGGCACAATTAACGCGCCTAGAACGAGATAGCTGCAAGCCGTGAGGAACCCTACCGTACTATATAAAGTCGGAGCTACATTTCAACAAACGTTCGTGAGATTCTTCGCGTTTCCTCTTTTTTTCCTGTTCAAAGGCGCAAGGCTTGATTGAAAGGCTCAGACACAGTATGCCCGGTGCTTTGATACACTGTGTCACACCACCATTTGCTTCGGTGGTCCCGTGTCCTTCTGGTAACACCGTTCCGTTCGTCGAACAGGCAATATGATCGATAACGAAAACGCCGCTTTAATGAGTACGCATGCTGGTTTGCGCGCTACCTGGACACGGATGGATGTTGCGGGTGGCATTCCCGAAATTGCTGCACGTATAAATGTTTTCCTTGACCCTCTACCACTTTGGACGTTCGAGCGCGCAGTGCAAAAAGGCTATGGTCGATTGATCGCGCGCGTCGTGAGCCGCGACCGCGAAATGCTCCCGGAGGGGCACCTGTTGGAGGTGTTATATAACGACCGTGTTAACACTGCCGCTCAAACAGGAGACATTAGCACCATTGTTGACCTGATGAACACCTTTCCTAAGCTGATACTAACGCGAGCCCCTGAAGCGGCAGCTGCGCATGGTCATATTCACGTCTTGGATTGGTTACACAACGAGAGAGGGCGTGTTTGTTGGTCCGGTCGCGTCTTCCACCATGCTATCAGGCGCGGTAATCTGGCTGTGTTGCGGTGGCTGGATACTAGGTTTCCAATCCCGGTCGATCCTGACCTGATTATGGTCGCGGTACGCGACCATAATCAGGCGTTGACCCTTGTACACGGCGGGGCGGGACAGGCAAGTCGTTTGTGGTCCGTAAGGTATCTGAGGAGATAAACCGCCGCTACTTTCAAGTTGTCGCAACGTGTACAACTGGAGCTGGAGCGTGCCAATTAGACAAGGGCAGGACGTTTCATTCCGCGTTCAAGTGCGGCAAAAACAGTCGCGCGAGCCTATCGGCCAGTGCTGTTGCCTTTCTAAGACAGCTCTTTGACGACGCTGTTGTTCTCGTGGTTGTGGACGAAATCTCCATGTTAAAGGCTAAATCCTTGGTTCTGCTAGATGAGCGTCTTCGACAACTGTACGACCCTGGTAAACCATTCGGGGGAATGTCAATTCTATTGGTACGCACGGGTCTGCTATTTTGGACCTTATCGTAATCTAATGTTCGTCTTATGTTTCAGACAGGAGACTTTTGGCAGCTCCCGGCTGTAAGGGGGGCGTCGCTCTGCAAGGTCATGTATACGCGCACAGCTGATCCCACCTTGCAAAGGCGAAACATTTATTCAGCTTATTCAAAGTCTTCGGTTGCAGCAGCAACAGCGGGCCAGTGAATGTGAAAGACAACAAGTACTTCTGGAAAAATTTCGCGTGTTGCCAGAAAAGTACCCCGTGCAAAACTATTGGAGTAAGGATGATGACGATTTTCGCCCCGTTGATCGCGACATGGTGGATGTGATAACCAGGAGTTAACGAAGGACGATGTTACAACAGATGGCGGGTGGCTTGATGATTCAACGATACTCGTGACAAGTAACACGGATCGCGCTGTTCTTAATACTTGCATGGCGAAGAGGTTATCGCTCATGCGAGGCCACTTGCTCTTTCGGTGGCGAAACCGTTGCTGACTCAAGTTCCTGGGCCCATCGAACAAGTGATATACAACGAAGACGAGCACCCCGAGCTATTTGGATACTTTTTCTACAATGCGCCAGGGCAGATATTAGACAACGCCAATGGGAACGACCTGGCTATGGTGCTAACAGTGTGGAAAGCACAAGGTGCAACTTTCGGTCGTGTTATATTGCTGTTGGAAGGCTCTCAAAACGCTCCTGCCTGGAAATTCGAGCACGTGTACGTAGCTGTGTCGCGCGTCAAATCGACGAAAATGCTTCGCTGTTTTCCTCTCTCAGCGGATTTTAAGCGTGGTCCGCTTTATCGTATGCGACCGAACGTCTTCACGATTAAATGGTTCATGGACATCAGCGAGGATGGTATGTGGAGGCCTCACAGCGACGAAAATAAACGCGCCCGCCTTGTACGTTGTTGGGGCACAATTAACGCGCCTAGAACGAGATAGCTGCAAGCCGTGAGGAACCCTACCGTACTATATAAAGTCGGAGCTACATTTCAACAAACGTTCGTGAGATTCTTCGCGTTTCCTCTTTTTTTCCTGTTCAAAGGCGCAAGGCTTGATTGAAAGGCTCAGACACAGTATGCCCGGTGCTTTGATACACTGTGTCACACCACCATTTGCTTCGGTGGTCCCGTGTCCTTCTGGTAACACCGTTCCGTTCGTCGAACAGGCAATATGATCGATAACGAAAACGCCGCTTTAATGAGTACGCATGCTGGTTTGCGCGCTACCTGGACACGGATGGATGTTGCGGGTGGCATTCCCGAAATTGCTGCACGTATAAATGTTTTCCTTGACCCTCTACCACTTTGGACGTTCGAGCGCGCAGTGCAAAAAGGCTATGGTCGATTGATCGCGCGCGTCGTGAGCCGCGACCGCGAAATGCTCCCGGAGGGGCACCTGTTGGAGGTGTTATATAACGACCGTGTTAACACTGCCGCTCAAACAGGAGACATTAGCACCATTGTTGACCTGATGAACACCTTTCCTAAGCTGATACTAACGCGAGCCCCTGAAGCGGCAGCTGCGCATGGTCATATTCACGTCTTGGATTGGTTACACAACGAGAGAGGGCGTGTTTGTTGGTCCGGTCGCGTCTTCCACCATGCTATCAGGCGCGGTAATCTGGCTGTGTTGCGGTGGCTGGATACTAGGTTTCCAATCCCGGTCGATCCTGACCTGATTATGGTCGCGGTACGCGACCATAATCAGGCGTTGACCCTTGTACACGGCGGGGGCGGGACAGGCAAGTCGTTTGTGGTCCGTAAGGTATCTGAGGAGATAAACCGCCGCTACTTTCAAGTTGTCGCAACGTGTACAACTGGAGCTGGAGCGTGCCAATTAGACAAGGGCAGGACGTTTCATTCCGCGTTCAAGTGCGGCAAAAACAGTCGCGCGAGCCTATCGGCCAGTGCTGTTGCCTTTCTAAGACAGCTCTTTGACGACGCTGTTGTTCTCGTGGTTGTGGACGAAATCTCCATGTTAAAGGCTAAATCCTTGGTTCTGCTAGATGAGCGTCTTCGACAACTGTACGACCCTGGTAAACCATTCGGGGGAATGTCAATTCTATTGGTACGCACGGGTCTGCTATTTTGGACCTTATCGTAATCTAATGTTCGTCTTATGTTTCAGACAGGAGACTTTTGGCAGCTCCCGGCTGTAAGGGGGGCGTCGCTCTGCAAGGTCATGTATACGCGCACAGCTGATCCCACCTTGCAAAAGGCGAAACATTTATTCAGCTTATTCAAAGTCTTCAAGTTGCAGCAGCAACAGCGGGCCAGTGAATGTGAAAGACAACAAGTACTTCTGGAAAAATTTCGCGTGTTGCCAGAAAAGTACCCCGTGCAAAACTATTGGAGTAAGGATGATGACGATTTTCGCCCCGTTGATCGCGACATGGTGGATGTGATAACCAGGAGTTAACGAAGGACGATGTTACAACAGATGGCGGGTGGCTTGATGATTCAACGATACTCGTGACAAGTAACACGGATCGCGCTGTTCTTAATACTTGCATGGCGAAGAGGTTATCGCTCATGCGAGGCCACTTGCTCTTTCGGTGGCGAAACCGTTGCTGACTCAAGTTCCTGGGCCCATCGAACAAGTGATATACAACGAAGACGAGCACCCTGAGCTATTTGGATACTTTTTCTACAATGCGCCAGGGCAGATATTAGACAACGCCAATGGGAACGACCTGGCTATGGTGCTAACAGTGTGGAAAGCACAAGGTGCAACTTTCGGTCGTGTTATATTGCTGTTGGAAGGCTCTCAAAACGCTCCTGCCTGGAAATTCGAGCACGTGTACGTAGCTGTGTCGCGCGTCAAATCGACGAAAATGCTTCGCTGTTTTCCTCTCTCAGCGGATTTTAAGCGTGGTCCGCTTTATCGTATGCGACCGAACGTCTTCACGATTAAATGGTTCATGGACATCAGCGAGGATGGTATGTGGAGGCCTCACAGCGACGAAAAATAAACGCGCCCGCCTTGTACGTTGTTGGGGCACAATTAACGCGCCTAGAACGAGATAGCTGCAAGCCGTGAGGAACCCTACCGTACTATATAAAGTCGGAGCTACATTTCAACAAACGTTCGTGAGATTCTTCGCGTTTCCTCTTTTTTTCCTGTTCAAAGGCGCAAGGCTTGATTGAAAGGCTCAGACACAGTATGCCCGGTGCTTTGATACACTGTGTCACACCACCATTTGCTTCGGTGGTCCCGTGTCCTTCTGGTAACACCGTTCCGTTCGTCGAACAGGCAATATGATCGATAACGAAAACGCCGCTTTAATGAGTACGCATGCTGGTTTGCGCGCTACCTGGACACGGATGGATGTTGCGGGTGGCATTCCCGAAATTGCTGCACGTATAAATGTTTTCCTTGACCCTCTACCACTTTGGACGTTCGAGCGCGCAGTGCAAAAAGGCTATGGTCGATTGATCGCGCGCGTCGTGAGCCGCGACCGCGAAATGCTCCCGGAGGCACCTGTTGGAGGTGTTATATAACGACCGTGTTAACACTGCCGCTCAAACAGGAGACATTAGCACCATTGTTGACCTGATGAACACCTTTCCTAAGCTGATACTAACGCGAGCCCCTGAAGCGGCAGCTGCGCATGGTCATATTCACGTCTTGGATTGGTTACACAACGAGAGAGGGCGTGTTTGTTGGTCCGGTCGCGTCTTCCACCATGCTATCAGGCGCGGTAATCTGGCTGTGTTGCGGTGGCTGGATACTAGGTTTCCAATCCCGGTCGATCCTGACCTGATTATGGTCGCGGTACGCGAAAATTGTGAAGAGATTGTCATGTGGCTTTGGTTGACAGCTCTGCTCAGAGGGTGGCCGCAAGATATCCTTGAAGGCGCTATATCCGCCGTTCCGCTCGACATGGCGAAGTGGATGTGGGCTAATCGACTGGGAGAAATGAACATGTCGCTTGACGAGGCGGCCTATCGAGCAGACCGACAGTTTTTGTCCTGGGCGCGCGTGCATGGAGCAACTGCAACAACTCGAACCCTTAACGCCGCGGTTCGAAGTGGCGATATCGAAACTGTCGTGTGGGTATCAAGAAATTATCCGGGATTATGTACTGCCGCTACAATCGATCTTGCTGCAGATATGGGGGACATTCAAGTTTTGGACTTCCTTTTCCACAATTTCGGTGTTCGCTGCTCCCCACGTGCATTTATCTTGGCAGCACGGAAGGGGAATCTGGCCGGCGTCCAGTGGCTTTTCCACCACTATCCAGAGCAACTAAGCCCCGATACATTGGCGCATGCAGCGGGTTCGGGGCATCTCCGCGTCGTTCAATGGCTAACGGAACGTCATGTAGCGACTACAACCAACGCAATCGACTGGGCCGCAGCTTCTGGCCATCTCGTTGTTGTTCGGTGGTTGCACGAGAATAGACAAGAAGGGTGCACAGCGCAGGCAATGGACCAGGCTGCATCGAACGGGCACATCGAAGTCGTTCAATGGTTACATCACAACCGTGCAGAAGGGTGCACATTTCGAGCGATTGACGGTTCTGCGGCAGGTGGGCATTTGGATATCATTGTGTTTCTTCACGGAAATCGTCACGAAGGGGCCACAACGGATGCAATGGACTGGGCAGCTGAAGGTGGGTACATGGACGTATTACGCTGGTTGCACGCTAACCGTACGGAGGGGTGCACGTCGGGGGCAATGGATAAAGCAATTGCAAGCGGCAACTTGACACGGTTCGTTGGATTCATTCCAACCGTAACGAAGGCTGCACCCCAAACGGAATGAACAGCGCTGTCGCTTCTGGGGATATACACATGTTAACGTTTTTGCAGCGCAACCGTGACGAAGGATGCACTCCGACAGCATTTGCTTGGGCTGTCGCCGCTAACCACCTCAACGTTGCCCAATGGCTTGTTGAGCATTTCCCCGAAGTGTGGAACCTCAGGGACGCTGTCGTTGGTGGCGCTCGCCGCGGATGGGACGCCAACATTATCCGCGCTGCATTTGGAGATTATGTTGATTTGGCGTGAGCTGTGCCATGGTGTCTCTCGGGAACGGGAACGGTTACCTTCTTTGCGCGCTTCAATTGACTTTAGTTTAAACATTCCAGCCGATGAAACTTACCTCGTCGATTTTATTTTTAAGCGTTCGAATACGGATGCGTGTCAACTCGCTCGTGTATTTCGTGGTGATTACACAATGTGTTCACCTAGCCACTACGGCTTACTCCCGAAGAACGCGCGGAACGTACCCTAACTTCAAGCAACCCGCCTGAATAAGTCTGGGTATTTTCCAATAACACGCCGCATGAAACTTCTTCGTGATGTCTTCGGTTGCTGTTGCTTCGTTGCTGGCTCTTGATACTGATAGTCATATCCGATTTTGCGCCTGACTGTGCGGCCTCGCCTCAAACACGCTCCGTCATGCCCCCAAAAAAACATAATCCACCTACGAAGCCTTCCTCGCGGTCCCTGAAGCCCGTCGCGGTGAAACCTGGCGAAGAGCGGAACACAGAGGCTCGCTGTCCAGCAACCAACCCTGACCCTGCGAGCGGCCCTTTCCGCCAGCCAGAAGTGGCTGCCTGTAGTACCCCGCCGGGTCCCCCTCCTGATCAAGCCGCCGCGTGTACGAAAGCCGTCCAATCGCAGCCGGAAACACAAGATGAAGACAATGACGAACCCCCGCGTATGGGAAACTCCCCCGATCCAAATGTTGGCGGCGCACTGTCCACGGTGACTGAAACCGTTCCTGACACCCCTTCAGCCCGCCCTCAAGACGCTACCGCCCCGCTTTTTGAGGTCAAAGCCTTAACCCCGCAACTATCGACAAACTGGGCGTTTATTTGCCGCGTCTTATCGCGGGGGAAGGTTAGCCAATACTCAAATATTCGCGGAGCTGGCCGTTTAAGCGAGATCTATGTCGCGGATGCAGCAGGCGACATTTTACGAGCCACGCTTTTCAACGAAGCTGTGTCCAAGTATCACGAGGTTGTTGAGCCGGGTGCTACATGCTACTTTACAGCTGGCCGTGTCAAACTTGCGGAATACGCCCCGCCCGGAATGACTTACGAGGCTACATTCGGCGCGGACGCGGATATTCACGTGGTGTCTAAGGAGAAGGAGGTCCCAGGCGATCCCGCTCTCCGGTTCACCCCGCTCTCTGGACTAGCAGATCTTCCGCCTAAAGCTTCCGTCACCATTGCTGGAGTCGTTCACGCTGTCGGCAACATTAAACGGGTGACATATCAAAAGGTAACCGCATCGAGAAACGAGAGTTTGCGCTAGTCGACACGACACATACGAAGGTGTTTTGTACTTCGTGGGGGCAATTCGCCCGTGATTGCGAGGCGGACTATCGCGGACGAGTACTCGTGATTATTGGCGCCCAAGTATCTGACTACAACGGTTGCCGATCGATCAACGCCGGCTTCGGTGCCGCTGTCCTCTTAGATCCCGCCATATCGATATCGACCCAGCTTCGCACGTGGTACGAGGCTCTACCACAAGACTTTAACTTCGCGGTTCTCGGGGTCTAACAAGACAGCTACCCCAAAAATACTGTGATCTTGCTGCTCGACATAGGTGACTGCGCTACCGCTGCAACGACACTCTTCCACATCTTCCGAATTTTTTTTTCCTGTGTTTAACTTTAACATCCAAATTTGAGATCCAATTTATGAAACTTATTTCGGTAGTGGCCCCGACCGTCCATGCGTAGAATCCTGTACGTATTGAGATCGCAACGCTTTTCTCAAGAATTGACTCTCGGCGTCGCGCGGCGGCCATACTTCCAACACTTGGAACACTTGCACTCATCGATCCTATACTGTGAGCCTTAACTAAAGGTTATCTCTTCGCCTGTAGTGGGCCTACCTTGGCTCACTACAACAGCTTACACGTGTGCGCTCGTGTATGAGGAAGCGTAGCTTAGTTTAAACTAGAGTTAATTATACTCGGGCCTCCGAGTATAGATTAATCTAAATAAACGATCCAAATAATGTTTTTGGGTTAAAATGAGAACTGTTATTTTTTTTGTTTTATGTTTCTGACTTCCTCTAAATGTAATATTCTAAGTTGGGAATCTGCCAACGGCTGGTTGGCAGAATTCCTTTGCTATGCATGTCGCTCATTGGTTAAAAGATGCTGCTTTCAACCAATAGGAATCCTAAATGTCTATGGACCACCCGTCGTGGTGGTCGTAAATGAATGTGGCACTTGATGTAACGTACATCAAGGTCGAGGAAGTGTTCTAACCTTTAACAGACATCGCGTCTGTTAGAGTTACAAGTGGCTTGTGCGTGTAACCCCGTTACACCATCCCCCCCTTAAGGTTAGACGCGCCGGTCACGGCACGTCAATCAGGCAATTGACCACTCGTCAATTCTTCACGTTGGGAGAAGGAAAACTCGAGCTCATTCCGCAATGAGCTCGCCGAAGAAGACCGCCGCTGGGACAGAGAATCTCTCTGTCCCCGAGTACCACGAGCGGCAGCAGGCGAAGCAGGACGCTCGCGCTGCTAAGGCCGCGGCGGAGCCGAAGATCGTCCTTCAGGGCTCTTCGATAGTCAACGATGTCGTTGACTATAGCGAGGACGACGTGGACATGGAGGAGGGCGATGCCTCCCAGCAGGCGCAAGGAGTCAATCGACAGCGACAGTCTCGACCCGCACGCCGGGTCGAGACGCCCTCGTGAAGAAGACGATTCGGACGCTTCGAGTTCGAAGCGTTCGCGTTGCGCAAAGGAGACTCCGCTCTCTGCTGCTGGAGCCTTGAGCTCGCCGCGCGATGCGGCGCCTTCAGCTCTCCACGCGCTGCTCATGCAGCGCGTGATCCATGGATGCCGTCCGCGGCAGACATCGCGGCGCGGGTGGGCAACTCGGTGCCCCCGAACACTATCCCGCTGTACGTATGCAGCGCGATCGAGGACGATGAGGTGGCGGAGGGCCAGCACTTTGATCCGATGACGGATCAAAGGCGCGACTACTATATCGGACTCTTCCATGAGCTCCGATATTACTCCAGCAAGAAGACCTCTTCTCGCAGCAAAGTGCCCGAATGGCAGGCACTTTGTCAAAGTTGGAATGCCTTTGTTGATAACTTCAACAAGAATCCGGCAGCTTACCGCGAGCGGGTTAAGCATGCCCGTGAGCGCTTCGAGACGTTCTCGACGCGTGGAGATTGGAGCAGCTCCACAGATCTTCTGTGGATGCTGGAGTTCCGTGCGCTGTGCCCGAAGGCCAGCAGTGCATGTTGTGTCTTCCGGGTGCGGCGCGCTTGAGCGACCGCGACCTAAACGGGTACACGTCGATTCGTGTACCTGCGAGCCTCAAGGATCTCCGTGCCAAGTTCATGGCACGTGAGGAACGCGACGAGCGTGGTGCTTCGAGCGCTGGGGTGACCACAGCGCTCGCACTACCTTCGCGCCGGCAGTGCGTGGTGGGCTTCGTACGCCCTCACCATTTCCGGAACGTCCTGCAGCAGGACGTTCCGCGGCTCCCATGTATCTTGGTGGGGCGGAAACCCTCTCCAACGAATACGATAACGAACCGGATGACGGTTCGTTTTCGGGATACTATGGTCGACAATACGCTCAACAATCCAACGTGTTGAGCCGTGGGCGTCACGGATCGGAGGCGGCGGTGGTGGGAACACGCCCCGTGTATGGTCAACCTGGGGTTGACCTTGGGCCTCCGTCCCTCGAAGACCGGGTCGCCGCTGTGGAGCGGCTTCAGAGCAGTGACTTCGCTGCTCTGAGGCAAGAGATGGCGAACCTGAGGGCTCAAGTCGCTCAGGCCGCGCAGACCGCGTCGGACGTCTCCGTCGACGTTGGGGGTCGCGTCGTGCGCTTGGCCCAGCGCGTTGACGCGCTGGAGAAAGGTTCGGCTTCCGCTTCGCGTCGGCCGAGCTAGCTGGCTCGTGCTGCTGGTATGGCTTCAGCCGCCCGACGTAAAAGGTCGGGTGGAGGCGCATGCTAGACGGAATGTCTAGCGTGTAAGCGTTGCCATGCCGTGCCAACACTGTGAACGGCCCAATGAAGCGCGGAGCGAGCTTACTCGCTCCGAAGTCGGAAACCGCATGTTTAGGCAGGTTGTGAGTAGCTAACAAGACCAATGAACCCTTCTTGAATTCATTTGTGTTGCCCCTGCCAACATTGTCTGCGTTCAGCTTCTGTCGATCGACAGAAGCTGCAATAGCGTCCTGGACAAACCGAATGACGGCTTGTCTACGCTGCACGAAGTTCATTGCGTCCGAGCTGAACTCGTTCAGCTCGCTTCCAGCAGTAGGCCCGGCCTCTGCGTTCGACGATGTGGTGTCTGTGCCTCGCACAGACACGTTCTTCTTTCAGCAGTGTGCGTCTGTGCCCTGCACAGACGCGGTCTTCTTCTTCTTGGTTGCGTCTGTGCCCTGCACAGACGCGGTCTTCGTCTTCTTGTTGGCATCTGTGCCCTGCACAGACGCGGTCTTCTTCTGCTTGGTTGCGTCTGTGCCCTGCACAGACGCGGTCTTCGTCTTCTTTCGCGTTGTTGCGGCTGACACCGTGCAGGTGTCAGCGGCATCCTGCGGCTGCTGTGTTGCAGTCGTAGATCCTCCCCATTTAAGGAAGGAGCCAGCATCCCGAGTAAGCTCGGGAGGCGTGGGTGCCTCAAGGCATTCACGTAGAACGGTGTATGCCCGGTCGAGGCATGCACCGAGTTGTTGATGGCGAACTCCGCCATCGGCAGACACTCGCTCCAGTGTTGGAACGAGTGGGCGTAGCTCTTGAGTACATCCACGAGCACGCGATTCACGCGCTCGGTCTGTCCGTCCGTCTGCGGATGATCCGCAGTCGACATCGAGAGCTGGCTGCCAAGAAGTGTGAACACTTCTTGCCACAGGTGCGCGGTGAAGCGCGGGTCTCGATCGGACACGATGTCCATCGGCATGCCATGGTGTCTGAACACCATGTCAACGAACAGACGTGCCGTCTGTTTCGCAGTCACTTCGGCGGGTACTGCAGCAAGATGTACCATCTTGCTGAAGCGGTCAACAAAGACCACAACGCCCGTGTTCCCCTGGCTATCCGGGGGAAGACCAAACACAAAGTCCAAGGACATGGACTGCCAACACCTGACGGAGTCGGCAGTGACTGCAAAGGAGCCTGCGCGAACGGCGCAGGCTTCACACGTTGACACACCTCGCAAGCACGGACGTACTTGCGCACCCACTTGTACTGGTGGGCCCAGTAGAAGTCCCTCGTGAGAAGAAGATACGTCTTCTCACGGCCCGGATGCCCCGCAGTCGGTGCATCCTGATACTCGTACATGATCCTGAGTCGCAGGTCATGATCATTGGGAACGACAACACGGTCCGCGTTGTCGTTGACTGCGCTGTAGAGTAGCAACCCCTCGTGCACCCGGTAACGGTGTGCACGAGCACGAAGATGTCTTGGCAACTTCTGACGAGCTTCGTCAGAGGGCACTGAGCCATAGGCCAGCAAGAGCTTCGCGTCCGCGTCGTGCGCGTACGCGGCCTTCACGTCGTCGAGGAGCGACGACGTGGGAGTGCTCGATCGCATGGCGTCAATGGCATTGACGTCGACTTCATTCGTAGCGTAGTCAGGTCGACGCGATAACGCGTCGGCCACCACATTGAGCCTTCCGGGTTTGGACTCAACCCGGAAGTTGTATTCCGCAAAGAACGAAAGCCATCTCGCCATACGTTGCGAGATGTGTGGCGACTTGACAGCCGTCCGCAGCGACGCGTGGTCTGTATAGACCACGAACGGTTTACTTCCGAGGAGATACACTCGGAACTTCGCAAGTGCATACTTCATGGCAAGGAGCTCCTTGTCATGCACCGGGTAATTGCGCTCAGCTGGCTTCAGCTGGTGCGACTGATAGTAGACGACACGATCACGGCCCTCGTGATCGTGCTGCATCAACGCACATCCGATCGCGAAATCGGATGCGTCACACACAACGTGGAATGGGTGATCTTGGTCGGCCACCGCCAAGATCGGAGCCTCAGTCAAGTCCTGCTTGACTGCATGGAAGGCCTGCTGACATTCAGCAGACCAAATCCACTCGGCGTCCTTCTTCAGGAGCTGTGACAGCGGGCGTATCACGCCCGCGTAGTCCTTCACGTACTTGCACAAGTACGTGGCTGCCAAGGAACTGCCGGAGTTCCTTGACGCTCGTCGGCGTCGGCCACTCATTGATCACTCTGACCTTTTCAGGGTCAGGGCGGACACCGTTCTTCCCAACGAGACACCTGAGCACGGGTATCTCGCTCGCCCCGAAGATGCACTTCTTCAGGTTCGCGTAGAGCTTGTGCTTGCGCATGAGCGCAAGCAGTTTCCGGAGATGCACCTTGTGCATCTCAACGTCGCTCATCCCGTCCGCAGCACGGCTGTGGACGAACACGTCATCGAAGTAGCTCGGTGCGAAGTCGCGCACCGAGCGCAACAAGTGCGTCACGCACCTGTTGAAGGTCGCAGGGGCGTTCTTCAGACCCTGCGGCATCAATAGCCACTCCCAGAGCATGCCACTCGGCGTGCTCACAGCCGTGAGAGGGATATCGCTCTCACGCATTAGGATCTGATAGAACCCATCGCGCAGATCAAGAGCACTGTAGACAGTGCTCCTGGCCATCGAATCGATGATAACATCTTTCGCGGTATCGGTGTCTGCGCCGGTATCGTCGCATCGTTCAGCTTATTGTACGCATGAACGATGCGCCAGCCGCCCTGTGGCTTCTTGACACAGAACGTCGGAGCACTGTGCGGGGACTTCGATTCCCGCACTTGTCCAGCTTTGCGACGACTTTCGAAGAAGTCGTCGATCGCCTTGATTTGCTCTCGCGGCAGTGGCCACTGCCGCGTGACACAGTATTTCGTGCCCGGCACGAGATCAATCTCGTGCTGAATGCCCTTGTCCTGCAGAAGCTCCGCAGGGATCTCTTCCGGAAGTACGTCCGCGGATTCCCGTAGAATTCATAGTAGGGACTCGCCTTCAGCGAGTCCCAGCTCTGTTCTTCAAAGCGTTCTTTCTTCGTCTTGGCACTGAGAGTGTCTTCACTCTCAGTGGTGCTCTCCATGAAGAACTGCCTCAGTTCCTCATTCTCGCTCTTCGTTCTCTCGGCGTCCGAGAGAATGCATATTTGCTCGATGCGTTCATCGTGCAAGTCACGCGCGAAGCGCTTCCAGCTCATGACTGGAAGCGAAGTCAACTCTGACGCTTGCGTCGGAGGATTAGCGAGAGTCATCTCCCTGTGCCGGAACCCGGCACAGGTACGCGTCAAGACGTTCAACGTCTCGACGTTCGGCTTTTCAGCCTTCGTCTGCCCGGCAGACATCTTCTTGTAGCGTCTCGGCCCCGGGCCGAGACTTGCGCAGCGACCTTCGCATGCGCCGTCTTTCTTGACTTGCGGAGCCCGGCTCCGCATGGTCTTGACCTCGTCCAGGCCCAGCCATGGACGGGTGTTCTTTCTTAATACCGCCGGCGGGTTCATCCCGCGGGCGAGCGACTTCAAGCCCGGCTTGGTCGCCCGACGCTTCGTCGTGCAGCCCGGCTGCACGACAGCATGCAGTTTTTCCGGTGCGGGACGTTTGCAACCGTCCGCACTGCTTGCAGCGTCGGTTCCCGGAACCGACACGCCATCTTCACCTCGACGCCTGTTATTGGCGGAGCCCTTCATTGTAAAGGGTGCGTCGACTCCCGGAGTCGACGCGAAATGTCTTTCGCAGCGTCGGTTCCCGGAACCGACGCGACTTCAATACCTCGACACCTTCTATTGGCGGAGACCCCCATTACGGAGGGTGCGTCGGCTCCCTGAGCCGACGAATAGAATTCATCCAAGCCATCGACTCCCGGAGTCGACGGCGTCACGTCACCTTGGCTCCCATTACGGGCCAAAACCGATCCAATCAGGTTCGCGTCAGCCTCCACGGCTGACGCGCGTGACTCGCTTGTGTCATCCGCGCCTCTCGAGGCCGGAGACTTCTTTTGATTCGCTAAAAAGCGGGTGTTGACTTCCGAAGTCAACACATTTTCTTCACTAGCCGTCGGCGGTGACGCCGACGCTATCTGTTCTCACGCGCGCCCGTGCGCGTCCAGGGCGTTCCGGGACAGCGGCATTAGGCGCTGTCTCGACTAGAGATTCGCGCGCACCTACTGGTGCGTGTGTGGTGGAAACAGGGCCATCGCTCTCTGTTCCACCGTCGCGACCGAATCGCCCAAAAGTGCGCTTATCCCAATCGATTACCGGATCATGCCGTGCAAGCCACGGCATGCCCAATACCATGTCGAACTTATCGTCCAGATCCAGGACGATGAAGGTTTCGACGAACACTCGACCCTTGTACGTGAAGCGCACGCGTACCATGCGCTTCTCGGTCTTCACGACGACACCTGTCGCCAAGCGTACTTCCAACATACTTCGAGGTATCTTTAAATCCTCGAAGTCAAGCATTGATAGACTTCGCAGTCGAATAAAGTTCTTCGACGCGCCAGAATCTACCAACGCACGACGAGAGCCGCTTGCTCTCATCGACTTCACCTTCAGGATGACAAGATCAGCCTTGTCATCTTGCTTCTTGCAGTGAGAGTGATCCTCACTGGGGCTGCAGTCCTCAGTGTCGCGTGTCCTAGGTTGACACGCGGAACTGCATTACCAGTAGGGCGCCCCGCGCCTACTGGCGTCCAGCGTTTTTGTTCGGCTGCGACGATGCCCAGCATCGCCGCGATAGCCACCTTGCTGGTGCACGGGTGCCGTGCACTCTAGCAAAGTGACCGATCCTACCGCATCGGTAGCACCGCACATTACTTCCTTGCCGCTGCTGGGGCCAGCAGTGGCAGCGCTCGAGAGGTCCATCGGTTCCGGACCTCCTGTTCTCACTACCGGGCGCGGTTGCGGCCTCGGTACATGCGCGTGCAGTTTAGCCTGTCGCAGGCTAAACTCTTCCTGCATCGCAAGCGTGATGGCAGCTTCGAGAGTACTCGGGTACTCGCGGAAGAGATAGGTCTTCACAGACCCATCTCTCAGTCCCTTCATGAACGTGACGACCTTAGTCGCCTCGTCGATCGGGTTGGTCACGATGTTCGAGACCAAGTACCGCGCTCTCTGGGCGTAAGCATGAACATCATGCTTACCCTGCTGCAGGTCGAGGAACTCTGCCCTCGACCGGAACTCATTCTGCGGGGGCTCAAACGCCTGTCTGAGCTCCTCCTTGAAGCCTTCGTACGTGCTGAAGCACGTAGGGTCGGAGAGCCGGCGTCCATACGCCCAGCTCCTTGCACGTCCGCCAAGACATGACATGGCGAACGCGACCTTCGACAACGGGTCGACGATACGTCGAGCCGCGATGGCAGTGTCGAGTTCGACAAGCCAACGGAGGAGAGGTTCACCCTCTCTTCCGACGTAGTTGCTCACATTGAGCTTCAGCGACTGTGGGCGAGGTGTCGTCCCCGACGACACCGCGGTATTGGCAGCAGCATCTCGCTGCTCCTCATGATGAAGCCCAGAGCAACACCGTGTTGCTCTGTCGGCGTTAGCGTACGCAGCATCGTAGCTACAGCCGCTTCACCAATGACTGTTGACAGTCGTTGGAGGGCTTCCCACTCTGGGTCTGACAGGTGGGGACAGTCAGCGCGTGCAACATGGGTTGCAGGCGTCGTGGAGCTTTCCATAGACACTTCGGTATCCATGGGAAGGTTCTCGGCTCCGTGTTCGTGCGGTGACGTACGAACTCAACTTAGTCGGTCGTTGGACGGACTACAAAGTGCTACCAGGTGTAGTGGGCCTACCTTGGCTCACTACAACAGCTTACACGTGTGCGCTCGTGTATGAGGAAGCGTAGCTTAGTTTAAACTAGAGTTAATTATACTCGGGCCTCCGAGTATAGATTAATCTAAATAAACGATCCAAATAATGTTTTTGGGTTAAAATGAGAACTGTTATTTTTTTGTTTTATGTTTCTGACTTCCTCTAAATGTAATATTCTAAGTTGGGAATCTGCCAACGGCTGGTTGGCAGAATTCCTTTGCTATGCATGTCGCTCATTGGTTAAAAGATGCTGCTTTCAACCAATAGGAATCCTAAATGTCTATGGACCACCCGTCGTGGTGGTCGTAAATGAATGTGGCACTTGATGTAACGTACATCAAGGTCGAGGAAGTGTTCTAACCTTTAACATACATCGCGTCTGTTAGAGTTACAAGTGGCTGTAGCCACTTGTGCGTGTAACCCCGTTACATCGCCCCTGCGAATATTTCGCCCCGCGATTATTCCAATCCTGTATATACCTTGTACTGTCCACTCTTCGGCTCGGCAATTCGGCTCGCAGCTATGGTTGCAAAAGCGGGATACATTTCCGTAGCGCATTGCATCAATGTACCGGTTCGTTGAGTACGCCATCAAATACTTGCAACCGGGGTAACCAGCTCTCCGGCGCTTCTCTGCTTCGTCGGTGATCTCCCCGATGAACTCACACACAATCGTCCCTTTCGCAACAGGCTCTAATGCATACACCCCGTACCCGACTCGATTTGTATCTCGGACTTCCAGCGCTGTAGGGCACGATTCGTGCAAGGCCCACACCCCATTGCGGCATTTACCTAGTAAATTGCACGTTGACATGGTGCACTCTACACGACGCCTGCGGTTTCTGCAACGCTCGTCGCAGTCCGTCGCGCATACACACATCTCCTCCGGCCATTCGCTCGGGGATACGTCTCCCACGTACCAACATACTTCTTCGTATCCCGCAGTCGCTGCGGCCGCCGCCGGCTCGCCCTTAAAAAACTCGTCGAGGGTGGTTTGGACCCATTTACCTCGGCCGCCGCTCCCTCCTACCGACATTTGCTTCGCGACAGTGACACTAACCGACCCCCCCCCCGATTCCTCGCAAAACGCCTAGCTGTGACAGGATATTTCACGTCGCCCCCGCTGTCTAAACTAGGGCTCCGCGAAGGCTGGGATAGGAGGATTTTAGAATAAACACCTTATTTTTAATTTTATTTTTATTAATTATTTTACTTATTAATTCGGTCATCTCCTGCGCCTGCTTCGCAGCCGCAGCATCTGCCCGGACATTTGCCTTTTAAGGCATCTACAGTCTACAGTTTTAAAAAACTGTCGATGCAATATATCAACAGACAATGCTCAACAAAATTAAGAAGGCGAACCCTGGCTGAGGTCTACTTGCAGCTAGTAGAATCGGCATGCTATTGTACAGTACAGTCCACCTCAATCGTCCCTTTACTTCGCTACAGCAATATATTTTTTGATTCGTACCAGTGTCATCGGTAGCACACTGGTTCAGGCGGCCCACGCATATAAACCTTTTTGGAGGGGCCAGTGAGCCACCGCGGCCATACCGGTTCTACAGGTATCGTACCGGTTCAAGCTGCCCATGCATATAAACCTTTTGGAGGCCCAGTGCGGCACCGTTTCCATACCGGTTCTACAGGTATCGTACCGGTTCAGGATGCCCACGCATATAAACCTTTTGAAAGGCCCAGTGCGCCACCGGAGTCGTACCGGTTTCATAGAGATGTACCAGTTAGATGTCAAGAGGGGTCATCTTTTGACTTGACGTACCACGGATATAATCCTATTTGGTCTGCGATAGCAGCACTAACGTTGCTTCCTATCCCAGTACAAATATAGTCCTGACATTTCTGCCACGCACCCCTGATTTCTTTTTAACGGTGCGTCTTACCTACTCCCACACCATGAGCACTACCAGCCCAATATCTCTAGTTGGTCGTTTCGTGATCTCAATCGGCAACTCGTTCCCATATTGATCCTAAACTGATTTTGAGTCTTTGCCAACGATCCCGTAGAGCAATATGCAACGTCAAGCCTATGAACTCGATTCTAGCTCCTAAAAAATATTTCTATGTCTTCCGCTGCTTTGAAATGCGGACACGAGGGGTCATTGGATGCCTGGACGGGGTACACGTTCAACACGATGAATGTTAGACCCAATATTGCATTTTGCCAAGGGTTTTGAAGGTTAACACACATGTAATCGAATAGGCAAAGGTCTTAATGCGATAGCTCCGCCAAACAAATAAAAATATGAACCTAGCAGAGGAAATACAAGCGAGAACTTAGATTGCAATCTTTTGTTTTTGAGATTGTTGAGATTGCAATAATTGATTGTTCCAGATCTGAGCCGTCAATCAATAAACAATCTATATTTCCACAGCTCTGATAAAATAGAGTGCGCATCAGTAACAACCGGAAATCCAAACTGTTGGAACAGCAGAAACAAGCGACGAACGAAGCCAGTCGCGACTAAGGCACACATGGTTGACCTCGGTGCATGACCTGGGCGCCCAGTTGCACGTTGAAGCTCGAGGACATCTCGCGGCATCAAGTCAGGCATCGTCTCGGGCAGTCACCCAAGGTTCAAGCCATCATCTGCGCGGCAGCCAATCGTGGGGCGCCACGGGCGCACATCAAGCGTTGTGGCTACATGTAAGAGCAGCAGCAGCTCGAGGAGTAGATAGCAGGCTGTAGTTCGTTTAGGTTTTTAGCTTTGGCCCCACCTCAATCACTTTTCAAATTTCTCCGGACTTCCTAAGTCTCCTACCTACCTTCCTGACCGTCGCCGTTCTCGCGTCCGTCGCCGCCGTGAATTCCTCTGCATCCAAGGCCTTCGGTTATGATGTCTACGACTACAGCCTCGACTTTCACGACCAAGCTCAAGCAGTTCAACGGAACTGGCTTCCCGGCCTGGGGCGCTCAAGTCAAGCTGGTGCTGGAGATTTGGGTCGCCGTCAATGCGCCGACTCCGACCGAAGCCGAGCTGAAGGCCGAGAAGGACGCTGCGGCATCGGCGGCAGCTCCTGCTGGAACGTCATCGCCGGCATTGACGCTGGTCACGCCGCTCAACGATCGAGTGATGAAGCAGAAGATGGCTACTTCGATCATCTTGGCGGCGCTGAGCGAGAAACTCGCCGCGGAGGTGTACCTGATGGAACACCCGCTTACGATGCTACGCCACCTGCGCATGACCTACAATGTCAAGTGCAGCGCAAGCATTGGGGCGGCCAAGCGCGAGTACATGGGGCGCTATCTGGATGGAGACGGAGCACATCAAGACGACAAGACGTGTCCTTGATGAGCTGCAAGAGCAGCACGTGACTGTCTCCGACGAAGCGAAGAGGCAGAATTTCATGCAGAGCCTGGGGCCTGCTTGGAATGGTTTCGTGGGTGTCCTCGAGTCTTGCGCGACGTTCGAGGCCATGCTCCAATGATGCCAAGCAGAAGCGATCCGGCGTGAGCAGCAGAAGGGCCGTTGATCGACGAGTGGTGCTACGAGCAGCGGCAGGACGGCCGCTGCATTCAATGCTGAGCAAAAGGCCGACAAGGGCAACACCAAGTCGAAGAAGAAACGTGACTTGTCAAAAGTCAAGTGTTTCAACTGTAACCAGATGGGACACTATGCCCGGAACTGTCCCAAGGATTCGGCGCCGTCGACCGTGAAGAAGGAAGCAGCCATTATGGCGTTATCAGTGGAGGACATGACGGTCAATGACAAGCGGGAATGGATTGTCGACAGTGGTGCGACAAGCCACATGACTGGCCACATTGAGAATCTCGTCGATGTGCACACCCTGGACACGCCGCGCTCGCTGACGGTCGCCTCAGGTGACACGATGCTGGCTACCGCCATCGGGAAGGCGCCACTGTTCCGCGATGATCGCGAGGTTTGTGTGTTCTGTATGTGCAAGGGCTCGCTCGCAATCTCGTCTCGGTTGCGGCTGCGTCACGCAATGGCATGGAGATTTCGTTCAAGGGCGTGTCGTGTGTGATTCGCGCGAGATCTGGTGTGGCTTTGGAAGCCTCACGCGCCGGCCACCACATGTATGTGGTCTCGGCCCTGAGTGGGCCAATCAATGGCTCCACCATGATGGCGGCCGAGGCGCCACACGTGGAGACGTGGCACCGCCGACTCGGCCATCTCAACACTCAGAGCGTGCAGCAGGTTCTCGCCGATCTGCAGCTACCCTGGCGAGGCGCTATGGAGCAAGCTTGCCCCACTTGCGTGAGCGGAAAACTGACTCAGAAGCCGTTTGCCCCTAAGAAGCCCCGCGAGTTGAAGAAGAACCAGCTCCTACTTGCTATTGACTACGTCGGACCAATGCACGTGACGTCCCGCGCTGGCTACACGGGACTCCTGAACGTTGTCATCGAACCGTTCCACGTGGACATGGTTTACCCTTTGCGGGACAAGAGCTTGCGCTCGCAGCTTGATGCGATCGAGGACTGCATTGCGAAGCTCAAAGCGCATGCACCAAGCTACCGCGTCGCGTTTTTGAAGTCGGACAACGCTGCGGAGTATGTCGGAGCTGACATCGCTGCTTATTGCAAGCAGAACAGTATCGTGCAAGAGTTTAGCACTCCGTACAGCCCACAGCAGAACGGCAAGGACGAGCGTGGCAAACGCGTCATTGTAGAAATGGCAAGGTCGATGATGCTGGGAGCCAATCTGCCAATGACGTACTGGGCAGACGCTGTTGTGTGTGCTGCCTACGTTCGCAACAGGTGCCCCACGAAGGTACTTGACGGCAAGACACCCATGTAGGCTTTTCTCGGCAAGGCACCGGACATCAGCAACCTCCGCGTCTTCGGGTGCAAGGTACAGGTGCTCGTGCCCAAAGAACACCGCAAGAAGCTCGACGCTAAGACACTGAACGACATCTTTGTTGGGTATGCAACTGGCGGCGCATATCTGGTCCACGTTCCAGAAAATGACGCTGGCCACACGATCACTGCCCGCACGGTTGTGTTCTATGAGGACCAGTTCTTGCCTGCGACAGATGCCGGCGTGGTTGCAATCAGTACGCAATTGACTGGGTCCATGGAGGAACTCGCTGCCCGCACTGAGCGACAACTCCGGCTAGAGACTATTGAGGAAGAAAAGGAAGACGTCGTCATGGGGCCCGTCGACTTTGAAGAAGAACTGACGACGCCCGCATCGCAGCCGACCCGTCCAGAGCCAGTGGGAGTTGCGAGAATGCAGGCCAGGCTTCTAGGTGACCCGCGTCAGGAGAAGGCCGTCCCCCTCCGCGTCGGTCGAGCCGCATTCTCAAGCCCAGTCAGCGTCGCCTGGAATTCGAGAGTCGCATCTCACCATGGAGGAGGTGTGCAACCTGGTCAAGGAACGTGTCGCTCCTGCCCGATTCGATGGCACGAATTTGCGTGACGGATTTATCTACCGCGAATTGACGCCGAGCGACACTGAGATTTGGGCACTTGGAGTAGAGCCCATCAACCTCGAGGAGGTACAGCGAGACGATGATCGAAGCGAGTGGGAGGACGCCATGCTGGACGAAATCCAGAGTTTGCTCGAGAACGAGACGTTCGTAGAGGTCCCGCTGCCTCCCGGCCGCTCTGCCATCAAGTCTAAGTGGGTCTTCAAAAAGAAGATGAACGCGGATGGGACGCTGGACAAGTACAAAGCCCGAGTTGTCGCCAAGGCCTTCAGCCAACGCTGTCCGCCTCGCACATTGCAAACGCCAGAATGTCGTCAACATACACAAGTACAATCACCAAATCTTCGTCGCTGCCTTTCACGGACAGGCATGGGTCTGCTGCGCCTTGGCGAAAACCGAGTCGTAACAGGAATGCGGAGAAGTTGTCGTACCAGGCCCTCGAAGCCTGCTTTAATCCATACAGCGCGCGCAGCAATTGCCAAACGTGGCCATCAGGAGACTCAAATCCCTCGACCGGATCCAGGTAAATCTCCTCGTCCAGGTCTTGATGTCAATCTGTAGGCGGTGCATGCGACACTGTACCGCTACCACCAGCACAAGACGCATCGTGCTGTGACGCACGACAGGGCTGAACGTCTCCGTGTAATACATCACTGCATTCAAGGCCGCAGTTGAGGAGGCATACAGCGTCAATTACTACAAGGACGTCAGCTACTTCCTGGGTCTCGAGCTGCAGTGGTCGGCAGCAGGAGACGAGGTGCATCTCAAGCAGCAGAAGTACGCCACAACGATTCTCGAGCGATTTGGTATGCTGCATGCACGAACGGCACGCACGCCTATGGAGGATCTCTATCGCGACCACTTGTTCAAGGCGCAGGAGCCGTCGGGTTTCCGCGCGCGTCCAGCGATTGGCGCCTTGCTGTATCTGGCAGTGATAAGCAGACACGACATTGCCACCGCTGTCCGCATCCTCGCACAGGAGATCGAGCGTCCGACGGACAGCGTGAAGCATGGCGTGGAGCGCGTCTTCCGTTATCTGAACAGTACTGCTGATTTTGGGTTGACCTTCAGAAAAGGTGCTGGTAATGGGCTGGAGGTGTACTGCGACGCAGCGTTTTCGGTGGAGCGCGACGCCAAGTCTGCCACTGGCTACGCGATCTTCTATGATGGCTGCCTCGTCGAGTGGGGATCGAAGAAGCAATCTATGGTGACGCTGTCGTCAACCGAAGCTGAGTACATCGCTATGAGCGCCGGTGTGCAGGAGTGTATCGGGCTCAACATGGTGCTGGAGGACTTGGGGCTCGCCGTATCCACGATCGTCGTGCAGGAAGACAATCAAGGTGCCCAGCATCTGGCCGAGAGCAGAGCCGTGACGCAGCGTTCGCGTCACATCAACACCAAGTACCATTGGCTGCGCGAGAAGGCTGCTCAGGGTGAGATTGAGATCAACTACTGCGCTACTGCTGAGATGGTCGCCGACAATTTTACTAAGCCACTTGGAACCGTCAAGTTTGAACGTTTCCGCGCCGAGCTTGGCGTCCGTTGAGTGGGAGTGTTGGAACAGCAGAAACAAGCGACGAACGAAGCCAGTCGCGACTAAGGCACACATGGTTGACCTCGGTGCATGGCCTGGGCGCCCAGTTGCACGTTGAAGCTCGAGGACGTCTCGCGGCATCAAGTCAGGCATCGTCTCGGGCAGTCACCCAAGGTTCAAGCCATCATCTGCGCGGCAGCCAATCGTGGGGCGCCACGGGCGCACATCAAGCGTTGTGGCAACATGTAAGAGCAGCAGCAGCTCGAGGAGTAGATAGCAGGCTGTAGTTCGTTTAGGTTTTTAGCTTTGGCCCCACCTCAATCACTTTTCAAATTTCTCCGGACTTCCTAAGTCTCCTACCTACCTTCCTGACCGTCGCCGTTCTCGCGTCCGTCGCCGCCGTGAATTCCTCTGCATCCAAGGCCTTCTAATACAAACTAAGTGTGTGGAAACAAAATGCCGACAGCATGCATGTTGTTTGAAGCGCTGGCATTGGTTTTGAGGAACACTCCGCTAAATTAAGTCATTATATGGCTATATGGTTTATGCATACGCGCCGATCCTATCAGCGGAAACTATCAAAATTTACTCCGGACATCACTCAGGTCCAGCGTAGCATAACCTTGGCTACGCTTACGAATTCTTAATCAGCAAGTAGTTGTAGCAATTCCTCTAGCAGCAATGTTTTGCGCTGAATCGACATGTATTATATAGTGGAGCGATTCCTTCTAGCGTTACGATCGCCACGCCAGCGAGGTAGACCATTGGTCACTGTGAATACAGAGGTTTTCCGTTCGTTGATAAAGTACATAATTGATTCTCAATGGTAAGCCTATGCAAGGGTGCCCTCACAGCACACATTAGCGTTTGAAGTGGTACTTTTGCATTGCAGGCCTGTAGAAAGTGTAAACAAGTCTGTTGAAGTATCCTTTGCCAGGATCAATGTCAAAAACCGCAATAAAATAGAGTGCGCATAGAATAGAGTGCGTAATTTTCATTTACTGCGCTCTAAAAAAAATAATGCACCGTCCTTTATTCCGTATTATACGTTAGGGCTCCGCAAAGGCTGGGATAGGAGGATTTTTTGGAATAAACCCTTTATTTTTATTTTGTTATTAATTATTTTACTTATTGCTTTGGTCATTTCCTGCGGCTGCGAAGCAGCCGCAGGAATGCTGCCAGCATCTGCCCGGGCATTTGCCTTAATACTGTTCTCTGAAATTGATTTCAGAGCTAAGGGAGGATCCGGGTGGAGGTCCGATTTTCCAACCAATAAACATCCGGTAATTTATATGACTGAAAATATATTGGTATATAGAGGTAGTATATTTTAAGTAGATGATATTGGTACAGTGTCACTCTCCATAATTAATACCCGATAAACTTCATAAATTACGTGAATGTTGCCTGTGTCGTCACCCTCCTCCGCTTATGTACGGTCTTGATGTTGCGTGAAAGTACATGTATGTTGAAGCCATCGTGGCACCATCAGACAAAGGCTACGCTAAAAATATGGATGGCAACTAGTCAACACCAGCAATAATGTTATGCCGTGTTGTCGATGACTAGTGAGATGCTCGCAACGCACCCGGTCATCTTGTCGCTCTTAACCTTTATCCGCCAGGTCGAAAGCATACGGGTATCCAGGATGCAAGCATACCCGTATGCTTTGGCAAAAGTTAATTTATCATCAAGTTTGTAAACCGGACCATTTGTTTTTCAAGAGAAAGACGGTTTGAAGTTGCTGTGCAATAGCTGGTACGGCATGTTAAACAGTACCTCAATGGAATTGAAGACTAATATTGAACGGACTATATTTTGTATTTGCAAAGCGTTTATCAGTCCCAAACTCATCGGCGACGTATATCAGCCCTCTACACCACAATGGTACCGCTCTGAGTTAGTTTTCGCACGGTGGTACGACGATACCGCTGTCGTTAACATTGGCAAAGAAACTGACATTTTACCAAGTTCCAAGTTATCTTGGCAGATGCTGCGCCTGCTTCGCAACCGCAGCAGCTGCGCTGTAGTGAGTAACTGGGCTTTACACACACTACATAACTACATGTCTGCTTTTAATTTCAGAGCTTCTTCGCGCAACGCGCGACTTTGTAGATGTAATATATGTACAGACAAAGCTTAACAAAACTAAAACGCGAACCCTATCTGAGGTCTATTTGCAGCGGCATACTATTGTACAGTCCACCTCAATCGTGCCTTTACTTCGCTACAGCTCAAAATTTATACTGAGCCATACCAGTGTCATCGGTATCGTACCGGTTCAAGCTGCCCATGCATATAGACGGCACCGTTTCCATATCGGTATTATGGGTATCGTACCGGTTCAGGCTGCACACACATATGATACGATGGCAAACAAAATGTTACTTATCAACAATTTACAGTTATCGAGATAATCGACTTTGAAGTTGACTAATCAAATTTCGTACATAACCGGACATCAAAATTTGAAAGTGAAAAACACTCGTAGAAAGCTAAACGTACTTGCATTCGTTTGCTTTTTTAACAAGAGCTTTCCGATAATGTATGATATGAAAAAATGACAGGATATTCAAGTCACACTCAGTCAGAACGTGGCGTGATTTGGACACCACCAAAACGGAGACATTTTTTCAGGTGACGACTACTCCACCAATTTTCAACATTATTGAGCACAGAAGGGCTTAAAATGTGCGCAAGACACTGTTCTTTCCGTTAAAGCCACTAAACCGCGATTCGTACTTAGGTTGATAAGTAACATTTTGTTTGCCGTCGTCCCCTCCAAAAGGTTTATAATATAAACGTTTTGGAGGGCCAGTGAGCAGGGTTCGATAGTAGACTATCAGAATATTACTGATACCATTGGTAATATCACTGATACTAATACTACTATATCACCGACTCCGAGCCAATATCAGTGATAGAATAAATATTCGCGAAAACATCGCGACTAGGGCTTCGCAAAGGCTGGGATAGGTACACATGATAATATTGGTTAGAATAACGAAAGTTACTTTATTGGATGCGCTTACTCGTCGATTGTGCGGTACACGGAGCCCCTCATTGAAAGCAAGCCTGAGTCGAGGATTGGGCTCGTTATATATTGCATACAGTCAAATAAGCTCGATAATGTACGGGTCATGGGCATCTCCTGTTCCTGCTTCGCAGCCGCAGTATCTGCCCGGCCATTAGCACGAAGAGCGAGCGATTCTCAATACCGGTAGCCAGCCTCCATCTTTCTCGCCAGCCACCATCAACATCAACCTTAAAACTACCGGTTCATCACCGGTTTCTACCTACGAGAGGGGAGGGGGGAGGGACAGCGCCCGAATTAATCCTATGTGTGCTGGGCTATCAGCACTTCGTCGCTTCCTATCCCAGTATAATATCACTGATATTTTTCAGACGTTCACCAGAGAAAAATTTCTGCTGAGCTCGTTTTGTGGCGAGAGATCTCTGGCGATTTCTGGGCCCTGATTAGCTCCAATCTATTGCACGCTGCATCACTTTGCAATGTTTGCTTTTCATCTTCCAAAATAGCACCAGTGAAAAACACAAGGTTGACTGTCACCAGGAGAGTCCGCGGAGATGTTTCGCTGTGTCTGCGTCGATCTACCCGCGTCAGTCACATTATTCGACGCTTGTCAAGGCGTCGGACTTGGAACTAATTAATTCATGCAATATCCACGCTGGGCGGTGTACTTCATTTGGTCGGAGCATCGTCGTTCATCGGTGTACTCGGCAATGGTTCCATCATCGTCAAAGTACTTACTGCTGTATTGGTTTGACTGCAAGCCTAATACAGTAAGTGTTCTCTGTGCAATATGGAGTTTATCATCTAGATCAAGACGTTCGTAATAATCGTATTGGTGCCGGTGGCATCGACTATTTTGCAAGTTGCTGAGTACAGCGAAATCTTCGCGCTACATCAATCGGACCAGTATTTAGCCACCAGGTTGACTGGTACGCTTGTTTGGTCCTTTGAGGTTTGATCTTGCTGATTTGATTTTGGTGGATCTCGATAGCGTGGGCTAACTTACTTATTAGCATAGCGTACGGATACCTCGACGGCTATTTGGAGCCTTATGACAGCATGCACCAGAAGTCGAATATGGTAATAATATTACCATTAAAAGATGGATTATCAGTGGAGAAGGAGCAGAGGAGGAGGCGGAAGAGGAGAAAGAGGACGATGATTAAGCATGTAGTGAGCAGTAAGTAGAGCTTCACAGATGTCGCCCTCAACAAAATCAGTAGTAAATCACATGCCTTTTGCTGGTGTCTATAGTATGGTGCATAAAGCGAAGAGTGTATTCGTTTCAAGGTGAGGTTCCATTTGAGTCATTTAGTTCTAGTATTCCTAACGACCATCAAATGCCCGTCATTCAGCGCAGTTAAATCGCCGAACGCTGTGCTGGTTACATGGAGTACCAGCATATGCACGACTGTTACAGTGTGCCCTCTTCAGTGGAGGCCCGGCAGTTTGCCTCCGTATCCGGATGTGTGTCTATCCAGTGATCCACATCCCCCTGTAGGAATGTGACCACCGAGGACCAGTTTTGGGGCAAGTCAGGTACGTCTGCTGCAAACACTTGCTTGCTTGTCTTAGAATCCATGGCTATGTTTGCCAATGCACCCGCCATCTTGTTGAAATGTCGGAGATGGTGTGTCCATGATCGCACCATCAGACGATCTGCCATTGTACGACATTGAGTGTACAACCCTTGTAGATGTCGTAAACGTGGAAAGCGCCGTTCACAAAGCTGCGTCATGATGAGATGGCTGTCTCCGACGACATGGATTCCGTGTAGAGTGGCGCGCACCGTATATCCGAGGCCGACTAGTAGCCCCCGGTATTCAGCAATATTGTTGGTGGCCTTGGGTGCAGAGGAGATGCTCGCCAACCAGACAATTTTTGGGGTGGGATCAGCCCCACCGACCTGGGCGATGGCCGACCCAGAGCCTCCGGGACCGGGTTCCCTCGGGACCCCCCACCGAAATAGAGGATGTGGTGTTGCTGCTGCCTTGTGGGTGACGGCAGCGCCTGGGTCGCCAGCCGAGGTGTAGTCAATGCGAAGTAACAGAGTTTCGCCGCAGCAACTTTGTGGAGTCCAGCAGCATGCGTCGTGCGATGTGCTCGCACAGCCAGATAGGCAGTGCGGAGTCGCCCGTGTAGCACCGCCGCTGCCCTGTATGGTGAAGTGTCCTCGTTGGGATCTCGATAAAGACACCGCCGACGCCAAATTGCTTGGAGGGGTTCAATAGCACCCACTCGCCAGCAATCATTAAGAATCTCATACAAATAGCCCTGGGCAGCATTGCGGCCCTCCTCAGTGTCATTTTTGTGCGTATCCTCGAGCAATGACCACAACGATGGGGGCACATGCTCCAACTTTAACCGGAACGTTGCGTCTAGCCGGGAAGTCGTCCGAACAATCCCCAACACGTCCCATGCAGCGTAGAATACCTGCCAGAGTGTGGCAGCTCCGGCGCAGGCCTAAAATGTGTACTCCGCATCAGCCGAGGCACTCGCACACTCACTGATCGGGCACCCAACTTGGTTTCGGACCGCGTCGCTGCTCGACGCAACATACACCACTACCCCGGCGCCTTGGCCCGTTCCCGAGATACTTAACGGCACCTTAGCATCCGCAGTCACCCTCGTCCCAGTGGCACGAACCCAGAGAGGGTGGTCCCGTGGTTTAGCAGCGATGCGCAGTTCATCACCAAGTGAGGGAGCGAAGACAAGTTCTGGGAAATTCGTCAAGAGAGTCACAATTAGGTCACGCGCCGCATCATCTGAGATCGGCCTTTGCTTGTGAAAGACGGTGAGTCCCGTCCTGATGTGAGCCCACCTTAACACACCACGAAGTAGGTTCCCGGCGCCTTAATGCTGGCAGGAAACGACATCGCCGGCGGGCCATTCCAGGTCAGCACGTATTTCACTACCGCATAAGGCAGCCATTCCAGGTGGGGCACTTCCAGGTAGCGACGCATGTGTTGTCGTTGTACGGAAGTGTCTGCGCCCGCCAGACATAACAAACTGAGCTCGCAGCGTCAGCCGTCCCAGCAAATGGGCTGGGGGACCGCATTGGTCACGATATCGAAGAGCTCCGCGTAAATCGCATTGAGCCCGTCCATCGGGGAAGGCACCCCTGCCATATGCACCATCTGTACTCCAGCCCTCCACATCGTGTAGCCGTCGCGAAATCCATGAACAGTTCGCTGACGGGACTGTGGGGTGATACACAACGGGGAGGCTGTCTGTGTAGAGCACCGAGAGAACAGGATGTCACCAACAAAATGATCGAGCAACGAGCCACTCACAGCCCAAGCTGAAACATTCACTGCTGCCACTACAAGGAGCTCAGCCCGAAGGTCTGGAATAGCGAGGTCACCGTCATGACGAGGGAGATGAGTGACATCAGCTGCGAGCCACGTGTTAGACCTCTCGACTTGAGATGTAAATAATCCATGACAAACGTAATTCCGGATGCATTTCGTAAACGCCACCACGGTGCCAGTGTCCAGCCAAACGTGACGACCGACAAAAAGGAGCTTCAGGACGATTACGGCAGCTATCACTCTCGCACGTTGATCCACAATTAAGGTCTTCTGACTTGCCAGTCGAATACGTAGCCGTAGTGGATCATCTGCTAATTCCCAAACGCGCTTGATGCACCACTGACCACCACACGGAATGCCGAGATAACGACAGGTATCTCCGGGTGCCAGCAAGCGTAGATCCGAGTTCCATTCAACGCCAGGGCTGAGTCCGTCCGGGTGCAGCGCAACTGCAGTTGTTTTCTGGCGGTTGAGGTGGAGTCCGGAGGCGCAACCAAATTCATCGATGGTTTGAACAGTAGCTGGGACTTCACTCGGCTCACGACAATATACCGCGGTGTCGTCCGCGTACCCGGCTACCCGCAGATCAATCATCGCCTGCTGCGTAACCAGCGTGATTCCGCGGTGGGTTCACCCCGAGTCCAGCCTGCGATAGAGCGGCTCCAGCGCAAGGATGAACAAAAGGGGGCAAGGGGGCACCCTTGCCGAATGCCTTGAGTGACCAGAACCTTGCGCAACCAAGTGCCATTGGCAAGGAAGCGCACCGTGGTTCTAGTGTGCAGCTTCTCCATCGCGTGGACAAATCGTGGGGGATATCCATGCCGTAGAAGAACCTTGTACAGGAAGGTGCGATCCAAAGAGTCGTAAGCTTTGGCAAAGTTCAGTAAGAGAGCCAACGCGTCGCGCGCCTCCGGCAAGGTTTGTGCCATCCGTTGAGCAGCCGCCAAATAGTCGATAGTAGCATGGATCTGCCTGCCAGGAACAAAGCCGTTCTGGAAGCGACTGATTCTCCTAGCAAGCGTCCGCCGAACCACCGTGGTAAGTAGTCTGGTCAAGATCTTGTAGTCGGTATTAAGTAGAGCAAGCGGACGATAGTTCAGAGGATCCATGCCGCCACCACTCTTCTTGAGGCAAAATATGTCTGCGTCCAGGAACGAGTTAGGAAACATCCCAGCATCGTACCATTGTTTGTAAAGCGCCGTCAAGATGGGCGTCAGGTGCCCCGTGTAAGGCCGATACCAGTCGTTGCCCAGTCGGTCAAGACCGCACACCGTGTCCGCCTTGCATGCTTGGAGGTCCGCCGCCACGGCTTGTTCCGTGATTAAATTCGAGCTTCCTAGTGCTGCCGTATCGTCACCGGTGTCCTGTTCCATCCATTGCACGACACGGGACACCGCCTCCGGCGGTGTAGCATCTCCCTGCATAATACTACTCCAGGTGTCGGCCAACGCTTCCGCTTTAGCTTGAGAGTCGGTGATTCCTTGGCCGTTTGGAGAACGGAGGGTCGGGATTAGATTGTGCCCAAATTTGTAGGATATGCGCTTGATGGGCTGTTTGGTCGTCTTGCCTGACTTCCATGTATGCTTTTGGAAAAGGGGGCACGATTTAGCTCGTACCCATTCGCGTTTGACAGTGGTGATTTGTTTGGTGGTGAGCGAAACGGGTGGCTTGAGCAGGAGAAGCGCGTGGTCCGCCTCCAGACACATCAACGACTTCCACACGAGCGTTTTCCATTGCGACCCGCAGTCTGCCATACATACGCCGAATCTTCTTGCGGTAAGTATTTATCCTGCTGCGCGTGGTAGCTCGCTGTACCTGAAGAAGACCAGTCCGGATAAGCACTTTCGTCGCATCCCACAAGTCTGCGTTTTCTTGCGCTGACAGCAAGCTGGCGGCCAGCCGCTGGCAAAGATGCTCAAGCTCGTGTTTGACGAACTGGTCCACTCGTTCACGGGCATATGCCGGAACCGGGAAGACTCGTTTCTCTTTCCGAATTCGGATGGGGTTTGTCGGCGACCTTAAATGCAGGACGACGCCGCGATGGTCGAAGTGGAACCCTTCTTGATCAACTTGGGTCGAAACCATCCACAGTCTAGCCACATCATTGGCATACCAGCAAACCAGGCGGCTGGTTGCCAATCCACGACCCGTCACAGTATAGGGTGGGTGTGGTGGGCATCGTAGAAGTGCTTCAGACCGACCTTGTCCTCGAGCGCAGGCATGTAATTGGCCATGCTATCATGCAGACGCCACTGATGCGCCAGCAGAGTAGGGCCATCCGAACTGGGACTGTCCGCGTAGGGTTCGTACGATCGGTCAGCAAGTCCGCCTTGGGTACAATTAAAGTCTCCGCCAACGTAGAGGTGGGTGTCCTCCGGGATCACGATTGACGTGAGCTGCTCGTAAAACTGTTCTCGGTGCGCGGGGTCCACTGGTGCGTACACGTTAAATAAAAGCCCGGGTGCTCTATCCAGTACGACCGTCGCTGCCATGAAATGCGGAGACCAATAGGTTTCAAAGGCCGGCTTAAGGTCTTGAAATCGGCTCTGAGGGTGGGCCAGCATGCCCACACCGGCCGACGACGTTGTACCTGCCGACCACAAGGACACGATTGGGCAGCTAGCCCCAACACGGAATCCCCAATGGCTCGCTTGCTCTCGCGTGGCAGCAGTGACCGTCGTCGTGTCAACGTGCGTCTCTTGTAGGAAGACCAGATCAAAATATCCATGCTCGTGCTTCCGATTAAATGAAGCCAGCCACTCTGGCCTTGTCCATTTGCCAAAGCCTCGAACGTTCTGGCTGAGAAGGCCAATTGTAGCATCGTCAGGATGAAGAGAAGGAAGCATGTCACCCTGACCACGTGCCCTCCCACACGCCTTCCTGTCTTGGCGGGGAGATTCCCTCCGAAGCTGCTTGAATTCTCGAAGGAGCGACTGTTCCCGTCCAGTAGAGTCCTGAACGGGAAAGAAGTGCCCAAGTGTAGTCTGCCGCCGACTGCACTGGGCTGGGACGGCTAAGCCGCCCTTATTTCTCGCGCACAATCGTGCTCACCTCACTCGCAGGAGCTGCTGCGGGCGAGGTGATCTCTAACTGTGCAAGTCCGAGGGGGAGCGTGACCGCTGCGCTCCAGTCGCGGTGATTTGCAATGGCTGCACACAGGGTTCTAATCGGTGCATACTCTGTGTACCAGATGGCGCGAGCCCCCAGCACAGCTCTACCCATGGCAGTATCTTGCCAGGACAGAACCGCGTTAGGGATTCACATGCAGGATAAACCAGTGTTCCACTGAGATGGATAAAAAATGGTCGTTGCTGCAACAATGACGAGTCCACTAGCGCACCAAGTTCGCCCCATCAAGTGTCGTTGCGAGCAATTTCCAATGCATCTTCCGGCCGGGCTTGGTAGCGGTCTTCAACCCAGCGGTAGCAGAACTCCCGTGCTCGATTATCGCTGTCATCATCCGTCCAAATGCGTTCCAGCGCTTGTACCTGCTGCAAGTACACTTCCTGTTCACCCCATCTCGCAGGTTGGTCACGGGAACAGCATTGTATCGCAAGTTAGGAAAAGGAAGGTAAACCAGTGCATGCTTGAGCGCTGCAAGTCAGGAAAAGGAAGGTAAGCGAGTGCATGCCTGAGCGCTGCTGGCGTATCACACAATCAGCCTGCCACGGTCGCTGAACCTCTGCTGGATTAGGCAGTCGATAAGCCTATCCCTCCGTGGCCCCCCAATGATCAAAGGCAGCATCGTTATCCTGGTGTAGCCGCGTGCACAATTTGCGATCAATCAAGTCCATAGTCGATACATCTGCCTGAGCCAGAAACCGCGCATACACCTCGCTGTGAAGCTGTGACCCTGAAGCGGGATTGTGAGGCGAGGCCGATGAAACCTTTATCGCCCAGGGGGGTTCGTATAGCGCAGCCCAAGAAGGTCCTCAGGGTGTAGACCCAGAGAACCGACTTGAGAGTCAACAGCAAGGAAATAAATCCGGAGGTTCGCAGCCGCGAAGCTTTAAACCCTGAGGATCACTCTCCTTGGTTGGCGTGGGTACCTTGTGTAATCCCTGTCGGCTCGTTTGTCTTTGACGGAACGGCACTTCACCAAACTCGAATGTAGCCTCGAAGAAGCGCTGAGGTGCACGTCTAATCCAGAACGCACCTCGACACTAGAGGCAAAACCCAGAGAATCAGATCACCCGAAATCCAGAATATCACGAATTCAGGATCCAGGATTTCAGTCAACTCTGGGGTGAGGAACTCAGAAGACACCTTACCCAAATGCCTTCGTAGCTCGATAAATCCAACAAATACAGAGTATACAAACACTACAACTAGCCGTCACTTATTCTTTTGGACCCTTGGACGGTGGGTCACTCACACACTAGGCTCACTCGAGTCTGAAAATTCAGGGGCCTAGCTCCCCTGAGACTCACACAAACGCGCACCACCTCCCGTACAGGAGGAAAAATACAATCACTATCAGTTACCTTTCCCTTCACACAAGCAGTCAATACACAATCCTGGAGGCGACTACTTAGCACCCCAGAATACCCTCTGGAATAATATGAAATGGGCTACCACGAGCACAGCAAGTGACCCAACTAGGATATGAAATAGGTGGATCACTCCAGGAAGCACGAGGCCGTCGCTGGTCCCCACCTAACTGGACTTGAGTTTGATGGAGTCTACACAGACGGCTGTCCCTCGCCGTTGATGTGCCCTTAGCGTCCCGCGGTCGTAGTCTCGGGTCCTCCGGATTGCCGTCGGCAGGCTTGGCCGAAGTCACTTGCGCAGTACAGGGTAAAAAGAACTCTGTTTGTCTTTTATCAGCTACTTCTCTCTCTTACTTCTTTCTCTCTTCTGCATTCTTCTACGGGCAAATATCTTCATTTCACTATGCTCGGGGTCAAACGTCTTGTCTTCAGTATACCTTGGGTTCAGCGATCCAGACTTGCGATCAGCTTGCGACTCCATCGTCGCAAGATGTCCACAGTGCCAGATGTGGGTCCTTAGACTTGGGTTTGTATAGTGCAGGACTCCCTCTCGACTCCTCGAAGGTATCCAGTCAGTCGATCTGCACTTCAATCTTCAAGGTCACGCATCACTTTGATTGCAGACTGACTCCCAACTGGCTCGAAATTCAGAGATTCATGTGATACTCTGGATTGCTTCTGAGGATCAGTGGAACTCAGGGGGTCTCTTGAGGGTTCTTGGGGATTCTTGGGTGTTGACTTGGGAAACACTTGTTCTGAGTATGGGGAGTCTGGGTTCATGGTCCAAATCCAGAGGATCACTTGAAACTCTGGGTCACCTGTTCTTGGGGAGGTGAACTCTGGATCATCATCCGGTACTCTGGATTTCTTGTGTGATACTCTGGATCATAGGTCGTGTACATCACAGACTCGCGTGTATCTCCACAAATATGAACACTTAACGGGTTGTACGGCTTCCGGCGCATGTCCACGGTGGTAGTGGGGTTGGTTTTCAGGGGATCTGATCCATAGTAGTGCTCTGACCCACAGCAAGATGAGGTGTACTCTGGGATACGTTCTCCAGAGACACTTTCCGCCAGACTTTAGGCACTCATCGTAAGGGAAAGTCCGGGACTGGACTGAGTGTTCTTCTGAATTCCTGGGTGTGCACTCCCAGGATCCACACTTCCAGTCAGTTGGGCCCATCTGCGGTCAGGCACTAGATTCATCCCACTGAATCACTTCTCTCCCACCATCGTCACTCGTGTCACACGGGTACAGCTGTGCTCATCCCAGGTATCCACCAATCATACTTCGGTACAAACTCCAGGTCACCAGCGTGACGGCACGTCATCGGCAAATTTCTGAAAACCACCTCGTGTCAATTGCCCCGACGAACTGAGAAAATTACACAAACACTGACAGAAATCGCGCACAGCACTACAAAATGCTCGAGCACCACTCCATGAAAAGACACTGCCCATTACCCGGAACCCGTACGGGGGCACCATGGAGCGAGCCGATCCAGTCTTGGTACCGTAGCAGGTATGGGTTGTCTGCTGCCACAACCTTCTCCACAACAAATCCATCACTACCACAGTCGCTGCGTTCTTCTGGGGCGGTTTCTGCTACAATATCGTCCGTATCCATCGGTGCGGGACTAGCCAGCGACGCTGAGTGCCAGTAAGGTTCCTTTGATGGCTGAGTTTCGGAAGACGAGCTATGGAAGCCTGTCAAAACACTGGGGCCGCCTCCATGGTCGGTCTGAGCCAATCCAGCAGCACGTGACTGCAGCGATGAGGAGCGAGGGGCAGGCATAGGTTCCTCCATGGTGACATCCTGCGACTCATTGGCATCCGCTGTTGACATGGGTATGTCCATCTGTTGGCTTAGAGCCTGTTCGCGTTGTACTAGAGATGGAGATGGTTGCTAATCTCCACCTCCAGCTCGTTCGCTATGTATCCATCTCCAGATAACTTTTAAGCCAATCACAGGACAGTTATAGGATGGCTCTCCTCACTTAAGAAAATGCCGCGTTGCCTCACCAGTGCGGCCACGCGTGCAGCATCTGCAGCTGCGCCAGGCACTGCGGTTCCTGCTCCCCCGCGCAACATGAAGACGTGCAAGCGTCTGAGCCCCTCGCCTCGCTGACAACAACTGCCAGTGACGAAGGTCTGCTTCTAGAAGGTACCGAGACTGCGTCCAGCTTTGTCCCACTAGCTCAAGCATCAGAGGCGATGTCTGCTACGCCAGAGCCTACCCCTCGGGGTCCCCTGCTCCATCGCGTATGCTCGAGGGTCTGCAAGCCTCGGCTGCACCGCAAGCAACACAGGGCCAAGGCAAGTCTCGTCTGAGAGGAGCTTCTAACGTCAAGCCGACGTTTGCCTGGACCCCGAGAGCAGCAAAGTGTTGTTGCGGCTTCGCTACGATACCGTGAGAGATTGGTTTCAGGGAACGATGAGCCCCAAGCAGCTTACCGCAGCATGGAAAATGCTTGCAGCTGAAACGTTCCGCCTCGGAGGGCTTGATGCAGGGCAGTGCAAGTCAAAGGTGTGTATGATGACAAATTATTGACAGAAACTTGTTTATGCTAACTGAGTTCTCTTCATTTTAATTTTGTTGTAGCTGAAGCATATGCACAAGCAATACACTGGGTATCGTGTTGCTCTGGAGGCTACCGGTAACGCCACCGAGAAGCCGCTGAAGGAGCCCGTGTGCTACGAGGCGATGCGTGAGGTGTGGGGAGACTTAGAAGGCATGAACGCGGATGCGCTTTTCTCTAGTGATGCTACAAGCACTGAAATGCTGGAGGACGAGGCTGTGTTGGAACTCAGCCAGAGCTCTACTGCGGAGCCGCTGATAGGACAGTGATGCAGCTGATGACGAGGGCGGGCAAAATAGCAGTGGGTGGAAGCGCTACACGGGCAAACGAGCCCGCGAAAGGGCTGAAAATGCAGAAGGAATGCGAGCAATTGGTGCGGAGCTGAACAACATTGCCGAGGCGGTCAAAGTTGCCAGGGTTGCTGATACCAGCCATGCCGACATGGTGAGATCGGTGAAGGAGCTCATGCAAACGGTACAGGCACAGACGCAGGAGCTCATGCAAGCCATACAGGCACAAACACAGGCCTTGCAAGGCCTGGTTGGCGTTCTGGCTGCCAACAAAAACAACGCGTGATCTCAACAACAAGTGAGCAACATGTGATCAGCATTTAGACAAAGCAACAAGAGTGTTCACCATGGTAAACGGCATCGTCTATTTAGTGACAAATAAGAGTAGCAATAGAATCTCTCTTAGCCTTACCAATTTGGCGCAGGTGTCTTGGAATAATTTCATCCACGGTGGCTTCGTCGTCATTGTCTTGCGCCATGTACATCCTAATCTTCGAGCTGTCTTGAAAAAAATCAAGACGTTGTGCAGCACCATCGTCGCAACCACAAACTCGGCTGCCGTGCGAGGTGTTTCCTGATTGAGGACCCCTTGAACCATTCTAAATCGCCCTTTCCAGAGGCCGAAGGTGCTCTCCACCACCATTCAGTGCTTGAGTGCCGGAAGGTGAATTGCTTCTGCTGCGGAGTTAGCACTCCCCCTTCTTCACGTTCGCAGTAAGGAACGATGAGGCCAGGTAACAGCGCATACCCCGCATCACCGATGAAGTGCATCCCTGCGGGGATCACGCCGTGCACGGTCCGCCCAATTACACTGTATTTCCAGCACTTTCGGTCAGACCACGAACCTGGCCGTACTTCAACGCTCATGAAAGTCCTGTCTGGGCTTACGATAGCCTGTACATTGAGCGCAGGGTAGCACTTGCGGCAGTAGAAGCCGTCATAGTCCTCAGGACGCTCAATAGCGATCAAAGAGCCATCTATAGCACCGGCGACACCCGGGTAGCCATGCAGCGATGTAAAGCCGTCCTCAACTGCAGTCCACCCGTCCCGACTGCGTGGAAAAGAAATCACCGCTGGCGCTACCGCATTTAGCACACGAACAACCTCCGTAGTGATCTCCATGACGCAGCTTCTAGCCATGCCCATTGCAGCTCCCACCTCGCGATATCCACCAGCGGATCCAAGGAAATACAGCGCCGCTGCCACCTTCTTTTCGTAGGAATGCTTCTTGACCTTAGCTTGTGCAAACGCGACCCCACGCTCTCGTAGAAAGCTACATATACGGAAGAATGTGGATCTCATACAGCGCAGATTGGTCTCGAACCAGCTTGAGTAGGCTGCCGATTGAAGCATCGATTCGAAGCGCAGAGTGGTGACGGTAAAACGGTTCTTCTTGCCGGCAGGAGGTCTTGGTTCGCAGCGCTCTGCATACAAAGCCACAGCCTGTGCCACGGCGGAGCATGCAGCGAGGACAATAGCATCTTCGTCCCGCATGCTGTATCTGGCCCTGTAAATCTCTAGGTAAATCCGCCCCTCTCCACCTCAAAGAGCTAGAGACAAATTCACAGTGCCATCTCTAGTTGTCTTGTTGTGAGCTACCTACTTTTGACCAATCCGGTCACACTTTTGGTTTTCGTCTCCATCTCCAGCTACGTAGCGAACAGGCTGTTACGCCCTCTAGCCGGCATCAGCGATTGCCGATGCCGGCTCCGATGGTGAAGGGGGGAGGTCTTCAGACTTGGTCTCTTGCCTGTCCGACCGTGCCACGATCGGCTTCCACTGAACCGCTGGTTCCGCGAAATCGACATCGCTATCGCCTCGTGCATGATCGAAGAGCCGTCGGCCAAGGTCAACTTCCTACTCTCCTGGCTGTCCAGGAAGGCCAAGGAGTGGGCCCTCGGCAAGCTCGTTGTCGACCAGCACGCGTTCCCTACTCTGGAGGCGCTCCATAGCGACCTCCGTCTCGCGTTCGAGCCGCCCCAATACGAGTCGCGCGTTCGCGCGGAGTTCTTCGCCCTCAAGCAAGGCAATATGTCCATGCGCGACTACGTCCAGAATACACGACACCTTGCGTCGTGCATTGTCACCCACCCCATTGACATGGCATTTCAGGTACATGTCTTTGTGTGTGGGATGCGTGAAGGCATGACACGGTACTGTCTCACGAGAGCCGAACCCTCCTCGCTCGAGGAGGCATTCACCCTCGCGCTCCGCGAGGACTATGTGGTGGCGGCATCGTACGCGCGCGCTTTGCCGGAAGTCTCTCGGGTGTCTGCGCCCGAGCCCATGGAGATCGACGCGATTTAGGCGTCGGGTGATCGACGGCGCTCGGCTTATGGTGGGGAGGAGGTCGGAGCGCTCGTCCTCTGACCTGCTTCCGCTGTCGGAAGATCGGCCATCGCGCAGCAGAGTGCCGCGCGCCAGCTCCAGTTCTCGTGCACGTCGATGCCGACGCTAACCCGGCCGCTCAACCAAAACCCGGCCGGGGCCAGTAGGTGTGAGGCGCCCTACTGGTTGGAACGAAGGTCCGGGTCCTCCGGTGGCAACCCGGTCTTCTAGCTCTCCCGTGCTATATGCACGCTCTAATACCACCACCACGAATGGCGACTCGAGGCTGATCATCGTCAGCCTCCATGTCGCCGGTGCCCGACGTCCACTGCGCGCGCTCCTCGACTCAGGAGCGACAAACATCTTCTTCCGCGCGTCGTGTCTGTCGGTGCTCCCTGTGAGCGTTCGCGTCCGGAAGGGTCCGGGCGGGGTGGAAGTCAAGCTTGCGGATGGCAAGGCCCGTCGCGTCGCGCGACGCGAGGTGTCCCTGCCGTACACGTTCGACGGCTTCCACAGCAACGACGACTTCCTGGTGGTCGAGATGAATTACGCGTTCGACTGCATTCTGGGTATCCCGTGGCTCGTACGGTATCAACCAGAGATCGACTGGCTGGCTCGGTCGGTCAAGCGTCGACGCGGCTTCGATGTACATAAAGTGTTAACGCATCTCTTGGTGGCTCCAAGAGACTGGCCTCACGTCACCGTCGTAGACAAGACAGCCACGACGCAAGTTGTGCACAGAGCGAGCGATGGCCCTCTCTGCATAGCCTGTGCCATGCTGTTGAATGAAGAGGATGTCCGGATGACACCGCGTGGCCGCGATGACGGACACGTGGTCGAGCGAGGCGCGCTCCCACGTGCTACCAGTGTGATGGAGCGGGTCTCTCACACCTAGAGGAGGGTGAATCATCGTCGAGCGAGAGCGACGCGTCCTCTTCGAGCTCAATGCGAAAGAAGAAGTCAAGCGTCGTCGCCTGTAGCCCCGTCGAGAACCTCCAGCGATCGAGCTCCCGCCGAAGGAGGCGGTGTGCACTCTCGCGTACGTGGAGGGCGCTCCACGACGATCGCGCGTCATTGAATTCGCGAGTCCGCCCCGTGATGCCAGTACCATCACGCGCCCCCAGGACTCTCCTGGAAGAACTTCCTGCGATACCTGAAGGCAGGCGAGATCGAACAAGTGTGTCTGATCGCCGAGGCGGTCCCTGTGGATGAGCTAAACGCGGTCAAGGTCGAGGAAGCGCCTTTGAGACCCAAGAACGTCGAGCCCAAGTCGGCGCGAGAGGAGCGCTTCGCGGCGCAGTCCTGGGACGCTCTGCGTGAGTCCGGTACCCCCGTGTATGATGACACGAGGCCAAACGGGATTTTCCCGGGAGACCGGAGTGAGTCGCTTGACGTTCTGCATGCTGATTGGATGGTTGATGGGTTCAGCACCGGCTGCACCCGTGTGACATGGCGTTCGCCAGGCTTCGACGGTGTTCCGCGGAACGAGTGTGGTGAGATCGAAGATGGGCCCCTCAGACTTGGAAGCTCGTGTTTCAGGACGAGAATCCCTGGAAGCGAGTGTTCCATCGAAGTCGCCCCCGCCCTCAAGCGGGTTTGCCTTCGGGATGTCGAAAACACCCCTGCAAATGTATTGCAGCTGGTGTCCCGCCTCGCTTCGATCAAGACCCACAAACAACCTCGCGCACCCGGAACAAGATCAAGCCTCGCAACACAAGTCACGCTGCGTGCAAGCCGCTGGCCCCCTGGAACCGGATGCCTGAACCCAAGTGCTGCAGAATCAAGGATCCCTGAAACGCACCCTCGGATCCAAGCCTGAAAACAAGCGAAGATGCCTGACCTGATTTGTACCCAGAAGTCACTGACTGAAGAGTGGGATGATGGGATGAAAAATCCAGTCTACTTCGAAGTCGGCGTAAGCAACGCCCCCAACCATACTAAGTATATGACCTTAACCGGGCATTGTGTCCACTTGTACTTTCTCTCGCTATAAGAACAACGAGAGACCCATTTAAGGTAACCACAACCTCCGATTACCCATTTTCACTTCTCCTCTTTAAAACCTCTCTCAACACTTCGTCTCCTTCTTAGATCACGCAAACACTTCTTTTTTAATTTCACGATGTCCATCCACTCTCTCGACAGCTCTCATTCATTTGTAGATATCAACGAACTCATTTAATACTATCTTAAGAAAAATGTAATCAATATACCCACGATGTGCAACTTTACTACCGCGAGAGGAGCTAAGTGCATGATTTCACCAAACAAGGACATCTGTCATATCCATAAGAAATATTCACTGATGGAGCACAAGACCAATGAGATTAGAAATTTAAACAAGACAATCTCAAGGAAGATTGACGCGCTCAAAGCAATAAAAAAAGAGAAGCATGAGCTACAATCAGAGATGCAGAAATTGCGAAACGAAGTTGAGTCTATGAAAGCAGACTATGAGAGTTATTCATTAATCAAGCGTTATGAATTAGCAAAATGCCAATTGAAGAAGCATGTATTTGATGATTCCGAGATTAAGACATTTTGTAGAAATAGATCGAACGAGGATACATTGATCAACATTTTTGGAAAGCAAAGCGACTACTGGAGATATTATAATGAGATGAAACTTCAGAAAAATAAGCTCTGTCATTTATTCGAGTGAGTTAGCTCCACTCATTTTTTTAATATCCATCTGAAGACATAATTTTCGTTAATATACAGAAAACATGCCGCGATACGAAAATGATGAACAGCGCCTCGAAGCGAGACGCGAAGCGAATAGAAGATACTATGAAAAGACGCGCGAATCGAGACTCTTGAAGCAGCGACAATATTACCTCGATCATAAGGATGAGATTAGTCAAAAACATAAAATCCGATACCAGGCTAAATTCACGAGTTGATGATCTGGTCAATTTTTTTTTGACTGGATGAATATACTTTCAAAGAGTTTTGAGATTTCATTGCCATCTTAAGAGAAGAATCCATAATATATAACTCCATCTTAAGAGAATATCTCATAATATAGTATCTCAACTATGCCGATCTCGTCAGCTCTCAAGAAAGCTCAAAAGCACCGCAGCGACCTATACCAGTTCGCCAAGAGTAAGAATCTGAATGTCCAATGGGATATGAAGACAAATAAAATGGAGGAGATTGTTAATGCCTTCAAGAACACCAAAGCTAAGACCATCGTCAAGGCCCTCAAGTCCTCTAAGATCAACAACGATCAATCAACTCTCAAAGCCATCAACACAACGACGGGTAAGGTTAATCTCTCTCTCGGGCGTTTCAACCGTATTCGTAAGGATATCGTTTCGCCTGCTGACAAGAAGCTCCTCCTCCATTTTAAGGATTCAACCGGCGCAGTTGTGAAGACGTTTCACCTCCAGGATCGTCTAATCAACATCAACAACCTCTTCATCGATCAAAAAAATCAATACAGCTCTGGAGCTGATGTTGATCTCAATGTTCTACCCTCAACGACGATTGAGACCGAATGGCTATCAAACCCATTGCGCTCTCGATCGGAGCGTAAGAACTTCTTTCGTTATCTAACGCGAGCTGAGTACAACCTTGAAGCATTCCAAGTCTATTCTGATGATTTCCTTTTGGACGATACTGAAGATTTGTTTGACCCTGAGACAGATTCTGACATCCAAGCAACTAGCTATCCTTGCTTTCTATTTGCTCTCTACAAAGCAGGAGTCGATCCGAAGGTGGTTAAGCAGATTTCGCAAACGATGTTCAACTCAGGAGCAACAGTTGATTTCATCAGAAAGACAGCCAAAGCTTTTAACCTCTGCATCTCTGTTAAGCAATATAGCATCCAAACGACAACAGGTCGTGCAAATAACGAAATGACCATATATGGAGAGAAGAGCGACAACATCTTCAAACTTGGATCTGTTGGCGCTCATCTATTTGCCATAATGCCCACCAACATCACCAAGGGTGCTCTTGACAATTCTGAGTTGGTTGGTGAGCATGGACGAAGCGATTTCAGAATCAAAGGCAGTCGAGTGGTCTTTAACGATAAGAAGATCAAACTACTTGACAGCTACGAGGTGGTCAGCTACCTCTATCATCACCGTGAGACTCACCTAACGCCGATTACTCAGCGAAACATGCCAAACCTACTCAACAACAAGTATCAGGAAGTACGTTCATTGGATGAGGGAGACTTCCATGAGAATAACTTCAAAGAGATGGGCAGAGTTAATGGAAAGGAGCTAAAGCTCGGTCAGGCCCTCTTTAGATCATTCAACAGCAAGACTCGTAAGTTCTACGACGTCAGCAATTTCAATGTTATCTATTTCGATTTCGAAACTTTATCATAAATAATATTCATGTTCCATACTGTGTATCTTACTGTATCGCTGATGTAAATGACTCTTCATTCTCTACTCCCACATTTAGTGAGACCAAGAACATCTATGGATTCGGATGCGAGAAGCAATTCCTCGAGGCTCTGCCAGAGAACAGCTACAATCTCCTCTGGGCGTACAACGCTGGATTCGATTCTCGATTCCTACTGAAGCACATGTCATTCAGCTCAAAGGACATTAACATGATCGACTGTGGAACTAAGGTCAAGCAAGCGCATGGCTTCTTTAAGGGTCGTGAGATCGTTATTAAGGATGCTATGGCTATTCTCTCTGGAGGCCTTAGCAGTCCCCCAAAGATGTTCAAAGAGGCATCGGAGTCGATTTCACTCGAGAAAGAGCGCTTCCCACATACTCTGATCAATGATGACAACTACAAGTCTCTATGGTCAATTGAGTATATCAACTCCTATAAGGACAAGGAGACTCTCATTGCCAATGCCATGAAGATCGGAGCTATCAGCGAAGGTAAATTTGATTTTGAGATGTACGCCACTCACTACTGCAACCGTGATGTAGATGTTCTACGATCATGTTTTGAGCTTTCAGGAAGCTCGTCCATAGTGAATTCAAAATGGATGTGTATCGATTCTTGAGCATCTCCTCTCTGTCGTTGTCATACCAGCACAACGAAGGGTGCTTCGATGACTGCTTTGAGATGAACTCAGTTCTCCTCGCAGAGGTTAGGATAATTCAAAGTATTGTATTACTGAGTAATACAATTTCGGTATTAATACAGATTGTATTAATACTTATACTCGTTTTTTGGGCGAATGTATAAGGATAACTCAAGTAATACTACTCCTCAAAATTGGTAATACCAGTAGTATTTGCGGCTATACTTTTCAGAAGCCTTGACTCCAAATTAGCTATTGGGTCATTCCTGAAAACACAAATATAGTACGTGGCAAAAGTGAAAGAAAGCGTTCATGAAGCAAAATTGTGATCGAGCTGACACTTTTTGTGCAGTTGCCAGAAGGGGTTACTTCCCAATACAAAAATCAAGTGATATCTCTCAATTGGCAACCCGATTATGTTCTTAACGTACTATTTTTCTCCGTAGAGCCAACAATGGCGAGTATAATCACGTCGCAAAAGTATCAGAAACTGGACAAATGCGCGTCACAAATGTAAAATATGTTTTCAGGAATGACCCATTATTCGTAGATAGTAGAAGCGCACATTAGCAATCTTTAAATATTTTATATCCAGTAGTTGAAGTCCCTCTTTCAGCATCACAATAGCAAAATCTAAAACATCGGCGAAAGTATACGCCATCAACGAATATGCTATTCGCCACCCGTCGGACCGCGGGACCTGCACAGAAGCCCGGACCAACGCCACCCACGACCTGAACAGCCTTCGCCATGCCCGCCACGAGCGCCAATACTACCACGTAGACCCCATCGTTCGTCCGCGGCCCAGGCCCATATGCGGCGGGGCCCTACCACGGTAGCTAGACCCCTCCGAACACATACATCGTAGGCCTCTGTAGCACTTGTTGCATAGAGGTGCTGAACAAAATCCTCTGGTGTAGACTTTTAAATTAATAGATTGCGAGAGTCCTTGACTAAATGAGCTCTGCGTAACAAGATATCCGAAGGATTGTTTATTAAACTAGCCAACCTAAGCTATGTGGGGCAACAGCAGCTCATTCTAATTGCAATTATTACATGTTCCCCTTGTCGTTCGCCAATGTATGATGACAGATCTTGCATCTGTAGGTGGAAGGCCAGCCGGAAGAGGTGCGACCAGGCTCCGCCCGCAGCGAAACGCCACGACGCGAAGCCAAACTAATGTGGGCCACGTAGATTTGTACTAGTATAAAGTATTACCCGAAGTATTAATACAATCTGTATTAACACTGATACTTGTTTTCCATACGAAACTATTGTATAACCGATATTTATACTAGACCTCCAGTAGGGCCAGTAATACTAATACCGTGATTTGGTCGATTATCCTAACCTCTGTCTCCTCGGCCTACGCGAGGGTGCGGTTGGAGGACGTGTTATGACTCGTGACAATCAGAAGCATCACATCAAGCATAAGGTTGCTGATATCGATGCGGTGAGTCTCTACCCATCTGCCATGAGTGAGCTTAAGGGATACGTGAAGGGTAAGGCAAAGCTCTTCAAGGGGTCCATCCCATCTGACGCTGACTATTATGTCGCTCGTGTTCGATTCGAGTCTATTGGCATCGATCGCCACTTCTCTCTGCTGAGCTACTACAAGGATGGATCTCGCAACTTCAGTAACGATATCGCAGGGAGAAAGATGATCGTTGGCAAGCAAGTTCTCGAAGACATTGACGTTTTCAGCAAGCCAAATACACTGTTATCGAGGGTGTCTATTGGAACGAGGGATTCAACGATCAGATCACTAAGACGATCCGAAAGATGTTTGACGCTCGTCTCAAGTACAAAGCTGAGGGCAATCCTCTTCAGAATGTGCTGAAGCTAATGATGAACTCATCCTACGGTAAGCTTCTTATGAAGCCTATTGTTAAGAAGAAAGTTTTCGTCAGCGGAGGTCAGCACAAGATCGACGAATACACTCGCAAGAATATTCACAAGATGATTGCCAGAACTCCTATCAGTGACAGTCTAGCTCTGTTTGAAGAGCACAAGGCACTAACACAGCACTTCACTTCTATTCACCTCGGCATCCAGATCCTCGATTCCAGCAAGCATATCATGAACAGGGTTATGTGCCTGGCGGAGGATATCAACGCCAACATCTGGTCCCAGGACACTGATTCCATGCACATCGATTACGATGCTGTCCCTCGTCTCGCTGACGCCTACAGGAGCGCTTACAACAAGGAGCTTATCGGAAAGGACATGGGACAATTCCACGTCGATTTCGACCTCCACGGTTCCGCTGGTAATATCTTCGCTCAGGAAAGCATCTTCCTAGGAAAGAAGAGCTACCTAGATTTCCTTGCCTGCGATGGAAATGATGTCGAGGGTCTTCACATCCGCATGAAGGGTATTCCATCGAAGCTACTTGAGGATGATGCCTACAAGAAATACTTGGATCTGTACAATGGTAAGTCCATGTCGTTTGATCTAACTGAGCTATGCTCAATCAACATCAACTCCAAAACGCAGACCGTGTCGAAGCGTTCGAACTTCACGCGTAGTGTTTCATTCAAGTAAATATAGCAGAGCTTAGACGATGGAAGCTTTACTCAGCAAACTCTATTTTGATTCGAAGACAGGCTTTATTGGAGCTGGCAAGCTCTACCGAAAGGCTGAAGCAATTGATAAGAGTATTACTAAAAAACAAGTCTCAGCATGGTACAAGAGTCAATCTAATATTCAACGATTTTCAAATTAACCCAGAAAATTCCCTGAATTCAAAATAACCTCCAATAATCCTAACGAGTGGCAGATGGATTAGCTTGAACGAGTGGCAGATGGATTTAGCTTTTTGGGAGAAGCAACCAATTCTCATAGCAGTGAATATCAACAGCCGAATCGGCTATGCTAAAGCCTTGAAAAACAAACAAGCAGATACGGTTCAAAAGGCTATTGATGAATTTATCAAGAAACACAATGTATCAGCATTGATGTCTGACAACGTAAGCGAATTCACCAGCGATAAAGTCGAGAAGTTCCTTGATAGTAAATTCATCTCACACGCCAATTCGTTCGTTGGCGACCATACCGTTCTTGGGAAAATAGATCGTTTCATCATAACGATCAAGTCGATAGTAACGAAGATAAAGGAGTTCAAAAAATTTAGCAAGCTGACCCAAAAGATTTTGAATGAAGCATTCTCTAACTACAACTCTTCTTATCACTCCTCAATCGACGCTACTCCAAATCAGATGAAGGGAAAGGTTATGATCGATGAACTAGCTCACAACGATCGCATCGTCAAACAAGTACAAACAGGTATTCCCATCGGTTCAATCGTGCGTTATCGTTTGAAATCTAAAACTCCATTCGATAAAGAAGGAGCAAAATTTTCAAAAACTACCTATGAAGTCATAGGATTGAATGGGCTAAAAATGCGAATTCGTTCAAAGAATAACCATATCCTCTACAAGCCGGTAAATGATCTAAGGGTTGTCAAGGCTGAGCTAACCGAAGCCCCACTCGATGACGGACAGATTTGGGAAGCAGAGTCGATTCTGGAGCACAAAAAAATGCGCAACGGCAAGTACAAATACTACGTCAAGTGGAAGGGATACGATGATCCATCATGGGAGTCTCAGGATAATCTACGCTTGATCAACAAGAATCAAATGAGCACACTTGAGCGTAAATACTGGGACTCAGAGAGTGATCGATCTTAGATCTGCTGGGCATTTGACCGGGCGAGGCGTCTCAGCTCTGATGCATAGCTGTCGAAGCTGCGATTTTGAATTTCTTCGTCTCTTGGCCAGATCTGCGTTCTTCTTTTCGATCTTCTCCGCCTCTGCCTCGATTGAGGAGTTGTCATACACCCCACCAAGGTCTGATAGATCGAATGGAAGAAATTCAATAAGCAAGCTTAGAGCCATTGGCTCGGTGTATGCGCACCTTGCCTTCAGGCAAATACCATCGCTCATATGAAAAATATTTGATAGTCTATATATATATATAGACCAAAAAATCGCGATGACTTGCAAAGCCATTACCAAGAATGATACGCAGTGCTCTAGAAATGCTCTACTGAGTGGATATTGTAAGCAGCACGATAAAGACGAACCGATTCGAATGTATAAGAAGAAATTAGCAAAGATGCATCAGCGAGTACGCAAATATTTAGAAATTACAAATGATTTAACATCAAGAATCAACAATATCAAGAAACTTGACTACTACAAGCCTGAACTCATTAAAATCGGCGGAGCCAATCGTCCATTCAGAGCGATCATTGATAATCCATTCCACAAGGATGAGGTTGAGAAGCTCTTTGGAATGGATATTGCTCTAGTATTAGATCACTACAACGAATTGCTCAACAGGCGCAACTCAATAGTACATTCATTTACCATGGATGGAATGAATGGTTTAAGGACTAAAAGAGTATTTATCTAAGTAATATTATTTTTTAACCAATGTAAATAGAAGGAGAGATGCATCCCAACTTCGAAAACAAGCGAGACCGTGCGTCAAAGCACAGTGCTCTATTAGCACAGATCGCGCGCGATCAGCGTCTAGAGGAGATGAAGCGTGAAGCATATGCTAACGCTATTTGGGCAACCGATAGCGAATCCACCAAGGAGAAAGATGCAACGGAGAACGCTGATCTAATCAAGCGAATAATGACTGCTATGGGTAGCAAAACAACAGATTCTGAATCTGATAGTGGCAGTAAGCCAGCTGCTCCCCTTTTTTCCAGCGTAGCTGATATCTATAATGAGATGAGCAAACCTACTGAAGCTCAAACTATGAGTAGCGCAGATATGGCTGTCCCGATGTTCCAAGAGGAAGCCGAAGTAGTGAAGAAGGATTTACCGCCCCAGAAAAATCAACAAACGTATAAAGATGGGATTGCCTATGCTTTTAAGAAGCATCCAGAACTATTCAATATCAGTTTCAAGCCTATTATCATCAGAGATGGTAAAATCCTTGATCATGATTACAAACTCCGATATCCGGATGGAGAGATCATCAATAGCAATGGAAAGAAGATGCGTTCCGACAATCGGATGGTGAGAGAAGTGGATTGGGAGTTGACAGAGAAAGCCATTAGAGATAAGCTATTTAGCTTGATGGCAAAGGGCGATCTACTTATTAATCTCAGGAAAAATGTAGAAGATAAGGAACGAGCTCAAAGATTATTCAACAACAATGCTTATGAGCTGGGACCTACGCTTCGTAGTCGATTGAATGCTGAGGATCAACAAATGGTTGATAGTATGAATGATGAAGAGAAAGCGGCATTCGATGAATGGCAGGCTAAGGAGGAGCTTATGGAAGTCGATGAAGAGAGCAAGAAGCGCGCGCTCGAAGATTCAACTGTATCCCTCGATACTAGAGTGAGTAAGAAGGGTTCTGAGCTATCCTCAATCCAAGCAAAAGCAAAGGTTGAGTATATTTACAAGAATTTAGATGGTGTCGATGAATAAAAGCTAAGGCCTTATGTTATCAATAAGGATGGAGTCAGTCAAGCGAAGATTATCTATCTAGGTGATCAGATGAAGTTCTTCAATGTGTCAGATGATCAAGAGATTATCGATGAGAATCGTCTCGCCAATATCAACAAGCGAGTCGATTGGGATGTAACGCTCAACTACATTTTTAGAAAGCTATCGACGGGAGCCCGTCTGGTCCGGATCGGTGGCGGGGTTGGGACGTAACTAGATCAGCGCAACTCCGAGTTGCCGCCTCGGAACCGGTCGTGCTATCGCTAGGCGCGGCAACCGCGCTGCAGGCGCTACGGTTGGTGCGCGACAGGATGCGGACATGGAGGCGTGTCCGAGGGTTTCCGCCGGTCGGGTTCGGCTCGGTGGCGGCATTAAGACGTAACTAGATCAGCGCCACTTCGAGTTGCCGCCTCGGAACCGGTCGTGCTATCGCTAGGTGCGGCAACCACGCTGCAGGCGCTACGGTTGGTGCGGGACAGGAAGCAGACATGGAGGCGTGTCCGAGGGTTTCCGCCGGTCTGGTTCGGCTCGGTGGCGGCATTAAGACTTAACTAAATCAGCGCAACTCCGAGTTGCCGCCTCGGAACCGGTCGTGCTATCGCTAGGCGCGGCAACCGCGCTGCAGGCGCTACGGATGGTGCACAACAGGAAGCAGACATGGAGGCGTGTCCGAGGGTTTTCGCCGGTCTGGTTCGGCTCGGTGGCGGGGTTAGGACGTAACTAGATCCGCACAACTCCGCGTTGCCGCCTCGGAACCGGTCGTGCTATCGCTAGGCGCGGCAACCGCGCTACAGGCGCTACGGTTGGTGCGCGACAGGATGGAGACATGGAGGCGTGTCCGAGGGTTTCCGCCGGTCTGGTTCGGCTCGGTGGCGGTGTTAGGGCGTAACTAGATCCGCACAACTCCCCGTTGCCGCCTCGGAACCGGTCATGCTATCCTTAGGCGCGGCTACCGCGCTACAGGCGTTACGCTCGGTGCGCGACAGGAAGCAGACATGGAGGCGTTTCCGAGGGTTTCCGTCGGTCTGGTTCGGCTCGGTGGCGGGGTTGGGACGTAACTAAATCAGCGCAACGCCAGTTGCCGCCTCGGAACCGCTCATGGTATCCGTAGGCGCGGCAACCGCGATGCAGGCGCTACGGTTGGTGCGCGACAGGAAGAAGACATCCAGGCGAGTCCGAGGGTTTCCGCCGGTCTGGTTCGGCTCGGTGGCGGCATTAAGACTTAACTAAATCAGCGCAACTCCGAGTTGCCGCCTCGGAACCGGTCGTGCTATCGCTAGGCGCGGCAACCGCGTTACAGGCGCTACGGATGGTGCGCGACAGTGTGATAAGGTCCAGTGGATTTCTCCACCGAACCCAATGACCAGCTGACCCGTATTAATCAAGCGCACTTCAAGTACGTGATGGCTGAGATGGATCCAGACCACCAATCGTTGGTCACGAGACGTGCGACGAAGGTGACGGAACCCGAGGAATGGGCGAAGCTTCGCTCAGACCCCGGCCCTGAGAGATACCTGTCTGGGACTCGAGATGTCTGGCATTAGACATCCCAAGCCCGAGCTGAGTCTGGAAGGCTGAGAGAAGTTGCGCGAAGTCCGAGCTGAGCCTCGAGTGTGATGACCCAAGTCCCGCTCAAGCTGAGGGGCTGAGCGGAGTCTGGTGGATTTGAAGCCTGACGTTTCCTGCAGCTATGGGGCTGATTGCCCAAGGTGTCGAGCCGAGTCGTGTTGCAGACGTTTGAGCGAGACCGTGCTGAAGGCGACCCAAGTACCGCCATGCTCATGGAGTCTTCGCCCAAGATGTCGAGCTGAGCGGAGTAGCATGGAGTCCGATCCCAGCCTTGGATGTGACGTTGAGAAGCATTGCCTGAGCCGAGAAGCCGAGCAGAGTGCCATGGACCTGAGCGGAGCAGCATGGACTTGAGCGGAGTTGTCGAAGACCAGTTGAAGTGCCGGGTGAAGAGTCGCTGGACTTAAGTTCAGACAGTGGTACTGACTTCGAAGTTGGTAGTACTGGCCAGTACACGCATCCGGTGAAGCAGCCGTAATCAAGCCTACATTGGGTGCGCCCGCTCAAGATCACAGACACTTCAAGCGGATCTCAACGGCCAGCAGCGACTCCAAGACGTCGCCGCCAGCATGAAGCCACCGCATTGGCTGAGACCAAAGATTTCAGGCGGATCTTCAAAGTCGCCCGGTAAGCATACAGCCGACACTCTTCGCGCAGCCAGTCAGAGTGTACCCAGAGGGATATCGCGCCCCACTTAGTGAGTCCTAGTTTGTGCATGTGTTAAATTTAAACAGAGTTCGTTTTGTTCCGAAGGACGCAAGTGGTGGAGGTCTTTGGCCAGAAGGTGTCTTGGCGATCATCCACACAAATTCAACTTAACATATCAACGTTGACAGCGTGCCTCGGTGAGACGGCAGTACGGTTATTTCATAGTAAGGTTACATCTTAGGGTGTATTTCATATTTTCGGGTGGAAGGTGATCCATTCTAAGGTTTAGGCAGGGTAATTGTATTGTGTGCTTGGGGACATTGGCGTGCCCGGTGCATTGCGTGATTATTAGTATCGGTTCATTGTGGACCTGGTGCGCGGGAAGTCCCAGGGTGTGTGTGAGTGCCTTGGATTCGGACTAGACTCAAACCGAGTCATCTAACTCCAACCAACCGGGTCGTAGCTTGACTCGTAGAGAAGAAAGGAGAAGCTGGTACGAGCCTCGCCCAGGCTCAGACAAATAAAAGGCGAACTCGGCCCGTACCCAGGCCGACCGGGAAGGAAGGGGTGTTGTGGTTCTAAGCCGGAACCAAAGAGAGGAAGTAGAGGCTATTGTGTGTGGTGTTGTGTTCATTAAGAAAAACCCGGGGCATTTCGGGCTGTGGATACGTGCGGACTGGGACTTGCCAAGTGGGGAGCGAGTTTCGTCTGGGAACACCTCCGGAAACCTTCAACATCGACAGCAGCTGGTGTGGCCGACGCAAGTCTGGGCCCACAGCGTAGCCGTGATCGAAAGAACCGCCAAGGGGATCGCAGAGTGAGGAACACACGCCTCGCCCGACCCGAGTCGGAGCTGAGCCAAGAGTCCAAACGGCCAAGCCCAGCGAAGTGGAGTGGGAGTGTTCGCTCAGTGGAAGGAGCTGAGCGGAACTCTTGCAGCGCTAAGCAGGGCTGAGCCAAGTGGTGCAAGGGCTGAGCGAAGACCAAGGTCGAGCGGTCTAGCAACCTGAGCTGCAAAGGCACGGGGCGCTTCGTCACACGTGGTGCGCGTGCCCGGACCAGGGATACGACTTTGGACGGACAAGCTACAGCCATGTCGACTGCTGCTGATTCGAAGGAAACCAAGACTGGAGGTGAGAAGAGTGAGGCTTCGCTTCGGCGAAGTTTAAGAGTGGCTGGATTGCCAGCTGAGGTGGCGCCGACGGAGTCCAGGACGCCTAAGCCGAGAATATCGACTTCGGGAGCCCGGACACCCAGTGCTGAGGGAGAAGCTGCGTCGTCAGGCGAAGCTGAGACGAGTGCTGGGCCCGAAGTGCCACCACCGACGGAAACTGCTGTGCCGCCACCAAGTTCACCTGAGGAGAAGAAGCCTGAGGATGAACAAGGAGGTGGAGCGGGTGCTCAGCCGAGCACTCGTGTTGGTGAAAGTCCAGGTCTGAGGGAACCTGCTGTGAGTCGAGCGTTGACGCCGCGCAGGACTTTTGAGACTGCAACCGCAACTTCTCAGCCGGGAAGCGCTAACCCGGAGCCAACTGCCGCGGATCTCCGCGGTAGCCAAACCGAGGGTGGTGCACTGAGCGTGCTGGAAAGCCGAGAGATGCAGCTGAGAGCTCAAGGTGCTTCTGGGACTGGGACGGGCCCCGTCCAGTTCGGCTTTACTCCTGGAGCAGGGTACTTCGGAGCGTCAGGTGGCGGCGGGGCCTGGTCAAGTTCGCTTTGGCCGGACCAACGCCCCTATCAGAGGCTGAGAGGTGTCCCCGAAGGAGCTGAGGCTGAGAGCCGAGCCTTAGCCCAGCTGTCTGAGCTGTCGGAAGTCGAGATACTCACATACGGCCGGACCCAGTTTGAGATTTGGATGTCTGTGCCCGCGGGAGTCGTGCACCCGGTAGACGTGGCCTACTCGCCATGTCACGGAGGCTACGATCTCTGGGGATTCATCCGAGCGGCTGGAGGCTCAGCTACGACGATGTCCCGTAGTTCGTTCCCTGGGATGACGATCTCAGTTACACCTCAGCTTACTCAAGCTGGTCAAGCATCAGCCAGAGCCGAGCCGAGGGCGTATCAACCTGAGCACCCATCTCAGATACCGCTGCCTGGCTGTCCTGAATCGAAGCGCCCAGCTCTGAAGCAAGCGGAAACCCGACCGACGCAGTCTGCTGGATTCCGATTCCGAGACTCGTATGACGTGAGTACGCCTGCGTTTGCGAGGTCGACGACTTCAGACCACCTGGCAGCAGTGGAACGAGACTATGAGCGAGCTCTTCAACAGAGTGAAGCTTCTTCCTGGGCAAGACTTGATGCGGAGCAGACCCAACGTAGGGCTCTTGAGGCGAGATTGAGCGCAGCGCTGGCAGACAACCAGGCGGAGCAAGCCCGATTGCAGACGGAGTACCAGAAGCTTCAGGCGACCAACGCTCAGATGTCGGCTACCCAACAGCAAGCTAAGACAGAACAACAGAAGCAACTGGAAGCCCTGGAGAAGCTGGCCCAACGTCGCGCTGCCGAGGAAGCTGAGAAGCGCAAGGCGGACGAAGCTCGAGCTCAGGAACTGCTTCAGGTCCAAAAACAGTTGCAAGAAGCTGAGGTTAGGGCTATGCGGGCTGAACAGCAGAGGGCACAAGAAGAGCGAGCCGCTGAAATCAAGACGGAGCACGAGCTGGAACTGCTGAGGTTGAGGGAGAAGCATGTGCAAGCAGAAGCAGAGCATCAGCGAGCCATGCAGGAGCAGGAGGAGAAGTCCCGCCAACTCCTTGCAGCCCAGGAGCCGCCCAGCTCATATCCTGGCCCCGTCGCTGCAGTTGCTGGACGTGCGCCATTGTCAACAGACCCCATGGTCTCAGCATCCATCGCGTCGACCCGAACGCCGACTGATCCGGTCCTGGCACAGTTGGCCCAGCTCACGAGCGTGATGCAGCAGTTGGTCCAAGCTAACCAGGTCAAGCCTGAGGTGGCTGGTACGAGCCGCCGTGTCGGCAAGGCTCAAAGCTCAGTCAAGCATGCTGAAGCCAAGTCTAAGTCTCGTGTGTCCAGCTCGACATCCGGAGCGAAAGGCAAGACTCGGGCGACCAAGCCTGACAGGCCTGGAGATTCGGACGGGGACGACTCCGACTCTGACGACTCAAGCTCAAGTGACTCGTCGTAGGACGAACTCGAAGGACAGTTTGGCGCTGTTGCTCAGCCCAAGGGGGCTGATACCAGCCCTGGGACTCGAGTTGTGGTCCAAGCGATGATTCCTCATGATGTTTTGGAGACGTTTGATGAGAAGGGGCTCCTTGAGGATCGAGTCAACTGGTGGGAGAGGTTCATGTACTATGCTACGATGGCTCCCTGGGACGAGAAGACCCGGGTGGTTCAGCTGCGCATGAGACTCACAGGTTCGCTCAAAGATTGGTGCACCCAGCTCCCGGATGATGTTCGCTCTGACTGGAAGAAGCTATCACATGTCTTCAAGAAGGAATGGTGTCGTACGCTGAGCTCCAAGGCTGGGCGTTACTACTCGATGGAGATGAGGGATTCTGATACACCTTGGATGCTCTTCTACCGTCTGAACCATGCCGCCAAGAAGGCTGGGATACCTTATCGGAGGCCGACGAGTGATCGAGAAGCACACATACGGCGTTTCATCAAGGCTTTGACTGACTCAAGGCAGAGAACCACTCTTCAGGGACAGCGTTTCGATACTTTGGATGAATTGGAGAAAACCTTGAAGAGAATCGAGGCCCTCCGCCAAGACCCGCGCCAGCTCCTGCTGTTGCCAGCTCGGCTCAAGCTGAGCTCAGTCGCTCTACCTTCCTGACCGATGAAGAAATTTTCCGAGTCGCTGAGAGATTGGCCTGGAAGCCGAACGCCCAGCGCTATGAACGTGGAGGAGATCAGCACCCAGAGCAGAAATGTGACGAATGTGGCAGCCGTAACCACCCGACTGACAAGTGCTGGAGCCGACTTATCTGTGGGCGATGCCACGATGAGGGTCATCCGACCCAATTCTGTAGGCGTCAGCCATGTTCCAAGTGTGGCGAATACCATCGCCGGGGTTTGTGCGATATGTGGTCGGCGCTCAAGGCGGTACGCGAGGCAATCCGTACCGGAGGCTCTGTTGAGGGCCTTGCTCCCGAGGTGACCCAAGCTCTGTTGGATAGCCCGGAGCTCCGAGAGCAGTCGTTAAACCACTATGCTCGCTGGTTGGGAGACCAGTGCGTGACGAGCCTAAATCCCAAGCGCTCTGCGCCTTTGCATATGTGGGCCCAGCCCTTTCATGTTGGCGCAGAGATAACCCCGAATATACAACTTCTTACTATGAAGCTGGTGTTTACACTTTCGATACTGACCTCAACACGCTGGACCCGGAGGATGAAATGGAGAACCATCTCGAGTTCGCTCTGACTCCGGGCGAGAAGTACGGTTGGTGGAGTGAGCACACGTTGATTGACGAGAAGCGGAAGATGGCGATGGTACACGGAGCAGTCTTTCATCACAGAACGCAGATACTACTGGATACTGGAGCTACGACAAGCATTTTGGGCTTAGATCTTGCACGCAGATTAAAGCTCAAGCTACGCCGTGGTTTCAGGCTCAAAGTAACTGGGATGGGAGACGCCCCGACCTACATTACTGCTCAAGCTAGGATCAAGCTGACGTTGGGAGTGCGCGTGGTGTATGTCATGAATATCTGGGTTGGCAACATCGGTGAAGGAGTGGATTGTCTTCTCGGAATGGACTTTATGGTAGCTGCTGGAGTGCGGCTCTGTGCTCGCGAAGGTGCTGTGAGATTGCCAGACGAGGAATCTCTACTGTTGGTTGGAGGTCCCCAGATCGACCACGTCGGACTGGAAGTCAGCGTCTGGCTGAACGAGACTGCCTACCTTTACCCTGGGCAATCTGTGATAGTCCCAGTCAAGTATCATCAGGCCGATCAGAGAAAGTAATTCCCTGGGCTGGGCGCGGTGATCAGTGGGTTACACAGTTCATCTACGGACCTGGGCGGAGGCCCAAGGCAGTCAAGGTGGTCAACATCTCGGAGCAAGAAGTCATGATTCGCCAACACACTGTGGTTGCTTGCCTGGTGGAGAAGGATTATTTGCCCAACGGAAAGCGGTTCGTGCGACCTTACTCGAGGAAGTACAGTGACTGGGCTCAGCTCATCTACGAAGCAGAGCCTTCCCCAGACGCTCTGAGACGAGAAGAGGAGGCAGCTCGGCTAGCTGAGCTCAACGCCCCACCCGCTGTGGAGAGGCCATCTTACAAGCGACCTGTGAAGCTACTGCTGTTGAAGCAGTCTGATGACCCGAAGGAAGACCGAGCCAACATGGAGCAGCGGAGAGCTGAGGCGTACGCCGCCAATACGGTGTCGCCTGAGATTGCCCAAGTCAAGATGGTCAGGAAAACTCAGGGACGTCCTGCTTCCTGGAAGCCACCACTACCGCAATCACCTCACCCGGATGACGTACAGTCAGGGACGAGCCAGAAAAGCATGTCGGAGAGGGCGGACACTCAGTCCGTGGCTGAGCCAAGTTCTTCAGAGTCAAGTTCAGCTCAGACCTCTCCTGCTGGAGGTGGTGTGTTTGCTCAAGACGCTCTAACCGAGTTGGATCAAGTGTTCAGGGCTGAGCCAACTGACTTTGTGTCCGATCCGATTGCCCGTCTTCAAGAAACGTATGCCCAATGTCTCCGTGTCGAGATCAGTGAAGACACTGAAGAAGCTACAGTGTACTTCCATGAAGGCATGGAATTGCTGAACGACCTCCGAGATCAGCTCGCTGCTCTTCCGGAGTTGAAGGACCTCAGTCCAAATGCGGACCTCTCAACGGCTAACGTGGGAGAACCGAGCGTTACGACTCCGGAAATGGACGCTCAAGTGCGGACGATTTTGGAGAGACATCATGCCAGTTTTCTCGGGGACGGCAATGCAGTACCAGCCCCTGCTCGTGGAGTTGTCTGTGACCTGGACGTTGGAGACGCAAAAACCCATTGCTCAGAGGTCTCGGCAAGTTCCGACACACTTGCTTGACAAGGTGTTCGCTCTGATCAAGAAACTGCTGGAGACTGGGCTCATCGAGTATTCGCACTCAGACTGGGCTTCGGCAATTGTGATTGTGATGAAGAAGAACGGCGTGGATATCAGGCTGTGCATTGACTACCGACTGGTCAACCAACTGATCAAGCTCTCACACTACCCTCTACCCTTGATACCCTTGGTTGACGATCTGTTGATCGGGTTTGAGGAAGCGATGTGGTTCCTGAGCTTAGACATGGCCAGTGGTTTCTGGGCAGTGCCGATGACACCCCGGACTAAGCTGATCTCAGCCTTCATCTGTCCTTTGGGACATTTCCAGTGGAAGCGCATGCCGTTTGGTCTCAAGAATGCCCCGCTGATATACCAGCAGATGCTTGATAATTGTCTATGGGGTTTCGTGCGATTGCCGCCCTGTGAGGAGGCCCGAGTTGATCCGGACGTGCTGGAATTCCTGGGGATTGAGGTGGACGACTCCGCTAAGGAAGAAGAGATCCCACCCTTGTCTGAGGAGACTACCGTGTTCCGGCGAAACATCCCGGCTCCACCTGAGCTGAGCCCTGTTCTGGGACGCAGCTCCTACATCGACGATATCGCGTATGGAACAGAGACCTGGGACCAAATGTGCGAAGTCTTGGACCGGTTACTCTATCGACTGAGGTATTGGGGAATCTCAGTGAGCTTACCTAAGAGTGAGTTTGGCAAGAAGTCTATCTCGTATCTCTCACATGAGATTGGAGCTGAAGGGATCCGAGCTAAGCCGAAGATAGCCAAGGGAGTCAAGGATCTTCCATTTCCATCGACGCTGAAAGGAGTGCAGTCGTTTCTGGGGAGTCTCAATTACTACAACAAGTTTATTGAAGACCTTCCGGTTGTAGCGTCTGTGCTCTACGAGTTGACGGATGAGCAGATCCAAGCTGGGCGTGATCTCGGCCGAGCTAAGGAAGCGTTTGAAATCTTGAAGCAGAAGATCGTCTCTACCCCGCTGCTCAGACACCCGGACAGGGAGAAGCCGTTCGTGATCATTTTACATGCTAACCCCTGGGCGGTCTGCGCAGTGCTGGGCCAAGAGTACGACGGAGTCATTTTCCCGGTACGATACACTGGGAGGACATTGCATGATCAGGAACTCCGATACCACCCGGCTGAGAAAGAGGTCGCAGCGCTACTCCGAGTTCTCAGAGTCTTCTAATCAATGCTGAGCGGATGTAAGCTGCTGAAGGTCTACACTCGGTACTCCGTTCTGAAATGGTTGTTCAAGTCTCGATCGTTGGAAGGACGCTGTGAGCAGTGGGCCGCCCGTCAGTCGCCCTGGCCTCTGGAGGTTCACAAGGTTGAGCGTGATGAAGATGGTTTGGCTGCAATCATGGGAGCTGGGATCACACCCCGAGACCAGTTGGACAAGATCGCAGAGAACCTGATCCCAGATAAGGGACGAGTGGTCCGAGCCCCACCAATCAGCCTGGAGATGCTGGAAGCAGATTATGAGGGATGGCTGCTGAGTTTCGATGGAGCCGCCAAACTCTCAGATCGCTCAGGTGCTTCTGGTTGCATTCTGTGGAAGCTCCCGTCCTGGAACGTGGTTGAAGCTCGAGGTTTCCATTTCGAAGGTATCACGGTGAATGAGGCCGACTACCATAGTTTGCTCGAAGGCGTTCGCATGGCAAAGGCTCGTGGTATCTCCGACCTTGTAGTAGTTGGTGACTCTCGAATTGTGATCCAGCAAGCTCAAGGTTTGACCCAGTGTCTGAGCCCTGGGTTGCAAGTGCTGTTAGCCGAGTTTGAGACGCTCCGCCCAGAGTTCCAGCGACTACGCTTGGTGCACGTGAAGCGAGAGTATAACGCGGCTGCAGACTACCTCACGACGAAGACTCTGGTGACTCAAGGTGCCGTCGCTATCGAAGACCCGGTTGAGCTAGTTCAGCTTAAACAGTTGAGTCGGATCCCGGAGAAGTTGATCAAGGTGAATGACGCTGAGCCTGCCGAACCAGCCTGACACTCAGACGGATTTGGAAGTGGTGGCTGAGCCGACTCGACTGGAAGATGCAGCTAAGCCCCTATTACCCAGTGCCAAGATCTTCGTAGTGACGAGGAATCAGGCTCGGGTCAGGGACGCTGAGCTTACAGTGGCCAGGGACGACCCCGATCAAGGTGTCGGCTCCAGCGTACTCACCTGAAGCAGCCACTCCTGCTGCGTCAATTGCCGAGCGATGGAGACGCATCTTAGTTCGGCAAGAAGCTGAGCCCTGGACGAAGAAGCTCAAGGACTATCTAAACGGAGACTTGGTGAATTTGTCTGCTACCGAAGCTGAAGATGTGGCCAAGGTGGTGGATCAGTTCACTCTGGATTCGCGAGGAGTCCTATACTACCTGAGTCGAGCTACTCCGGGGAGGCCCAGGGATGCGGCTGGAAATCTGAGATAGGTTGTGCCACCGACACTCAGAGATGACTTGCTTCAACTCAGTCATGAAGAATTCCAAGGTGGTCATCAAGGGATCACCAGGACTTTCGAACGACTGCGCAAAGAGTACTACTGGCCGAGGATGTATGCAGATGTGGAACGCTATGTGAAGGAATGTGTGGATTGTGTCACTGCCAAGGGAGCTCCGCCCAACCCTGGGCCGTCGCCGGAAACATTTTGGCGACCAAGCCTTTTGAAGTGGTCTCCATGGATTTTGTTACGCATCTACCCAGGTCCGATCGTGGAAACGTGTTCTTACTTTTATTCCAGTGTGCGTTCTCGGGCTTCATCATGTGCAAGCCAATGAGTCTGACCACAGCTCAAGACGTCGCTGAAGCTTACATGGAGTGTGTGTTCCAGAGGTTTGGTGCAAGCTCTCTCCTCCACCATGACCGAGACCCGCGTTTCATGAGCGAGGTGTTTGCCCGGTTCCGCGAGATGCTGGGGAGTCGGCAGCGTGCGACTGTAGCATACAGATCTCAGGCAAACGGTCAGCAAGAGCGTTCAGTGCAAACAGTAGTCCGAGCTATCCGAGCGTACGTCGCTGAGCCAGACCAGAGCGACTGGGACGACCAAGTGGAGAAGTTGATGTGGGCTCTGAACACGTCCTTTGACGCTACTCGTCTTGACACCCCGTTCTACTTGATTCACGGCTGGGATCCCCATAGCACTGTTTCAGCCATGCTAGGACCATCTCCGACAGGCTTGGATCAGAGGACCGTCTACGAGTGGCGCCGCAAGATTCAGCGTGAGTACGAGTACGCTCAGGCCTGGGCCAAGGACTTACAAGCTGAAGCCAAAGTCAAGCGCTCGGCTGCTCAGACGAAGATCTGGGCTGAGCTGTCTGAGAGACTCAAGAAGGATTTCGAAGTTGGTGATGCTGTGTGGTTATACCTGGCTCGAGTGCAACCTGGGCTCACGAAGAAGTTTGCTCACCTCTGGCACGGTCCGTTCCGGATTCTGGAGACCTCAGACGACTTCCGCTGTAAGCTAAAGATCGAGGGAACTGGGTACAAGCTGTACCCCTGGGTTCACATAAGCCGGCTCAAACCGCGTGCCCTGTTTCCTGAACGACCCACCGTTGAGATCGAAGTCGCTGAGGATGACGACCTGGACGCAGCTCTGCTGCCGGAAGACGCTGAGGAACCTGATGAAGCTCAGAACGTGTACGAGGTGGAGGTCATCCAAGATGTGCGCTGGGTCAAGCGGACTCGGACCTCCCGAAGGGTCCTTGAGTACTTGGTCAAATGGAAAGGCTATCCCGACCCTGAGTGGCTTCCTATGTCTCAGCTAAGTTGTGGAGCCTTACCGTACGAGTTCAACAAGAGCGTCAAGGCGAAAGCACGGTTCCAAGCAATGCAAGCTGGGGATGAGCCTCCTGAGCCTGACGCTCAGTAGAGGCACCTCAGCTGTGAACCTGTGTATGTCGCGGTGACGTTCTATGTGTGAACATTTTGTATTGTGTGAATTTACGACTACACTAAGTGGCGTGGAGAATGACTTGGAGCTTCTCGTGGAGAATCAGTGTGTTACGGAAGCTGAGATCAGTGAAGATGAAATGGAACAAGAAGCGAAGTGGAAAAACGAGTGATGAATTAGAAGATAATGATGAACGCTTGTTGCCTACGCTTCGTCCTCCTCTTCCTCCTCCGCTGCCTCCAGAGCGCGAAGCACCTCAGCAAGTGTATCGTGGTTGTACTCCGGTGCCGGGATGATAGGGTTCGCCTCTCGCTCAGATCTGCTCTTGGGCTTGAGCTCTGGTGGAACGATCGCTTCGAACTGCTTGTCCGAGTGGCGAGTAGCCCACTGCGTGCGAGCGGGCTCTTGGTCATCCAGGGCAGAGAGCTGATCCGCCAAGGAAATCTTGAGGCTTGGGTCGCTGAGAATCCAGTGACACGGATCCTTGGGCACAGCCCAGAGTCCCGGTTCGAACCAGATCCGATCCGAGTAGCCATTGACGCCCTTGAGTTGATCCATCAAGTCCCTGCGACGAAGCTCGAACTCCTGAGCGCGGTCCTTGCGCTCGCGATAGACGGTGGCCAGCTCAGGCAAGCCCAGTTCCTTGGCGAGCTGGGCGTAGTCGATCTTGGACGGGAACGGGTACCAGTGGAGACGCTCCCAGTATGCTCGACGCCAGGCACTCATAAACCCGGCGATAACGACGATCGCTTCACTCATCTCAGGAGTGAGCTCAGAGTACGTGTGGTAGACGAGGAAGTCGACCCGGCCATTCCACATGTCGTCCCAGGGTTCCGACCTGAGTAGCTCCAAGTAGAGCGCGTACTCGATGCGCTGGTGGAGCTGCTCGATCCCAGTCTTGGACGGCATGTAAGCTGGGAATCCAATCGTCTGGTGGTGCAATTTCTGGACTCGGATGCCATTGTGAAACCAGCTTCCTTTCGTGGGTGCCTCGACGATGCCGTTGTCGACTCCTTCCTCTGGGGTCTCAACGTCGTCTTGCTCAGGGTCGCCCGAAGTCACGGAAGTCCCAGAAGCAGAGCGCTGCCTCTTGGTTCCTGAGCTGCCCCCTGACGACGTCGAGCTTCGCTGCCGCTTCTTGCCTGCTGGAGAGCTCTGGGACCGGGTGCTGATGGAACTTGGAGCCTTGGCCTTCGACCCGTGGTAGGCCTAGTCGTCGTCGTCGTCATCTGTGTCGTCTGAGGACAGGACCGACATGAACGAAGAATCCGAGTCATCGTCACCTGAGCTCGGCCTCTTGGGCAAAGTCCGCCAAGGTACTGGGATCCGTGCCAGGCTGGGAACTTGAAGTCTGTTTGCAGCCGCGTCGAAGTACTTGTCCGGGACATACTGGATCCATGGGGTGCTATCCGAAGCCTCCCAGTACATGGCCGGAGTCAGCCTGTAGCTCAAGTTCTTCTTCCCGAACTGATCGTGGAGCATCCGGTCCTTCTGGACCTCGTCCACCGCGTCCCAGTATGCCACGCCCGCCAACATGAGCTCTTGGAGGTCTGGCGGGTGCTGTCCCAGCTGAGCTGGTTGGGCACCGCTTTCGCAGCATCCAGGTCCGAGCGAGCGCTGGGGATTCCTTCTTGGCATTCTTGCGCTCAGGCTTGAACTTGGTCGGACGACGAGGCAGCGCAATTCGCTGGGTGAACGGCTTGACCACTGGTGCCTTGGACTTTGGTGTGCTGGAAGCTGAGCGGGTCAAATCCACAGTTTCCGGCGCAGCTGCCGAGCTGGGCGCAACACCCGTCTGGATCTTCAGCCCACCAGCCTTCTTCGAACTACTCGGAGCCAAAGCTTTAGCCAGAGGCAACGACTTGAGCGCCTTGCGTCGGAGTTTGCCAGACCCGGTCGAGGTTAACCTGCTCAAGCTGAGCATCGGTGGCGTACGCAGTGGTGTGGCCGGCAGCGATGAACTGGAGCGAGTCGTGACTGCTGGGGCGGATCCCGGAGACGAAGAGGCTGCTGCCGAGAAGGGACTGGGCTGAGCAGCTTGGGTCGTGTACGGATCAGTGTCTTCGAAGTCCAGGTCGCGTGCAGAAACTTGGATCGTGGTACGATAGCCCGCCGGAATGGGTTTTCCAGTCCGGTACAACTGCAGCATCTCGAGAAACCGCTTCCAATTGCCCTTGAAGGCACTGCCATGAACCAGGAAGTCGCAGAGGGCACCAGGATCGAACGACCGGGAGTCCAAGATCTGAGCCTCCAGCTCAGCGATTCGTTTCTGAGCTTCGACGAGCTCGGACTCGAGCGACGAAATTTTCGATGCAGACTCTTCAACGGTGTCCTCCGCTTGTATCTTCTCGGTGGCGAATTGGGCGCTCAACTTGGTCGCGGCGTCAAGCTCAGCCTTGAGTTTCTGGATCTCGGAGACAGATGAGGCGCTTGAAGCCTGGACGCCGCTGGTTCCAGCCACAACTCTCTGAAGTTCAGCCGCATGCGCAGCCTCGAGACGCTGAAGCTCAGCTTGGTGTGCGTCGCTCTGACGTCTCAGAGCCTGGGCGAAGTGCTGACTTCTGACAGCTAGCCCGGTGGCGCCTGACCCCGAAGCACTAGCGACACCTTCCTCGAGTCCTTGGAGAAACCGCACTATTTGTTGAAGGTATTGGACCGTGTTGAGCGACCTGGCGGCTAGCTGGTCGACACCGAAACACTGAGCGAGCGATACCATCTCACGATCCAGAGCCACTCGGACGCGCGGGTCTGTGATATCTGGCGGAGGTACTGGGCAAGGCTGCAGCACAGCACCAGCCGCATCTTGGCCCATGAGCGTGCTCAGCCGGTCGAGCTCAGCTGAGGAAAGCCGAGCTATGTTCATCAGTCGCCCCAGACCATCTGGAGCCCCAGCCAAGAGCGCGCCATCGCGAACGTCTTCCAGTGTCGCCGGCACTACGACTTGCCCCGGGAGGGTAAGTTGGTCCCACGGAGCGAGACAAGGCTGATATGGGAGGCGCTGCCCAGAGGCTGAGCGATAGCGCGAGGCCTCGATAGTGTGGAGCAGCCCGGAGATGGTGCTGGTCGCCGGCACGTTGGATCTAGAAGCTTGGGCCGTCTGCAGGGCGCTGGGAGAAGGCACGGCAGGTGTCGGTCGAAGAACCAGTGCCGCAGCGCCGCCTGAAGTCGCTGGGGCGATCGCCGAAGGCGCTTGAGTCGTAGTAGCCGCCGTTGATGCCACCGAAGACGCATCCGAAGTCGCAGGCGTCGAGACGCTAGCTGCCGCTGGGCCCGTAGCGCTTGGGGGCAGTGAAGGAGCACCAGAAGGAGACGCCGCAGTCGTTGCCAGTGAGGCAGACATCGTAGGCGCCGCAGGACCGCCCTGCGCAGCCTCCGAAGGCGACGACGGCGTTGAGAGCAGCGTCTGCAGCGACGCAGAGGTCGCAGGTGTCGTGGAAGCAGCCGACGACGCGCTGGACGGAGCCTGGAGCACCGCGGGAGCCGCGAGAGCGCCCTGAGACGCTGGAGCTTGACTTGTGCCGCCCCGGACGGCGCGCTGGCCCGTTGCGAGTCGGCCATGCTTGGTACGAAGCAGCAGAAGCGGCGGATGCGGACGAAGACGTGCGGGTGACTGCGGAGGCGCAGCACTTGTTGGTGCTGGAGTTGCCACCGCGGTCTCTGCACTTGGTCGGAATTTCGCAAATGAGCGGGAACCACGCTCCCCAAGTTCGGCAGGATCGGACGGTTGTGGGAAGAGGCGATGCGAGTCATCTGGGTTATGGGCGCCGGGTCCAAGTCGGAAATGACCTCCGTGGACCCGACACTCATAAGGGACTGTTGTGATAAGGCCCAGTGGATTTCTCCACCAAACCCAATGACCAGCTGACCCGTATCAATCAACGAAGCTGACCCGTATCAATCAAGCGCACTTCAAGTACGTGATGGCTGAGATGGATCCAGACCACCAACCGTTGGTCACGAGACGTGCGACGAAGGTGACGGAACCCGAGGAATGGGCGAAGCTTCGCTCAGACCCCGGCCCTGAGAGATACCTGTCTGGGACTCGAGATGTCTGGCATTAGACATCCCAAGCCCGAGCTGAGTCTGGATGGCTGAGAGAAGTTGCGCGAAGTCCGAGCTGAGCCTCGAGTGTGATGACCCAAGTCCCGCTCAAGCTGAGGGGCTGAGCGGAGTCTGGTGGATTTGGAGCCTGACGTTTCCTGCAGCTAAGGGGCTGATTGCCCAAGGTGTCGAGCCGAGTCGTGTTGCAGACGTTTGAGCGAGACCGTGCTGAAGGCGACCCAAGTACCACCATGCTCATGGAGTCTTCGCCCAAGATGTCGAGCTGAGCGGAGTGGCATGGAGTCCGAGCCCAGCCTTGGATGTGACGTTGAGAAGCATTGCCTGAGCCGAGAAGCCGAGCAGAGTGCCATGGACCTGAGCGGAGCAGCATGGACTTGAGCGGAGTTGTCGAAGACCAGTTGAAGTGCCGGGTGAAGAGTCGCTGGACTTAAGTTCAGACAGTGGTACTGACTTCGAAGTTGGTAGTACTGGCCAGTACACGCATCCGGTGAAGCAGCCGTAATCAAGCCTACATTGGGTGCGCCCGCTCAAGATCACAGACACTTCAAGCGGATCTCAACGGCCAGCAGCGACTCCAAGACGTCGCCGCCAGCATGAAGCCACCGCATTGGCTGAGACCAAAGATTTCAGGCGGATCTTCAAAGTCGCCCGGTAAGCATACAGCCGACACTCTTCGCGCAGCCAGTCAGAGTGTACCCAGAGGGATATCGCGCCCCCACTTAGTGAGTCCTAGTTTGTGCATGTGTTAAATTTAAACAGAGTTCGTTTTGTTCCGAAGGACGCAAGTGGTGGAGGTCTTTGGCCAGAAGGTGTCTTGGCGATCATCCACACAAATTCAACTTAACATATCAACGTTGTCAGCGTGCCTCGGTGCTACGGCAGTACGGTTATTTCATATTAAGGTTACATCTTAGGGTGTATTTCATATTTTCGGGTGGAAGGTGATCCATTCTAAGGTTTAGGCAGGGTAATTGTATTGTGTGCTTGGGGACATTGGCTTGCCCGGTGCATTGCGTGATTATTAGTATCGGTTCATTGTGGACCTGGTGCGCGGGAAGTCCCAGGGTGTGTGTGAGTGTCTTGGATTCGGACTAGACTCAAACCGAGTCATCTAACTCCAACCAACCGGGTCGTAGCTTGACTCATAGAGAAGAAAGGAGAAGCTGGTACGAGCCTCGCTCAGGCTCAGACAAATAAAAGGCGAACTCGGCCCGTACCCAGGCCGACCGGGAAGGAAGGGGTGTTGTGGTTCTAAGCCGGAACCAAAGAGAGGAAGTAGAGGCTACTGTGTGTGGTGTTGTGTTCATTAAGAAAAACCCGGGGCATTTCGGGCTGTGGATACGTGCGGACTGGGACTTGCCAAGTGGGGAGCGAGTTTCGTCTGGGAACACCTCCGGAAACCTTCAACATCGACAGCAGCTGGTGTGGCCGACGCAAGTCGGGTCCACAGCGTAGCCGTGATCGAAAGAACCGCCAAGGGGATCGCAGAGTGAGGAAAACACGCCTCGCCCGACCCGAGTCGGAGCTGAGCCAAGAGTCCAAGCGGCCAAGCCCAGCGAAGTGGAGTGGGAGTGTTCGCTCAGTGGAAGGAGCTGAGCGGAACTCTTGCAGCGCTAAGCAGGGCTGAGCCAAGTGGTGCAAGGGCTGAGCGAAGACCAAGGTCACAGGAAGCAGACATGGAGGCGTTTCCGAGGGTTTCCGCCGGTCTGGTTCGGCTCGGTGGCGGGGTTAGGACGTAACTAGATCCGCGCAACTCCCAGTTGCCGCCTCGGAACCGATCGTGCTATCGCTAGGCGCGACAACCGCGCTGCAGGCGCTACGGTTGGTGCGCGACAGGAAGCAGACATGGAGGCGTTTCCGAGGGTTTCCGCCGGTCTGGTTCGGCTCGGTGGCGGGGTAAGGGCGTAACTAGATCCGCACAACTCCCAGTTGCCGCCTCGGACCCGATCGTGCTATCGCTAGGCGCGACAACCGCGCTGCAGGCGCTACGGTTTGGTGCGCGACAGGAAGCAGACATGGAGGCGTTTCCGAGGGTTTCCGCCGGTCTGGTTCGGCTCGGTGGCGGGGTAAGGGCGTAACTAGATCCGCACAACTCCCAGTTGCCGCCTCGGAACCGATCGTGCTATCGCTAGGCGCGACAACCGCGCTGCAGGCGCTACGGTTGGTGCGCGACAGGAAGCAGACATGGAGGCGTTTCCGAGGGTTTCCGCCGGTCTGGTTCGGCTCGGTGGCGGGGTAAGGGCGTAACTAGATCCGCACAACTCCCCGTTGCCGCCTCGGAACCGGTCATGTTATCCTTAGGCGCGGCTACCGCGCTACAGGCGCTACGGTCGGTGCGCGACAGGAAGCAGAAATGGAGGCGTTTCCGAGGGTTTCCGCCGGTCTGGTTCGGCTCGGTGGCGGGGTTAGGACGTAACTAGATCAGCGCCACTCCCAGTTGCCGCCTCGGAACCGGTCATGTTATCGCTAGGCGCGACAACCGCGCTGCAGGCGCTACGGTCGGTGCGCGACAGGAAGCAGACATGGAGGCGTTTCCGAGGGTTTCCGCCGGTCTGGTTCGGCTCGGTGGCGGGGTTAGGACGTAACTAGATCCGCACAACTCCCAGTTGCCGCCTCGGAACCGGTCATGTTATCCTTAGGCGCGGCTACCGCGCTACAGGCGTTACGCTGGGTGCGCGACAGGAAGCAGACATGGAGGCGTTTCCGAGGGGTTTCCGCCGGTCTGGTTCGGCTCGGTGGCGGGGTTAGGACGTAACTAGATCAGCGCAACTCCGAGTTGCCGCCTCGGAACCGATCGTGCTATCGCTAGGCGCGACAACCGCGCTGCAGGCGCTACGGTTGGTGCGCGACAGGAAGCAGACATGGAGGCGTTTCCTGGGGTTTCCGCCGGTCTGGTTCGGCTCGGTGGCGGGGTAAGGGCGTAACTAGATCCGCACAACTCCGAGTTGCCGCCTCGGAACCGGTCGTGCTATCGCTAGGCGCAACAACCGCGCTACAGGCGCTACGGTCGGTGCGCGACAGGAAGCAGACATGGAGGCGTTTCCGAGGGTTTCCGCCGGTCTGGTTCGGCTCGGTGGCGGGGTTAGGACGTAACTAGATCAGCGCCACTCCGAGTTGCCGCCTCGGAACCGGTCGTGCTATCGCTAGGCGCGACAACCGCGCTGCAGGCGCTACGGTTGGTGCGCGACAGGAAGCAGACATGGAGGCGTTTCCGAGGGTTTCCGCCGGTCTGGTTCGGCTCGGTGGCGGGGTTAGGACGTAACTAGATCAGCGCCACTCCGAGTTGCCGCCTCGGAACCGGTCGTGCTATCGCTAGGCGCGACAACCGCGCTACAGGCGCTACGGTCGGTGCGCGACAGGAAGCAGACATGGAGGCGTTTCCGAGGGTTTCCGCAGGTCTGGTTCGGCACGGTGGCGGGGTAAGGGCGTAACTAGATCCGCGCAACTCCCAGTTGCCGCCTCGGAACCGGTCTTGTTATCGTTAGGCGCGGCTACCGCGCTACAGGCGTTACGCTGGGTTCGCGACAGGAAGCAGACATGGAGGCGTTTCCGAGGGTTTCCGCCGGTCTGGTTCGGCACGGTGGCGGGTTAGGACGTAACTAGATCAGCGCAACTCCGAGTTGCCGCCTCGGAGACGATCGTGCTATCGCTAGGCGCGACAACCGCGCTGCAGGCGCTACGGTTGGTGCGCGACAGGAAGCAGACATGGAGGCGTTTCCGAGGGTTTCCGCCGGTCTGGTTCGGCTCGGTGGCGGGGTAAGGGCGTAACTAGATCCGCACAACTCCGAGTTGCCGCCTCGGAACCGGTCGTGCTATCGCTAGGCGCAACAACCGCGCTACAGGCGCTACGGTCGGTGCGCGACAGGAAGCAGACATGGAGGCGTTTCCGAGGGTTTCCGCCGGTCTGGTTCGGCTCGGTGGCGGGGTTAGGACGTAACTAGATCAGCGCCACTCCGAGTTGCCGCCTCGGAACCGGTCGTGCTATCGCTAGGCGCGACAACCGCGCTGCAGGCGCTACGGTTGGTGCGCGACAGGAAGCAGACATGGAGGCGTTTCCGAGGGTTTCCGCCGGTCTGGTTCGGCTCGGTGGCGGGGTTAGGACGTAACTAGATCAGCGCCACTCCGAGTTGCCGCCTCGGAACCGGTCGTGCTATCGCTAGGCGCGACAACCGCGCTACAGGCGCTACGGTCGGTGCGCGACAGGAAGCAGACATGGAGGCGTTTCCGAGGGTTTCCGCCGGTCTGGTTCGGCTCGGTGGCGGGGTTAGGACGTAACCAGATCAGCGCCACTCCGAGTTGCCGCCTCGGAACCGGTCGTGCTATCGCTAGGCGCGACAACCGCGCTGCAGGCGCTACGGTCGGTGCGCGACAGGAAGCAGACATGGAGGCGTTTCCGAGGGTTTCCGCCGGTCTGGTTCGTCTCGGTGGCGGGGTTAGGACGTAACTAGATACGCACAACTCCCAGTTGCCGCCTCGGAACCGGTCATGTTATCCTTAGGCGCGGCAACCGCGCGACAGGCGTTACGCTGGGTGCGCGACAGGAAGGAGACATGGAGGCGTTTACGAGGGTTTCCGCCGGTCTGGTTCGGCTCGGTGGCGGGGTAAGGGCGTAACTAGATCCGCACAACTCCCCGTTGCCGCCTCGGAACCGGTCATGTTATCCTTAGGCGCGGCTACCGCGCTACAGGCGTTACGCTGGGTGCGCGACAGGAAGCAGACATGGAGGCGTTTACGAGGGTTTCCGCCGGTCTGGTTCGGCGCGGTGGCGGGGTAAGGGCGTAACTAGATCCGCACAACTCCCAGTTGCCGCCACGGAACCGGTCATGTTATCCTTAGGCGCGGCTACCGCGCTACAGGCGTTACGGTTGGTGCGCGACAGGAAGCAGACATGGAGGCGTTTCCGAGGGGTTTCCGCCGGTCTGGTTCGGCTCGGTGGCGGGGTTAGGACGTAACTAGATCAGCGCAACTCCGAGTTGCCGCCTCGGAGCCGATCGTGCTATCGCTAGGCGCAACAACCGCGCTGCAGGCGCTACGGTTGGTGCGCGACAGGAAGCAGACATGGAGGCGTTTCCGAGGGGTTTCCGCCGGTCTGGTTTCGGCTCAGTGGCGGGGTTAGGACGTAACTAGATCAGCGCAACTCCGAGTTGCCGCCTCGGAACCGGTCGTGCTATCGCTAGGCGCGACAACCGCGCTGCAGGCGCTACGGTTGGTGCGCGACAGGAAGCAGACATGGAGGCGTTTCCGAGGGTTTCCGCCGGTCTGGTTCGGCTCGGTGGCGGGGTAAGGGCGTAACTAGATCCGCACAACTCCCAGTTGCCGCCTCGGAACCGGTCATGTTATCCTTAGGCGCGGCTACCGCGCTACAGGCGTTACGCTGGGTGCGCGACAGGAAGGAGACATGGAGGCGTTTCCGAGGGTTTCCGCCGGTCTGGTTCGGCTCGGTGGCGGGGTAAGGGCGTAACTAGATCCGCACAACTCCCAGTTGCCGCCTCGGAACCGGTCATGTTATCGCTAGGCGCGGCTACCGCGCTACAGGCGCTACGCTGGGTGCGCGACAGGAAGCAGACATGGAGGCGTTTACGAGGGTTTCCGCCGGTCTGGTTCGGCTCGGTGGCGGGTTAGGGCGTAACTAGATCCGCACAACTCCCAGTTGCCGCCTCGGAACCGGTCATGTTATCCTTAGGCGCGGCTACCGCGCTACAGGCGTTACGGTTGGTGCGCGACAGGAAGCAGACATGGAGGCGTTTCCGAGGGTTTCCGCCGGTCTGGTTCGGCTCGGTGGCGGGGTTAGGACGTAACCAGATCAGCGCAACTCCGAGTTGCCGCCTCGGAGCCGATCGTGCTATCGCTAGGCGCAACAACCGCGCTGCAGGCGCTACGGTTGGTGCGCGACAGGAAGCAGACATGGAGGCGTTTCCGAGGGTTTCCGCCGGTCTGGTTTCGGCTCAGTGGCGGGGTTAGGACGTAACTAGATCAGCGCAACTCCGAGTTGCCGCCTCGGAACCGGTCGTGATATCGCTAGGCGCGGCAACCGCGCTGCAGGCGCTACGGTTGGTGCGCGACAGGAAGCAGACATGGAGGCGTTTCCGAGGGTTTCCGCCGGTCTGGTTCGGCTCGGTGGCGGGGTTAGGGCGTAACTAGATCCGCACAACTCCCAGTTGCCGCCTCGGAGCCGATCGTGCTATCGCTAGGCGCGACAACCGCGCTGCAGGCGCTACGGTTGGTGCGCGACCGGAAGCAGACATGGAGGCGTTTCCGAGGGTTTCCGCCGGTCTGGTTCGGCTCGGTGGCGGTGTTAGGACGTAACTAGATCCGCAACTCCCCGTTGCCGCCTCGGAACCGGTCATGTTATCGCTAGGCGCGGCTACCGCGCGACAGGCGCTACGCTGGGTGCGCGACAGGAAGCAGACATGGAGGCGTTTACGAGGGTTTCCGCCGGTCTGGTTCGGCTCGGTGGCGGGGTAAGGGCGTAACTAGATCCGCACAACTCCCAGTTGCCGCCTCGGAACCGGTCATGTTATCCTTAGGCGCGGCTACCGCGCTACAGGCGTTACGGTTGGTGCGCGACAGGAAGCAGACATGGAGGCGTTTCCGAGGGTTTCCGCCGGTCTGGTTCGGCTCGGTGGCGGGGTTAGGACGTAACTAGATCAGCGCAACTCCGAGTTGCCGCCTCGGAGCCGATCGTGCTATCGCTAGGCGCGACAACCGCGCTGCAGGCGCTACGGTTGGTGCGCGACAGGAAGCAGACATGGAGGCGTTTCCGAGGGTTTCCGCCGGTCTGGTTTCGGCTCGGTGGCGGGGTTAGGACGTAACTAGATCAGCGCAACTCCGAGTTGCCGCCTCGGAACCGGTCGTGATATCGCTAGGCGCGGCAACCCGCGCTGCAGGCGCTACGGTTGGTGCGCGACAGGAAGCAGACATGGAGGCGTTTCCGAGGGTTTCCGCCGGTCTGGTTCGGCTCGGTGGCGGGTTAGGACGTAACTAGATCCGCACAACTCCCAGTTGCCGCCTCGGAGCCGATCGTGCTATCGCTAGGCGCGACAACCGCGCTGCAGGCGCTACGGTTGGTGCGCGACCGGAAGCAGACATGGAGGCGTTTCCGAGGGTTTCCGACGGTCTGGTTCGGCTCGGTGGCGGGGTTAGGGCGTAACTAGATCAGCGCAACTCCGAGTTGCCGCCTCGGAACCGGTCATGCTATCGCTAGGCGCGACAACCGCGCTGCAGGCGCTACTGTTGGTGCGCGACAGGAAGCAGACATGGAGGCGTTTCCGAGGGGTTTCCGCCGGTCTGGTTCGGCTCGGTGGCGGGGTTAGGACGTAACTAGATCCGCACAACTCCCCGTTGCCGCCTCGGAGCCGATCGTGCTATCGCTAGGCGCGACAACCGCGCTGCAGGCGCTACGGTTGGTGCGCGACAGGAAGCAGACATGGAGGCGTTTCCGAGGGTTTCCGCCGGTCTGGTTCGGCTCGGTGGCGGGGTTAGGGCGTAACTAGATCCGCACAACTCCCAGTTGCCGCCTCGGAACCGGTCATGTTATCGCTAGGCGCGGCTACCGCGCTACAGGCGCTACGCTGGGTGCGCGACAGGAAGCAGACATGGAGGCGTTTCCGAGGGTTTCCGCCGGTCTGGTTCGGCTCGGTGGCGGTGTTAGGACGTAACTAGATCAGCGCAACTCCGAGTTGCCGCCTCGGAACCGGTCGTGCTATCGCTAGGCGCGACAACCGCGCTGCAGGCGCTACGGTTGGTGCGCGACAGGAAGCAGACATGGAGGCGTTTCCGAGGGTTTCCGCCGGTCTGGTTCGGCTCGGTGGCGGTGTTAGGACGTAACTAGATCCGCACAACTCCGAGTTGCCGCCTCGGAACCGATCGTGCTATCGCTAGGCGCGGCAACCGCGCTGCAGGCGCTACGGTTGGTGCGCGACAGGAAGCAGACATGGAGGCGTTTCCGAGGGTTTCCGCCGGTCTGGTTTCGGCTCGGTGGCGGTGTTAGGACGTAACTAGATCAGCGCAACTCCGAGTTGCCGCCTCGGAACCGGTCGTGATATCGCTAGGCGCGGCAACCGCGCTGCAGGCGCTACGGTTGGTGCGCGACAGGAAGCAGACATGGAGGCGTTTCCGAGGGTTTCCGCCGGTCTGGTTCGGCTCGGTGGCGGTGTTAGGACGTAACTAGATCCGCACAACTCCCAGTTGCCGCCTCGGAACCGGTCGTGTTATCGCTAGGCGCGACAACCGCGCTGCAGGCGCTACGGTTGGTGCGCGACAGGAAGCAGACATGGAGGCGTTTCCGAGGGTTTCCGCCGGTCTGGTTCGGCTCGGTGGCGGGGTTAGGGCGTAACTAGATCAGCGCCACTCCGAGTTGCCGACTCGGAACCGGTCATGCTATCGCTAGGCGCGACAACCGCGCTACAGGCGTTACGCTGGGTGCGCGACAGGAAGCAGACATGGAGGCGTTTCCGAGGGTTTCCGCCGGTCTGGTTCGGCTCGGTGGCGGGGTTAGGACGTAACTAGATCCGCACAACTCCCAGTTGCCGCCTCGGAGCCGATCGTGCTATCGCTAGGCGCGGCAACCGCGCTACAGGCGCTACGGTTGGTGCGCGTCAGGATGGAGACATGGGGGCATTTCCGAGGGTTTCCGCCGGTCTGGTTCGGCTCGGTGGCGGGGTTAGGACGTAACTAGATCAGCGCCACTCCGAGTTGCCGCCTCGGATCCGGTCTTGCTATCGCTAGGCGCGACAACCGCGCTGCAGGCGCTACGGTTGGTGCGCGACAGGAAGCAGACATGGAGGCGTTTCCGAGGGTTTCCGCCGGTCTGGTTCGGCTCGGTGGCGGTGTTAGGACGTAACTAGATCAGCGCCACTCCGAGTTGCCGCCTCGGAACCGGTCATGCTATCGCTAGGCGCGGCAACCGCGCTACAGGCGCTACGGTCGGTGCGCGACAGGAAGCAGACATGGAGGCGTTTCCGAGGGTTTCCGCCGGTCTGGTTCGGCTCGGTGGCGGTGTTAGGACGTAACTAGATCCGCACAACTCCCAGTTGCCGCCTCGGAACCGGTCGTGCTATCGCTAGGCGCGGCAACCGCGCTGCAGGCGCTACGGTTGGTGCGCGACAGGAAGCAGACATGGAGGCGTTTCCGAGGGTTTCCGCCGGTCTGGTTCGGCTCGGTGGCGGTGTTAGGACGTAACTAGATCAGCGCAACTCCGAGTTGCCGCCTCGGAACCGGTCGTGATATCGCTAGGCGCGGCAACCGCGCTGCAGGCGCTACGGTCGGTGCGCGACAGGAAGCAGACATGGAGGCGTTTCCGAGGGTTTCCGCCGGTCTGGTTCGGCTCGGTGGCGGTGTTAGGACGTAACTAGATCCGCACAACTCCCAGTTGCCGCCTCGGAACCGGTCGTGCTATCGCTAGGCGCGGCAACCGCGCTGCAGGCGCTACGGTTGGTGCGCGACAGGAAGCAGACATGGAGGCGTTTCCGAGGGTTTCCGCCGGTCTGGTTCGGCTCGGTGGCGGTGTTAGGACGTAACTAGATCAGCGCCACTCCGAGTTGCCGCCTCGGAACCGGTCATGCTATCGCTAGGCGCGACAACCGCGCTGCAGGCGCTACGGTCGGTGCGCGACAGGAAGCAGACATGGATGCTTTTCCGAGGGTTTCAGCCGGTCTGGTTCGGATCGGTGGCGGTGTTAGGACGTAACTAGATACACACAAATCCAAGTTTCCGCCTCTGAACCGGTCATGCTTTCGCTAGGCGCGACAACCTCGCTGCAGTCGCTACGGTCGGTGCGCGACAGGAAGCAGACATGGAGGCGTTTCCGAGGGTTTCCGCCGGTCTGGTTCGGCTCGGTGGCGGGGTTAGGACGTAACTAGATCAGCGCCACTCCGAGTTGCCGCCTCGGAACCGGTCGTGCTATCGCTAGGCGCGGCAACCGCGCGACAGGCGCTACGGTTGGTGCGCGACAGGAAGCAGACATGGAGGCGTTTCCGAGGGTTTCCGCCGGTCTGGTTCGGCTCGGTGGCGGGGTTAGGACGTAACTAGATCAGCGCCACTCCGAGTTGCCGCCTCGGAACCGGTCGTGCTATCGCTAGGCGCGACAACCGCGCTACAGGCGCTACGGTCGGTGCGCGACAGGAAGCAGACATGGAGGCGTTTCCGAGGGTTTCCGCCGGTCTGGTTCGGCTCGGTGGCGGGGTTAGGACGTAACTAGATCAGCGCCACTCCCGTTGCCGCCTCGGAACCGGTCGTGCTATCGCTAGGCGCGGCAACCGCGCTACAGGCGCTACGGTTGGTGCGCGACAGGAAGCAGACATGGAGGCGTTTCCGAGGGTTTCCGCCGGTCTGGTTCGGCTCGGTGGCGGTGTTAGGACGTAACTAGATCAGCGCCACTCCGAGTTGCCGCCTCGGAACCGGTCGTGCTATCGCTAGGCGCGGCAACCGCGCTGCAGGCGCTACGGTTGGTGCGCGACAGGAAGCAGACATGGAGGCGTTTCCGAGGGTTTCCGCCGGTCTGGTTCGGCTCGGTGGCGGTGTTAGGACGTAACTAGATCCGCACAACTCCCAGTTGCCGCCTCGGAACCGGTCGTGCTATCGCTAGGCGCGACAACCGCGCTACAGGCGCTACGGTTGGTGCGCGACAGGAAGCAGACATGGAGGCGTTTCCGAGGGTTTCCGCCGGTCTGGTTCGGCTCGGTGGCGGTGTTAGGACGTAACTAGATCAGCGCCACTCCGAGTTGCCGCCTCGGAACCGGTCATGCTATCGCTAGGCGCGGCTACCGCGCTACAGGCGCTACGGTTGGTGCGCGACAGGAAGCAGACATGGAGGCGTTTCCGAGGGTTTCCGCCGGTCTGGTTCGGCTCGGTGGCGGTGTTAGGACGTAACTAGATCAGCGCCAACTCCCGTTGCCGCCTCGGAACCGGTCGTGCTATCGCTAGGCGCGGCAACCGCGCTACAGGCGCTACGGTTGGTGCGCGACAGGAAGCAGACATGGAGGCGTTTCCGAGGGTTTCCGCCGGTCTGGTTCGGCTCGGTGGCGGTGTTAGGACGTAACTAGATCAGCGCCACTCCCGTTGCCGCCTCGGAACCGGTCGTGCTATCGCTAGGCGCGGCAACCGCGCTACAGGCGCTACGGTTGGTGCGCGACAGGAAGCAGACATGGAGGCGTTTCCGAGGGTTTCCGCCGGTCTGGTTCGGCTCGGTGGCGGTGTTAGGACGTAACTAGATCCGCACAACTCCCCGTTGCCGCCTCGGAACCGGTCGTGTTATCGCTAGGCGCGGCAACCGCGCTACAGGCGCTACGGTTGGTGCGCGACAGGAAGCAGACATGGAGGCGTTTCCGAGGGTTTCCGCCGGTCTGGTTCGGCTCGGTGGCGGTGTTAGGACGTAACTAGATCCGCACAACTCCGTTGCCGCCTCGGAACCGGTCATGTTATCCTTAGGCGCGGCTACCGCGCTACAGGCGCTACGCTGGGTGCGCGACAGGAAGCAGACATGGAGGCGTTTCCGAGGGTTTCCGCCGGTCTGGTTCGGCTCGGTGGCGGTGTTAGGACGTAACTAGATCAGCGCCACTCCGAGTTGCCGCCTCGGAACCGGTCGGGATATCGCTAGGCGCGGCAACCGCGCTACAGGCGCTACGGTCTGTGCGCGACAGGAAGCCGACATGGAGGCGTTTCCGAGGGTTTCCGCCGGTCTGGTTCGGCTCGGTGGCGGTGTTAGGACGTAACTAGATCAGCGCCACTCCCCGTTGCCGCCTCGGAACCGGTCGTGCTATCGCTAGGCGCGGCAACCGCGCTACAGGCGCTACGGTCTGTGCGCGACAGGAAGCCGACATGGAGGCGTTTCCGAGGGTTTCCGCCGGTCTGGTTCGGCTCGGTGGCGGTGTTAGGACGTAACTAGATCATCGCCACTCCCGTTGCCGCCTCGGAACCGGTCGTGCTATCGCTAGGCGCGACAACCGCGCCGCAGGCGCTATCGGTCGGTGCGCGACAGGAAGCAGACATGGAGGCGTTTCCGAGGGTTTCCGCCGGTCTGGTTCGGCTCGGTGGCGGTGTTAGGACGTAACTAGATCAACACCACTCCGAGGTGCCGCCTCGGAACCGGTCGTGCTATCGCTAGGCGCGACACCCGCGCTACAGGCGCTTCGGTTGGTGCGCGACAGGAAGCAGACATGGAGGCGTTTCCGAGGGTTTCCGCCGGTCTGGTTCGGCTCGGTGGCGGTGTTAGGACGTAACTAGATACACACAACTCCCGTTGCCGCCTCGGAACCGGTCATGTTATCCTTAGGCGCGGCTACCGCGCTACAGGCGCTACGGTCGGTGCGCGACAGGAAGCAGACATGGAGGCGTTTCCGAGGGTTTCCGCCGGTCTGGTTCGGCTCGGTGGCGGTGTTAGGACGTAACTAGATCATCGCCACTCCCAGTTGCCGCCTCGGAACCGGTCGTGTTATCGCTAGGCGCGGCAACCGCGCTACAGGCGCTACGGTCGGTGCGCGACAGGAAGCAGACATGGAGGCGTTTCCGAGGGTTTCCGCCGGTCTGGTTCGGCTCGGTGGCGGTGTTAGGACGTAACTAGATCAGCGCCACTCCGAGTTGCCGCCTCGGAACCGGTCGTGCTATCGCTAGGCGCGGCAACCGCGCTGCAGGCGCTACGGTCGGTGCGCGACAGGAAGCAGACATGGAGGCGTTTCCGAGGGTTTCCGCCGGTCTGGTTCGGCTCGGTGGCGGTGTTAGGACGTAACTAGATACAGCGCCACTCCCAGTTGCCGCCTCGGAACCGGTCGTGCTATCGCTAGGCGCGGCAACCGCGCTGCAGGCGCTACGGTCGGTGCGCGACAGGAAGCAGACATGGAGGCGTTTCCGAGGGTTTCCGCCGGTCTGGTTCGGCTCGGTGGCGGTGTTAGGACGTAACCAGATCCGCACAACTCCCCGTTGCCGCCTCGGAACCGGTCATGTTATCCTTAGGCGCGGCTACCGCGCTACAGGCGCTACAGGCGCTACGGTCGGTGCGCGACAGGAAGCAGACATGGAGGCGTTTCCGAGGGTTTCCGCCGGTCTGGTTCGGCTCGGTGGCGGTGTTAGGACGTAACTAGATCCGCACAACTCCCCGTTGCCGCCTCGGAACCGGTCATGATATCGCTAGGCGCGGCTACCGCGCTACAGGCGCTACGGTCGGTGCGCGACAGGAAGCAGACATGGAGGCGTTTCCGAGGGTTTCCGCCGGTCTGGTTCGGCTCGGTGGCGGTGTTAGGACGTAACTTGATCCGCCCAACTCCCCGTTGCCGCCTCGGAACCGGTCATGCTATCGCTAGGCGCGGCAACCGCGCTACAGGCGCTACGGTCGGTGCGCGACAGGAAGCAGACATGGAGGCGTTTCCGAGGGTTTCCGCCGGTCTGGTTCGGCTCGGTGGCGGTGTTAGGACGTAACTAGATCCGCACAACTCCCAGTTGCCGCCTCGGAACCGGTCGTGCTATCGCTAGGCGCGACAACCGCGCCGCAGGCGCTATCGGTCGGTGCGCGACAGGAAGCAGACATGGAGGCGTTTCCGAGGGTTTCCGCCGGTCTGGTTCGGCTCGGTGGCGGGGTTAGGACGTAACTAGATCAGCGCCACTCCGAGTTGCCGCCTCGGAACCGGTCGTGCTATCGCTAGGCGCGGCAACCGCGCGACAGGCGCTACGGTTGGTGCGCGACAGGAAGCAGACATGGAGGCGTTTCCGAGGGTTTCCGCCGGTCTGGTTCGGCTCGGTGGCGGTGTTAGGACGTACCGAGATCAGCGCCCCTGCGAGTTGCCGCCTCGGAACCGGTCGTGCTATCGCTAGGCGCGGCAACCGCGCTACAGGCGCTACGGTTGGTGCGCGACAGGAAGCAGACATGGAGGCGTTTCCGAGGGTTTCCGCCGGTCTGGTTCGGCTCGGTGGCGGTGTTAGGACGTAACTAGATCAGCGCCACTCCCAGTTGCCGCCTCGGAACCGGTCGTGTTATCGCTAGGCGCGGCTACCGCGCTACAGGCGCTACGGTTGGTGCGCGACACGAAGCAGACATGGAGGCGTTTCCGAGGGTTTCCGCCGGTCTGGTTCGGCTCGGTGGCGGTGTTAGGACGTAACTAGATCAGCGCCACTCCGAGTTGCCGCCTCGGAACCGGTCGTGCTATCGCTAGGCGCGGCAACCGCGCTACAGGCGCTACGGTCGGTGCGCTACAGGAAGCAGACATGGAGGCGTTTCCGAGGGTTTCCGCCGGTCTGGTTCGGCTCGGTGGCGGTGTTAGGACGTAACTAGATCCGCACAACTCCCAGTTGCCGCCTCGGAACCGGTCGTGTTATCGCTAGGCGCGGCAACCGCGCTACAGGCGCTACGGTCGGTGCGCGACAGGAAGCAGACATGGAGGCGTTTCCGAGGGTTTCCGCCGGTCTGGTTCGGCTCGGTGGCGGTGTTAGGACGTAACTAGATCAGCGCCACTCCGAGTTGCCGCCTCGGAACCGGTCGTGCTATCGCTAGGCGCGGCAACCGCGCGACAGGCGCTACGGTTAGTACGCGACAGGAAGCAGACATGGAGGCGTTTCCGAGGGTTTCCGCCGGTCTGGTTCGGCTCGGTGGCGGTGTTAGGACGTAACTAGATACACACAACTCCCCGTTGCCGCCTCGGAACCGGTCGTACTATCGCTAGGCGCGGCAACCGCGCTACAGGCGTTACGCTCGGTGCGCGACAGGAAGCAGACATGGAGGCGTTTCCGAGGGTTTCCGCCGGTCTGGTTCGGCTCGGTGGCGGTGTTAGGACGTAACTAGATACACACAACTCCCAGTTGCCGCCTCGGAACCGGTCATGTTATCCTTAGGCGCGGCTACCGCGCTACAGGCGCTACGGTCGGTGCGCGACAAGAAGCAGACATGGAGGCGTTTCCGAGGGTTTCCGCCGGTCTGGTTCGGCTCGGTGGCGGGGTTAGGACGTAACTAGATCATCGCCACTCCGAGTGGCCGCCTCTGAACCGGTCGTAATATCGCTAGTCGCTGCTACAGCGCGACAGTCGCTACGGTTAGTACGCGACAGGAAGCAGACATGGAGGCGTTTCCGAGGGTTTCCGCCGGTCTGGTTCGGCTCGGTGGCGGTGTTAGGACGTAACTAGATCAGCGCCACTCCGAGTTGCCGCCTCGGAACCGGTCGTGCTATCGCTAGGCGCGGCAACCGCGCTACAGGCGTTACGCTCGGTGCGCGACAGGAAGCAGACATGGAGGCGTTTCCGAGGGTTTCCGCCGGTCTGGTTCGGCTCGGTGGCGGTGTTAGGACGTAACTAGATCCGCACAACTCCCCGTTGCCGCCTCGGAACCGGTCATGTTATCCTTAGGCGCGGCTACCGCGCTACAGGCGTTACGCTCGGTGCGCGACAGGAAGTAGACATGGAGGCGTTTCCGAGGGTTTCCGCCGGTCTGGTTCGGCTCGGTGGCGGTGTTAGGACGTAACTAGATCAGCGCCACTCCGAGTGGCAGCCTCGGAACCGGTCGTGCTATCTTTAGGCGCGTCAACCCCGCTACAGGCGCTACGCTTTGTGCGAGACAGTAAGCAGACATGGAGGCGTTTCCGAGGGTTTCCGCCGGTCTGGTTCGGCTCGGTGGCGGTGTTAGGACGTAACTAGATCAGCGCCACTCCGAGTTGCAGCCTCGGAACCGGTCGTGATATCGCTAGGCGCGGCAACCGCGCTACAGGCGCTACGGTCGGTGCGCGACAGGAAGCAGACATGGAGGCGTTTCCGAGGGTTTCCGCCGGTCTGGTTCGGCTCGGTGGCGGAGTTAGGACGTAACTAGATCATCGCCACTCCGAGTGGCCGCCTCGGAACCGGTCATGTTATCCTTAGGCGCGGCTACCGCGCTACAGGCGCTACGGTCGGTGCGCGACAGGAAGCAGACATGGAGGCGTTTCCGAGGGTTTCCGCCGGTCTGGTTCGGCTCGGTGGCGGAGTTAGGACGTAACTAGATCAGCGCCACTCCCAGTTGCCGCCTCGGAACCGGTCATGTTATCGCTAGGCGCGGCTACCGCGCTACAGGCGCTACGGTCGGTGCGCGACAGGAAGCAGACATGGAGGCGTTTCCGAGGGTTTCCGCCGGTCTGGTTCGGCTCGGTGGCGGTGTTAGGACGTAACTAGATCAGCGCCACTCCGAGTTGCCGCCTCGGAACCGGTCATGTTATCGCTAGGCGCGGCTACCGCGCTACAGGCGCTACGGTCGGTGCGCGACAGGAAGCAGACATGGAGGCGTTTCCGAGGGTTTCCGCCGGTCTGGTTCGGCTCGGTGGCGGTGTTAGGACGTAACTAGATCAGCGCCACTCCCGTTGCCGCCTCGGAACCGGTCGTGTTATCGCTAGGCGCGGCAACCGCGCTACAGGCGCTACGGTCGGTGCGCGACAGGAAGCAGACATGGAGGCGTTTCCGAGGGTTTCCGCCGGTCTGGTTCGGCTCGGTGGCGGTGTTAGGACGTAACTAGATCCGCACAACTCCCCGTTGCCGCCTCGGAACCGGTCATGTTATCCTTAGGCGCGGCTACCGCGCTACAGGCGCTACGGTCGGTGCGCGACAGGAAGCAGACATGGAGGCGTTTCCGAGGGTTTCCGCCGGTCTGGTTCGGCTCGGTGGCGGTGTTAGGACGTAACTAGATCCGCTCAACGCCCCGTTGCCGCCTCGGAACCGGTCGTGCTATCGCTAGGCGCGGCAACCGCGCTACAGGCGCTACGGTTGGTGCGCGATAGGAAGCAGACATGGAGGCGTTTCTGAGGGTTTCCGCCAGTCTGGTTCGGCTCGGTGGCGGTGTTAGGACGTAACTAGATCAGCGCAACTCCCAGTTGCCGCCTCGGAACCGGTCATGTTATCGCTAGGCGCGGCTACCGCGCTACAGGCGCTACGGTCGGTGCGCGACAGGAAGCAGACATGGAGGCGTTTCCGAGGGTTTCCGCCGGTCTGGTTCGGCTCGGTGGCGGTGTTAGGACGTAACTAGATCCGCACAACTCCCCGTTGCCGCCTCGGAACCGGTCGTGTTATCGCTAGGCGCGGCTACCGCGCTACAGGCGCTACGGTCGGTGCGCGACAGGAAGCAGACATGGAGGCGTTTCCGAGGGTTTCCGCCGGTCTGGTTCGGCTCGGTGGCGGTGTTAGGACGTAACTAGATCAGCGCACAACTCCCAGTTGCCGCCTCGGAACCGGTCATGTTATCGCTAGGCGCGGCTACCGCGCTACAGGCGCTACGGTCGGTGCGCGACAGGAAGCAGACATGGAGGCGTTTCCGAGGGTTTCCGCCGGTCTGGTTCGGCTCGGTGGCGGTGTTAGGACGTAACTAGATCCGCACAACTCCCAGTTGCCGCCTCGGAACCGGTCATGTTATCGCTAGGCGCGGCTACCGCGCTACAGGCGCTACGGTCGGTGCGCGACAGGAAGCAGACATGGAGGCGTTTCCGAGGGTTTCCGCCGGTCTGGTTCGGCTCGGTGGCGGTGTTAGGACGTAACTAGATCAGCGCCACTCCGAGTTGCCGCCTCGGAACCGGTCATGTTATCGCTAGGCGCGGCAACCGCGCTACAGGCGCTACGGTCGGTGCGCGACAGGAAGCAGACATGGAGGCGTTTCCGAGGGTTTCCGCCGGTCTGGTTCGGCTCGGTGGCGGTGTTAGGACGTAACTAGATCAGCGCACAACTCCCCGTTGCCGCCTCGGAACCGGTCGTGTTATCGCTAGGCGCGGCAACCGCGCTACAGGCGCTACGGTCGGTGCGCGACAGGAAGCAGACATGGAGGCGTTTCCGAGGGTTTCCGCCGGTCTGGTTCGGCTCGGTGGCGGTGATAGGGCGTAACTAGATCCGCACAACTCCCCGTTGCCGCCTCGGAACCGGTCATGTTAGCCTTGGGCGCGGCAACCGCGCTACAGGCGCTACGGTCGGTGCGCGACAGGCAGCAGTCATGGAGGCGTTTCCGAGGGTTTCCGCCGGTCTGGTTCGGCTCAGTGGCGGGGTTAGGACGTAACTAGATCAGCGCAACTCCGAGTTGCCGCCTCGGAACCGGTCGTGCTATCGCTAGGCGCGGCAACCGCGCTACAGGCGCTACGGTCGGTGCGCTACAGGAAGCAGACATGGAGGCGTTTCCGAGGGTTTCCGCCGGTCTGGTTCGGCTCGGTGGCGGTGTTAGGACGTAACTAGATACGCGCAACTCCCAGTTGCCGCCTCGGAACCGGTCGTGTTATCGCTAGGCGCGGCAACCGCGCTACAGGCGCTACGGTATGTTCGCTACAGGAAGCAGACATGGAGGCGTTTCCGAGGGTTTCCGCCGGTCTGGTTCGGCTCGGTGGCGGTGTTAGGACGTAACTAGATCCGCACAACTCCCCGTTGCCGCCTCGGAACCGGTCATGTTATCGCTTAGGCGCGGCTACCGCGCTACAGGCGCTACGGTCGGTGCGCGACAGGAAGCAGACATGGAGGCGTTTCCGAGGGTTTCCGCCGGTCTGGTTCGGCTCGGTGGCGGTGTTAGGACGTAACTAGATCAGCGCCACTCCCCGTTGCCGCCTCGGAACCGGTCGTGCTATCGCTAGGCGCGGCTACCGCGCTACAGGCGCTACGGTCGGTGCGCGACAGGAAGCAGACATGGAGGCGTTTCCGAGGGTTTCCGCCGGTCTGGTTCGGCTCGGTGGCGGGGTTAGGACGTAACTAGATCAGCGCCACTCCGAGTTGCCGCCTCGGAACCGGTCGTGCTATCGCTAGGCGCGGCAACCGCGCTACAGGCGCTACGGTCGGTGCGCGACAGGAAGCAGACATGGAGGCGTTTCCGAGGGTTTCCGCCGGTCTGGTTCGGCTCGGTGGCGGTGTTAGGACGTAACTAGATCCGCACAACTCCCGTTGCCGCCTCGGAACCGGTCATGTTATCGCCAGGCGCGGCTACCGCGCTACAGGCGCTACGGTCGGTGCGCGATAGGAAGCAGACATGGAGGCTTTTCCGATGGTTTCTGCCGGTCTGGTTCGGAACTGTGGCGGGGTTAGGACGTAACTAGATCATCACAACTCCCCGTTGCCGCCTCGGAACCGGTCTTGTTATCCGTAGGCGCGGCAACCGCGCTACAGGCGCTACGGTCGGTGCGCGACAGGAAGCAGACATGGAGGCGTTTCCGAGGGTTTCCGCCGGTCTGGTTCGGCTCGGTGGCGGTGTTAGAACGTAACTACATCAGCGCCACTCCCAGTTGCCGCCTCGGAACCGGTCATGGTATCCCTAGGCGCGGCTACCGCGCTACAGGCGCTACGGTCTGTGCGCGACAGGAAGCAGACATGGAGGCGTTTCCGAGGGTTTCCGCCGGTCTGGTTCGGCTCGGTGGCGGGGTTAGGGCGTAACTAGATCAGCGCCACTCCCAGTTGCCGCCTCGGAACCGGTCATGTTATCCTTAGGCGCGGCTACCGCGCTACAGGCGCTACGGTCGGTGCGCGACAGGAAGCAGACATGGAGGCGTTTCCGAGGGTATCCGCCGGTCTGGTTCGGCTCGGTGGCGGTGTTAGGACGTAACTAGATCCGCGCAACTCCCGTTGCCGCCTCGGAACCGGTCGTGTTATCGCTAGGCGCGGCAACCGCGCTACAGGCGCTACGGTTGGTGCGCGACAGGAAGCAGACATGGAGGCGTTTCCGAGGGTTTCCGCCGGTCTGGTTCGGCTCGGTGGCGGGGTTAGGACGTAACTAGATCCGCACAACTCCCCGTTGCCGCCTCGGAACCGGTCATGTTATCCTTAGGCGTGGCTACCGCGCTACAGGCGCTACGGTCGGTGCGCGACAGGAAGCAGACATGGAGGCGTTTCCGAGGGTTTCCGCCGGTCTGGTTCGGCTCGGTGGCGGTGTTAGAACGTAACTAGATCCGCACAACTCCCGTTGCCGCCTCGGAACCGGTCATGTTATCCTTAGGCGCGGCTACCGCGCGACAGGCGCTACGGTCGGTGTGCGACAGGATGCAGACATGGAGGCGTTTCCGAGGGTTTCCGCCGGTCTGGTTCGGCTCGGTGGCGGTGTTAGAACGTAACTAGATCCGCACAACTCCCCGTTGCCGCCTCGGAACCGGTCATGTTAGCCTTAGGCGCGGCTACCGCGCTACAGGCGCTACGGTCGGTGCGCGACAGGAAGCAGACATGGAGGCGTTTCCGAGGGTTTCCGCCGGTCTGGTTCGGCTCGGTGGCGGTGTTAGGACGTAACTAGATCCGCACAACTCCCCGTTGCCGCCTCGGAACCGGTCGTACTATCGCTAGGCGCGACAACCGCGCGACAGGCGCTACGCTGGGTGCGCGACAGGAAGCAGACATGGAGGCGTTTCCGAGGGTTTCCGCCGGTCTGGTTCGGCTCGGTGGCGGTGATAGGGCGTAACTAGATCCGCACAACTCCCCGTTGCCGCCTCGGAACCGGTCATGTTATCCTTGGGCGCGGCTACCGCGCTACAGGCGCTACGGTCGGTGCGCGACAGGAAGCAGACATGGAGGCGTTTCCGAGGGTTTCCGCCGGTCTGGTTCGTCTCGGTGGCGGTGTTAGGACGTAACTAGATCCGCACAACTCCCCGTTGCCGCCTCGGAACCGGTCGTGCTATCGCTAGGCGCGGCAACCGCGCTACAGGCGCTACGCTCGGTGCGCGACAGGAAGCAGACATGGAGGCGTTTCCGAGGGTTTCCGCCGGTCTGGTTCGGCTCGGTGGCGGTGATAGGGCGTAACTAGATCCGCACAACTCCCCGTTGCCGCCTCGGAACCGGTCGTGTTATCGCTAGGCGCGGCTACCGCGCTACAGGCGCTACGGTCGGTGCGCGACAGGAAGCAGACATGGAGGCGTTTCCGAGGGTTTCCGCCGGTCTGGTTCGGCTCGGTGGCGGTGTTAGGACGTAACTAGATCCGCACAACTCCCGTTGCCGCCTCGGAACCGGTCATGTTATCCTTAGGCGCGGCAACCGCGCTACAGGCGCTACGGTCGGTGCGCGACAGGAAGCAGACATGGAGGCGTTTCCGAGGGTTTCCGCCGGTCTGGTTCGGCTCGGTGGCGGTGTTAGGACGTAACTAGATCCGCACAACTCCGTTGCCGCCTCGGAACCGGTCATGTTATCGCTAGGCGCGGCTACCGCGCTACAGGCGCTACGGTCGGTGCGCGACAGGAAGCAGACATGGAGGCGTTTCCGAGGGTTTCCGCCGGTCTGGTTCGGCTCGGTGGCGGTGTTAGGGCGTAACTAGATCCGCACAACTCCCGTTGCCGCCTCGGAACCGGTCATGTTATCGCCTTAGGCGCGGCTACCGCGCTACAGGCGCTACGGTCGGTGCGCGATAGGAAGCAGACATGGAGGCGTTTCTGAGGGTTTCCGCCAGTCTGGTTCGGCTCGGTGGCGGTGTTAGGACGTAACTAGATCCGCCCAACTACCCGATGCCGCCTCGGAACCGGACTGGTTATCCATAGGCGCGGCAACCGCGCTACAGGCGCTACGGTTGGTGCGCGATAGGAAGCAGACATGGAGGCGTTTCCGAGGGTTTCCGCCGGTCTGGTTCGGCTCGGTGGCGGGGTTAGGACGTAACTAGATCAGCGCAACTCCCAGTTGCCGCCTCGGAACCGGTCATGTTATCCTTAGGCGCGGCTACCGCGCTACAGGCGCTACGGTTGGTGCGCGACAGGAAGCAGACATGGAGGCGTTTCCGAGGGTTTCCGCCGGTCTGGTTCGGCTCGGTGGCGGTGTTAGGGCGTAACTAGATCCGCACAACTCCCCGTTGCCGCCTCGGAACCGGTCATGTTATCCTCAGGCGCGGCAACCGCGCTACAGGCGCTACGGTCGGTGCGCGACAGGAAGCAGACATGGAGGCGTTTTCGAGGGTTTCCGCCGGTCTGGTTCGGCTCGGTGGCGGTGTTAGGGCGTAACTAGATCAGCGCAACTCCCCGTTGCCGCCTCGGAACCGGTCATGTTATCGCTAGGCGCGGCAACCGCGCTACAGGCGCTACGGTCGGTGCGCGACAGGAAGCAGACATGGAGGCGTTTCCGAGGGTTTCCGCCGGTCTGGTTCGGCTCGGTGGCGGGGTTAGGACGTAACTAGATCAGCGCACAACTCCGAGTTGCCGCCTCGGAACCGGTCGTGTTATCGCTAGGCGCGGCAACCGCGCTACAGGCGCTACGCTCGGTGCGCGACAGGAAGCAGACATGGAGGCGTTTCCGAGGGTTTCCGCCGGTCTGGTTCGGCTCGGTGGCGGTGTTAGGACGTAACTAGATCAGCGCAACTCCCGTTGCCGCCTCGGAACCGGTCATGTTATCGCTAGGCGCGGCAACCGCGCTACAGGCGCTACGCTCGGTGCGCGACAGGAAGCAGACATGGAGGCGTTTCCGAGGGTTTCCGCCGGTCTGGTTCGGCTCGGTGGCGGTGTTAGGACGTAACTAGATCCGCACAACTCCGAGTTGCCGCCTCGGAACCGGTCGTGCTATCGCTAGGCGCGGCAACCGCGCTACAGGCGCTACGGTTGGTGCGCGACAGGAAGCAGACATGGAGGCGTTTCCGAGGGTTTCCGCCGGTCTGGTTCGGCTCGGTGGCGGTGTTAGGACGTAACTAGATCGGCGCAACTCCGAGTTGCCGCCTCGGAACCGGTCATGCTATCGCTAGGCGCGGCAACCGCGCTACAGGCGCTACGGTTGGTGCGCGACAGGAAGCAGACATGGAGGCGTTTCCGAGGGTTTCCGCCGGTCTGGTTCGGCTCGGTGGCGGTGATAGGGCGTAACTAGATCCGCACAACTCCCCGTTGCCGCCTCGGAACCGGTCATGCTATCGCTAGGCGCGGCTACCGCGCTACAGGCGCTACGGTTGGTGCGCGACAGGAAGCAGACATGGAGGCGTTTCCGAGGGTTTCCGCCGGTCTGGTTCGGCTCGGTGGCGGTGTTAGAACGTAACTAGATCCGCACAACTCCCCGTTGCCGCCTCGGAACCGGTCATGTTAGCCTTAGGCGCGGCTACCGCGCTACAGGCGCTACGGTCGGTGCGCGACAGGAAGCAGACATGGAGGCGTTTCCGAGGGTTTCCGCCGGTCTGGTTCGGCTCGGTGGCGGGGTTAGGACGTAACTAGATACACACAACTCCCAGTTGCCGCCTCGGAACCGGTCATGTTATCCTTAGGCGCGGCTACCGCGCTACAGGCGCTACGGTCGGTGCGCGACAGGAAGCAGACATGGAGGCGTTTCCGAGGGTTTCCGCCGGTCTGGTTCGGCTCGGTGGCGGGGTTAGGACGTAACTAGATCATCGCCACCTCGAGTGGCCGCCTCGGAACCGGTCGTGCTATCGCTAGGCGCGACAACCGCGCCGCAGGCGCTACGGTTGGTGCGCGACAGGAAGCAGACATGGAGGCGTTTCCGAGGGTTTCCGCCGGTCTGGTTCGGCTCGGTGGCGGTGTTAGAACGTAACTAGATCCGCACAACTCCCCGTTGCCGCCACGGAACCGGTCATGTTATCCTTAGGCGCGGCAACCGCGCTACAGGCGCTACGGACGGTGTGAGACAGGATGCATACATGGAGGCGTTTCCGAGGGTTTAAGCCGGTCTGGTTCGGCTCGGTGGCGGTGTTAGGACGTAACTAGATCAGCGCCACTCCGAGTTGCCGCCTCGGAACCGGTCTTGATATCGCTAGGCGCGGTAACCGCGCTACAGGCGATACGGTTGGTGAGCGACAGGATGCAGTCATGGAGGCGTTTCCGAGGGTTTGCGCCGGTCTGGTTCGGCTCGGTGGCGGTGTTAGGGCGTAACTAGATCAGCACAACTCCCCGTTGCCGCCTCGGAACCGGTCTTGTTATCCTTAGGCGCGGCAACCGCGCTACAGGCGCTACGGTCGGTGCGCGACAGGAAGCAGACATGGAGGCGTTTCCGAGGGTTTCCGCCGGTCTGGTTCGGCTCGGTGGCGGTGTTAGGGCGTAACTAGATCCGCACAACTCCCCGTTGCCGCCTCGGAACCGGTCATGTTATCGCTAGGCGCGGCTACCGCGCTACATGCGCTACGGTCGGTGCGCGACAGGAAGCAGACATGGAGGCGTTTCCGAGGGTTTCCGCCGGTCTGGTTCGGCTCGGTGGCGGTGTTAGGACGTAACTAGATCCGCACAACTCCCCGTTGCCGCCTCGGAACCGGTCATGTTATCCTTAGGCGCGGCTACCGCGCTACAGGCGCTACGGTCGGTGCGCGACAGGAAGCCGACATGGAGGCGTTTCCGAGGGTTTCCGCCGGTCTGGTTCGGCTCGGTGGCGGTGTTAGGACGTAACTAGATCAGCGCCACTCCGAGTTGCCGCCTCGGAACCGGTCGTGCTATCGGTAGGCGCGGCAACCGCGCTACAGGCGCTACGGTTGGTGCGCGACAGGAAGCCGACATGGAGGCGTTTCCGAGGGTTTCCGCCGGTCTGGTTCGGCTCGGTGGCGGTGTTAGGGCGTAACTAGATCCGCACAACTCCCGTTGCCGCCTCGGAACCGGTCATGTTATCCTTAGGCGCGGCTACCGCGCTACAGGCGCTACGGTCGGTGCGCGACAGGAAGCCGACATGGAGGCGTTTCCGAGGGTTTCCGCCGGTCTGGTTCGGCTCGGTGGCGGTGTTAGGACGTAACTAGATCAGCGCCACTCCCGTTGCCGCCTCGGAACCGGTCGTGCTATCGGTAGGCGCGGCAACCGCGCTACAGGCGCTACGGTTGGTGCGCGACAGGAAGCCGACATGGAGGCGTTTCCGAGGGTTTCCGCCGGTCTGGTTCGGCTCGGTGGCGGTGTTAGGGCGTAACTAGATCCGCACAACTCCCCGTTGCCGCCTCGGAACCGGTCATGTTATCCTTAGGCGCGGCAACCGCGCTACAGGCGCTACGGTTGGTGCGCGAGAGGAAGCAGACATGGAGGCGTTTCCGAGGGTTTCCGCCGGTCTGGTTCGGCTCGGTGGCGGTGTTAGGGCGTAACTAGATCCGCACAACTCCCCGTTGCCGCCTCGGAACCGGTCATGTTATCCTTAGGCGCGGCTACCGCGCGACAGGCGCTACGCTGGGTGCGCGACAGGAAGCAGACACGGAGGCGTTTCCGAGGGTTTCCGCCGGTCTGGTTCGGCTCGGTGGCGGGGTTAGGGCGTAACTAGATCATCGCCACTCCCAGTTGCCGCCTCGGAACAGGTCATGCTATCGCTAGGCGCGGCTACCGCGCTACAGGCGCTACGGTCGTTGCGCGACAGGAAGCAGACATGGAGGCGTTTCCGAGGGGTTCCGCCGGTCTGGTTCGGCTCGGTGGCGGGGTTAGGACGTAATATGGTGTGGTAATACCACTAAAATTCTCTTCTATCAAAAGGTATTAGAGACACCAACAACACGCTAACCCGCAAAGGTAAGCGCTTATTGGATCAAAACCTGAAGACCAGGAACGATCCCTTACACCGGGTCGGTTGCAAGTGCCTCTGTGCACCTTAGGTTATCCTCGGTCAACCCAGAAACCTGTACTACTAGCCACGAGCTTAGGCTAGGACACTATGTAGCGCTTTCGTGCAACCCCACTGCAGTCGCTCAGAAAGGAAGGGTACCGGCGTGTTAGGCCTTATACAGGGGGGCCAAGGTAAAACCTCGGTAGGTAGACTAATACACTCAGGGACACTCTTGTCCCACAAATATACAGTGAACGACACTCCTATGTCGCTCTTGCCTCTCCGGCCACGCCAACTCTTGGCGCCGCCAAGGAAACTCTCGGTCAAAGCACGATAAGCTCCCCGACAGGCATCCACACGCAGCCGAGCGTGTCCAGGCACTACAATAAGCTAGCTACACTTACCGAAGTCGGACTTGACCCTTGTTGGCTTTGGAGGAAGACTGTCTTTTTATTACTGAGTTTTATGAGGCCCAGGGGGCCTCGTTCTGGTCATCCTATGATGAGTCCTATGTCCCTATACAAATATCTAGTGTGAACGATCGCAATGAGGCGATTCCGGACACATCAAATGACGGCCGCGACCACACTAATAAGTGCGGTCGAAGTACGCAACTAATTGCATATGTACCTAAACGTGGGTACCATGAAGCCTCGCTCGGGGTTGTATTAGGACCCGACGAGGCTCCGGCCACTATCTGTCACTCCAACGAGGATAATGTAGTCGTCCAATCAGAAGAAGCCATCTCCGTCTCTCGCTTGACCGCTTCTTGATGGAGCTTGACCTTCGGGCCGGCGAGGCAATCACCTTGGAAACGCACAATTTCCGATACCACAGTAACTAGATCCACGCAACTCCGCGTTGCCGCCTCGGAACCGGTCGTGCTATCCTTAGGCGCGGCAACCGCGCTGCAGGTGCTACGGTCGGTGTGCGACAGGATGCAGACATGGAGGCGTTTCCGAGGGTTTCCGCCGGTCTGGTTCGGCTCGGTTGCGGGGTTAGGACGTAACTAGATCAGCGCCACTCCGAGTTGCCGCCTCGGAACCGGTCGTGCTATCGCTAGGCGCGGCAACCGCGCTACAGGCGCTACGGTTGGTGCGCGACAGGAAGCAGACATGGAGGCGTTTCCGAGTGTTTACGCCGGTCTGGTTCGGCTCAGTGGCGGGGTTAGTACGTAACTAGATCCGCACAACGCCCAGGTGCCGCCTCGGAACCGGTCATGCTATCGCTAGGAGCGGCTACCGCGCTACAGGCGCTACGGTCGGTGCGCGACAGGAAGCAGACATGGAGGCGTTTCCGAGGGGTTCCGCCGGTCTGGTTCGGCTCGGTGGCGGGGTTAGGACGTAATATGGTGTGGTAATACCACTAAAATTCTCTTCTATCAAAAGGTATTAGAGACACCAACAACACGCTAACCCGCAAAGGTAAGCGCTTATTGGATCAAAACCTGAAGACCAGGAACGATCCCTTACACCGGGTCGGTTGCAAGTGCCCCTGTGCACCTTAGGTTATCCTCGGTCAACCCAGAAACCTGTACTACTAGCCACGAGCTTAGGCTAGGATACTATGTAGCGCTTTCGCGCAACCCCACTGCAGTCCCTCAGAAAGGAAGGGTACCGGCGTGCTAGGCCTTATACAGGGGGGCCAAGGTAAAACCTCGGTAGGTAGACTAATACACTCAGGGACACTCTTGTCCCACAAATATACAGTGAACGACACTCCTATGTCGCTCTTGCCTCTCCGGCCACGCCAACTCTTGGTGCCGCCAAGGAAACTCTCGGTCAAAGCACGATAAGCTCCCCGACAGGCATCCACACGCAGCCGAGCGTGTCCAGGCACTACAATAAGCTAGCTACACTTACCGAAGTCGGACTTGACCCTTGTTGGCTTTGGAGGAAGACTGTCTTTTTATTACTGAGTTTTATGAGGCCCAGGGGGCCTCGTTCTGGTCATCCTATGATGAGTCCTATGTCCCTATACAAATATCTAGTGTGAACGATCGCAATGAGGCGATTCCGGACACATCAAATGACGGCCGCGACCACACTAATAAGTGCGGTCGAAGTACGCAACTAATTGCATATGTACCTAAACGTGGGTACCATGAAGCCTCGCTCGGGGTTGTATTAGGACCCGACGAGGCTCCGGCCACTATCTGTCACTCCAACGAGGATAATGTAGTCGTCCAATCAGAAGAAGCCATCTCCGTCTCTCGCTTGACCGCTTCTTGATGGAGCTTGACCTTCGGGCCGGCGAGGCAATCACCTTGGAAACGCACAATTTCCGATACCACAACTTCCCCCGCCTCGACACGAGCCTCCGACACTGGTGAGCGTCTAGGCGCCTTCGGTTCTGCGACTCCATGGCCCTTCAGTCGCGCGCGTTCGCCAACGCGGCTACCGCAGCTCGTCGAACCCTCCAATGTGCTGGCCCGGTACGTCCACCACTCTTGTCGCTCCTCATCGTCACCTTGACTCTCGTTGTTGACTCCATCTACTCTTTGGTAATCTCAGGGAGCTGTTGATGTCGCCACCGACATTTCGGGGCGTTGTCCGACGCGCCAGGCTTGTTCGACGGATGCCGCCGCTGCTATCGCCGCTGGTGCTGTACCACCAGGCTCATCCGCACCTGTTGATGGCCCTGTGCTCCTTCCGGCCGCTGCGAAGGCGTCGGGTCGACCAACCACGAGGTTCCTCCCGTGGTATTGCGTCTTCTGCTGGGATCACCGAGACTTTGAGAACGCTTGAAGACGCTACGGGGCGCACGGCGACGCACACACCAGGAGTATTCCGGTGGTCGTATGGTCCGACCTTGGTCGCTCCATCGATGTCATGCGGACTGCTGGTCGTTTCATCTTGGTTCCATTTGCTCCATCTTCACTGGCGTCTTCTGCCGCGTGTTGAACTCGAGCAGAACGCCGGTTGGTAGCTTTCCAATCGGTAGCCCATCCATGGCTACACCACCGGAATTCCGGTGATCGTATGGTCGACGTTGGTTGTGCGATCGATGCCCCGCGTACTGCCCCTGGTGTACACCTTGGCTCCGTCTCCTCGATGGCATTGACATCTGCTTGGATAGCGCTGTATCACCCATGGGTCAAACGGAGCAACACGCCCTGCCACACGTCTGGCCTCAATACTAAACCACCGGGCTCCGGCGGTCGTATGGTCCGACCTTCCATAAACGTGCTGCAGGCCGCCGCTCGTCACACCTCGGTCGCATACTTCTTGCCATCACCGGCATCTGAAGTAGCTAGGTCTACATCGTTCGAGCGTTCGACGGCAAGTGCAGTAGTCAGGGAATGCGTTGACCCGACCAGAGTGGCACCATTGTAGCGCCGGGACTTCGGTGGTCGTAACGGAGGCAAGGTTGGTTGCCCCAACTTGAAGCTCGCGAATAGCAGCACCGCCAACGTCGGTCACTCCACAACTTGATTCGTTATCACTCGGAGATAGTGTAGCTGTGGCGACCGTGGTTTCGTTGCCTTCGTTCCACAGTTCCATACGGGTTTCCGGTGGTTGTAACCAAGTCGGGTTTAGTTGCCCAGTCTGTGGCTCGGGAACCACCACACCAGAAACGTCGGTCGTGCCTTCAACTGCTTCCTCGTTGGCGTGCGAAACCGTACCAGCGTTGACCGTGATTCGTGATGCACTTACAGCAAATAGTCGGTAGTCGTAACGTAAGGTCTGTGTGCCCCAGCCTCCACCAAGCGACCCGCTGTGTTGCAATCACATCTCTTCGAGCCGCACCAATTGCCGTTCAGGGTTCCAACAGTTTCGGCGCAGGCTACAGTAAGGTCCGCTGCCTTGGACGAGACTTAGTTGTCGACCGTAGCGGTCCCAGACCCACTCCTATCTCCACTTCATCATCAAATCCATACATAGTCCCAAATCGAGGTCTGGTGCACAGGCGCAAACTTCTTCCACGATAATATCGACGTTCAAAGACTCGCTCACCCTTGCTTGAGCTTCGTCCTTGTTCGTTTCAAGTCGCATGCGTCAACGTACATGTCATTCAATACACGGCCGCGGTTCCCAGAGCTTCTTACCATCCCTCGACCGCTGTGGCTGCTTCAAACGAGGCTTGGTTCACGGTTGTAGCCACTGGGCTTCGCCTTATCGCCCATCGAGATGGTTGAGCTTACGCTCGTGGAAGACCAGACTCGGTTCGCAGAGGACCGATCTTGATCACGCTAGCTCTACCCGGATGACAACCGTACTCCCAGGTACATATCCACTTCACCACCAACTCCATACCGAACCACGGAGTCGAGCACACTTGACCGTGCGACATCCATACCAATCGCTGTGTCTGAAGCCTCGGTCGCCCTTCCCTCTGCTTCATCATCACGTGTTTCATCTGTTGAAGGGTTGACCGAGGTTCTCTTGCGTGTCCTGTTGCTCGAGGCTGCATTCCTATATCTCCATTCCATCGTGACTCGTTCACATAATATGCAACATGCAAATTCCAGTAACTTTCTTCGTCTGTCACTGCGAGCTGGATAGCCCTCGCAGGCAGTTCAATCATCATCTCCAGTAGCTTCTTTCGTCTGTCATCGCGAGCTGGGTCACCCTCGCGAGCAGGTCGATCGTCGTTAGCGTATGCAACAAGTCCTTCACCACGTGCAAACATAGCATGCTGGGCTCGCCACTCGTACATTTCACCACCAAAGCGAGCGATGCCCGGCTGCGCACAGGTACATCATCTCCGGTCCGTTCAACTTCGAAACTTCAACCAGCCCGCTACTGAGAATCAGCACTCGTGTCTTGGTTTACCTCGTTCCATGTAGGGCCAAATCCGAGTGATAGGCTTCAGTCGAGGTAAAGGTAGAGACCCCTGGGCGTAGTCGCTGGGGTTAATCTAGTTCGCGGTATCATCACCCTCGACCGACCCCTCGGCAACCATGGCATGCATGACCGAGATATAGGTCGACGCCATTAGTTGCTCAGGATCATTGATCGCACTTATGACCGAATTATCGAACTCAGTGTCGACGTCAGCTGTGAAGGCTGCGAAGGCTGCGATTTCGGTAGGAACGTCGTTAGACCCTGGATCGTGTTCGCCCCAGTCGACTTCGCCACTACAGACCGCAGTCGACGTTTCTCCTGGCTCCAGACTGGGCGTGGGGGTCTCTGTTGGCAAGACATCCCACGTAGTTGTCTCGGCCGCTGCTACCACGTCGCGGTCATCTTCCGACCCGTCGTTCGTCACGCTGTCACCATCATGCAGCTCATCACTGGCCTCCGATGCCTCAACCGAGGCGTGTGTCGCTCCCTGGCCGATAGAGTCGGCACTACTGTCAGGATTCGCGGGCATGCAACTCGGCGGGTCGAGAAGCGCATCTTCGGGTTCGGCCAGGTTATCCGGTGCGCTGGCTTCGTCGTCCAAACCATCGTTCGCCCCACTAGCGCCTTCCATCTCAGTTGTATCAACTCGAGCAACCTCGACCGAGCCTTCACTGACCCTGGAGTCGTGGTCATAGCCAAGTACATCAGGTGACGAGTACTCATTACACGACGATACTTGTTGGCGGCCTCCTGGTCATGATGGGGCAGCTGGTGGCCTCGGCAGGATCTTCCGCGGCGTCGGGTAAGCTCGGCGCACCACCGCAGGTGGTTGTTCAGCTAGCCATCGCTCGTAGAGGTGGCGTTCCTGCCCTTGAAGAGTCTCATCACGACTCGTTGAATAGGCTAGTACCTGCCACTCTTTGTACTTGTTCGAGTCCAGTCTCGCATAACCCGTCTCTCGCGGCAGTTCGCCATGCGGTACCCAGAGTACCACGGAGTCGTGCTTGGTGCACCGTGTTGCAGTGGTCGTAATATTGGTGAGTCGTACCCATGCTGGCTGCCCCCGTCGAAGCCTCGCCACCGTCGGCACAAGCTTGTCCGTACGCTGTACCCATACATCGTATCCCGAACGGGGTAGCCGTTGACGCGGCAGTCGAAATTCTCGCCACTCGCGACCGGGGATGTTTAAATCCTCGGTCGGCCCACACGAAGGGTGCGTGCCGTGAGGTTCGTCATCTTCAACACTCTGCGACTTCAGCAGTGGTACCATGACCTCATCCGGGAGTCGGGCGGTACCGAGGAACAGATCCAGCCGGATACCGGCCGGGATCATAAAGTCCATCCCCAGTACCACGTCGACCCCTGCAATGTGGTCCATTATCCACATCTCGAACTCATATACTAGTTCCCATCCCAAAGTGATCTTCAGGAGAGCTCGCCTACGGGTCTCCATCACCCCAGGGTTAATACCGCGGACTTCGAGACTGCGTCCGTGGTCCTGAACTTCTCGCACCCGGAGTCGCTTGGCGAAGGCAGCCGAGATCACGCTCACGTTTGCTCCAGTGTCGAGCAGTATCCTCGTTCGCGAGTCGTCCACCGCGCCATTGACCAAAGCTCTCATTCGCTTCCTCTTGTCGTACCGTTGGGGCGACCACCACCCCAATCTCTCGCCGGGTAGTAATTTCACCGCCCGAGCGAGGTTTCGAGGCGGTCCCCTGACCTGGACTAGGCCGGTGATCAAAGCCTCGGTCGGGTGTCCATCACGTTCATCACCACCATCTTCATCAATACCGGTCTCAACGAGACTTGCGTCCCGGTTCTCTCCATTTTCCGTCGATTTCACACGTACTTCAGGTCGTCAGGCCGTTTGCTTTCGCCTGGGAACGCGAACAGATAGTCCGCATCAACAGCAGGCTCAGCTAACTATGGCAGCCCGATTGGGACCAACCCAGTTTCAGTTGGCGGGCTGCCTAGTTTAAATGGCTTCCATACACCAGGTTTTGCAGCCCTGGCGACAGATCCTTCTTGTCGACCTTGGCCTTCAGGAGCTTTGTAAGCTCGTGGAGGGCTTCGCACTTCCCAGCATCGTGCACCTGTTTGCACAGTTTGCACCGCCGGTAGGAGAAGTGCACCGAGTGAGACGGGCTTCTGCATGCTGCGCATGGCCCATACTGGCGACGGCTGTCTCGTTCGCGGTTGGACGGTCCTCCTCCGTTCCTGAAGCGTCGGTTGTCAGACCGAGCGAACGTTCCTTCGGCTGCGGCCCTCCGCTCAGCGTCGTTGGCGGCCGCGACATGTCCCTTAGATTCGTCAGAGTCATAATCGGCCTCCGAATCCTCGTCCGAGCGTTGGTCGTCCGAGTACTGGCGCTCGTCTTCGAAGTATTCCTCGTTCACCTCACCAGCACGTCGGGAGGCGTACGAAGCCTCGTTGCGTGCACTGACCGAGCCTCCGACATTCCATTCTGCCATTACATCGGCCACCGCGTCGACCAAAGTCACCCTCGACCGGTACGGTGACGCATCGCGTCGGTCACGCCGGCGGTCGTCGTCACGGTAGCGTCGTTCACGGCGGTATCCACCACGAGAATCCTCGTTCGACCTCGCATCGCGTTGGCGACCGTCATCTTGACTCCGAGAGCGCCGGAACGACGATTCGCGAGTTGATTTGCGGTCGCGGTAGCGCAGGATGTCGTTGATCATGTCTTCGAGATCATGAATGCTCTTGACCCGCACATGGCACAGACGGTCTTCTAAGTTTCGGTCGTCACACGTAACCAAGAAGTGTTCCACGTGGTCCTTCGCGTCGCGTCCACCGTTCTCAAACTGTACGCCGGCGTTGCGAGCATAGCCATTAAGCCGGTTAAGGTAGTCACATACGTGCTCCTTGTCCTCTCGCTTGGCCGAGTAATACCGAGCCTTCGCAGACTGGGAAACTTCGAACAGTAGTACTTGATGAACGGCTCGGTCAGCAACTTCCGCGAGCGTCTCGTCTTGCGCGGGAGCTGGCGGAACCAGTGCAGGGCTCCGTCCCTGAGCTTGAGTTCGAACGGCATGCACCCCTCGTTGGGGGGTGCATGGGTTCCCTTCATCTCATAGATGAACGTTCGGAGCCACTGCATGGAGTGCTCGCTCTTGTCGCGCGTCCCATAGAACGGTTTGATGTTGGCGAGGGGTAGATGCGTGGCGATCTCGAGCTTCGGGGTTGATCTCTGGTTGTCCGTCGCACTCAGTTCGCGCACTTGGCGTGCCCACTCGCTCGGCAGATCACCCTCGTAGTGGTCAGACACGAGGTCATCATCACTGTCCGACGAGTCATCTCGGGGGTCGTAACGACGACTGGGTCGGCGACCGGTTGCCGCGCGCGTGCCGGACGTTGCGTACGAAGACTCGGTCTCCCTAGCCAGACGTTCACTGCGGTCCGTAGATCGTGGAGTTACCATGTGCGAGTCTTGCATGTAAGGCGAAGCCTCACCCTTGGCTGCGAAAACTCCATAACCAGTGGTGGTCTTCCTAGGGGTCGCTGGTAGCGGGACCTTGGAGGGGTCAACCACTTCCGAGGCCGAACGAAGCTTCGTTGAGCTTCTGTCGGCCACCCCAAAGGCGTCACGCAACTTCTTCCTTCACTTGGTGAGCGCCGCGGCGGCGGCAGTTGGCGTCCAGCTCGCGAGAGCGGCCTCCGTCGGGAGAATCTGGGGTTCGCACCCCATCGCACGCAGGAGATCCACCGTGTTTTGAGCGACCTGCCGAGTGCTCGTTGAGTTGATCGGCGTGGCGAACGCCCTCCAAGGTCCATCCAGATGGCCTGGCGGACTTGCTTCGGGGAGAACAGTTGCATCCACTCACTCTTGGGTCTTCATCAGCTCCAGGCATCGGCCCAAAACTTTGTTGGCCGCCGGAGTATCGCCGTTGAGGGAGGACGAGTGCTAACCGGCTTCGAGGTTGCCCCTCCTGCCGTCACCGAGGACTTGAAGTCGTCGGTTGCACCGTCATCCGCGTCGTAGGCGGGCTCGGGGCCCGGCATATCGTTGAACGTTTCGGAGAGGTCGCGGGTGATCGACCTCGATCCTCCACTGCGGCCTGCCGACACCACCGCAGCTTCCGAAGTCTCGGACATCACAGTCCTGCCATCCCAATCATCGTCGTCGTCATCTTCTTTGGCGTCCGAGGAATCCATCGCCGTGTCGTAGCTCGCCGAACGCTCGTCGATCGACTTCATCCGATCCGTCGCTGGGGTCGAGAACGAGCTTCCGGTGCGCACCGAAGCCTCGTTGCGCGTTCCACTCGACTTGACCGGCGTCGCTGGTACCGCTGACTTGGTTCCCTTCGCCATCTTCTCACTTCTTCTTCTTCGCTTCTCTCCTTCTTCTTCTCCTCTTCGCTCGTTGGGGTAAGACCTACAGCAACCCAGACACACAGAAGGTCACACCAATCCCGGGTCGCGGCACCAGTTGTGGTGTGGTAATACCACTAAAATTCTCTTCTACCAAAAGGTATTAGAGACACCAACAACACGCTAACCCGCAAAGGTAAGCGCTTATTGGATCAAAACCTGAAGACCAGGAACGATCCCTTACACCGGGTCGGTTGCAAGTGCCTCTGTGCACCTTAGGTTATCCTCGGTCAACCCAGAAACCTGTACTACTAGCCACGAGCTTAGGCTAGGATACTATGTAGCGCTTTCGCGCAACCCCACTGCAGTCCCTCAGAAAGGAAGGGTACCGGCGTGTTAGGCCTTATACAGGGGGGCCAAGGTAAAACCTCGGTAGGTAGACTAATACACTCAGGGGCACTCTTGTCCCACAAATATACAGTGAACGACACTCCTATGTCGCTCTTGCCTCTCCGGCCACGCCAACTCTTGGCGCCGCCAAGGAAACTCTCGGTCAAAGCACGATAAGCTCCCCGACAGGCATCCACACGCAGCCAAGCGTGTCCAGGCACTACAATAAGCTAGCTACACTTACCGAAGTCGGACTTGACCCTTGTTGGCTTTGGGGGAAGACTGTCTTTTTATTACTGAGTTTTATGAGGCCCAGGGGGCCTCGTTCTGGTCATTCTATGATGAGTCCTATGTCCCTATACAAATATCTAGTGTGAACGATCGCAATGAGGCGATTCCGGATACATCAAATGACGGCCGCGACCACACTAATAAGTGCGGTCGAAGTACGCAACTAATTGCATATGTACCTAAACGTGGGTACCATGAAGCCTCGCTCGGGGTTGTATTAGGACCCGACGAGGCTCCGGCCACTATCTGTCACTCCAACGAGGATAATGTAGTCGTCCAATCAGAAGAAGCCATCTCCGTCTCTCGCTTGACCGCTTCTTGATGGAGCTTGACCTTCGGGCCGGCGAGGCAATCACCTTGGAAACGCACAATTTCCGATACCACAGTAACTAGATCCACGCAACTCCGAGTGACCGCCTCGAAACCTGTCGTGCTATCGCTAGGCGCGGCAACCGCGCTGCAGGCGCTACGGTCGGTGTGCGACAGGATGCAGACATGGAGGCGTTTCCGAGGGTTTCCGCCGGTCTGGTTCGGCTCGGTGGCGGAGTTAGGACGTAACTAGATCAGCGCAACTCCGAGTTGCCGCCTCGGAACCGGTCATGTTATCCTTAGGCGCGGCAACCGCGCTGCAGGCGCTACGGATGGCGCGCGACAGGATGCAGACATGGAGGCGTTTCCGAGGGTTTCCGCCGGTCTGGTTCGGCTCGGTGGCGGTGTTTGGACGTAACGAGATCCGCGCAACTCCGAGTGAACCGGTCGTGCTATCGCTAGGCGCGGCTACCGCGCTACAGGCGCTTATTCGTTTTTTAAGCTATGGAGCACTTGAAAATGTTGAGAACTCGTGAAGCGACACCAGTGTTAAAATATTATCTGCATTTCCGGATCCCCCAAGTCCGGGATTTTGTATGGGGCGTGTGACCTCAATATTTATTCAATTTTTCGTGCTGTACATTATCGAAAAGCTCATGATAAAATCAAGCGGATTAGAGCAAATCAAGCGGATTAGAGCATCTTCACCAGTACGGCTATTCTCCAGGCCAAATCAGTCCAAACCTACTCCCAATAACCTTCTGCAGTTCTGTTTAGCTATGCGTTTAGCCGCAGAAACCATCTGACAGTTGATTTGATGTTTGTATTGCTGATTTAGCCGATGTTATTGACTCCGATAAATTTGGCCATGGAAATAGCCGCAGGATGTGGATGTGCTTGCCATACAAAAACCAAGACACCGTGTCGAGCTTAGCCACGGCCAAATACGACGTGCATACACGAATAGGGACTAGGTGTTTACCGATTTCGCCTCGGAAATAGCCCCATTGGTGAAGATGCTCTTAGAGAGCGAATTTCACTTTCCAATTTGTGTCGTCCGATTAGGTATGAAATTTGATTGGTCAACTTCAAACGCGATTATCTTGAAAACTCCAAATGGTTCGTTAGCATCATTTTGTTTGACGCGGTCAGATCATATTATGATCTGTCATCCAAAAGCTCAAAATTGGCTGAAGCTCCGACAGCAGGAAAGTCGGCTCTGCCCGCACTTACAATTGTGTTAATTTTTGCTCGAAGATATTTTGCAGATGGCATCATAAGACTGTCGCGGGAAGCCTTCGGGCGCCAATGAGACCGAAGACACTAGTAGGACGGTCTCCGTCCCTCCTTCTGACAGCGGGTGCGGGTAGACCCAGTCGACCTCGACCTCAATCATGCATGAGGTTTGACCGCACGCTCGACGGCTCACTGAAGTCCTCACTCCCGGATTCCCCTCGGCCAACCGAGGACCCCTCCCACCCCGTTCGGCTCTCCACCCAGCCGAACGACTCACCCGCCGCGAGGCCTCTCTCGACCTGCCAACCAGCTCGTCTCCTTGCCTCACTCTCCCCCGACGGATTCCACGTCCAAGATGAGTCTGCTGCAACCAGAGGCAAACGATGCTGGCGAAGAGGTCCCCGGCGTGTACCGCTCGCTCAACTTCCGCAGCCTGCAGGACCCGTACTCGAACCGCGGCGGTGACACCATGGCCAGTCGGTACAGTACGCTGCGGGCCGACAACCTCGAGACGATGCTGAACGGCGGTCTCGAGCGGTTCTACAAGAAGTACAACCACCTGTCCCGCAAGATCAACCTGCAGTTGCCCACGCCCGAGGTGCGCTTCGAGAACCTGTCCTTCTCGGTGCAGGTGCCGGCTGAGGCTGGCGCCTACGGCACGGTGGGCTCGCACTTGAGCTCCATCTTCACGCCGTGGCAGAAGGTGCCCATGACGACCAAGCACGCGCTGCACCCGATGACCGGCATCATCAAGCCGGGCTCCATGACGCTGATCCTGGCCAACCCGGGTGCCGGCAAGTCGACGTTCTTGAAGGCGCTGGCCGGCAAGCTGCAGGACAACAAGCAGACGGAGATCGGCGGCCAGATCCTGTACTCGGGGCTGCGAGGCGAGGAGATCGACCTCATCAAGCTCGTCGGTCTGGTTGACCAGACGGACAACCACATCCCGACGCTGACGGTGCGTGAGACGTTCAAGTTCGCTGACCTGTGCGTCAACGGCCGGCCGGAGGATCAACCGGAGGAGATGCGCGACATCGCCGCTCTTCGCACGGAGCTGTTCCTGCAGATTCTGGGTCTGGAGAACTGCGCCGATACGGTGGTGGGCAAACGCGCTGCTGCGAGGTGTGAGCGGTGGCGAACGTAAGCGTGTGACTGTCGGCGAAGTGCTGGTGGGTGGCCAGAGCCTCTTCCTGTGTGACGAGATCTCGACTGGTCTGGACAGTGCCGCCACATTCGACATCATCAAGGCTCTGCGTACGTGGTGCAAGACGCTGGGCGGGTCGGTGATCGTGGCGCTGCTGCAGCCGACGCCCGAGGTCGTGGAGCAGTTTGACGACATCTTGATGGTCAACGAGGGCCACATGGTGTACCACGGCCCGAGGACGGAGATCCTGGACTACTTCGAGGAGCGCGGCTTCAGCTGTCCTCCGCGCGTGGATCCGGCCGATTTCCTGATCGAGGTCACGTCAGGACGCGGCCATCGCTACGCGAACGGCAGGGTGGAGAAGCGTGACCTGGCTGTGACGTCCGAGGACTTCAACAACCTCTTCTGCCAGTCTAGCATCTACAAGAAGACGCACGAGGCCATCAGTACGGGCTTCAACGAGCACCAGTTCGAGAACGCGGAAGACTTCCAGAAGGCCAAGAGCGTGGCCAACCTGGCCCGCTCCAAGCAGAAGTCGGAGTTCGGACTCGCGTTCCTTCCGAGCACGTTGCTGCTGCTGAACCGGCAGAAGCTCATCTGGCTGCGCGATCCGCCGTTGCTGTGGGGCAAGCTGTTCGAGGCGCTGATTGTCGGTCTCGTGCTTGGCATGATCTACTTCAATGTGAGCTCGACGTACTACCTGCGCATGATCTTCTTCAGCATCGCGCTGTTTCAGCGCCAGGCGTGGCAGCAGATCACCATTTCGTTCCAGCTGCGCGGCGTGTTCTACAAGCAGCGGCCGCGCAACTTCTTCCGGACCATGTCGTACGCGATTGCGGAGACGGTGGTGCAGATCCCGGTGAATCTGTCGGTGTCGTTCATCCTGGGCACGTTCTTCTACTTCATGAGCGGCTTGACGCGGTCGTTGGAGAAGTACATCGTGTTCTTCCTGGTGCTCGTGTGCTTCCAGCACGCGATCGGCGCCTACATGACGATGCTGAGCTCGCTGTCTCCGAGCATCACGGTTGGCCAGGCGCTGGCGGGTATCTCGGTGAGCTTCTTCTTGCTGTTCTCCGGCAACATCATCCTGGCCGACCTGATCCCGGACTACTGGATCTGGATGTACTGGTTCAACCCGCTGGCCTGGGCGCTGCGCAGCAACATGCTGTCGGAGTTCTCGAGCGACCGCTACTCGCCTGCTCAGAGCGAGAAGTTCCTGGACAGTTTCTCGATCTCGCAGGGCACCGAGTACGTCTGGTTCGGCATCGGCATTCTGGTGGCGTACTACCTGTTCTTCACGACGCTCAACGGTCTGGCGCTGCACTTCATCCGCTACGAGAAGTACAAGGGTGTGAGCGTCAAGGCGTTGACGGACAATGGGAGCGAGGAAGACAACGTGTACGTGGAGGTGCGCACGCCTGGAGCCGGCGACGTGGTGCAGACGAAGGCGCGCGGTGCTGGCCTCCCGTTCACGCCGTCTAACCTGTGCATCAAGGACCTGGAGTACTTTGTGGCGCTGCCGTCGGGCGAGGAGAAGCAGCTTCTGCGCGGCATCACGGCGCACTTCGAGCCTGGTCGCATGGTGGCGCTGATGGGTGCCACCGGTGCCGGTAAGACGACGCTTATGGACGTGATTGCCGGCCGTAAGACTGGTGGCCGTATTGTTGGCGACATTATCGTGAACGGTGAGCCGAAGAACCCGGCCAACTTCAGCCGTATCACGGCGTACTGCGAGCAGATGGACATCCACTCGGAGGCCGCGACGATCTACGAGGCGCTGGTGTTCTCTGCGAACCTGCGACTGCCACCGACGTTCTCGGAGGAGGAGCGCATGAACCTGGTGAACGAGACGCTGGAATTGCTGGAGCTGTCGGCCATTGCCGGCGAGATGGTTGGGCGCTTGTCGGTGGAGCAGAAGAAGCGCGTGACGATTGGCGTGGAGGTGGTCGCTAACCCGAGCATCCTGTTCCTGGATGAGCCGACGAGTGGTCTGGACGCGCGTTCGGCACTGATCGTGATGCGTGGTGTGCAGTCGATTGCTCGCACAGGCCGTACGGTGCTGTGCACGATCCACCAGCCTAGCATCTCCATCTTCGAGCTGTTTGACGGTCTGCTGCTGCTGCAGAAGGGTGGCTACACGGCGTACTTTGGTGACCTCGGCGTGGACTCTGTGAAGATGCTCGAGTACTTCGAGTCGATCCCGGGCACGGAGCAGATTCGTCCGCAGTATAACCCCGCCACGTACATGCTGGAGGTGATCGGTGCTGGTATCGGCCGCGACGTGAAGGACTACTCGGTCGAGTACAAGAACAGCGAGCTGTGCAGGTCGAACCGCGAGCGCACGCTTGCGTTGGCCAAGGTGTCGGACGACTTCGTTCGCCACTCAACGCTGAACTACACGCCGATCGCGACGGGTTTCTGGAACCAGCTCGGCCACTTGGCCAAGAAGCAGCAGCTCACGTACTGGCGCAACCCGCAGTACAACTTCATGCGCATGTTCCTGTTCCCGCTGTTCGCCGTCATTTTCGGCACGACGTTCTACCAGTTGTCGGCGGGCAGCGTGAAGAAGATCAACTCGCACATCGGTTTGATCTACAACAGCATGGACTTCATCGGTGTCATCAACCTCATGACGGTGCTGGAGGTGACGTGCGCTGAGCGCGCCGTGTTCTACCGCGAGCGCATGTCGAACTACTATGGTCCTCTGCCCTACAGTCTGTCGCTGTGGTTCGCCGAGGTGCCGTACCTCATCGTGGTGATCGTGCTGTTCGTGACGATCGAGTACTGGCTGGTGGGCTGGAGCTCGAGTCCAGGTGACTACTTCTTCTTCATGTTCGTGTTCTACCTGTACACGTCGGCGTGCACGTACGTGGGGCAGTGGATGTCCGCGTTAATGCCGAACGAGAAGGTGGCGAACGTGGCTGTGGGCGCGCTGTCGTGTCTGTTCAACCTGTTCTCGGGCTACCTGCTGCCGCGTACGGCGATGAAGGCGGGTTACAAGTGGTTCACGTACCTCATGCCCTCGAGCTACTCGCTTGCGGCGCTGGTGGGCGTGCAGTTCGGCGACAACCAGGACATCATCGCGGTGACGACGGGCAACATCACGACGAACATGACGGTGGCGCACTATATCGAGAAGACGTACGACTTCCGTCCTGAGCGCAAGTACAACTTCATGGCGGGTCTGCTGGTGATCTGGGTCGTTCTGCAGGTGGCCATTTACCTCACGTTCAAGTACGTGAGCCACCTCAAGAGATAGATTGGCGGGGTCGGGAATAGTGAGCATGGTGAGCTCGCTGCCTGTGTGTCTGTAATACATGCCGTTTCGTGTTTCGTTTCCAATTCATTGTATGTTTAAACTGTGAGTTTGATTGGGATAAAACCAGAGTGTTGTAGCATCGTTTTTCATGTGAGGTGCATTCCAGTCATTTAGTGGCTAACGACCTAGAAAATGCCCAGCCACCCGATGCTTACAGGTCATCAGGCGGTGTGCTGGCGATCAGTATGACACCAGCAAATGCCCCGCAGCTACACTGGGCCTCGTTGCGCGGAGGGCCGGCTGTCCTCCTCCTCATCCGGATGTAGGTCGATCCAGTGTGTGACATCTCCTTGGAGGAGCTCAAGCACCGGCGTCCAAAGTGGTGGTAGACGGCATAGATCATCGCCGAAAACTTGTGTGCTGGATTTCGTGTCCATCGCGATATTGGCCAAGCGGTCGGCGGCCTTGTTGAACTGGCGCAGGTGGTGCGTCCAAGAGGACACCTGGAGCCTGTCAGCCATGAGTCTGCACTGGGAGTAGACGCCTTGTAAATGCCGGGCAGCTGGGGCCTTGCGCTGGCGAAGTTGATTCAGAATCATAGCGCTGTCGCCTACCACATGCAGTCCGTGCAGCCGGTGACGAGAAGCATATCGGAGCCGACAAGTAGGCCTTGATATTCCGCAATATTGTTGGTGGTGCGCTTGGCATATGAAACGCTAGCCATCCACTCAATCACAGGAGCGAGATTCGCCCCGCCGACTTTGGCGATCAGCGAGCCGGATCCTCCTGGGCCTGGGTTGCCGCGGGAGCCGCCGTCGAAGTACAAGATAGACTGTGTCCGTGTCTTCGTCGGGGCAGCAGCGCAGCACTGTCCGGGCTCGGAGATGTTAGCGCGAGGTGGCATACCTTCGCCGCTGCTGCATAATGCGGCGTTGAAGCAGAGGTGATTGCAAACCACCTTATCGTCATATAGGCAGTCCTGAGACGGGCATGTAATAATGCAGCAGCTCGAGCCACGGATGGGTATCTCGATGTCGTTTCCAAATGGCTTGAAGTGTGACGACAACTCCCAGTCGCCAACTCTGATTGAGTAAATCGTAGACCAATCGGCTGATGTCGCTCTTGACTTGTTCAGTATCATGATGATGCAATGCGCCCCAAACATGATGCGGGACGGCCGGGAGTGCTAGCTGAAATGTAGCCTTGTCCCGGGCCGGCGATGGAGCTAGCCCCAACGCTCTCCAAGAACTGTAGAACACAGCCCACAACCGTTTTGCTCCTGGGCAGACCCAGAAGGTGCCCTATCGCAGAGTGCCATAGCGCCGCTGCTTCACCAACCCACAGCCGACTCTGTCTCGAGTCGAGTCCCATTGCGAGAACGCTCTCAGCTTGAGACGATAGAGTAGCTGCTCTCCCCACGCAGTCGCTCCCGTAATTCTGCGGATTGCCTTCCACGAGACCGTGTCGAGCGACGCAGCGATTAGCGGGTGCTCCTGCAGCCAGTCATGGGCTCTGCTCTGCACGTTCTGTTGCCCATGTCGGCGCGATGTAGCCTAACTGCCTGCTTGTAGTGTCGTCGCGTATGTCTCCACAGGGGACGGTGAGACCACAGACACACGATCCTGCCGAGTGCCGGGTGCGGGTGAATGTTGCGGACATGTACCTCGGGCTCCGCAAATGTGTTTAATGCGAACACCACCTCTGAGGCCGACATCACGTGGCATGCTGTTGTCGGAGTTAAAGAACTCTGGACACGGAATATAGTGTTGTAGCAGGCAAAAAGTGAACGAAGTACTCACGCCATGCATTTTAAAAGCTATCGAAGGTGTCCGTGTCTGTATTGTCGGTGGAGTTCCCACTGCTATAGCGAAACAAGTGCCGTCATGGTTTGGCTAAGATCGGGTGTCGCCGTCCGGCTTGACCTGTATTCCCGGGCCGACAGGCCCGGCCGAAGGGTGGCGGGCCGCCCGCCCGCTCGAGAGAGGCTCTAAAAATAGTTTTCAAGGTTCGCAGTCATGGTAGACAGCGCTGCACGTGATGCCGTGCAAGAGGCCATTGCGCTGAGAACTTTTCCCCCTAAGCTGTGTCTACCAGAACAACAGAAAAGGAGTTTGCTGTCAACGTGGCTTTCCTGTCCAACATTCACATGGGCACCGGAGTGCTTGACCGAGACGCGCAAGCCCTTGTGCATTGTTGAAACCTGCAGATGCACACCAGCTGTAAAGGAGTACACGAGGCGTACTGGCACGATATCGAGCACAAAACGACGCTGTATTATGCTCGTTATGCATGCAGGGGTGTTGGTAAAGGGCGAACATTCTCTACGATTGATGACGAGTACATTTCAGCGTCAAAGACTACCCTGCTCGAATTTCCATACTTACTAACTTACAAGTCTGGTATATCTGTGAGAATGTTTGATTTAGTCTATGATAGCATGCTGACAACAAAAGGAATATCAGGGGCAACTCAAAACGTGACTAGCAGGCGGAAAAAGCGATTCTACGAGATCACTGCTAGAGCCGCAATGGCAGTAGAGGCTCGCCGCCTTGAGAATCCTTCTTTCGCACCCCCCACGCTTCCTACGGTCGAGCAGTACATGGCTAACAATGCATGTCTTCACGAGGAATCTCTACAGCAAATATGGCTGGCTCAAACTGAGATTTGTTCTCGTTTGTTTGAGGCACAGATGGTTCAGTCTAAGTGCGCCCGAGTCATTCGTATGGACCACTCACAGACGTTCTGCAGCAAGTTGAAGGTGTTTGAAGCCAATGGTAGGAAAGATCAAGTTTCTTCTGTGAGAATGCTGCTTCTAGTTCAGAACGAGGTAGGTCAGATTGTAGCGAGAGGTCTTACCCGATCCGAGAATCATGACGAGTCAGCAGCCATTCTGCGTTCGGTCATCCCAATGCTCGATGGGCAATCAAACTCACCTGTTGTGCGTGTTACTGATAACGCTAACCAAAATCGTGGTATGATTCAAAAGGTATTTGGTAGCAGTGTTCTAACTAAACAGGATCCTTTTCATGTGATTCAACGATTTACTGAAAATTGACAGACCAGGCTCAGCGGAAGTCACTGGCAAAGCAGCTCTCTCAAGCGATGTACGATATCGGAAATAATATCCGTACTCCTGAGGTAATGGTCGACCGCTGCTCAGAGGTATTGCGCCGTGTCCAGCCTTCAGACGTGCGAGTCAGCACGCCTATTTGGGAAACCTCATCGAGGTGAACCTCAAGCAGATTCGAGATGGCGACTTGTATGTAGACTCCACTAGTCAACTCGAGGCAGTGCACTCAAAACTGCGTAAGCTGCTCGACCGGATCGTATCCATCCCGGTCGGTCTTCGCATTCTTGATATTTTTCTCCTGCGGGTAAGAGTATATTACATGTTCGGCAGCACAACCTTAAAACTGGAGCCAAATTCAAGCGTAACCCACATTTTGCTGAGTTCGACTTCATTTCGCTGTGCCAAACCGCTGTTATGTGTCGAGGACTGCTGCCGGAGTCCCCCCAGATCGAGTTTATCCTGAAACTTTTGGCGTTCCAATTGACGGAATCGTCCGCGCAAGAACGACTTCGTTCTGGGGCTGAGGCAACCGCTAATCGGCCATGGGAGCGTGTTTACAATTTGATGTCGATATCGACGTCTGGTATCGAGGCTAAAATGCTCCGCAAACGAGCGCAAACCTCCGACATGAAGCAGTATCTGTCATCGGCGTACGTTCAGCAAAAAAGGGGGGGGCTTGACCGGAATTCGTGGGATTGTAATAGAGAGCGGGTGGAAACTACAGATAAACATACCATTTCAACAGAAGGTGCTCCAAAAATACAGAGCGTGGTGCGAATCTACAAAGGGGGGCGACAGCCTACAGAAGCCACTACCAGTCCTACAGAGAGGGCGAGCAGGAATACAGAACTGCGCCACTAAATACAGACGTGGCAACTTGACAACATTTGATTGGTTTTGGCCCACGATATTCCCAATAGCACCGGCTAATAGTTCACGTTACCGTTAATCAATTATCTAGGAAAAACGTAGGACGCCTGTCCAACATTATAAGTCGGGCTACCATTGGCTAATAATAAGGATTATTTGGTACAATATCATCAAGCTACGATCAGCCAGCGCACTGCGCTGATGATACCACTACCGCTGGCCGGAAAGCAAGACAAGTCTTTCAGTAATATTTTTATTTCATCTCCAGAGCTGCCATGGCTCGCACGGTTAGGAACACACTCTTACGTCAGGGCTGACTAGCAGGAGCTGCAGTCGTCGCACCCACAAAGCTGCTCTTGCTGGAGCCTGCCGGGTACCGCCACGGCCACAGTGTACTACCGCTGTGGGGGAGCATCCCCTAATGCTTTAATACTGAGTTGTTCTGCTAGTGGCTACCACGAATTACCTATTACGTACTCCTACCAAGATTGATAAGATTCTGTTCAACTACTACGCTGCCACAAAGCCCCAAACAGGACCGAGAGCTCGGAGCATGCACAGCCATCGGGGTACACACCCTTCGCCCCCAAAGCGTTAAAGCATGAAAGACGGTGGTTTTGCTTGTTAGTTTAATCCATGTAGGCTTCTGTAGGTATAGAAATCAAAGTGGAAGGCCGACCTAACCCCAACGTCACTAGGATGCTGCAGCTTCTACCTAGTGCCTTCGCTATTGCTGCTTCTGGAGCACATGACGAGTCCCGAATCGGGGCTCGGCATTGTTGCTACCGTCGGACGTGGCAGAAGTCCGACGTAGTCCAGGCCCCAGCACTATAAGTGCCCTGTGGTGCAGCCCTTTGAAGGTGCAGAAGTATTGGGTGCTGCTGGAATGCCCCAGTTCCAGCCATTGCGAGCCGCTAGCAGCAAGCGTAGCTTCCAGAGGTGATTAGCATTGATGCATTTTAGACCAATCGCATGCGTTGTTTTCTCGTAGGAATAACTCGCTACGAAAGTCAACGCATTGTGCATTTTCAGGACGTGCATAAAAATAAGGTGTGCCCATCTGAGCTGCCATTTATATTTTTGACGAAAATACCGCCGATTTTCCTACGAGTCTATACAAAGTGCGAGATATCGCCAACGTTTCGACGACAATCAATTATCTAGGAAAAACGTAGGACGCCTGTCCAACATTATAAGTCGGGCTACCATTGGCTAATAATAAGGATTATTTGGTACAATATCATCAAGCTACGATCAGCCAGCGCACTGCGCTGATGATACCACTACCGCTGGCCGGAAAGCAAGACAAGTCTTTCAGTAATATTTTTATTTCATCTCCAGAGCTGCCATGGCTCGCACGGTTAGGAACACACTCTTACGTCAGGGCTGACTAGCAGGAGCTGCAGTCGTCGCACCCACAAAGCTGCTCTTGCTGGAGCCTGCCGGGTACCGCCACGGCCACAGTGTACTACCGCTGTGGGGGAGCATCCCCTAATGCTTTAATACTGAGTTGTTCTGCTAGTGGCTACCACGAATTACCTATTACGTACTCCTACCAAGATTGATAAGATTCTGTTCAACTACTACGCTGCCACAAAGCCCCAAACAGGACCGAGAGCTCGGAGCATGCACAGCCATCGGGGTACACACCCTTCGCCCCCAAAGCGTTAAAGCATGAAAGACGGTGGTTTTGCTTGTTAGTTTAATCCATGTAGGCTTCTGTAGGTATAGAAATCAAAGTGGAAGGCCGACCTAACCCCAACGTCACTAGGATGCTGCAGCTTCTACCTAGTGCCTTCGCTATTGCTGCTTCTGGAGCACATGACGAGTCCCGAATCGGGGCTCGGCATTGTTGCTACCGTCGGACGTGGCAGAAGTCCGACGTAGTCCAGGCCCCAGCACTATAAGTGCCCTGTGGTGCAGCCCTTTGAAGGTGCAGAAGTATTGGGTGCTGCTGGAATGCCCCAGTTCCAGCCATTGCGAGCCGCTAGCAGCAAGCGTAGCTTCCAGAGGTGATTAGCATTGATGCATTTTAGACCAATCGCATGCGTTGTTTTCTCGTAGGAATAACTCGCTACGAAAGTCAACGCATTGTGCATTTTCAGGACGTGCATAAAAATAAGGTGTGCCCATCTGAGCTGCCATTTATATTTTTGACGAAAATACCGCCGATTTTCCTACGAGTCTATACAAAGTGCGAGATATCGCCAACGTTTCGACGACAATCTAGGTTTGCCTTTGACGGAGGCGCGCAATCACTTACCGGTGGGAGTTGCTTTCGCCAGCCACACCGACGAGCAGCCCGTCATGCATTCGTGGCTGGACAGAGCTGCAGGGTAATGTATAAAAGCCAGCCTCAGGTTCGCCAGATACACCTCGACTTTGCAGTGCGGGGGCAAACGATAGCCTAGTGTATTGATGGATACAGGGTAGATTGAAGAGTGAGCTCCAGACTAGCTGGATGCTTAGCCTTCGCTCTGAGATATAGAGAGGCGGACTGCCAGTGGACAGAGTTCCAGAAGACGCTGTCCGCCAGGTAATCAGCCCTACAGAACATGCAGTACACAGGGCGCATCTGAAGAGTCCGTGACAGCTAGCAATGAGGATTCATGAGATAGTGATTGGCTGTAATATACTCGAATCACTAGCAACAACTTATATCTTGTGTGTGATTGTTTTTAGAAGACGCAGCGATAAGACCGCCTTATTCGTTAGCTTTGTGCTTAGGCCGGGGTTGTACTGGGCCTTGGTCTGCTTCGAGCTGACGGCCCTGGCGTTAGTTATCTGTTGGACGTTGGGCTTCGTTGTAATGGCCTTAGGCGAGGTCATTACACTGGTCAATTGTTAGTATCCGTCACGTCCGAAGGGGAACCTAATGTCCCGCAGGGTTGTATTGGTGATACCCATGGGCACCACACAATCTTTAGCGCTGAGTCTTGGCTCGTCGGGGAAGAACAGTACTCATTAATCCCCAGCAGCATCTACCATTTATCGTCAGTATGACTATGGAGAAAGACGAAGTTGAGTGCGGTCAGCACGCAGGAAATGTTCCTCCTGGTTCAGCAACCTGGTCAGCCAGCAGCAACGTGCTTGAGCTGCTGCTGGATCGTTTCGGTGGCCAGCTTCAGCAGGTTTGCAATCGTGCCCGTGGGCACTGCCTGTTTTCATAGATCTATCGATCAAAAAGCATGATCGCTGCTTATAAGTGACGTGAAACCGGTCTGAACCGTTCAGGGCAACCAACCGTAGTTAATGAATCGTCCGAGGTACCACCGCTGGGCTCACACACGATGTTGTACTTAAGTAGGCGTCGACAGCCATAGCCGCCGGCATGGAGATAGCATATATGGTATGCGGGGTTGATGCGGAGCTCACCCTGAGTGCAATCGGCATGAGCCGCGGGAAATAAGAAAATAAAATTAATGAAGGTACCGGTCTACGTCTGGTTGGGCATGTAGGAAATGATGAAGCCCACGCACGCCGCTATGAGCATTGTGGGGGCACACAGCAGTAGATCTCGCACATATTAGATGGGGTGTACGCTCAGCCAGAGCCCTATATGTTAATATTTGGACCCCCGGGGGCCGCGCTGGGGTCAAGGCCTTTGTAGACAAAATGGGCGCACGTGACGGAAGGATATGTGCTGAGGGGATCCCCTGTTGGGCAGTTTGCATTTCATAGCAGTCGCCAGCAACCAATTCGATACTGCAACATGCATACACGGTCATGCTCCGCATTTGTGCTGGCAGTAGGGTTCTCAGCGCCGCTCGTCTATCTGCACGGTCGCTAGCTGGCCTAGCTTCCGAGGTATGGAGACGCATAGCAACAGCTTTGTTATGGCAGCATGACCGTCTTACCGAGTTATGACAACACGGCCGCCTTACCGAGTTATGGTAACACGGCCGCCTTACCGAGTTATGGTAACACGGCCGCCTAACCGAGTTATGGTAACACGACCGCCTTACCGAGTTGCGCTAACACGGTAAAAAGGAAACAGCAGGCAAACCATATTGTATCTGCAAATCCGAAATTCAGCAAAAATCATTGTAGACAGGGGTGGCAAATCCCCAGCCTACCCCTTCTGTATTTTGTCCGACGGTCTGTAGATTGACTACTTCTGTCTGTAGATTATGCCTTTCCTCATTGTAATACGACCGTTGACCACCGTTATGCGCCGTTGATCACCGCTTTGCTGTACTGACAGATGTACTGTTCACCCCGAGAATAATTGACCAATAGCAACATCCGACCACTCACCGGCGTATTTTGACGATCACTGCAGTACGCCACTACAAGCGAGGACAGAAAGTTGCGCTCCTGCTGCAAAGCTCCGACGCCCACGCGTAGCGCTCGCGAAAGAAGTACATGTGTGATATCTATCTACCACTGTGATGCTAAACAAAGAGCTGACATTTGTTATGTACTGCGTGATATTCATTATTTCTGCTGCTGCATCCAGTAGGTTACTTGTTCGACTATGGCACGACTCATGAACGAAGCTATAGCGGAGCTCATGTGGACACTTTGTATAACTAGCTTCAAGTCGGCGAGCAGAGCTATGTGACCTCAGTGCCTGTGCTGCAGGCGCACGAGGCCGTGTAGTGGACCATGGGTAGCAAGCCTTTCGTTTTGGGTATCACCAACGTCACACCCGACAGCTACGGCCACGCTGAGTTCCTCACAGCCACCGCTGATTCCGCACAGCAGCAAGCAGCAGACTGCGTCCACCAGTATCCAAGGAGTCTGCGAGGACATCTTGATCTCGCTAACCTCACCCTGCTAGGTTCCGCCGCCCTTGATGTGGAGGGTAGCAGTGGAGATAATTGTAAGTGCGTAATATCTACCAACTACTGTCAAACATCTACTGCGGCGTTGAGTTGGCAATGTATTGTGTGACGTCAAATGTTGCTGCTGCTGCATCTCGTAGCTTCATTAGTCGAATGGTGTGCGACTCGATGGAGCTGCAAAAAACGACGCTATCGTAGGGTTGACTGCTGCCGGTACTGGCACTTTACATTTCTGCTGTTGGACCACACTTTCGCTTGGCGGTTCGGCAGCTTTCACACGCTGGCCGCTTCTTCGCTTCCGGCAGTGGTTGACTGGGAATCTCACGATTATCGACACTTGCGTCGGAGCCTGTGGAGGGCTGACTGGTGGGATGGCTTGCAGTTTATCTGGGCGTGGAAATGCTGACGGTGCTTGCCGCTTGTCTTTTAGGCGGCAACGAAGATTCTCTGCGCTGAGACTGGTGGCTGGGTTGGACCTGGTGTACACCTGAAGGACTTAAGCCCATTTGCCTTTCGTCCTCGGAATTGTTGCCGCGTATTGCCGCAACCGTTCTCGTGTGGCATCATCAATTACCTCGAGCTCGGCTAGTTCACTCGGCATTCTTGGCAGCTCTGGGAGTGCTGAAACCGCGCCTTCTTCACGCTCTGCTGTTGGTTGAGTTGCTGGTTGGAGACACGAGAGCCGCGTTGCCCAGGCTGCTGACGTAAATGTGACGGCCGCTGCTTTCAGCGTTGGGCTGCGTCAGCTCGAGCGTGTCTGGTACCGGGGGCGTGACTAAAGGTGCAGTGTCGGAGGCGATGGGAGCGCTCTGACCGAGGGCGTCGCTAGACTTGATGGGAAGACGGTCATCGTTAGAGGCTGCCGTAGGGAGACTGGTTGCCGGACAAGGCTCCGATTTGGTCTCTCTCCAGCATTTCAGGCGGGGACGCGCAGAACACTCTTCATGCGACTAAGACGATTTTCAGTAGCCCGCAGAGCACCCCATCGGCGCTTCAGCCAGTCCCTTGTCTTCCGGGTGATGTCGGGTCGGGCCCTATCAGATTGGCGTGGCACGTAGTTAGACGATTGTGGGGATTCGTCAGGACTCGCAGTGCAGAAGCAGCAGAGCACATCCGTTGCGGTTGCCGCAACGTGGAAACAGCACAAAGCAGATCGTGCTCTGGTTGTCGCGCCGTGGAGACGCACGGATGCAGATCGTGTATCCTTGCCGCAGCGCGGAGACGCATAGCGCGATGAAGACGCGCGACAAGGAGTAGCAGGAGAAGCACTACATAGGAGGAGATTGGTTAGAGCAGTCTAAGGCATAACTGGTCAATCTCACTTTTGCATTTACTCTCAAGCAACCAAAGCAACAAGCAAGCGCGAAACGGCATAAAGTTAACTTTAGTCCTTGTGGACCGCTCAAGTAATGCCGAACTCGACCCAGTACGAAAGTGACGGCGATGTCATCATGACGTCCGCCCACCAACCGGTCTTCGAGTTCCTCCACGCTCCGAAATTGGAGGGTTGGAGTCAAGATGCACTAGTCACCTGGAAGAAGCAACGGGAGCAGTACGAAGAATGCATCCGCCAGCGCTGTGTCGAGAGTGGCGAGCGCCCTGAAGTGGCGATGCGGCCAGTTAAGCTGGCTTTCGAGCCCAAGCTTCTCGAAGCACTCTGCCTGTACGAGCTGCAGAAGCCTGTCGACAACGTGACCGACGACGAACTTCGAACCCTTATCAACCAGCGCGTGCAGAGCATGAAGAACGCCCAGATGCCCGACCTGGACGCCTTCTTCAAGAAGCATTTGAATGTCGACATGCATGAAGACGACATCGACGCGCGAGTACTGCAGTACTTTCGCGATTTCTCCGACCTGATCGAGAAGAATGGACTGGGGGACATCCTGGGTGTGGGTGATCCGTCGAAACCTGGCTACAATGAGCGGATGAAGCTCCGTTGCAACTTTCTCATCGACAATCTGGAGCCTGCTGTCCTTCGGGACGAAGTCCGCCGCCACACGAAGTTCGTGGACCAGGAGGCGAAGCGCAACGACTTTGTGCTGTTCAGGGTGATCAAAGAGAAAGCCCGCCTGGATTTGGTGAAATCTGGGGACAATCACGCCGTGCCCAGCACAAGTACCATGTTTTGACTCGGGACCAAAAGGGCAAGTCGAACACGGAAAAAAGGGACAAGTCGGCTATTAGTGAGAAGCCGCAAACTAACGTCAGCAAGAGAGGAGCGCGACCGACTGGCGCAACTGGCACCACAGGCGCGCGCTCGGTTGGATCGACGAGAGCTGCTGACGCCAAGGGCAAGCCGCCCCGCACGGGCTGTTGGCACTGCAAGGGCGACCACTGGCTGCGTGACTGCCTGACTGCGAGTGAAGCTGACAAGCGCGCTGCCATCGACAAGATGAAGTCTCTGCGCGACGGGTCGAGGGCGAAGAAGGTCTCTCCGGCCCCAGCCGTGGGCGAGGTGATTGTGAATGGGTTGCTCTCGTTACCTTACTGCGCGGACTCGGGCGCAACCTCGACGTACATCGCGCGGCAGTCGCTGGACGAGCTGGTGGAGCTCGGTGCGAACGTGGTGGTGGAGCCACTTAGCACTATCGTCGATGTCACTGTTGCTGGAGGCGCCGTGATTTCCTGTCTTGATTCGGTGAAGTTGGACTTGAGGCTGCAGACGATTGCTGGCCCCGTCCACCTCACTGAAGTGACCTGCCTCGTGTTTGAAGGCGACGAGGAAGACTTCATTTTGGGTAACGACATGCTTGTCTCTCTAGGCATTGATGTGAACGCCCAGCTATCTCAGTTGGCTGGAGGTCGGGTCATGGAGGACCACGACCCTTTGAAGTTGATGAACCTCGAGCCAATACTCCGGCTGAAGTGCATGACCTACTCAAGGCCATGGTGGTTGCGGCGGGCGATGAAGGGTTCCCGGTCGAGTACCTACCTGCTATGCTCGATCTAGTGATGGAGTACGAAGACGTTTTCCGCATTGAGCTGGGGGATGATCCTCCGGCCAACGTCGAGCAGCTACATATCACGATTCGCGAAGGGGCCCAGCCATATCGCACACGACCTCGACGCTACGCTGCTGCGCAGAGTGACTTCCTTCGAGATCATACGCAGCAGCTACTGGACATGGGTTTCATTCGCCGGAACCAGCAAAGCCATTGGGCTTGTGCAGCTGTACCAGTGCCGAAGGCTGGTCGGCCGAATGAATTTCGGTTGACTATCGACTACCGACCCGTCAATGCTGTGACGGTACCGATTGCTGGTACGGCGCCGGACCTCGCTGCTGCTGCCCGCAATGTCAGGGGCGTGTGTGGTTTTGCGAACTTTGACATGACCAATGGGTTCACGCAGCTTCCGCTTCACCCCGACAGTCAAGAGCTGATGAGTTTCGTGACGGATGATGCTGTCTACACTCCGACCCGTGTCCCGCAGGGCGCCACTGACTCGGCGCTCCATTTTCAAAATCAGATGCAGGTGGTTTTCAGGAACATGTTGTACGTGAAGCTTCTCGTCTGGATCGACGACCTGTTGGTCTATGCTCGCTCGCCTCCGGAGTTCCTTGGTGCGCTGCGTGAATTTTTTGAGTGCGTCCAGGAGGCTCGGCTCAAGCTTAGCGTGCGAAAGAGTTGTCTCTTCAAGAGGACGACAAAGTGGTGTGGCAGGTTGTTTAGCGGGGAGGGTATTGAGCATGACCCTGCTCGTGTCAGTGCCTTACAAGAGCTCCCACTGCCTGTGACTGCCGCCGACCTGCAGCAGTTCCTCTGTGCTGCTGGCTGGCTACGCGATTCGATTATGGACTACAGCAGGACCATGCAGCCACTCCATGACATGCTAGAGGCCGCGCTGAAGCAAGTGGGTCGCACGAAACGACTGGCAACAGGATTTACGTTGACGTGGACAGGCTACGAGAAGACGGCTTTTGACACTGCTCGGCAGCTACTTGCCACCACGCAGTTACTGCACTTCCCTGATGACACTGCGAGTATCTGCGTCTTCACTGACGCATCTGAACGGGGCTGGGGACTAGTGATTTCTCAAGTCCGGGTATGGGATGATTCCCTACCTGTTGTGGAGCAGCGTCATGAGTTGCTGCTGTGCAAGAGTGGAGTGTTCAGTGACACGGAGCAGCGGTGGAGCATTATTGAAAAGGAGGCTTATCCGATCATCTACGCGGCACGTAATCTGGGCTACTTGCTGGTTCGCCGTGGAGGCTTCCGCCTCTATTGCGACCACAAGAATCTGGTCTTTGTCTTCGCAACGGACAAGGAGGTGAAACGCCATGTACGCGGGAAGCTACAGCGCTGGGCGCTGTCGCTCACTGGTCTGGCCTTCCAGGTTGAGCACATCGATGGTGTGGATAATCTGTGGGCTGACCTTCTCTCTCGGTGGGGTCTTCCCGTCGAGGAGGTGGGTGTAAGGGTGCAGTGCAAGTTCATTACGAGAAGCCGAGCCCACGAACTCGCCGAAGCTGCGACTGTGGAGGCAGCAGAAGCTGCGACTATGGAGGAAGAAACCCTACCGCCATCTACTGAGGAGGAGGATGCTACGCCTACTGATTTCGAGCAGTACCAACCTGGGGTTGCTTCGACACAGCGACTTCACATGATGCCAGCTGACTTTGAATTCCCTTCGCTCGATGCAATTCGAGCTGCACAAGAACAACACGGGGGTGGTCAGACGCAGGGGATCGAGTGTGATGAAAGCGGCTTACTGCTGGTGGACGATCGCATCTGGGTTCCTGCGAGTGCTGTGGAGCTACTCCAGCGTATTCTCGTCGTGAGCCATTGTGGTGTGCAAGGCCATCGTGGCCTGGAGCCTATGGTTTCGACGATCCAGTCAGTGTTCTCGATTAACGGCTTGGTATCGTTATGCCGTCGGTTCCTCAGTCGCTGCCTGCTCTGCAAGCACGTCAAAGGTGGCAACATCGTCACGCGGCCGTGGGGGCCCACCTACAACGCAACAGAACCAAATGAACTACTGCACTGGGATTTTCTCTCCATGGGGGAGACTGCAGGCGCCAGCAAGTATGTCTTAGTACTGAAGGACGGTCTCTCGCATTGCTGCGAGTTGGTGGCGTGTGATTCCGCGAGCAGCACTGTGGCAGCAACGGCTCTCGTGGACTGGTGGAAGCGGTTCGGTGTACCTTCGCTGCTGATTTCCGACCAGGGAAGTCATTTCAAGAATGATGTCGTGAACCAAGTCTGCAGACAGCTACAGATACAACAGGAGCTTGTAGTGGCGTACTCGCCATGGATCAATGGGACAGTGGAGAGGGTCAACCGCGACCTGTTGCAGGTGATGCGGGTACTATTGATGGAGTTCAAGCTGGACACCCACGAGTGGGTGTACCTTTTACCTCTGGTGCAGGGCAACCTGAACCACACCCCGGTGGCCTCGCTTGGCAATCGATCACCTGCAGAGCTGTTTACGGGGCTCCGCCGGCCCACTCCGTTTGAACCGATCGTGGTGGAGAGAGGTGGGAAGCCTGTCGTGATATCGGAGAACATTCAGCTGCCGCACGAACGGCTCGACCGCCTTCGTTCCGACCTTGCTGCGATGCATCGTGAGGTGATCGACATACGTGAGAAGCGTCGTCTCGCCAACATGCAGCGCTCCAAGGGCTCGCCGTGCAACTTCACTGTTGGTGACTATGTGCTTTGGTCTCGCATTGACCAGAGACTTGCGGTGGACAAATTACTGGCTAGATGGGTTGGACCCTTCGAGGTGATGGAAGCTCGCCCCCATTCGTTTGTCATCCGACACTTGGTGACCGACCAGACCTTCGAGGTACATGGTTCGCGTCTGAAATTCTACAGCGACAGCAGTCTCGACGTGAACGAGGAGATGCTTGCGCACGTTGGAAACCAAGGAATGCTTCTTGGTGTGGAGGCCATCAAGAAGCATCGCAAAGCGCGCAGTGGGTGGCAGCTACTGGTGTCTTGGACTGGCCTCCAAGACGAGGAAGATTCGTGGGAGTCATTGACCGCCATGAACGATCAAGTTCCGACCAAAGTGGCTCACTACATCTCGGAGATTGCCGACGGAGCTCTTTCGGCTGCCTACATCAACCTCACCCGGGCGTAGCCCGTAACCTGGCAAGCTCGGCTTGGTGACTCAAGTAGCGACGGAGTCCTTGGGGGGCTGTGTGGGGATTCGTCAGGACTCGCAGTGCAGAAGCAGCAGAGCACATCCGTTGCGGTTGCCGCAGCGTGGAAACAGCACAAAACAGATCGTGCTCTGGTTGCCGCGCCGCGGAGACGCACGGATGCAGATCGTGTATCCTTGCCGCAGCGCGGAGACGCATAGCGCGATGAAGACGCGCGACAAGGAGTAGCAGGAGAAGCACTACATAGGAGGAGATTGGTTAGAGCAGTCTAAGGCATAACTGGTCAATCTCACTTTTGCATTTACTCTCAAGCAACCAAAGCAACAAGCAAGCGCGAAACGGCACAACGATGACACAAGTGATTTAGCTGATATAATGAAATGAAATCGATATATACAGAGTACTGTTGCCCCTCAATGCATTAGGGCGACACCTTGCCATCATAGAATATACCGGAGCTACGTTTCGTTACTCGTTGCATGTGCATCATCCATCCATCATCTGTTTGAGCTCTGCCCGATATGTACCGTAGCAACTTATTAATACCTGCATCCTTAGAGGTGGGAGGTATAGCCAGTGGGACCTCTACCGACAATACAGACACGGACACCTTTGATAGCTTTTAAGGCCTAGTTCTAACCGCGCGCCATGGTGCCATGCCATGCCATAGGGCTAGGTAACGATTTTGCATGGCACTCCGTTTCCGAATGAAATGTCCTGCGCCATGGCAAGATGAACTAGGGATATACAAGCAGAGTTTAGCAACCCGTTGGCCAAAAGCGGGTTACATGGATTCCTAATAGGTGTATAAACTAGTATATGCCAGCAGAGCGAAGTCTGATACCTGTCGCGATCAATATCCGCATTATGGCACATGGCACGACCATTTGCCATGGCACCAAAGCGTGCCATGCATGGCACTTTCATGGCACCAGTTACCTAAACCTGAGGCGCTGTCGGTTAATGAAAAATGAGATGGCATGGCATGGCACGGATGGCACGCGGTTAGAACTAGGCCTAAAATGCATGGCGTGAGTACTTTGTCCACTTTTTGCCTGCTACAACACTCTGGTTGTATCCCAATCAAGCTCACAGTTTAAACATACAATGAACGAACAGCAGTTGGAAACGAAACAAGAAACGGCATGTATTACAGACACACAGGCAGCGAGCTCACCATGCTCACTATTCCCGACCCCGCCAATCTATCTCTTGAGGTGGCTCACGTACTTGAACGTGAGGTAAATGGCCACCTGCAGAACGACCCAGATCACCAGCAGACCCGCCATGAAGTTGTACTTGCGCTCAGGACGGAAGTCGTACGTCTTCTCGATATAGTGCGCCACCGTCATGTTCGTCGTGATGTTGCCCGTCGTCACCGCGATGATGTCCTGGTTGTCGCCGAACTGCACGCCCACCAGCGCCGCAAGCGAGTAGCTCGAGGGCATCAGGTACGTGAACCACTTGTAACCCGCCTTCATCGCCGTACGCGGCAGCAGGTAGCCCGAGAACAGGTTGAACAGGCACGACAGCGCGCCCACAGCCACGTTCGCCACCTTCTCGTTCGGCATTAACGCGGACATCCACTGCCCCACGTACGTGCACGCCGACGTGTACAGGTAGAACACGAAAATGAAGAAGAAGTAGTCACCTGGACTCGAGCTCCAGCCCACCAGCCAGTACTCGATCGTCACGAACAGCACGATCACCACGATGAGGTACGGCACCTCGGCGAACCACAGCGACAGACTGTAGGGCAGAGGACCATAGTAGTTCGACATGCGCTCGCGGTAGAACACGGCGCGCTCAGCGCACGTCACCTCCAGCACCGTCATGAGGTTGATGACACCGATGAAGTCCATGCTGTTGTAGATCAAACCGATGTGCGAGTTGATCTTCTTCACGCTGCCCGCCGACAACTGGTAGAACGTCGTGCCGAAGATGACGGCGAACAGCGGGAACAGGAACATGCGCATGAAGTTGTACTGCGGGTTGCGCCAGTACGTGAGCTGCTGCTTCTTGGCCAAGTGGCCGAGCTGGTTCCAGAAACCCGTCGCGATCGGCGTGTAGTTCAGCGTTGAGTGGCGAACAAAGTCGTCCGACACCTTGGCCAACGCAAGCGTGCGCTCACGGTTCGACCTGCACAGCTCGCTGTTCTTGTACTCGACCGAGTAGTCCTTCACGTCGCGGCCGATACCAGCACCGATCACCTCCAGCATGTACGTGGCGGGGTTATACTGCGGACGAATCTGCTCCGTGCCCGGGATCGACTCGAAGTACTCGAGCATCTTCACAGAGTCCACGCCGAGGTCACCAAAGTACGCCGTGTAGCCACCCTTCTGCAGCAGCAGCAGACCGTCAAACAGCTCGAAGATGGAGATGCTAGGCTGGTGGATCGTGCACAGCACCGTACGGCCCGTGCGAGCAATCGACTGCACACCGCGCATCACGATCAGTGCCGAACGCGCGTCCAGACCACTCGTCGGCTCGTCCAGGAACAGGATGCTCGGGTTAGCGACCACCTCCACGCCAATCGTCACGCGCTTCTTCTGCTCCACCGACAAGCGCCCAACCATCTCGCCGGCAATGGCCGACAGCTCCAGCAATTCCAGCGTCTCGTTCACCAGGTTCATGCGCTCCTCCTCCGAGAACGTCGGTGGCAGACGCAGGTTCGCAGAGAACACCAGCGCCTCGTAGATCGTCGCGGCCTCCGAGTGGATGTCCATCTGCTCGCAATACGCCGTGATACGGCTGAAGTTGGCCGGGTTCTTCGGCTCACCGTTCACGATAATGTCGCCAACAATACGGCCACCAGTCTTACGGCCGGCAATCACGTCCATCAGCGTCGTCTTACCGGCACCGGTGGCACCCATCAGCGCCACCATGCGACCAGGCTCGAAGTGCGCCGTGATGCCGCGCAGAAGCTGCTTCTCCTCGCCCGACGGCAGCGTCACAAAGTACTCCAGGTCCTTGATGCACAGGTTGGACGGCGTGAACGGGAGGCCGGCACCGCGCGCCTTCGTCTGCACCACGTCGCCGGCTCCAGGCGTGCGCACCTCCACGTACACGTTGTCTTCCTCGCTCCCATTGTCCGTCAACGCCTTGACGCTCACACCCTTGTACTTCTCGTAGCGGATGAAGTGCAGCGCCAGACCGTTGAGCGTCGTGAAGAACAGGTAGTACGCCAGCAGAATGCCGATGCCGAACCAGACGTACTCGGTGCCCTGCGAGATCGAGAAACTGTCCAGGAACTTCTCGCTCTGAGCAGGCGAGTAGCGGTCGCTCGAGAACTCCGACAGCATGTTGCTGCGCAGCGCCCAGGCCAGCGGGTTGAACCAGTACATCCAGATCCAGTAGTCCGGGATCAGGTCGGCCAGGATGATGTTGCCGGAGAACAGCAAGAAGAAGCTCACCGAGATACCCGCCAGCGCCTGGCCAACCGTGATGCTCGGAGACAGCGAGCTCAGCATCGTCATGTAGGCGCCGATCGCGTGCTGGAAGCACACGAGCACCAGGAAGAACACGATGTACTTCTCCAACGACCGCGTCAAGCCGCTCATGAAGTAGAAGAACGTGCCCAGGATGAACGACACCGACAGATTCACCGGGATCTGCACCACCGTCTCCGCAATCGCGTACGACATGGTCCGGAAGAAGTTGCGCGGCCGCTGCTTGTAGAACACGCCGCGCAGCTGGAACGAAATGGTGATCTGCTGCCACGCCTGGCGCTGAAACAGCGCGATGCTGAAGAAGATCATGCGCAGGTAGTACGTCGAGCTCACATTGAAGTAGATCATGCCAAGCACGAGACCGACAATCAGCGCCTCGAACAGCTTGCCCCACAGCAACGGGGATCGCGCAGCCAGATGAGCTTCTGCCGGTTCAGCAGCAGCAACGTGCTCGGAAGGAACGCGAGTCCGAACTCTGACTTCTGCTTAGAGCGGGCCAGGTTGGCCACGCTCTTGGCCTTCTGGAAGTCTTCCGCGTTCTCGAACTGGTGCTCGTTGAAGCCCGTACTGATGGCCTCGTGCGTCTTCTTGTAGATGCTAGACTGGCAGAAGAGGTTGTTGAAGTCCTCGGACGTCACAGCCAGGTCACGCTTCTCCACCCTGCCGTTCGCGTAGCGATGGCCGCGTCCTGACGTGACCTCGATCAGAAAGTCGGCCGGATCCACGCGCGGAGGACAGCTAAAGCCGCGCTCCTCGAAGTAGTCCAGGATCTCCGTCCTCGGGCCGTGATACACCATGTAGCCCTCGTTGACCATCAAGATGTCGTCAAACTGCTCCACGACCTCGGGCGTCGGCTGCAGCAGCGCCACGATCACCGACCCGCCCAGCGTCTTGCACCACGTACGCAGAGCCTTGATGATATCAAACGTGGCAGCGCTATCCAGACCAGTCGAGATCTCGTCACACAGGAAGAGGCTCTGGCCACCCACCAGCACTTCGCCGACAGTCACACGCTTACGTTCGCCACCGCTCACACCTCGCAGCAGCGCGTTGCCCACCACCGTATCGGCGCAGTTCTCCAGACCCAGAATCTGCAGGAACAGCTCCGTGCGAAGAGCGGCGATGTCGCGCATCTCCTCCGGTTGGTCCTCCGGCCGGCCGTTGACGCACAGGTCAGCGAACTTGAACGTCTCGCGCACCGTCAGCGTTGGGATGTGGTTGTCCGTCTGGTCAACCAGACCGACGAGCTTGATGAGGTCGATCTCCTCGCCACGAAGTCCCGAGTACAGGATCTGGCCGCCGATCTCCGTCTGCTTGTTGTCCTGCAGCTTGCCGGCCAGCGCCTTCAGGAACGTCGATTTGCCGGCACCCGGGTTGGCCAGGATCAGCGTCATGGAGCCCGGCTTGATGATGCCGGTCATCGGGTGCAGCGCGTGCTTGGTCGTCATTGGCACCTTCTGCCACGGCGTGAAGATGGAGCTCAAGTGCGAGCCCACCGTGCCGTAGGCGCCAGCCTCAGCCGGCACCTGCACCGAGAAGGACAGGTTCTCGAAGCGCACCTCGGGCGTGGGCAACTGCAGGTTGATCTTGCGGGACAGGTGGTTGTACTTCTTGTAGAACCGCTCGAGACCGCCGTTCAGCATCGTCTCGAGGTTGTCGGCCCGCAGCGTACTGTACCGACTGGCCATGGTGTCACCGCCGCGGTTCGAGTACGGGTCCTGCAGGCTGCGGAAGTTGAGCGAGCGGTACACGCCGGGGACCTCTTCGCCAGCATCGTTTGCCTCTGGTTGCAGCAGACTCATCTTGGACGTGGACTACGTCGGGGGTGAGTGAGGCAAGGAGACGGGCTGGTTGGCAGATCGAGAGAGGCCTCGCGGCGGGTGAGTCGTTCGGCTGGGTGGGGAGCCGAACGGGGGTGGGAGGGGTCCTCGGTTGGCCGAGGGGAATCCGGGAGTGAGGGATCGGTGGCACTGTCGAGCGCGCCGTCAAACAGTTTAGGCCGAGATCGAGTGCGAGCAGAGCGCGAGGAGGTAGCGTAGCTTACCATCTGTGTTGGGCCAATCCTTCACCTCCCCATGAGGACTAAAAGCATACGACAGTGAAGAGGACCGTAAGGTGTATCTATGGGAGAGACTTTGACGTTCACAGGACGCTGGCAATGTAGGGGTCATAGGTATTTGAGTCAATTGTATCCCGTTCGTGGGATCTTATGCTACAGCTGTATATAAGCTTGGTAAACGTTTTTACGCATGATTGTAGACGATGATTTCCTCTTAGACCAACAAAGCTCATTGTCGCCACGTTTCGATGAGCAGGTGGGAAGTAATCTACCTCTGACGTACGCCGTATGTTGGCTTGTATAGCTTTGGCGGGAGTTGAAAATCATTTGAAGCAGATCGAGCCCAGTATGATACCTTGAAGACTCTGCCAAACTGCAAATTAGCGAACCTTTCACTCTAGTACACTGAGAGACCCTCTAATTGTGCCCCTGGGGTACTAAGTTAGTATCCCACCTACGCAAAGGGGGTGGGGTACTAGCAAAAAGAGCAGTGCCCGATTACCCCCACCTAAAAATCGTCGATATACAACTTTTCAGTTGCTAATTGACGATTAAAAGGCTAAGAAATCCATCCTAAACTTCTTTCCAAATCAGCTTTTATCCTCGGTTTACATGCAAAGCGCTTTAATTACTGCATGTAATGCAATACAGTGATTCAGAAACTGTGCGGTATGGCGCTTAGATGAGCGAGGGCGATGACGGTACTTAAGTAACTTGTATAGAAAAATGTGTTGAAAATTGTGGTGTTCCAGCAGACAACGCATACAACACTGTTCTTGTGTCAGACCAGCAAGTAGAAGCTTCACGCTGCCAACAACGCTTCAGGAGTACTAAAGTTAGAACGGGTACTAATTTTTTCGTGGAGAGTGGGGCAGTGGGGTACTTTTTGAGGGTGGGGCACATTAGAGGATTTACAGTCATGCTTTTCGTAGTTTTTTCCTGACACCTAGCTAACCCAAAATTCTCCAAACAGCTCAAAAGAACTCGAAGAGGGCAGATTTGGACAGATATTGGGTGAGCTAAAGCCAATCATGGTCTTAGATTTTAGCTAAAGCAAATATTGTTATTACATTAGTCATTCAATAGCTCAACTTTCTTCCACAAAATCAACTAACGTTTACATAATTAGTACAGTGAAGGGTGTAAACAAACAACAATGATAGTATTTATTGGAGCACGATTTTTTATACTTAAGATGAATTGAGTGTGAATAGCTTCGTGTCATCGCTTGCTGTCTGGAGTACGCTCAGTGCTAGTTTTTGCGTCGGTGTCGCTCCACCACGAAAATAGCAAAAGAGCAGCGATTTCGTGAGCGTCGAATTGTGCTTAATCATAAAAATAATTGTTAGTTTATAGTCAGTGATAATAGAAGCTATTCCAAATCGTGTATCTTAATGACACGCGTCGTCGTTCTCGGTGGAATTTGTGGCCTGTGTTCGGCCCGACCGGCACTGGGGTGGGGCGCAGGCATGGGGCGCAACCACGCGCTGGCATACCATGATTTTGCGGCCCTTGCAGCAAGAGAAGCGATGCCACTTTGGGCGCCCTTGTAGGGGGGATATTTGGGGGGGGGGGATCTGCCCCGAAGTTTCTCGATTTTGGACGATTTTGGGCGATTATCTCCGATTTTGGACCATTTTGGTCGCCTTCTCTACCCTTTGCCCCCCCCCCCCCCCCCCCTGAATTTTTATTGCTACCTGCTTCGGGTCAATCACTATTTACTTGAGGGAAATCGACTAAGATCGACTAATCTCACTCGATACTCACGATGGACTTGGAAGTTACTGCAAAGGACGTGGAGTCTAGTGAAGGTACAGAAGGTACTCTCACTTCCGACACTGCCGACAACAAATGACCTCTATTAATTTTAGCACTCTCAAATATTAGATTAAATAGGTAATTTTGGCGCGCGCGCCAAAACCAAACGACTCGTTCTGTACGAGGCGATAAGAACCATTCGAGTATTTGCGGCGATCAGCACAGTACAAACATGGGCAAGTGGATGACGATAGACAACAAGCGAGAGCTTATTCGCAAGCATGCAGCGACACCAGCCATGACGCAGTCTCAGCTAGCCAAGTGGGCTAAAAAGGAGTTTCGCCTGCGTGATCCTCCTGCTCGTAACACAATATCTGACATACTTCGAAACGCAGGCACCATCATGAATGAGGCGTACGGCCAAGGTAAGCGCCGCAAGCCCCTCAAGGTGAAGGCGCCTGCACTCGAAAGAAGGTTGGAAGGCTGGATCGAGAAAGCTGAGCAGCGTGGTATGTGTCTAAATCGAAAGGTCATCACTCGAAAAGCTAAAAAGCTTCGCTTTGAGGTGGGGGGCCCCGCGCTCAGCATCGATTCAATTGTAGGTCGGTAACCTCACAACAATTTATATAGTGCACAAAAAGTACTAAACATATGGTGTCGGAAGTGGCGGTATATTCTGTACTGCACTGACCCATCTGAAGTTCTCCGAGGTTGCCGCAATTTGGCTCAATTGTTCGCTGGAACTGCGTATTGGCGTGTTATTGACTATTGTCAAGAAAAATAAAACGCATTTGACCGCTTATGGAGAAACGAAGTGAAGGTGGCCGTC